>VIIQ02000600.1:0-685000 GCA_007449985.2 Desmodesmus armatus
CCCCCCTTGCGAGGCCATGACGCAATGCTCAGCACAGCGCGCCACTGCCAACAGTACCTACAGGCTCAGACGAAGGCCACATGTCACCTTTTGAGGAGGCCAGAACATCAATGGACAGGCCATTTACCCCCCCCCCCCTCCACCCCCCCCCCCCCCCCCCCCCCCCACCCCCCCCCCAAACACCCCACACACACCACCCTTTGCTTGCAAGCATTGCTAGCAGCATTGCGGCCACGCCAGCGGGTTTCTGAGGATGCACCCCCCTACAATGTTTGTGTCATAGGGGCATGGAGTAGGGTTGTGGGTTTTCAGAGCCCTCAGGGTTGGTGCTGGCTGTTTGTGGCGGTTGCAGGCCGCAGCTTGCAATGCTTCAGATACGCCTCGCCGCGGGCGTGCAAGCTGTTCTACTGCTGGCCGCCTCCTTGCAAACACACAGCTTTTGTGTGTGATGGCTGTAATCTATGGTGGTTCAGTGTCTTGCATTGACCCATGACAGAAAGGTGCTGATTGTACGTCACAGACAGTATGGTTGCAAGCTGCTGTGCATGCAATCTGCCGTCAGTGCTGCATGTGAAGCCGGCTGCTGCTGATGCTGGATACCTGCGTGAACACCTCATCGCATGGGGCCGTGAGCTGCTGATGTCTGCTCCTGCTATGGATATAACTGCTTCTCTTGTACTAGGTTCTCAAAGGTTTACACTCTATGATTCTGCCCCCAAGGGATTTCTG
This sequence comes from Desmodesmus armatus, assembly GCA_007449985.2. NCBI lineage: Eukaryota > Viridiplantae > Chlorophyta > Chlorophyceae > Sphaeropleales > Scenedesmaceae > Desmodesmus > Desmodesmus armatus. The sequence continues at coordinate 730 of VIIQ02000600.1, forward strand.
CCCCCTCCTGAGCTGCTTGACTCCACAGCAGCACTACACTCTCCCTACAAGAAGGGAATTTAGGCATGCCCTACCAGGCACGCACCCCGGCGCATGACCCTCGCACGGTCAGAGACTCAACAGGCACATGACACAACTGTCATGCCCTTTTGACCACTGGACAAGTGGCCATTCTCATGTGGCACACTCACCCCTGCTGCTCAAGCTACTCTCAGCACTAACAACAACTCCAACAGTCCATCCATTGGGCAGCTGCCGGAATCAGTCCTGACACTGCCAAGCAGTGGATCAACCAACACTTGAGATCGAGGCATCCCTGCACTTGGTGTCGTCAGCCCTCAACGTGAGGCCCCCTCACCAACTACAGCAAAGACCCTGCCACGCCACTCAACCGGCTGTTTCTGCGCCTGCTGCTGTTTCTGTCTCTGTCTCTGCGGCTGCGGCTGCTGCTGCTAGTGCTGCTGCTGCCTCGCTTATGCGCAGCAAGATACCACTTGGGATCTTGGTGTCGTTCTGCACCAACATCAGCTGCGCAGGTGGCATGCTGCCCAGCTGCTCTACAGTGACACGCTGCTGCCAAGCTCTGCTGGTACCTGGCACGGTCTGACTCCTCAAGGCCTTCCACACTCAGCAGCAGCTCCTTTAGCGCATCCCCGCTGCCTGCTGCCCCTGCTGCGCTGCCTTGGCGTCACGTTCCATTGCAACCATGAACTGCTTGACAAGCCCATTGATCAGCTTGTGATCCCTGATCCTGTCGCCCAGCTTGCCATAGCCTGCAAGTTTGAACAACACACCACACACATCAGTTGGTTGATTGAATACCTAGTGTTCAGGCCCGCCCAGAACCGTGTGATAGCAGCAGTGTCAGCAGTAACCGACTGCGGGAGACTTTGCAGGGGCTCCAAGACTTGGTGTTGTAGGCGGTGCAGCACAACACAACCGAGCGCTGGTGATAGGGTCTCGCCTGTGTTTGGCCGCAGTGTGACAGCTGCCTGGTAATTTGATGCATACCGCCGTAACTAGCACTACATATCTCCCAGAGCTTGGAGCTATTGCAGCAGAGACTGCACACAAACAGAGGTGGTTGCCTGCATGCCTCACCCAGGACGACCAGCTTGTTCTTGGAGAGGCCCTGCCTGTACACCACGAGGCCGATGTGGGTTTGGCCGTTGTGGCGTTGTACACCTGTTGTGCCTTCTCCCTCAGCACACCCAAGGACCTGTTGGGCTGCTTCCAGACGCCCCTGTCATTGGAAGCCGCCAGCATCGCCCGGAACTTCTTCACATCAACGTCACACACCCGTCGCACCTCCCCTGCACAAGCAAGCAGCAGCATGACCAGCATTTCAATGACTCTTCCTCAACCACTGTGCTGCAGCTGGTCATATATGCGAGCATGCAGCAGCTGGGTGATGCACCAGCAGCACCCACAGGTGCACCAACAGCGCGACATGCAGCCTTCCTGCCCCCTGCTCCCCTGCCCCCACGCACATGCACGCACCCACCCACATGCGCGCGCGCTGCCAGACATGTACAGTACAAGTAACACACAAAAGCCGGTGTGCAGGCCAGAGATGCATCGGGCTTGGAACGCTGGCCCTAAAGGCCAGGGTGACATTCCACCCACCTGGTTGGGAGCCAGCTCTTTGCCGCAGCCTGCGGGGCATGGCGTCTTGTTCTGGCCAGCGCCCGTGCGACCTGGCGGTGCCTTGCAGAAGGGGCGCGCGCCGTTCTGCTGTAGAGGTTTCAGCGCGCGCTCTGCCTCCCCCTCCTGCACTTCCCCCGCTGCTACTGCTGCTGCTGCTGCTGCCGCCACTGTTGCGGCATTCTTTGCCTTCTTGGTCACCCTTGGTGGGAGTACATCCACTGACCGTACTGGCTCCTCCTCAGGCACATCATCATCTGCTGCTGCTGCTGCTGCTGCTGCTGCGTTCTCATCACCTGCTGGGCCCCTACCACCCCACGCTGCTCTGCCCCTGCCGCCGCCCCTGCCGCCGCCCCTGCCTCCGCCCCTGCTGCTGCCTGCACGTCCTCCCCGACCCCTGCCCCCAGCAGGGACTTCAGCAGAGCCTCCACGTAGGCCATGCCAGCATTGCTACCTGCTGCTTCCCACATGGCGGAATACATGCCGGCTGAGGGCCCATTGCTGCGTAGCCTGTCCCAGCAGGGGCCGCTGCTGCAGCACCTGGCACCCCACCTGCAGCTGCTGCAGCAGCACCTGGCACCCCACCTGCAGCTGCTGCTGCTGCTGCTGCTGCGCCAGGCACCCCACTGCAGCTGCTGCGGCACCCTCCACGCCACCTGCTGCCCCTGCTGCCCCTGCTGCACCAGCAGCTGCTGCCCCCTGCTGCTGCTGCTGCTGCTGCTGCTGCTGCTGCTTCAGGGTATTTAAGAGGCGAATCAGCGCTTTCTGTCTATCCCATAGTAACTGCTGCACATGAGGGTGGAGTTTGTCGCTGGACGCCGCAACCAGCAGTTGCCCGATCTGGGTCGGAGTTGCCCACCAGCTGACAACAGTAGAGCCTCCTCAGCTTGCTGGGTGGTTAAACCCCATTTGGACTGCAGCTCCAGCACGACCTCATCCCCTCGCATGAAGCGCAGGTTCTTTGGGGTGCTGGGATCGTATCCACCCCCAGTGCAAATGGTCATCTGCATGGGAGCCAGGGCACTTGTGTCAGCGAAGGCAGAAGGCTTAAGTGAGTGAAGGAAAGTATATGTGACATTTGTACCTGATCCAGCATCAGGTGGCGGTGCAGCCATTGCTGTACTGATCTGGGGGCTGTACTGGGGGCTGTACTGATCTGATCTGAAGAACACTGTCGATACAACGGGCGGAAGCAACGAAGAGACCGGCCTGAAACTCAATCAAAGCCGATGCAAGCTTGAACAGACCCGTTCGGCTGTTTACGTGCAGATTTGAGGGTGCTGAGGTTTCAACTGACGTTTCAAACAAGCGAAGTCAAGGCTCGGTTGTTGAACGCCATCGTCCATCTTGGGGGGGGCCAGCTTGAACGTACTCATGCAACTTGGTGGCACATACTCATTGCATACATACATGCAACCTCCTCGTTGCACACATACATACACATACTACCCCTTGACCCAATGCGTTGAAGCAGACATCACGCCAAGGAGTTGACACGCAGCAGCAGTAGTCGCAAAGTCTCAACCTATATCAGGTATGTGGTGAGCTTAACCTCAGGTCAGGAGCTGCTACCGCCAGCATGCACCTATGGTGTACCTGGGTCAACCCTGGCATGTATGTATTATAGGGAAAAGGTCGAGGATACAGATGAGTGCATATACGGTGTATGTCCGAAGATTCACGTAGTGATATAGGGGACTTTGCCGATAATTCAGGCACCCAGCAAAGTCAACAAACGGCAGCTTTTCAAAACAAAAGCTCAACAACAGCCGGCCAGATCGCACAGCCCCTTGCACTTTGCTTTATCGTTGATGGGTTCTCCTGGATCGGTCAGCTGTCAGCTCATCTGCTCAGCTCCGCTTTTGAACAAACCAGATCACCACCATCAGGCACTTCTGTCTATGTGACCACAGCAGCAGCTGGAACAAGCAGCTACCTTATTCTGCGATGTCTTCAGTCACAGATCCGTCAGATGCAGCAGTTGACGGCCCCCTGCAACCTTCCAACCAGAACAGCCAGAACCTGACCGTGCCAGAGGAAGATGGGACTGTAACCAACTTCAAGAGCAAGGAGTGTCCATACATAGACCCAGAGACTGGCCAACAATGCAAGCAACCACTCTATGGCAGGTATGCATGATCACTCAGGCCGAACAGGCTGAGTGTGCACAACAAAGACAAGCAGCATCAACCCAACCACCCAAGCACTGACACACCCCCTCCCTCTGGTGCTCACAGGAGTGTCCAGTGCAGAAAATGCCTGCAAGAAGTTCCTGAGGGCTTGTTCCAGCGGAAGAGGACCAGAACGCAGCAGCAGCAGCAGCAGCAGCAGCCAGCAGAGGAGGCACCAGAAGGGCAGCGGAAGAGGCAGACCACTTCTACTGTGGTGTTGGCCAGCCCCCCCCAGGTGTCAACAGAAAAGCAGCCTACAACTACAAAAGCCACCTGAACGAGGTCCTCTACAGCAAACAGGTGCGCGCCACAGCAGCAGCACGAACAGTGATGCACAGCTAGTAGGACCTCTGCAAGCTGCTTTGGCACCCAGTGACAGACGCAGTGCATGGGATGCTGCCGGGACGCAGGCGCTGCCACCTGATGCAAGCTTCCCAGCATCAGTCCTGGTAGTCAGCGCCTATTTGAAGGTTGCAAGGACGTTGTTCTACCTCACTTGGACCTCACACCAGCCTTGGGTGCATTGGCCCAGCATCACATTGACGTTGCGCCGCCGCATGCCTTTGCTGATGTCTTGCAGATGAACGACTTGATGAAAGCCATGAAGTGCAGCGTCACCATCCAGCTGTCAGGAGTGATCCCCAGCAAGTTGCTCACCAACGAGGACCAGATCGGCAGCAAGGCCAGCGAAGGCGTATATCTGCCAGTGAAGGTGCAAGATAAGCGCCTGGCCGGCACGCGCATCTTCACTGTGATTGGCGCTCGCGGGCCAGCTGCGCGGCCTTGTCCCTGGCAGCAAGAGGAGCTTCATGGAGATGGCAGTACTGGCCGATGGCCAATTTGTGCGGGATGCCATCCGGGTGGGTGGCATGGGCCATGCTGCTCGAACACTAGGCTTGAGATGTTGCAGCATCACTGATTTGCAATGGTGTCACGATGTTGGGGCTAGAATGTGGGAGGGATGGCAGGATCACCGACGAGGCCAAGCAGCACTAATAGGCATGAGTTAACTCAATCAGGCTGTAGGCATGAGCTGTCATTGATATCATTGATGCTGCGGCTGGTTACGCAAATGGTTGCGCAAAGTGTTCTCTGCTTCATGCGATCTCACCTGCAAGACTCTTGGCGGCCCCAATCAGCTGCAATGACACTGAGGGCAGGTGGATTGTTTACTTGCAGGCACAGATTCCACCCCCACCTGCAACAGCGGCAAGCGCATCTGGTGCCGCCCAGCCAGCAGCAGCACCCGGGGACGATGCAGCGGCCGCGGCGGCGGCAGCTGGTTCAGCAATGGGTGGGCAGTCAGCAGCAGCAGAGCCCTCCAGGCCAGTAGCGGCACCCGAGGGCGATGCAGCAGCCGCAGCGGCGGCCGCTGGTTCAGCAGTGGGTGGGCAGTCCGCAGCAGTAGAGCCCTCTAGGCCAGCAGCAGCACCCGGGGGCGATGCAGCGGCCGCAGCGGCGGCTGCTGGTGCAGCAGTGGGTGGGCAGTTTGCAGCAAGTGTGCCCATGCCATCACTTGCTGGCGCAGCAGGAGCAGCAGGGGCATCCATGCCAGCAGCGGCAGCGGCAGCAAACCCGATAGTTGCAGCAGCAGCTGCAGCCGCTGGCTTAGCACCAGGTGGACCCCCAGCAGCAGCAGAGGCGACAATGCCAGCAGCTGCACCCGAGGGCGATGCAGCGCCGGCGGCAGCGGCGGCAGGGGCAGCGGCAGCGGCTGCTGCTGGTTCAGCAATGCCATCACTTACCACCGCAGTAGCAGCAGATGGGCCACCCATGCCAGCAGCAGCACCGCCAGCAGCAGCGGCGGCAGATTATGTGACAGCAACAGCGGCAGCAGCTGCTGACTCAGCAGCAGGTGTTCACCCCCGCAGCAGTTGGGGCAGCGGCACACGACAGTGATGCAGCTGTTGGGCCGGCTGCAGCCGCGGCAGCACTTCTGCAGGCAGGCACCACAACAGCAGGTGCCTTCGCGAGCGACCAGACGGGAGGCCGTGGGAGCATCCAGAGGGGCGGTGGTGGCGGAGGTGGTGGAAGGGGCAGCAGGGGTGGTGGAAGGGGCAGCAGGGGTGGTGGCAGAGGTGGCGGCCGGGGCAGCAGGGGCGGGAGGGGCAGCAGGGGTGGCAGGGGCAGCAGGGGCGGCAGGACTGCAATGTCAGCCGCAGTACAGGCCCCTTCCCTGGAGTCTCTGATGGGCCCATTTGCAGCAGCCATGGGAGCCACAGCAGCAGGGCTGGCAGGTGTTGCTGGTGCTGGTAGCATGGCAGTGCCGGCAACAGCAGAGATGCAGGCAGCTGCGACAGCTGGGATGTGGCAGCCTGCAGGCGGGGCTGCTGCAGCAGCTTGGCTGCCTGCGGTGAATGCCCTTATTGCTCATATGGGCGCCAGCGACTTCTTTCCTGTGGGGGGGGATCACTACGCCACACCTCCAGCGCAGCAGGCAATGATCATCGCACGCCGCATGGCTGGTGGTGCAGTAGCAGCTTTCCTGTTTGGGAACAGGGAGGGGTGCATTGTGGCAGCAGCACCCATCTGTGGTGCGGACGGGGCCTTCGCCAGTGCATGGATTGAGGCAGTGGAGTGATCAGCTGACTCTGTTGTCCAACTGCATGCATTTGGTTATGACCTATCACGCATGCAGTTGCGAAGGTGATGTGAGCATGCTTACCATGTCTGATTCCTTGCAACCCTACCCATTGCCCGCGCAGCAGCTCCAAGCCACCCAGTGCGGGTCTGGGTGCGTGTGTGTGTGTGTGTTTGGCCATGGAATGGTGGCACGAGTGCGGCTGGATGAAGGGAATGATTCTGGTTGCTGCCTTGGAGGGTCTGGGAGTTGCGTGTTGATGCTTGAGAGTCGGTTGGTGAGTGCCACATGAAGATGGCCAGTTGCTGATTGGTCAACGGGTGCGGCACTTGTTGTGTCATGTGCAAGTTGTACGTTGCTGACCGTGTGAGGGTGATATGCAGGGCGCGTGCCCACCAAGGCATGACCTGACACTGCTGTATTGTGGAGTGGGTTATCCTGTTGGTGTGGACCAAGCCCAAGGGGCAAGCGCATCCCCTTATCAAGTAACCCAGTAAGATCTTAGACTCCAAGGAGCATCATGAGCAGTACAAGGTACAATAGCAGCAACCCTACAGCAGAGCTTGCGTGATGGAGCTTGCAACAGTCCCAGACTGCCAGCCACAGGGCTGTGCACTGTCAGAACCCCACAACCCCACTCATTGACTCTTCTTACATAAATACTGTACGGGCGGCCATCTTTGAAATCATTTCAAATGATCATCCCACCGCCGAAGCTGCCGAGTTGCTTGCAAGCTGGGGGGTGAAGGGTGTGTGTGGTGTGTGTGTGTGTGGGGGGGGTGAATGGAGTCACACTGGATGTCTGACCTTGGCTGTGACCAGTAACCTCTAGACCAAGCCTGTAGGCCCCTGTTGGGAGTGTTGCGCTCTGCCAGCATTGCGGCTGTGGCCTCGTGGGGGGGGGGGGCGAGGGCCCAAACCAAGGCAATTTCAGTTTTGGGCCGATGTGGGGTAAGGGTGAAAATGGGCTGCTCATGTACTTAACATCACTGCAAAATGCATGGCTTGAGACTTGTTTGGGCCCTGCAGCTGTCAGCGCCACGTCCCAATTGTTGCCAACTAGTGTGGCATAGGGAGTATGCCTAGGTTTGCCACATTGGAGCTTGCAACAGTCCCAGACTGCCAGCCACAGGGCTGTGCACTGTCAGAACCCCACAACCCCACTCATTGACTCTTCTTACATGAAATTTGTACCCCAGATACTGTAGGGGGAGGCATCCCTGAAAACCCGCTGGAGTGGCCGCCTTCGTCTCTGCAACATGCGGGAAGGCATTGTGTGTGTGTGAGAGAGGTGGTTGGGGGGGGGGGGGGTCAGTACAGTGCCACTGTGACTCACATGCTGTCTGGCCTTTGCTGTCTGGCCTGCTGCCTCCAGTAACAGCTTGCACATCCCTGCTGACTGTGTCATGCTTCGCGCACTGCGGCTGTGGCCTCGAGGGTGGGCTTTGGGGGCTCCAACAAGGGAAATTGACTTTTTCACCCGATGTGAGTTGAGTGTGGGAATGGGCAGCTCCAGTGATAGGAATCACTGCCTGGGCATCATATGATGCAGAATGCTTGATATGAGTGTTAGTTTGAGCCTTTGAAGCACCAGGGAGACATGCCGCTTGGCGCAATGTGCTTGAAACTGTGCCGCACCTCAACTACCGCATGTGCGGCTCATGAGAGTCACAGTCAGCCGGTAACATGTCTGTCAAGCCTGCCAACCCCACAGCCCATTCCTTGAACCATATACCCCAGATACTGTAGGGGGAGGCATCCCTGAAAACCCGCTGGAGTGGCCGCCTTCGTCTCTGCAACATGCGGGAAGGCGTGTGTGTGTGTGAGAGAGGTGGTTGGGGGGGGGGGGGTCAGTACAGTGCCACTGTGACTCACATGCTGTCTGGCCTTTGCTGTCTGGCCTGCTGCCTCCAGTAACAGCTTGCACATCCCTGCTGACTGTGTCATGCTTCGCGCACTGCGGCTGTGGCCTCGAGGGTGGGCTTTGGGGGGCTCCAACAAGGGAAATTGACTTTTTCACCCGATGTGAGTTGAGTGTGGGAATGGGCAGCTCCAGTGATAGGAATCACTGCCTGGGCATCATATGATGCAGAATGCTTGATATGAGTGTTAGTTTGAGCCTTTGAAGCACCAGGGAGACATGCCGCTTGGCGCATTGTGCTTGAAACTGTGCCGCACCTCAACTACTGCATGTGCGGCTCATGAGAGTCACAGTCAGCCGGTAACATGTCTGTCAAGCCTGCCAACCCCACAGCCCCATTCCTTGAACCATATACCCCAGATACTGTAGGGGAGGCATCCCTGAAAACCCGCTGGAGTGGCCGCCTTCGTCTCTGCAACATGCGGGAAGGCGTGTGTGTGTGTGTGTGTGTGTGTGTGTGTGTGTGTGTGTGTGTGTGTGTGTGTGTGTGTGGGTGTGTGTGTGTGTGTGTGTGAGAGAGGTGGTTGGGGGGGTCAGTGCAGTGCCACTGTGAGTCACATGTGTCTGGCCTTTGCTGTGACCTGCTGCCTCCAGTAACAGCTTGCACATCCCTGCTGACTGTGTCATGCTTCACGCACTGCGGCTGTGGCCGCGAGGTGGAGTGCTGTGCTGCGCCTGTGTCAGTGGCAGTGTTGAGGCCGGTTTGATGCTTCAATTGACTAATCCAGTACGTTGGCTGTTGTAGGGAACAACTGGCTTTGCATGGCCGTAGTGGTGTGTAGTGTCATCACAGTATCAGACAAGCCCATTGTTGTTTGGTGGTTGTCTGGGCCCTCGTGCAGCACAACAGCAGGAGTGTTTTTCAACGGCAACTGTCGGGGCGGGTTGCTGCTGCTTGTATTGCTTGCATACTTGTGAACATGGTACGCCACTGCCCCTCCTGATCACCCAGCATGCACTGAATCAAGATACCACCTGCACATTGATGCATGCATCATGCTTGCTGCAATTCTTGGTGTGGATGCCTATGGTACTCACAAGGCCCACTATGGGATGCGCAGTCAGCAACATGCCAGTTTGGTGCACTTGATGCTCTTGTAACACCTAGTGTTACACCTTCACACAGCATTGACATACTCATGCGCAGTGAATGCCCTTGCCCTGGAGCATCGCATCACAACAGCAACATGTGGCTTTCGAGCACACGATATGCCAATCGCGCACGCAAGCACGCAACTTTGGCACCCTGCTCGCCGCGCCACCAGCCTAGCTGACCGGTGCAGCTGCTCACTGCAGTGCATCAGCTGCCGCTTTTAGCACGACCCTACTTGCTCCCACGTGCACACTTCTCACAGTCAGCATAAGCCAGTCGCAACTTGTTGCCTGCACAACAACCGCTTCATCTTGAGATGGGGAAAGAAGCAACCCACACACCAAACTGCCCGACCCAAAAACACCACCATGATTCTCAACCATCACCATCATCAGACGCCACAGGTGGTGGCAGGTCACCATCCTCGCTGTCTACATCTGCTGCCTCCCCAGAGCGCCCAAACTCATCACCCAGTTGCTCGACAGCCACACCAACTAACTGCAGCTGCTTGGAAGCATCAGCCAGGCGCTGACGCACCTCGGTCAGTGCCAAACCCACAAACACCATGGCCCCACTGCGCAAGCTACCGCTCAGCTCCACAGCTTGCACACTCGGCTGGTACCTGCCTGAGCCCTGCAACGCTGTGTAGCCTGCTGCCTGCAACTGCTCAGCTGTGTTGTCACCTGCCAGCGCAAGCTGCAGCTGCTGCAGCCGCTGCAGAAGGCCTGTGTGGTAGCTCAAGTACGCCCGCATCTCCTGAGGCAGCAAGGCGAGCTCCTCCTTAATGCGCGCAACCTCGTTGTCAGCCTCACACACCTCCATGGCACGCGCAACGCCGTAGATGCGCAACGCACTGCCTTGTTGCACTGCACAGCGAACAACACAGGTGTTGAATGCGTCAGCATCTTAGCAACCTGACATGAGCAACTATCTGCTAGGCATGCCTGATGACAGTCTATTGCACCAATCATCAGGACGTGGCTGAAGTCCCTCAAAACCTCAGCACGTGCTAGCTGACCCAGCCCCCCCATCCCAAGGAAACAAGCAAAAAGCTTACATGAGTACTCATTGACCCAGCAGAACTGCTGCTTGCGGACATCCTCCACGTTGGTTGTCGAGCGAACACCATTGGCTGGGCCTGCAGGAAGGCCTCTGTTGTACTCCAGCACCAGTGTGTTGTACTGCTCCACCCGCTGCGCAAGAGTGGCTACCAGCTCCTTGCACTTCTTGTTGTGGCGCTGGCGCTCCTTGGGCAGCGCTGCGTGAGGAAGCAAGTGGCGACAACAGCATCATCGTCTTTCTTAGTACACATGTTTCCAGCAGGCTCTTCGTGCACGTAGCAACACGTCTATCCAGGTGCCAGTATGACACACCAGACCAAGTCAGTGCTGCGCAATTGTAGAACACTACAAAGCCTGGGCTGGCGGCCTCCTAAGCCAACAACACATCAGTAGACAACATGGCGTAGCGTTCAACTTCTTCAGGTGACACACCGTGGCCTAGCAGCAAGAACATCATGAAGCGGGTTGTGGCATGGCACCATGATGTTGCATGCCACCACATGAAGACATGCGATGGCTAGGCTGCCTTGACTGATGTTGCATTCCGCACTTGAAGCAACTGGCTGCGTGTTGATGAGGGGCACCCAGAACCCACCTGCAGGGGCCTCCCGCTTGCGTTCCTGCTTCTTCAAGTCATGGCAGAGGCCCTCCATGACATTCTGCAAGCGCACAATGCTGGCATCCAGGGCTGGCGTAAACTGGTCCCTGATGATGTTACCAGCTTCCTCCGCTTCGTCACTGCAAAGTCAACCCGCAGCAAGCGTGTTCGCAAGCAACCCTTGTTGTGTTGCATAAAAGCGCTTCAACGGCCAAGGCGGCTGAGCAGACATGCTCCGCGACAGTGGAAAAAGTCACTGCACTGGCCAACCTTGCAGAACTGCAGACTAGATGCCATGGCAGCAACAGTTGCCCACCTGCTCGCAGCTGCTGACTCAAAGAGCTTGTTGGTGATGTCGACTAGTGCTGCCACCCTGGCGTCAGTCAACCCAGCCATGATGCGCACAGCTGCAAGGCGCTGCGTCTGCAAGCCCAACGCCGCCATTGAAGAGCTGATAGCTGCCCGCATGTCATGCGCTTCCCTCAAACTCACGGCTGCGCTGTACTTCTCCAGCAGCTTCTTGTTGGGATCACGGGAAGTGCTGACCTCACCTGTGGGCAGCAGGCCAGCAGACAGGACATCACACCTTTCATTGCTGCACTGCCGTGCTGTCTAGTGAAGGGGTGACCGACAACCGCGTTTGAGGCTTGGTGTACTTGCCACGAACAATACGTGCTGCCGCAGGATGTGCATGCTACATCACTACAAACATGTTGTGTGTACCTCCACCCAACTGTAGCACCCACACCAGACTCACTGGTTGCAAGCTCCTGCAAATCCTGCCGCATCCTGCAGACCAAAGCAGGCTTCTCCTCAGCGGGTGTGCTTGTAAGCAGCTGAAGCTGCTTAGCCAGATTGCTCTTTGCTTCTGGCAGCAGCCCCTGGAACTTGATGAGCCGCTTCATGAGCTGCTTTGCTTGGCCGCGCACCTTGTCCCAGCCAAAGTGGACAGCTGCATGCGTGAGCTGGTCCACAGCACCTGCACGGTCATGACAGCAGGGAGGTCAAAGACAACGTACTTAAAAACACCTTGTACTGCACCAGCTGCTGAAGGCACCATGCAGCAACTGACACTCCACGGCTGTGCCCACGCCTGGCTTGTGTTCCCACCTGCAAGGCTCTGGTTGCGAGTAGTGTTCGAGAACTTGGCCCAGTAGGCAAAGAACTGCTCTGCCTCTTCACCCAGGGTTTTTGCGCACTGCTCCGTCCAGCCAGGCTGCCAGAGGATCTGAAAGAGCAGGAAGCAGGTTGTGAGCACCGCGCTGAAGGTGGGACCCCTAGCATGTGCCCTTGCAGTTCAGGCATGATCTGAGAGCTGCAGACATTCAACCATGCAGGTATGTCCGAAACTGTCAAGGGCGCTGGGGGCTGCCGATGGAATGCGGTAAGGCAAAGCCATGAAGAACCCTGCAGTCGCATGACCGACCTGGCAGTTGAGCGCATGCAGATTGCCGTGTGCGTGGGACAACACCGTGCGCAGGGCGTGGAAGTTGCCTGCGTCCGCTGCAAGCTGTTTCAGCTCAGCGATGCGTGCTGCAACCTCTGGGGGTGTATCAATCGGTGGCGCATCAGACAGGCTCTCCACTACCCTGCGCAGCCAAGGGCCCCACTTGCACATGATGTCAATGTGCAGCTGCTTGCAGTCCTTCAAGTAGTAGGCCAGGAGGTGCAGAGCGTAGCCGTACCGCTCGCCGCTGCCAACAAGGCTGACACCCTTCCGAGGCATGCCATGGCGGGCATCCACAGCTGTGGGGGCAAAGCACAGACGTCGGCAGAAAGGCAGATCACAAAACTTAACAGCAGCACATAGCTTACCAGCAATTGCACTGCATCTGCTTGTGCTATTGGGTGTGCTGCAGGCACATGTGTGTCACTGCTTGAGACATGCTACAAGAACCTGTTAAAGAATGTTGTGCGGCGGTGACGTTACCCACCGACGACACGCCCAGTCACTGCTTGCTTGCTCTGACGCCGCTGCTGCCCATCGCCTGCCGCCGCCCAGACGCCGTTGCAGGTTCTGTCCTCACGCTCTGAAGGGTTTGCAGATCCAGGCCTGCCCTCGCCCTACGGGAATCACGCGGCACACACAGGCAAGTTGGTAGCAGCCACAGCTGGGCGTGGGGAGCTGCCATACTGTATCCAGAACGTCGTACCCAGACAAGCGGCTGCAAGCACGACATGAAACACAGTCCACAGGACATAGCATGCACACCCCCTATGACATCCCACCCATTTGCGGCCTGCTTACTCTGGCCCAATCCACAGCTTGGATTGTCAGCTGCACATCCCCATCGTCAGCAAAGAACAGCTGCGAGTGTGGAGCTCGCCACACCTCCCGTAGCCGCTGCCAGATGAAGAGCTTCATGTTGCCGTCAATGTGGTATGCACAGTTGCCACCACTGCATGCAGGGCATACCAGGTCATCCAGGAGCTGCACGCCCAGCCGCAGGTCCAGCTGACAGTTGCTGAACTAAGAAGCAGCGCGGCTGAAGGCGCTGGTGCTGATGGCGCGCAACGGCTGCAGCATGCAACAAGCACAGCACCCTGGGTTGTCTTGGCGCCAACATCTATTGCAGCCCTAGGTTGGTTGATGGTGTGCACAGCCAAGCAGTGCCGGTGTGCTAGTGAAATGCGGATGGAGCGAAAGCTGATCCCCCCCCCACCCCGCGGGGCCGCACACCCCCTCCCAAAGCCGATCACCGACCTGCTGCAGATTGTTGCGCCATGCCGACTCTGAGATTGCCTTGCAGAAAGCAGCCAAAGACAGTGTAGGGCTGCTGAGCTTCAAGCAGTCGTACAGCTGCAGGACGTCTTGAGCCACGATGGTCCTGCGGCATTACAGTACACCCTTGAGCGAGGTCCAATGCTACGCCGCACCTTGACGGCAAGCACTCCAGGTGCTATGTTAGACGGCGCCTTTACCTGCAGTGGTCGTAATCCAGCGATGCTGGCCAAGCCCCCATGCTGATGAAGTCCTGAGGCCGCTGCCAGACGTGTTTGCCGCAAGTTGGGTTGAGGCACTGGAACGCAGCCCGCTTGGCCTGCACCACTCCATCTGCGGCCAGAACATCCACACATAGTAACCCCATGCAAGAGTTTGGGTGGGCCTGGATGCTACGTCACTAGGCAGCAGGCACAAGCAGTTGCAAAGGATGCATAATGCTGGTTGCGCACCCCTGGTGATGTAGTCCATGGCCTGCGTCTTCACTGCTGCGCTGCCAATGTCGGTGCCGTGGCAGTGTCGGCACTCGCCGGGTATGCACAGGAAGTAACCTGCAGCGCGCACAAGCATTCAGTTACAGGATGTCGCAGCACACCAATGTGTGCTGACCAGCACCAACCACGACCCACCCGCCACAGGGTCAGCCCTTGGCATCTCCTTCCAGCAGCTGTCCTCATACTGCTGCCGTTTGTGCAGGTGCAGGTGCTGATGTGCTGCCTGGTCGCAAGCACTACACAGCAGAGCACACCCTGCAGCTGGTGAGCAAGACCAACACCTGCAGACAACAGACACACAAGAGAATGACTGTAGGGTGCATACTCAGCACATGCCTCATGATGGACTGCGTAGCTGTTGACGCCTGGCTGCTGCTTCCGCATGCAAACATGTAAGCAACTGGTTGGCTCCACACATACCGCACAGTGCACCCTTGCTCTGTGCTGCACACACTGCAGATCTGCTGGGGGTCCGGCGCAGCTGCCGCCTGCAGCACCGCTGCACCCAGGAGTGGTGCTTGCTGACGCCATCCTGCTTCTGCACGCGCACTGCGTTGGCTCCATTCACTGGGCTCTTCTCCCTCTGACACAAAGCCTGGTTCAGTTTCTGCTGCTGCTGCTGCTGCTGCTGCCTCTGCAGCTAGCTGTGCTACAAAGCGCTGTACATCTATCACATCGTCCTCTGCTTCTAGCCCCTGTGGCACTTCAGCAGCATCCATGGCCTCTTCACCAACAGCCCCAAAGCTGTGACTGCCTGCTGCATCTGCAAGGCTGCTTGTGTACCGCCGACGCTGCCTGCGCTGTGACTGAGCTGGTTCACCAGCAGCACGTCGTGGGGCTGCACGCCCCCTGCCTGGGCCTGTTGCTACACTGTGCCTGGCCCTCGACTGGAGCACTTCTTCCTCATGCTGTTGCCTGTCCTCCCTGTGCTGTGCATACAGGTGCCTGTACTCCTGTAGTAGCTCTGGCCTTATGTCAGCTTCATCCTCATCATCCTCTACATCTGCAAAGCAGAGCTGCTCATCATCATCCATGGCTGCTATCTACGTTGATCTCTATTGCGATGGTGCGGAATCACACGTGGGGGCCATATCAGGCACAGGAAACAGCGGCTGTGTGCCTGGCAGACTGTGCTGTTGATCTGGGTTGTTGAGTTTGCTGGTGGCCTGTAAAATCGACTTCAGGTCAAAAGTACAAGAATGTATGATCGACAATATGTCGAAATTGCACTGGTTAACATTATCGGGCTTTACCCTAATTTACCTTCGTGCCACTAGTGACCTGGGTGTACAACATGTTGCTGCAACCACTTAAGTGGTTGCGGAAAGCTTTCCGCAGCCACAGGGGGTGCACCCAGGCTTGCTGCTTTGGAGACGGTTGTGCCATTCACAGGTTCTGACATGCGTTTTGGCCCTCATTTTGCTTGCAGGCGAGGCAAGTCCAGCCCTTACTCCAAAGTGACACCCTCTGCCTGGCGACCCCACATCAGCAGCGCAGGAATGCACAAGTAAGTTACAGTGTCTGGTGTACACCTCAGTTAAGTTGAATACAGCTGACGGTGCAGAACAACAGCAAACAGCAATGCCAGCGTCTGAGCCTCCATGCGTGGTAAAGTTGGCACAGTGCACGTATTGGGTTGTCGCCTTGTTGCCGTTGGTGTGCGCGTGTGTGTCGTGTGTGAGGGTCTGGGTGACTTTGGGACAGGTGGCAATGCTGGTGCCCCCCAGGTTGGAATCCGGGGCAAAGACATGCATGGAGGCTCAGCAAACATGAACATAGACAGGAAAGAGCGGTTGACCCTGGCAGTCACTGTATGCCTGACACACAGCCAACTGCCAGCCCTCTTTGGGAGTATGCCTTGCATGCTGCATTGCTATGAACGAGCATGCTTATCTGGCATGGCACTGCACCACTGGACTGGCTTGACTGGTTTTACAAGCACCCTCTGCTGCCCCTGCTGTTGCCGCACCTGCCTGCTGTCCCATGCTGCTTGCTGGTGCTGCTGAGGGTATTTGTTTTATGAGCCATCATGCTGGTTCGTGAGGTGGCATGGCAGTGGCGGCCCCCTCACAGGTGTTGGCAGCAGCAGGCGGCACAGCAGGCGGCTGAGCTTTGCGCAAGCAGCTGCTGTAGCCAGCAAAAGCCATTGGATGCGCTGTTATGGTCCTCACTGGTGGTTTGGATACCGGGGGGCCGCTGGAGGATGGAAAGAAGCCTAAGTTTCTCTTTGGTTCTGTTTTCATGTGTCAACATTGCTTGTAACACATGCCCCATATCGACGCTTATGACTTACTGACAAATGTTATTATGTTTTCGGTGGTGGCGCATCAGCATGCTGGTACTACCAGGCCTTGAGGGGTCAGAGAAGTTCAGCAGTACTGCTCAGCTGGATCATGATATGATGTTGACTGTTGTGGCTGCGACTGCCAACTTTGTTTGTGATCGTTTGGGCTTGTTCCGTGAGTCATCTCTGCACCACAGCAGTCGCATTGACCGCAGGGGTAGTGAGCACCGTTCGTCCGGGCCTATCATCAGCGAACAGCATCCTGCGGCACACAGGTGTGGATAGTGTAGCAGATCTGCTGAGCAAGCATCCCCCAAGTGTACTGTAACAGCCTAGGCTCAAGGAGACACTGTACAACAGAACAGAAAGTACAAAATTGAGGGGTCAAGGGTGGTGCCAGCTTTCAGCACACTCACTACAAGTACAGAACAATACAAGGCTCGGAATCGAGCGCAAACCAAAACAAAGCACAACTGACGATGTGTAAGCAAGGTTATACCGGCAGGCACCTCGCAAGGCACCCAACTGCCCCAATCAATCAGCAGGCAGGTAAGCCATACAAGATTGGTCAACAACACAGTACAAATGCCAGGGGCAGGGACCCGAGTCAGCACACGTCTAGTTGATACAGTACAGGCAGCTGGCAATCACCTGCTGCTGGCAGCTTGTCAGCCCAGTACAGTCACCCAGGAGTCTTGCATTGCACCACAAGCTGCACGCACAGTGTCCACGTCCAAAGGGCAGTGCCAGCATTCTTACTAGCGCCCGTCATCGCATCATTCTGCTGCTATACTGGCTCCATGCGTAGCTCCAGGTACGGCCAGCATCGCCACAGTTCCAGTGGCTGCATGCGTCCCCTAGGTACTGTGCGACGGCTGAGGCAGCATTGCCACAGGGCTAGTGGCTCCATGCGTAAGTCCAGCCCCATTCGCTGTCGGGTATGGGTGTGATATGGTAGCCGTCACTTGACCTGCTGGCCTCTGACATGGTGGCCATGCAGCTGGCCATGCTGGCAGCCAGCCGGGCACTTGTCTCGGGGCGCAGCACTGACATAGCTGACACCAGGCGGTCATGACCAGTGTACCTGCAGGGCAGGTGATGAGTGTTTGGAAGATCTATAAGTTGGGTCAGAGCTGAAGGCAAATTCAAACTTGAAGGCCCCAGATTGTTATCACAACACAGCATAGTGTGGTAGTGTGTGCCAACTCCAACCCAACGACGTGTGCGCTGCACCTGACGTTTTTAGTATGTGTGGCAGGCGGTAAAGTAGTGGCAGCCAGGCCTGTAAGGTAGGCATGATGAGAAGATCACTGCTGGGGTATTGGGTTCTGACATGTACACACCTGGACTTGTCAGTTGCCCGTGGTGCTCTGCCGCCGCCTGCAGTGGTGCTGAGGACAATCTGCTGTATGCAGCGGGACACTACGGCACCAAACCCAGGAACACCCTCTGCAAAAAGAGCAGCAGCAGTAGCCATGACGGCAGCAAGCAGCAACCCTGAGGGCGAGCCATGATCAGCATGGGGCGCGCAATGTCATCCTGAGCAGTGTTCACCAGCAGTGTTCACGTTCTGGTGGACCACACCAGCACCACCATCCGGATTTATGATCCATCAATGTGACGCCAAGCGGTCGAATTCTACTTGTATAGCAACCACCCCAGCTTCCCCTCCCTCACCTGCAATCTTGATCCATTCAAATGCATCCAGGTCTATGCTGCCCTCAGAGCCTGTCACTCCCACCACACCACATGTGTAGCGGGGGTTGAGCAGCACGTCCCTGCAGAAAGGCAGCAGACCCTGCAGCACCAACAGCACCAGCAGCACCAGCAACATTGGTGGCAGCAGCAGTGGCAACAGCAGCGGCAGCAGCACAAGTGAGTCACAGTGTGCGGCAACAGAGTCGCAGCCCGACCCTACGAACCAGCCAGCAAGCTGCGGGCTCATGTAGGCCTGTATACCCACAGTCCTAGTAGCCTTCATGGCCGCGCATTCGCACCCTGCTCACACATGCACCCAACACATGCCTCGCAACCCCTAGCCTGCATTGCATGCTTTGTTGGTTCACACTCACACCCTCCCGCCCTCCCCCTCCCATCCCTCAGGCGGACAAGTACAACCAAGCCCATTTGCATCTTATACTTGCCACCCTGCTGTCATGTGCACCCCAAACGTGCCTTGCAACGCACAACCTGCATTGCATGCTTTGTTGGTTCGTGCACTACCCCTCCCCCCCTTCTGGTCCAGAATGGCGGCCCAATTTCCCACCTGCATGTTGAACTTGTCAGCCAGGCGCAGCAGTTCTTTCACAATGCCGACGGTGACCAGGCTAGAAGGGCTGCAGCCCTTGGCAGGGTTTAAGGGGTGCATCAGGCACAGCGCAACACCCCAAGCGTCCGCCTCACTGCGACCCTCAACCTGCATGTGCAAGGGGCGCACAAGATGGTTTGTGTAAGGCGCTTGCGGTCATTCAGTTGCATCAGGCACAGTGCAACACCCCACGCCTCTACCTCACTGCAAACCTCAACCTGCATGCACAAGGGTGATGCCCGGGCAACTTGCTGAATCAGAGGGGCTTGGAATGATTTGTTGTATAAGGCATATGTGGTGCTTGAATTGCATCATGCACATCACAGCACATCATGCCTCAAACTGACTGTGCCCTCAACCTTCATACACAAGCGGCGCACAAGGGAAGAGAGGGTTTACTCCAACGACAAGATAGCTCATGTGGCTTAGGGAGGCGACCCACAGGACATGAGTGCTGTGAGGGAGATTTGATGCAGGAATTGACTTGGCCGAAAGCATGTTTTTCTGTCTTACGCTTGTCTATGATAGTAGTTGTAAGCCAATCAAGCAACGCACTTGGACTGTTCCACCTTATCAGTTGTTACTCACCTGATTGTGTGGCAGTTGCCATTGGTGGTGTTTTTTTTGGGGGGGGGGGGGGTGGTCTTGTTTGCCGGTCTTGCTGCAGGTTTTTCTTGCAGGTGTGTCTTCCCAGTTCATTCCGTGTGGAGAGTACCGCTCAGCGGTGAAAGTATCCACTTGTAACAACCTCCCCCCCCCCCCCAAAAAAATGCCTTACCTGCAGGGGTAGCTCCGGCCAGTCGCTGCACTCCATCGCTCCTCTCAGCACAGGAGACCACAGCGCCAGCGTGGCCTTGACAGCCTGGGGTTGGGGACAAACACAAGGGTGTGTAGGAGGTGTACAAGCTACCGTGGATGGTCACCCTCAGTGCGAGGAGTGTGTGACTGTTGACCGCAAGCATGCAAGCTGAGTGACACCCCAGCACACCCCATTGGTGTCCTGGTCCGCAGTAGCTTGGTGAAACACTAATGTGTGACCCCGTCCCTCCTCGTAACCTCCCCGGCCTCTCCCTCAACTACACCTGCAGCCGTGCCTGCCAGAACTCCTGGCTGTCATCTGAAAAAACATACATGCCAAGCATATAACCGCACAGCAGTGCCCCTATCGAGTGGGTGGCGCCAACTAGGCCATGGCCCTAGTCCACCTGCTGGATGTACACGTGCGCGCACTACCACCCCTTACTGACAAACCACCGGGAGTCGTGCCAGACGGACCCCTTGACTGTCATTCAGCACCAGATGGTAGTCAGGGGTGCAGCCTGCACACGACACACACAGCCCGGGGGGTTGGGGGGACAGGGCCCAGACACAAGGGCGTGTGGCAGGGTAGAAACAAACATGATTACACAAACGCGTGCCGGTCACCCTATCTGTGTGCAGGGGTAAGCTTGAAATGAACTTGATGCAGGCAATGCGTGTGTACAAGCCTGCTTGCCTGCCCTTCGGTCAATTTGCAGGCAATCTACCACTGCAACATCTTGCCGCTTTATTGGTTTCATACATGTGTCATTCATCGGGACTGTAGTTTGTCAGCTCAATGGCACACACCTTCTGCATACTGCGACATTGACTCCATGGCTATGCCAGATGTGCCTGCCATGCCAGAACAGCGCAGGGGCCACGTGATCTGTTGGGATGCGTAGCTCAGCTACTTAAAAACTTGTGCAAATCTGTTGCTAGTGCTGGTGCAACTGCAATAACAGGGAGAACTGGCAGGGGACAGGGCAACACAGAGATCAGCAGAACAGCAGAACAGCACTTGAGCCAAATGCCGGGGAAAAGTGGACGGGGGACAGTCGCCAGCGCTTGACAACCACATTAACTTGTCTGAGCTGGTAGTGTACGTACTTTTCTACCGGAGGACTGTCCTTGTTGCCTGGTTTGCCAAACCCTGGACACACCTCGCCGAATGTGTATGACAGAAGCAACCACAGCAGAACTAGTTTCATGAAATTGATGTAATAGAAGTATTGGGGTTCCTGGACACGATGACGGTCTTGTCGGTGAAGGAAGTTCGTGCTCTGGGCGATGAGCTGCAGCGGGATCCTTTGCAGCACGCGAACCACTGCGTGTCGCTGTTGAACTGCTTCAGTCAGGAATCACAAGAGGTGCGTTTGCAGCAGCAGCAGCAGCAACCGAAACCGTCACGCATACCGCAGCTGCAACAGCAGTAGCAGTAGCAGCAGCAGCAGCAACAGCAGCAGCAGACACCAGGCAGCAGCAGCGACATGCTCAGTTTGACGCAGTACCCAATGCTGGGTCTATCTGATCAGCTTCAATCCATCTCAACATGATGATGTTGTTGTTACCTGCTTTCACCCTGCTCAACCAACCTATATATGTCCACCAGCCTGTTGCCAAGGCGGCGATCCAAGCCTTGAAGCTGTTCTTCATCGCCCAACACGATGAAGGAGCGATAATCAGAAGCAGCAAGCGGCAAAAGGTGAGATGCAGGTCGATCAGCAGCAGCAGCAGCAGCAGAAGCAGAAGCAGCAGCAGAAGCAGCAGCAGGCGGCAAAACGTGTTGCGCAGGCTTAATTAGCAGCAGCCAGCCAGCAGACGATTGCGCTGGGATCCCCCTCACCTCAGTATACAGAGCTGTTATTGCTATGTGACCGTCCACTGACCAGTGCTCCGCCCCCTATTCCCCTCAGCCTGTGAGATGCATGCCTGGGGCAGCGTCCGGAACTGCAGCATGGTGATGCTTTCTATATGGTGATACTACCTAATATGGTGATACTATATGATATACTTTGTGGAGTTTGCAGGACTTCAGAAGGCATAGCAGGTTGCGTCACACCATGCTTCCTGTTCGGAAGGCCTAACAATCGCCCTTGATGACTCTTTTGTTTGCGCGTTCTTTGTGCAGCTTGACCCCTCAGCAGCAGTAGCGGCAGCTGCAGACCAGCAACACCAGCAGGAGCAGCAGCAGAGCGAGGATGCAGCCCAGCAGCAGTACAGTGACTGGCTCACTCGGCAGTACAGCAGTTACACCGCGCAGCTGCTGCAGCTGATCAGCAGCGGCAGCAGTGCCTCGCTGCAGGTGGCAGCAGTGGCAGCAGTGCTGGAGTGTGTGAGGCATGAGGAGGGGCCGGCGGCCTTCAGCAACAGGCTGTATGCTCGGCTACTGGTAACACTGGTGCTCAGCCCTCACACACAACCTGAGGTAAGGGGTTTGAGAGTGACACTCTTGTCGCACAGCTTGCATTTACAGTACAGTACAGTACAGTGCATGTACAACCCACCCCTAGGATTTGGTTGTCGTTTGACGGTGGAATCAGATATGGACTGCGCGACAAGCATCCCAGCAGCAAGAGTGAACAGTGGTTGGGTTGTGTTTTCATGTGGCATGTGTGATGGATGTGCGTTGGACAGGGGCTGGCCAGGGTGCAGAAGTTGCTGGGTGCAGAGAGATTGCGGTAGTGGCAGTAGGTGCCACAGGCTGTGCCACCTGAAAACGTAGGTGTGACGCCTCACCCTCCCTCCCCCTCCCCACCCATCCCGCAGACACACAGTATTGACCTACCGCCAGGGGAGGGGCAGTTACAGTGGGTGGGGTCCGCATGGGTGCATCATGTCCTCTTGAGAACGTCCTCGCCACAGTCACGCTGCTCCTCCTGCTGCTGCTGTCGCTGCTGTTGTTGCCTGCTTAGGTGTTTGCATTGTTAGCCACCCGCTACCTCTCCTGCTGGGATGTGCGCTACCACACACTGCGCACCCTCACACGCCTTGCACAGCAGCGGGCAGTACGCAGCGAATCAACCGCAATAGCAGCAGCAGCAGCAGCAGCAGGATCAGCAGGGGCTGCAGCAGCAGGCAGTGATGATGAGGATGAACAGCAGCAGCAGCAGCAGTTACCCAAGTCGGCGGCTGATGTATCACGTGCCATGTTTGATGTACTAGCAGCCGTGCAGCCCATCATGCAGCAGCAGAAGCAGCAGCAGGAGGAGGAGGAAGAGGAGGAGGTGCCTTCCTGGTGTGGGGCATCAGAGGTGGGTGGAAGGAAAGGAGGGGTTGACAAGGACATGGGTGGGGGAGGCTCTGGCAGTCGTGTGGGCGGAGAGGGGGGGGGTGCATGCATCTGAGGGAATTGGCAGGGAGCATGGAGGGGGGGGGGCAGGGGAGTGTGGATGAGGATACAGAGGGGGTTGCTGGTGGGCGGGGCAGGTGATGGGATAGGCTGAGGTCAGGATGAAGGAGGCATGATGGCTGTCCGAAGGTCCAATCTCAACGAATGACAACCAGCAGCAGCAGAACTTTGACATAGGCATGTGGAGCCAGCAGGGAAGTCTTCCCACAACAGCACAAGCACATTATAGTCACCAGCAGCACGCGGCTACTTTGCTCACATCGTTTGTCTTTGCCGCGCTGCCTGTTGCGCCCCTGCAGGCCGGCTTGGTGAAGGCAGCAGCAGCATCTGGGTCAGTATCAGCCAAAGCCCGCCGCAAACGCAAGCAGCAGCAAGCTGCAGACACCATTGCTGCCGGCAGTGCTGCTGCTGTTGCGTGGGCGAACCGGCGGCTGCAGCAGCGGGAGTACCAGGCGGCTTGGCTGGCTTTCCTCAGGACTGACCTGCCCAGTGACATTTACAAAAAGGTGAGGGATGGTTCATCAACCCTCAACCCAAACCCAAACCTACACCCTGAACCGAAGTCTGCAAAAATGTGACGGATGGTTCCTGTATCCTGAGGGGATCCATCCACATGGGCCAGGTATGATCGGATAGTGGCAACTTCTCTTTTGGGCAATCCAACAGCACACTTTGTCATCTGCAGGGTGCTGCACACCAGTGCTGTCTTGCCTTAAGTGCATTGCGCTTGCCGGCATCTGTAGCTTTGGCAGCAAGCACAATGCACGTGGGTCTAGGCTGCAGTGGTGTGCAGCATCCTGATGACACAAGGGTATGTTCACATTGGGTGTTTCCAGTCATCCCTGGGTACGCACACTGTCTGAATTTTGTCAGGCTGGTGCTGCGGACAAACATAATGCTCATGGGCCAGGCAGCACTGGTGTGCAGTAACCTGAGGACAAAGGGTGGGGTCATTCTGGAAGATTCGAGACATGCACTGTGTAGTTTTCTCTGAGCTGTTGCCAACAGCAGTGCTGCTCGCAAGCGTAGCGCATGTAAGCCTAGCCAGCACTGGTGCACAGCACCCTGATGACAAAGCATATGTTCAGATAGAGAAATCTCAGGCGTTTTCAGAAGCAAAGCATAATCAGTCTGGTGGCTGGTGTGGCAGCAGCAGCAGGGCGGTATTGGGTTCAGACTTGTGGTCTGGGAAGGTACGAGTGCAAAGTGGGCTGTGCCACATGCCTCTGATTTTGTACTGTCAGTCAGTGGGGCAACCCCCCCCTCCCCCCCCCCCATTGGATGCTGCTTTCAGCACACAAGCCTGTTTGCATCCCGGGTAAGGCAATTCTAGGCGTCGCTCACGCCCAGAGTCGCCTTAGCCGACATGGGAGCAGGCTTCTGTGCGGGAAGCAGCATCCAAGGGGCAGGCCTGGAGGCATGCATTTTCTGCTTATTCAACGTTGGTTAATTCAACAAAAATAATCAATAAGAATTCAACAAGAATATTCAATATAAATTTACAAGGAGAGCAGTAATGTACACCAGGGTGACATGTTCATATCTCCAAGCAAATATCTGCGAGCTCATTGAGCCTAGACCAGCCCAGCCGATGTGTGCACTCCATTTCCCACCACCACTGCTACCGCCACATCCACACTCGGAAATGGCTGCTTTGTTTGCCCCCCTCGTACAATGCACAGGTGCTCCTGAAGGTCCACTCCGATGTGCTTCCAGCCATGAGCAGCCCCCTGCTGCTGAGTGACTTCCTCCCCCCCCCCCTTGCATTTGTTGCAATTGTAGGTCAAGGGGAATGCTTGTAAGTTGTGCATGTGCATTGAGCATCATGCACAACTTACAAGGCTCCCTGAATGGCTGAAGGCTTGTTTGCATCTTCACCACGGTACCCCCCCACACCCACCCACACACCCACACACACACACACACAAACTGCATGTCCCCTCCCGCAACAAACAGGTGCTCTTGAAGGTCCACTCAGATGTGCTGCCAGCCATGAGCAGCCCCCTGCTGCTGAGTGACTTCCTCACCCACGCCCTGGACCAAGGAGGCTTTGAGGGCATGCTGGCCCTCAACGGCTTGTTCACACTCGTCACACGGCACAGCTTTGAGTACCCAGCATTCTATGCGCGCCTGTATGGACTCATATCACCAGAGGCCTTCACCAACAAGCACAGGTAAGCTAAGGGTAAGCTGGGGTTATGTGAGCGTGCTGTTGGGTGGCTTAGGTACGGGGTGGTGGTTGGGCTGGGGGGGTGGGGCATGGAGGCCTGTGCTGATGCTTCAATCGTTGTCACAGCCTCTCAGTGGTCCTGGTGGTGCTGGCACCTTGTTGTAAGGGTCTGGCGTGGAGTGCGTTGCATTGCCTGCGCACTGGGCTTAGGCTGAGCAGCCCTCAAGCCCTCAAGCCTGAGCAACTTTCAAGCCCTTCCCAACAGGCACGGCCTCACAGTGCCCTCTGTTGACCTGCTAGCTCAGACAAGATCAGCTTCATTGCCTGAGGTTGACCGGGTTGTCAGTTTTTGAAGGCACATTGAACCCCCCCCCTCTCTTTCTGCGATATAATGTTCTATGGAAGCAGGATCTTCCCAAAATAGGTCTTTTCCCCTTCCATTTCCTTTTCCACAGGAAGACATGTAAACGGGAATACTGATACATGGCAGGAACACTGCTGACGCTTCCCACTAGTATGATGTCAGGCTTCCGTGCCTTCCTTCCCTTCCTGCCTTCCCTACACCTCGAGCTTCCCTCCTTCCTTCCCCCCCTTCCTGCCTTCCCTCCACCCTGCCCCAAGGGCCCCTTCCCAACCTTCCCTTCCTTCTTGCCCCCCCCCCCTCCCCAAGCCCCCTTTCCCAGCCTTCCTTCCTTTCCTGCCTTCCCTCGCCACCCTCCCCTGGCGCCCTTTCCCAACCTTCCTTCCTTTCCTGCATTCCCTCGCCAGTCCCCCCCCCCCCCATCCCTTTGCCCCCTTTCCCGGCCTTCCTTCCTTCCCTAGCTTCCTTAGCGCCCATTTGCGGCTCATGTAGGCGGTGTGCAGTCACAACTACTGCTGCAATTGACAGCTAACCAATGACTGGGTCGCCAAGTTGACACTGCCCAATGTTCCAGCCCAGTGTGCTGCTTGCAATGCTTGCTTGGGAACAGTGCAATGTGGTGTGAGCGACCTCAACGCCAAGTACTGCTGCACAGTTGTACAGGAATCCGCAGGTTACAAGGCGACAGAGTGTCAAACATGTCAAACAGGGTCACCCTGGGCCTTGTGCAGGCCATGACAGTTCTGCCTGCAATGGTGTGTGCATCATTGACCCCACTACAAGCTATTGCAGCAGGCGGCACGTGCCTACTGTTACAAACCAGCAGCACAGAATTAGAGCAAGTCGCAGAATAGGCTGAGCAAACCAGGGAGAAAATTCGCCAGAGGTGTCACACCCACTACAAGCTAATGCAGCTGGTGCCGTGCTGCCATGCGTGCCCCTTAAAGTATAAGCCCCACAGTGGGCCCAGTGTACGTCTCAGGGGGGCTCCTCCCCCCCCCCTCCCCGCCCAACCCCCCCTTGACCCAGGGGGGCTGCGTCCCCCCGCACCCACCCCCCCCGCCTCCCCCCACTTGCCCCTTCTGCACCTTGGGGGGGCTCAGCCCCCCCAAACCCCCCCAAACCCTAAACAGGGGGGCTGCGCCCCCCCGGACCCCCCCCCGCTCTAATCCCTCAACCAGAAATCAGCAACCCTCACAGCTAAACCCCAACACCCTCTAACCCCTCCATGGTGTGCGGGTCTGCCAGCCTGGAGTCCGCCGAGCGTCGCAATTCTTGTTGCAGCATGTAGCCAATGCGCCTGGTGGAGGGCAGTGGTAGTTTGAGTTTGGGGTGGACCCCTTTCACTTTCATGGTGAAGCTGGGACAATGTCGTGGCCGGTGGAAGTGTGGTTTGTGGACAAGCTGTTCAGCGTGTATTGTGGTGAAGACATCTCATTCTCACCGTTTTGGCAGCCGTCCGTGCTATGCATGTTGATGGGGTTTGCAATTCATGCATGGGTGAGGCCTAGCGACGAGATAGTCGTACAGGCTGCTCCCAACATCTGGGTGTGTTGAGACAACAGCAATGGGTTGCTGCACGATGATTCTCCCATGCTGACTAGAGGAAGGAGAGAGTGTGGTGGAGTTGGCAATGAGACGGCCACCTACATGTGTGCACACTAGTGACTTGAGTCACGTGTGTGGTGGTGCTGGCGTGCTGCCTGTTGCAAGCCTTGCCAAGTTAGCGGCATGCCATGCCTGAGGTGCACGTACTGTGTGGTTCTTCAAGTAACCCCCATCTTGCACGCACAGCGCTGGTGTGCCTGACCTGCTGCCTGCTGGTGGTTTGCAAACATTTTGTCAGCCTGAGTGGGTGGTGATCCATACCATGCACCCCCAATAGGTGCTGCTGGGCGTGGCAATCAAAGCATGGATGTTTATAGCCAGGCACAAGCGCAGCTTCAGATACATGAATGAGGCTCGGTTCAGGTTCATGCTGGCCATGCTGGTTTGGCTGGACCACGAAGCCAGGAGGGATGGTTTCCTGTGAGAGGCTGATTCAGCCTACATGATTACTGGTGGAGGACGTGCCATACTTGATTGGTGGCTGTATCTCAGCGGGGCTAGTAGCCTAGAGCAGAGTGCTGGGAGGTTGGACAGTGAGGAGCAGGGTGTTGGGAGCTTGGACAAGGAGGGGGATGCTGGTTGCTTGCGTTGTTTGTCTGTGGATAGTATGTATTATCTATCAGGAATGAAATATCGGCGAAGTATGCTGTGTGGTCTTGTGTGGTCGAGTCTGTGAGATGGTGAAGAGTTGTGCAGAGTCCTGGCAGGTGCGCGTGCGTGCGTGAAAGACATAGTTTTATGTTGGAACGATGCCAATGTAAGTTTCTGTAATTGTTGACGTACGTGGGAAGTTTGCGTTTCAGGAACGTGGGAAGGCAGGAAGACCGGGAAACGCTGGGACCACGGGGCAAGGAACTTCCCGTCTTCTTTCTCAGGATTCTACTTGCTTGTAATCATCCGTCTTTCTTTCCAAGGAATCAGAACACCAGGAATAGGACGGGACGGAAGGGGATTGGGGAAAGAGAGGCTTCCCTGCAGGCAGACAAGCTTCCCTTCTGCATTTAAGGAAAAAGACGAGTTCCCCTCTTCCAGAAGGAAATTCAGCCTTCCATAGCTCTATTTGTGCTTTCTGCCCCCGCACCCCGCATCTGGTTTACTTGCAGGTCTCAGTTTTTCAGGCTGGCCGACATTTTCCTGGCGTCAGGGATGGTCCCAGCCTACACTGCAGCAGCATTTGCCAAGAGGATGGCACGCCTGGCCCTCACGGCACCACCAGCAGGTGGGGGGCTGATGGATGCCGTGTGGGGTCAGCAAGCATGTGCTAAAGCAGAATTCAGCATTCAGCTGGTCAGATATTTTAGCATTTTTGATATCGTGGGGTTTGTCACCCTCACCAAGCAAACCTGCACTAGCCCTCACGGCACCACCAGCAGGTGTGGGGCTGACGGGTGCCTGTGCTCTTGGGCTGAATGCATGCGGCAAGTTCACCGACACCGGGTATTAGTTTGGGGGAGAGGCACTTGGGTTATCCTAGGGCAGAATACCATACCCAATGCGCACATGCATGCTGGTTGCCAGCACGTGTGGCTGGCCAGCAGCCGTGGTGAGTTCGCTAACCTGCTCTGACAACCCAAACCACCGACTTGATTGTTTGCCTCAGGTGTCCACTGGTTGAAGTTTGTCAAGTGTCGCCTGACATTCTCTTACTGTGTTTGCTCTCCCCCTGTCTCCCTCCGTGTGTCTGCAGGTGCCCTGCTGTCTCTGGCCTTTGTGCACAACATCATCAGGCGCCACCCAGCATGCACGGTCATGCTGCACAAGCCGACAGCCGCCACTGCTGCTGGCAGCAATGCCGGTGACACCACAGCAGCAGCAGCAGCAGCAGCGGCGGTGGCGGGTGTGGATGTGTATGACCCCAGTGAGGCGGACCCTGCCAAGAGCCGTGCTGTTGAGAGCAGCTTGTGGGAGCTGGAGGCACTCAGGAACCATGCAAGCCCACAGGTGGGTGTGCCTAGCTACCGTGGCATTTTGTGTCTGGTTGCCTCCTTCCTGCGTCCCAACCTCCGCTCCCACCCTGTCCCTGCTCCGGCCCTCGTCTTTGTTCCCGTGCCTGTTTCCGTCACTACTGTGTGGCTGTCATGTGGGATCTGTGGGTTGGCTACAGCGTCTTTGTCAGCACACATGACACTGCATCTCCTGCATCACGGTATCATCTGTGTGTGGCAGCAGTGCACACAAAGACGTGCAGTCTGACAACACAACAACCCCACAAACGCATTGCTTCCCTGCCATATCGTCCTGCCGCTCTTGCCCTCCACAGGTTGCTGCCATGTGTTAATCTTGGACAAGGACCTAATAGACTGCATTCGCACCCATAAGGTTGACCCAGTCTGACACCCATACGTCTTCCTTGTCCTGCCGTACTGTCCTCCTGCTCTGCGTCTACTGGTCGCAGCCATGTGCTCCATCCTTGACAAGGACCCTGCCGCCTGCCGCTCCATAACCTCCTGCTGCACACATCTGCAGTACACTCTCAAGCTACTCCCGGTCTGAAACATATCCATCTTACATGTCCTGCTGTACCTCCCTCTGTTATCTTGCCTGCACAGGTTGCAGCAATGTGCTCCATCCTTGACAAGGACCTGTCAGACCGCGTTCGCACCAGTGAAGTTGACGTGACCCCCCTGCTCACCGCCAGCTACACCTCACTGCTGCAGCAAGAGCTGGGCCGCAAGCTGAGGAGGGGCGTGCCGGTCGCTTTCTACAGCAGCATGCCTGCAGGGCTGTTTGATGCGGGGTTGGTGGGGGAGGACCTGGCTGGGTGGGACTTAGCTGCGTAGCCGGTGATGGTGTTGTGTGAGGATGTGCCGGTCGCCTACTATAGCAGCATGCCTATATGCAACTATATGTAACGAACTCTGGTTCGGTCCAAGGTTTCAGGGCACAGGCATCTACCGTCACAAGTCAATTAGGATACCGTTTTTTTTGCAGTTTTTTGTAATGCTAAAGAGGCAGGGATGCTGGCTGACTACGAATGACTGCTGGTTTGGTGGTGTGCTGTATCGAGTGGCCGCAGCTGCAAAGCCATACCAGTAAGGCCCTTACTGGCCATCGGATGGCCGCAACTGGAGAGCGTCGTTCAGGACCAACATGTCCTTACAGCTGTTGTCACAGTGTGTACGCAGACAGCATGTTGTCACGATGTGCCGCTGGTTGTGAAGTGCCCTCATGTATTGCGTCTGCCCCTGTCTCTGCAGCTGCAACTTTGCCACATTGTCTCACGACTCTCTCTGTACACCTATGGAAAAGGACATCTGCACCAACAACATCCAGTAATCTCAATCCTTCGTTTGACAAGCACATGCTAGATGCTGCTGGCGCTGCATGAGACAGTGACCTGGCTGCTACCGCTGCTGCTGCGCAAATCCTGCAACGCCCCCCGGATTGCCAGCACACCTGTGAGGGTTCAACTCCCAGCCATGGCCAATGGCGCTAATGTGGTACACGTTACACAAGCGGCACAGTAGCTGCCTTCACGCCCTGATTGACACATACACACGCCAGGCTCGGCCAGGCACCTGCAGCCAATGGGCCGGCATGCAGGCAGACCTTGCAGACGACACGGCTTGAGGTACTGCGCTCCACTGCAGTGCTACACGGCTTGTTTGCAGCCAAAAACTGCAAGCATGCTTGAATGGATACAGGGCAGCGGCTGTTTGCGGCGCGCTGTGCTGAAACAATGGGCTGCCTTCTCAGTGAAAGGCAGCAGGCGCAGTGCGAGCAGCACTCCACACACCCATGACCAGCGGCCAGGTCAGCGACACGATACTGAGGCTGCAGCTACTGTCATGGCAACACTTGCACATGCAGGCATCATGAGCCCTCAACCAAAGAACGCAGGGTGAAAAGCTCCATCTAATGTGTGCAGCACAAGCCCCAGTTGTGCAGAGCAGATATGCACGGTTCTGCCGGGCTAGCAGTACCTACAGCACCTACAGCACACCCCTACCGCTGCACTGGATGCTTGCATAACACTATACACTGGAAGTTCCAAAGCAAAGGGACAAGCAAGCACCCCAAGCCCCTACAGGCGATACAAGTCAACCTCGTGTCTGCCCTTCCACCAGCCAGCATGCTAAGAACGGAGCATGCAGTCGGAGCATGCAGTCGTGCAGGAGTTGCCTCCAGACCAATAAAGTGTCTTGCTGTCACAGCAACGCATCTTCGCCCCTGTCCACAACCACTGGAGCAAGGTACTGACACTCATGCGCTCTGGTATGCACGCTGTGAGGTGGCATGCAGAAGTATACAGCAGCGGACTGCTGCGGGCGCAGGGGGAAACACCTGGCTACATGAGTGCTGTCAGTAAACAACCACGACATGCATGACAATGCCCTGGGCCCAGTTCCCTGATAGCCCATAGCCAGAAATCAGGCATCAATGCGAGTATCATGGGACAACACATAGGACAACACTGACTCGACAACATGCAGGCTGAAGCTGCTGCACCTGAAATGTGCATGATTCAGCTAAACGTACACTCACCATCGTCACTGGGATGTGATGCACTACGGCTTGTACCATGTCCCTACTGTACTGTCTGCCTTCTCACATACACACACCACTGATGCTACAACACACTGACAATCACTCAAGAGCAAGAGAGGGAGGGCGGCAGCCCTAGACAACCCTGCTGCTGCTGCTGCCAAACACAGCATAAGCCATTCAGGACAAATCACCCATCGAGTCGCCCCGCCCCAGACCCCCCCCCCAAAAACACACGCACTGGCAATGACACTCCGCTGTGCAGCTGCAGCTTGACTATCCCTCCCTAAAGGATCCTTGACACAGCAGGAGAACACATGTAGACAAACAGACACTGCGCAATGAAGCATGCCCAGGAAGTGCACAAGCCGCCACACCACGTAACTGCACCCTATGTGTGTGGTCAGCAGCCTCAAAGCAATTGCACTACAAGCCATGCAAGGGCTTGAAAAACAACAGTGTCTGACATACAGATTCACAACACCAACATGCAGCCCCCAGGGCGTTGTGCCCAGGCACACGAGCCACACACACATCACACATTACAGCATCACACTCAGCCGCTTGAATGCTAGTTGAATGGCCCTGATCCCTCTCTGCTGAACCACAACATCGATGCCAAGACTTCTCAGGACTTGGTGAAGCTGAGTATGGCAAAGACCAATGCAGCTGCACTGGCAGCAGCGCAGCAGGGGGCTGCGTATATGGGATCCAAGCCACCTGCAGACTCACGCCCTCACATACACACAGCAAGCAAGGCCTCGCATGCACACAGTAACCAAGCAGCTAGCTACCTGTTGGCACAGGCTGCAGCTAGTTGCTGCAGCCAAGCACTGCGACGTTGCGCAAACCGCACAGCCTCACTGTGCCCCACTACAGCACCTAAACCTGCTGGTTTCTGCTGCAGAAAGAATGCACGCAAGGTGCAGAGGTACACATCACACCGGGCAGGACTTCCTGCTGGTGATCTGCAGATGGTTGCATGCACTGCACGGTTGCTGCCACAAGTCTGTGCTCACAACAGACTGTGAGGCCAGCCTGCCACTGCAGCTGCCGCACCCATCCTGCACAGCAGCCTTGCAACAGAAGTGCACACACACTTCCTGATGCTGCCACCGCACTGGCTGTTGCTATCACTGTGATGCCCATTCCACTCCTTCGCCAGCAGCAGCTGCAGCCATTGTCAACAGCCACACCAAAGCCACAGGTGCGGAGCACAGTAGCCTCAGCAGCCTCAGCAGCTCAAGTGTTGAGGTTGGCGTGGCAAACCCACAGGTGCAGGGCACTGCAGCCTCAGCAGCTGCTGCTCATGTGTTGAGGTTGGCGTGGCTAAGCAGGTGGCTGAGCTCCCTCCTGTCCTCCACCCAGCGCGTGAAGCCAGGGACTGACCGGCCCAGCTGCTCCGCACGCTGGCGCTGCACCAAGTAGCACCTGAGCACAGCACAGCATAGCACAGTGGTTTGGTTCATGTCAATAATGAAACATGCCCATAACGCTATGGCACAGCACAGGTCGCCCAGAGATAAGGGTTGCACTCACTGCAACGAGTCCACTGTTGGTGCCCAATTGTGATGCCGGACAGTGGAAAAGCTAGGTAGGGGGTGTGACACAAATTCATGTGCTCAGCGGCACAACCAAGCTCGCCATTCAACTGTGGGAGGAGCAGCTTCCCTGCTGATAACACCATCTTGAAATGACCCTTGGCACTGCTGCAATCTGATACCCGTCCTCACCTGAAGGCGATCAGCAGGAAGTAGCGCTTGAGGTAGTGCACACCCAGCTGCCTCGCCGCCCATGCAGTGCTGCCAGGGTCGTTGCTGCTGGCCTGAGGGGCTGCCTCTGCAGTGTGCTTGCACTCGGCAATGTCAGCCCTGCAGCAGTAGAGGCAGAGACAGACAGCACCAGCCGTGCTGATTGAACAAGGTTACCTAATGCAGCAACGCACACAAAAGAGGCCATCCAGCAAACCAAAGCTGGATGAAGCGATTGCTGGTGGCATGTGGCAGGCCTGCTTTACTAGTGCTCCACCAAACGGGTTTGCTTTGGGTGTTGACCCACCCCGCCAAAGCTCAACGCATGTCTCAACACACCTGAGGTTGCCAATAGCCGAGCAGCGGTCAACAGCACCATCCACCGCATGCTTCACCTCCATGCCGCCAGGCAGCAGCCGCACCAAGCTCATGATCACTCGGTACTCCCCAAGGTCACTCATAGTGCGGCGCATGCGCTTGGCGTCTGGTGACTTTGGACTGCTGCCGCCACTGCTGCCGCCATCGCTGCCACCGTTGGCGGCGGCTGGTGTGCCTGGTGTGCCGGCGCTGCTGCCGTTGGCGAGCGTGCTGCCAGCCATACCTGCAGGGGCTGCAGCAGTGCCTGCTGCTGCGGCAGCAGTGGCAGCAGCCGCCGCTGCGCGGCGGCGGCTGGATGGCTGCATGACAGGGCTGTTGGGGGTGCCGCTGGCTGCTGCTCTGCTCTCAGACACAGTATGCTGCGCAAGGAACGTTGCAAATGCCGCAGACGCAAAGCGCGCACTACTGCCGGTTGCTGTTCGGGACACCACCAGATGCACGATGCTGCGCTTCTTCAGCTGCTGCTCCTGCTGCTGCTGCCCTTGCTGGTCCCCGTTCTGCTGCTGCTGCTGCTGAGGTGCAGACCAGGAGGCCGCACTACCGCTGCCGGCCCAGCCTGATGCTGCTGCTGCCGCCTCCTGCATCATCGCTGCTGCATTCTCACTAGCACCGCCCCCTGGCGTTGACTTGTCAGCCACCCCTGCCGGCAGTGCCAGCATCTGCTTCAGCATGTCTGACAGGTCGCTGGGCACAGGCGTGCGCTCACGCGAGAGAGGAATCCTCCTGTATGTCAGGTGCAGCCCCTTGGCCTGCAAGCACAAAAGCAGAGGTGCAGCGTACATCAGTGAGCAGGCATTGAGGCATGTGTAGATACACGAATGCCCTTGCAGCTGCTCCCCAAGACTGGACACGTTCACGCAACAGCTACACGTGGTTTTCACAATTGACCAGTCCGACCAGTGTGGAAAGCATCACCCAGAGGCAATAGTCTTCACTTGTAACAACCTCCCCGGTTACCTGTAGCGCCTTTGCAATTTCCAGGCACGTCCCCAGTGCAAGCTTCCCATTGCTGCTGCTGCTGCTGCCGCCAGCCCCTGCCCTGCTGTTGCCGTTGGCCGGCTCAGCTGCATTGTTGCTGCCAGCAGGCTGGCGGGGGGTGCTGCTGCTACCGCCCCCGCTGCCACCCCCACCGCCGCCGCTGCTGGTGCGAACGATACCAACAGCATCCAAGTCCACTGGCTCCCAGAACGGCACTACTGCAGCTCCTGGCCGCACATCAACAGGCGCAGTGATGACATCACCCGCCGCATTGTCCGTCGCGGTGATGGTACCCGCCGCATCTGCTGCTGCTGCCGCCCCAAGCAGGATCTGACTGCCAGACACCCGCATCGCCGCCGCTGCTGCGGCCAAGTCCCCACCAGGCCCTGGCGACAGCTGCTGCTGCTGGCGTGCAGCCGCCGCTGCTGCGCCCCATGCTGCTGCAGCTGGGGAAGCCATCACACCCGCTAGCTTCACCGCTGCAGGTGCTAGGGGGCCTGCAGGTGGGGTCAGGAAGGACCCGGAGCCTAAGGGCGCTGGCAGGATGCTGCTGATGCTGCCAGAACGTGCAGAGGCGATGCTAGCTGCTGTCTGGCCGCCCAGGGTGCTGCCCATCGCGCCACCGCCGGTGCTGCGGCCTGCTGCTGGGATTGCGACTTCCTGGTGTAGCAGTACCTTGCCACCCCACTTGACGGCCTCGTTGACAACATCCTGCAGGCAGCAGGGGTCAAGCAGCAGGGGTCAAGCAGCAGCGACAGCGACAGCAACAACAGGTCAGCGACAGCCTCAGAAGCAGAGACAGTGACAGCGCAACGAAAGAATGCAGCTGTATCAAAGTCCTGTAGATTGGGATGCACCATGCTCAGCCAGCAGCAACCAGCCGCCCCAGCACAGTACATAAAGTTTTGCAGACAAGGCCAGAGAAATTGCTACGTCTTTTCGGATTCCTACAGTGTAGTGTAGTTGCCACACACCGATCAAGAAGTATGCAACATGAATGTACCGACTGGCATATCTGAAATTTCTGCTCAAACCACAAATCCACAAGCCCTGGCTCCACACAAGCGCACCTCCTTCAGCGCCATCTCCAGCGTCTCCAGCTGCCTTGCATGCACACCAGCATGGTGCATCGCCGCTGCAGGCATCTCCAGCTCTCTCCTGATGTAGGGCATGCCGTTGATGTACACCACCAACTCCTCACGCACATCAGTCACAACCACGTGTGTGTCGCCGTCGTCGCCGGCACCCAGGGTCTCCAGCAGGCGGGCCAGGGCAGCAACGGGCACGTTGCCGACAGCGAAGATTGGCAGGCCTGTATCATTAGTAAAGACGGAAAAATTTGAATTATCAACAGATACTGAGGTGCATGCTGTCACAAGGTTGTGCCAAACTGCCGTACAAGACGCAACCTGTTGACGCCGGGCAGAGAGCGCATCTGCACCTACATTGTTTGGCCCTCAACAACTGTTCTGGCGACGCCCATGCGTCAAGCTGGGAACTGCAGCGATATGGTCTGACTATTGTAAAGACCATATTGCTTTCTTTCTTCATTTTGTTCGTCTTATTTTGAAACACAAAAAACACTGTGAAAATTACATCCTGCCGCCTCACCTTCAGCCTGGCGCACTTCTGGGGTGCCAGCTGGCAGGGAGGGGTCAGCTGCACGGGCCAGGTAGGACTTGAGGATGATACGCTTGGTCAGCGTGCGACCACGGCGCTTGCGCAGCACCTGCAGGGAATGTTGAAATACATGCTGGTGGTTGGTAGATGGCGGACTACCAGAGGATATGCTATGCTTTGGCGGGACCCAGGCACAGGCTCCAGACTGACGCAGCGAAGACGTATGCCCCACGTGTGAAGCACATGTGTGAACGTGCCTGGCAGCAGCCGGTGCTACCGCAGCGGCTGTACGCACAAAGCTGCACCCGCCCAAAAGCTCAATCACGTCCACATGGACAACGTTGCTCACCTCCTCCTGCTCTGCCGGTGTGACCTGCTCACTGCCGCGCAGGCTCCTGTACACTACTGGCAGGGATGTCACCGGGATGGGTGCCAGCGCCAGGGCGGGGTTCAGGTGGATGGCACCAATAGCCTGCAGCAAAGCAGCACATACAGCAGGCAGCAAGCAACAGTGGGCGATGGAGTTGTCGACAGCAGCAATTTACTTCCGGCGCCGAACTAAAGACACAACTGAGGCTTCCACGTGTCCCATGCTTCCTGCGTTTTGCCTGCAATAGAACCTCGGACCAAAGTCAGCAGCCCCAACAGCAGTGTTACCACTCTTCAATAGCAGCACTGCACACTCCCATCAAAC
Organism: Desmodesmus armatus; assembly: GCA_007449985.2. NCBI lineage: Eukaryota > Viridiplantae > Chlorophyta > Chlorophyceae > Sphaeropleales > Scenedesmaceae > Desmodesmus > Desmodesmus armatus. Next base: position 37,802 of record VIIQ02000600.1, read on the forward strand.
AACAAGCTTCACACATCTTTGTCCCACGTACATACCTGGCTCAGTTCAGGGCGTGGCCTCAGCCAGTCAGCAAAGGAGGGAAGCGTGCCATCCCGGTAGCTGGACAGCCCTGCAGCCATGCCTGAAGTCACCTCCTCCAGGTATGCACCAAACGCAATCAGCAGGCAGTAGCGCTCAAGGTAGGCGCTGCCGCGGGTGAAGGCTGAGTGGCGGGAGGCCACCTCGCTCTTGTGGTGCTGGTAGCTGTGCTTGGGCTTGCGGAACCTGTGCAGGCCAACATGAGCAGTGGAGGAGTTATGAGTACATTATGCTGGACAATCTCTGTTCAGCACTCCCAGTCTGAGCATAATTGGTCCAAGCTATGCCACAACAAAGCCATTGGGGCAGTGGTTGTAAAAGCTAAAGAAGGCAGCAACAAGCCTAACAGCATGGGATAACAGGCCGTCAGCTTGCCCTAGATGCTGCCTGTCCCGCAATCCCGTGTGAAACCACACACTGCTGTGAAATGCAATAAGCCAGTGCAGCAAGCCTCCACCGACCTCATGATGCACACGCGCAGGTTAAGCATGGCTGCGTTGGCGTCAATGGCAGCGTCCACCTGCCGCTTGGCCTGGTCACCGTGCTCCAGCAGCCGCACCACTCGCCGCACACCCACATAGCCCCCACCTGTACGGGTACACACACCAGGACACATGTGCATTGCTGAGTGATACAGTCAAACAGTGTCAAAGAACATGGTGCACTTGCACGTCTGGTGCACAATGGTGTGATTGCAGACGGGACGTGTCTTTGCAGATTGTCTACTCTCAGCAGCATGCTATGCATCGAGGTGGCTTCCTTGCAAGCTTGGTGCAATTGGCAAGCCTGCATTGAGGCCACCTCGATGCACAGCATGCTGCTGACATTTCACAACTTGCAAAGACACGCACCGTCTGTGCAACAACCTCTTCCCTCGACAGCATGCTTTGGCTGCTGCAAGCCTGCATTTGTGTTCAGATGTGTAGCACCCGGTGCAATGAACCCTCCCTGCTGCCCACACACAGCGCAAGATCCACGCCTGGCCAGATTCCCCACAACCCAACAGCCCTACCCCCTACCCACCTGCAAGGCTGATCCTCTCCTGCACCTCCTCTGGTGACAGCTGCCCCCACAGCTCCCTCAGCGACGTGAAGGAGGGGGTGCTCACCATCGCCCTGCTGCCTCCCTCACCCCCCACCGGCGTCCCCACCCCCACACCCCCTGCTGCTGCCGCCGCCGCTGCCGCCACTGCCCCAGCGCGTGTGAAGCTGGTCTGCGGCGTGCCAAAGGCCCCCTGCCGTGCTGGGGGCTGGGCAGTATCTGCAGCTGGAGTGCCGGCTGCCACTGGGGTTGAGGCTGCCATAGCGGCTGCTGAGCTGCTGTTGGCGTGGTGGAGGGGTGCACCCCGGGTGTGAGAGGGGTGGTCATGGTGGCGGACAGGGCTGCATGGGGCAGCTCGTCCCTCTCGTCATCTGTGCAGGACAGGAGCAGCACGATTGCAGTTGTGATTGAATGCTCAGTGCAGAAACTTTGTGTGACGAGTACTGTCCAGTGGCAAAAGTAATCATTTGTGCCAGCCTACTTACAACCGCTTCCAGAAGGGGCACGGCAGCGGCATGCACATGGGACCCAGGCAGCTAGGTAAAATACCATTTTCAATCAAGCGCAGCAGGGCACAGGCAGCCAACAGTTGAGCAGCAAAACCTGGCACCACAAGCAGCTCAAGTGTGCATGAATGCGCGCACGCTTGCTGCATCACTGTCCATGACAACACCCACCTGAGCAGCGGGGTGAGTCTCCTCCAATCTCCTCACGCAGAATGTCCCTGCTCTGTTCCTCATTCAGCCCCGCAACCAGCCCCTCCGCACCACGGCCTGTGCCGCCACCAGCCGCCATCCCCTGACCCTTCAAGCCCCCAGCCCCTCCTGTGGCAATGGGGGCAGGCCGAAGGGCAGTCGGCGGCAGGGCTACACTACCGCGGCCACGAGCAGAACCCCCAGCAGCCCCAGCTCCAACCCCAACAGCAGCAGGCAGGGCAAGGCTGCCTCCTGAGGACAGCCCTCCACCGGGTAGCACTGCTGAGGGGTTGCCTGTGCCAAAAATGGCCAGCAGGCCGCCAATGACAGTGCCTGTGGTGGTGCGGCCGGCACCCATCTGGCAGTTGAAGACCATGGGGGAGTCGTAGCCTGCGGTACGGACCTGCAGGATGGTGCAAAAGATGCAGTTGTGGTCAGTCAGTTCTCTGATCTCAAACAGGCATATTCAAGCTGAGCAGCCCGTGGGAGGACCGTAGGAACGTGATCATTGCTGCCGAAAGACTCGTTCAGACAATACGCTTGAAAGTGCAACATTGCCCAGTAAACACACGTGCAGCAACATCTTTCAGCAGGACACACACAACATGCATGCAAGCATGCCTTTCAAATTTACTAAGGCTTCATTATTGACACACACGATGCAGGATTGCATACAATCCGACGCAAGCATGCCCACCTGCTTGACAATCTCGTCAATGTCACAGGGCTGAGGTGCCTTGCCGTCTGTGACAGGCACCCGCAGGTAGCGCACCGCCAGGCCCTCACGTGCCAGGCTGGCATACACCTCGGCAGGCGTCTGCACAGCATCGGACCCCTTGATGGGCTCCCACATGTCCACCAGCTCGCCTGCAGGGCAGAGTATCAATCAGGGTTTTGCATCAAGCCATTTCAGGTTAATCCTTGGTGCCATGGGCCGATTTGAGGTGGGCGGCGTTCAAACAGGGCATGGGCGATGATTTCCTGCAGACGGCAGCACTGACTGCATCCCAGTGTTAAACACAATCTGGGCGCCTGCCTACCTGTTGGGTTGTCGATGGGTTGGTCGTCAGTGCTGCTGAAGGTGCTGCGGCTGCCAGGCTTGCCAGGGGCTGCAGCAGACTCGCGAGCCACCAGGATGCGGCCCCCACATTGCTCTACACAGCACAGCACACCACAGCACAGCACAGCATGGTGACTAACCTCTCGTCAAAAGCGCGATCAGCACACGCAAGTGACAGCATCAGTGACACGACTACAGGCATACTAATACGCTTGCTGGACAAAGCAGGATGAGCATACACATGTTCAATCAGGGTCAGCAGCATTGGAGCCTGTGTCCCCAGCCAGTGCTGGCTTCACATACAAGTTGTCAAATGTCGAGTCCTACCTGCTTCTGCCAGCACGTCAGCCTTCAGCCGAGCCTCCATGCGCTCCAACCGCTCAGCATCAATGCCGGCATACTCCTGCAGAACAGCAACATGCAGCACCACAATCAACCAAGAAAATGTTTGACATAAGCAGCACCGATTCAACAGAAGATTGATCGCAACACAGCTGTTGCATGGACGCCTGCCATAGCATGCATTTTTGACAACCACAGCAGCAGAGTGTGCCAGTCAACACAGCCAAGACAACCAAACTACAGCCACACAGACCAGCACCCCCCAGCACACAGTCATGACCAGGGTCAGGGTCCCACCTGCAGGTTCTTGAGGGGCCTCCGCTGCTCCCTCAGCACAAAGGGCAGCCCGTTGACATACACCACTGGCTCCTCACGCATGTTGAACCACAGCACAGCCTGCGCATGGGCCGGTACAGCGCACAGAAGCAGCGGCAGGGTGGATGAGGGCACACACGCGCACCACTGTTGCTGTGATGCTCACTCCTGAAATCTGCAAGACTGGCTGGCATATGGAGCTACACATGATGATGATGGATTGGCTATTACTAATGTGGCAGGGGTGTCAGCAGAGCCTGCAGCCAACTTCAAGGGCCGCCAAAGCTGGCGTCAACCAGGGTGAAAGGCTTGTGGCATATCATGACACATGCAGCAGGATTCTCACTGCGAGACGTGTTGCTGCAGACGCACCTTGGACTTGCCATTGGGCTGTGCATCCGCCACTGCATCCAACACATTGCGGATGCCCTGCACTGTGCACATAGCCACGCCGTACACAGGAGGGCCTGCCATGCGCCTGAAGTTGCCAGCACCTGCAAGCGGCAGCCACAAACAACATCAACTCCAAGCCTGGCCCTGCATTTTTGCTTCGCCATTCATACAAAGGGCCACAACCCTAAAAGGATGTGTCGCAGTGACTGGGCTAAACCACATATATACCGACAAGAGCAACACACGCGTCAACAGAACCAAACAGCATGCACACCCACCTGGCAGCAGCTGTGGCAGTCTGCTGCTCTTCATGCCTGGGAAGTAGTCCTCCTTGAGGATGGTGAGGGCACCCAACACGGCACCACCCCGCGATTCGATTATCACATCAGCACGCTCCTCAGCCTGCACAGCAGCAGCAGCAGCAGCAGCAGCAGCAGCAACAGCAGCAGCAGGGCAGATGGACAGGGCGCACTCAGCACACAGCCACACTGTTGTCCAAACCTAGGACTAAGTATCAAAGATGCTGCTGGTGCTTACAGGCAAGGCTGACAAAAGGCATCCAAGCGGCAAACCCCTCAGATTGGGCAGCAGCAGGCAGCAACACATAGCACTGGTTGGGGCAAGGGGAGCTGCTCTTGCAACTGCTGCAGCGTCCGCCCATTCACAACAGTAAAGGCAGCAGCACTGTCAAGCTCAGGACACCTGCTCGGCACCGCCTGCCCCTCCCATATGAATGTTCGCCTGCCCTCCCCTCCCCCCCCAAAAAGCCCTAACAGCTGTCCCTGACTGAGGCTCCAGCTGTCACCTGGGCTACGTTGCAAGCTCCACACCCACCTGGTTGTGCACCTCCTCCTCCTCCTCCTCAAACTCCCTGTCCCTGTGAGCACTGTCCAGCATGGTGGGGGGCAGCGTGGCTGCAGGAATGTGCAGCTCCAACGCAGCCAGGGGTTGCTGCAAGGAAAGGGATGCACAGCAGGCATGGACATGGACAGGTCAGCAACACTCAAGTCATCAGATCAGCAGGCGGTAGGCGGGCACCGCGGCGGGGAATACGGCAGCGTGTAAAGCTCGGCCCGTGCGTACCAAGGGGCGACGTGCAATTATGCAGCCCAGCACGCAGGCGCAGGCACCAAAATACAACCTATGAACGATGCACAGCCCTGCTCTGAGATTGACACACCCCGCCCGCTACAAAATGTAACCCGCCACAGCACGCACTGCAGCAATCCAAGACCGCTGCCTCGTCCTCCACATACTCCTTGCATCAACATATACAAAGCACACACGGACACATCCACCTTCCCCCTAGCAGTAGCAGCAGCAGCAGCAGTAGCAGCAGCAACAGCAGCAGCAGCAGCACTCACCGCCGTAGCATTCTGCTGAACACGCTGCGCAGCTCAGGGCGCCTCTCCATCCATGTCTGGAAGGTACAATGGCTGGGGCTGCAGGGGTCAAAGTGGCCCGACCAAGACAGGTAGGCTGAGAAGGCTATCAGCATTGCGTACCTGCACACAACAAAACACACAGGGGTCAGCATGCGGTGCAGCAGCCATGAAATCACAGAGTTGGTCTGTGACGAATGTTTCACTTTCTTTCTTTCTAGAAACACAGCAGAAACAGGCATACACACCCGCATTCTTCCACATAACTGACTGTAAGGGATATTTAAAAAAAGAGCGAGCACTCGATGCAGCAATGTCGTACATTCTCCCCCCCTCCCCCCCCCAGACCAATCACTGTGACATCCTTGCAACCACACCTCCCCTGCCCCCCCCCCCTTCTCCCCCCTCACCTCTCCAGGTACTCAATGCACACAGCCATGAGTGTTGCCCTCCTGCTCTCCTTGGTCTCAGCCATCAGCCGGCCACGGTAGGTAGCTATGGCCTCACGAAGGTTCTACACACAGCCACACGCGCACATGCAACACAGGGTGGGGGTGTCATGCAGATATGGACAAACACACAGGACATGGAGAGTTGGCAACTGTGTTGTGAGCACGTCTGCCACAGCAGCCGTTGCCAGTGGCGTCTCTCTGCCAGCAGTAGCTGCCAGTTGGGACTCTTTCTGTGCCAGCTGCATCACAGCAGGATGTATGCTGAGCCCCACAGTCATACTGACCCATGGCCTGCTGCTGTCTAGGAGGTGTCTAGGAGGTGTCTAGGAGGCCACAGCCCACTTGATCCCCTCCCGCAGCACTCCCAGCTGTACAGACACACCCTCTGGACGTTCGACATGCATCCAGCATGGTGTGCAATGCGATCCTGCGCCCCACCCACAGCCTTCACAACACCTCCCCTCCCAAACCGCACTCGTGATGTGGGCCCCACGTCACGACCCACCTGCATTGCCAAGCAGGCATCCAGGTGTCCAGGATGTCCATGCCATTCAACCATTCAACCCATCACATGCCCCCCCCCCCCCCCCCCCCCCCGCGCGCACACCCACCAAGCCCCACCCCCTTTCTGTACATCACTTCCCTTCAAAAAACCCACAGCAACCCCCAACCCCGAATACAGTACAGCACAGGGATGGGGGACATAGTCCCATCCTCTGCACTAGCCAGCTAGCCAAGGAGTCATGAGGGTGCCCGCAGGGCAATTATGTCGTACCCCAGTCTCTCAGGTCAGTACATGTGTCCACAGCTGCCAAGCCCACCTGCATTGCTGAGCAGGCATCCAGCACAGTGTCCAGAATGACCTTGCCGATCACCCCCTTCTCCAGCACCCTCAGCAGGCTGCGCACCACGCCATACAGACCCGCCTTGAGCTTGGCATCCACACTGCCTGCTGCTGCTGTGGGGGTCACTGCACCACTGCTGCTGCTGATGCGGGTGCTCTTCAGAGACGAGGTGAACCACTCGGGCACAGGGATACTGGGGAGGGGAATGTGGCAGAGCAGGGGGGGGGTGTCAGGGTGTGACTATGCAGGGGCAAGGTGAACAAATCCAGAACAGTGACTAGGTGGAGGAGAAGGGAGGGCTATAAGCCCAGAGGGCATCAAACTTGAGAGGGAGTATGAGCAATGCGTGGTCAAGCTTTTCAACAACACCCACCTGTACGCGCCCCCATCTGCTGCTGCATCAGAAGCCGCATTCCCATTAGCACCGAGGCCTGATGCATGTATATTCAGCTCCTGCTGCTGCTGGTACTCAACACCCTCCATAGCCTCTGCCCCCTGCTGCTGCTGCTGTAGGCGCTGCTGGTGCTTGACGTGTGGTGGGACTGCAGAGGGTGCCTGGCTGCCAGTGGGGAATGCACCCAGACGCTTCAGCAGCACAAGGGTGGCGATGACCATACCTGCAGCAGCAGCAACCAAAGCAGAGGCAGCAGCAGCAGCAGCAGTCAAAGCCAAAGCATTCAGCAGTGTGACAACCCCATCCTGCTTATCATGTACAGGAGCGTTGTCAATAGGCAGATGGCAGCTGCCAGTCATGCTGCTTGCTCAGCCAGCAGCTGTTGAGCAGCTATTGCGCATTCCAGCTGGCCCGCCTTCCCGCCCCAGTGGTGCATTCACAGTGCATTCACACCGTCTTTCCAACCCCCGCCCCCCAGCCCCACCCCCAGATTTTACCAGTGGTGGTGCGTCCGCGGCCCATCTGGCAGTTGAACATGAGTGCTGCATTGAGGGGCACGTCCCACAAGCGGCGGATGAGCAGCTCAAAGTCTGACTCCTTAGGGGCCTTCTCATCAGTGATGGGCACACGCGTGTAGTCCTGCGCACACATACAACCAGCAGTGAAGTTACTTATGTCAGCTGGGTGCCAAACTGCTGAAAGCAGCAAACTATCTGGAACTACTCTCCCTCAGCGTCATCCTCTTTAGCAGCGGCAACGTCCCCTGTCCTTCTCGCCTAATCCACTTCTCCGACCCTTCCCCAGAACCAGGCTGAAGCTACTGCTGCAGCTGTTGCTACTTGTGCTGGTGTACGTGCACAAGGGAGGAGAGGCACCAATCAGCAGCTGAATTCACTGCTCAGCAGCTGCGCTATGTCCCGTGTGCTACTGGGTGCTGCTCCTACCACGTCGTATCCATCCTCCTGCAGCTCCTTGTACACCTCCAGGGTGTCTGCACGTCACTCTCAGTCACAGGCACCCACACGTCAATCACCTGCAGCAGTGGCGGCAGCGACAGTGGCGGCGGCGGCAGAGGCAGCGGCAACAGCATGAGCATCGGGGCGGCGCCAGCAGCTGCAGCATTGGGCCCCAGCTTGCTTGCATGCTCTCATGCCCCCAGTACCCATGCCCTGTGCAAACATACTGCCCATATTCTAAGCCTGAAACATCTGCTCCCCATACCACCGCTGTAGCAGCAGCTGCTGCGCATTCATGCCCCATGCGTTCATGGCCCATGCATGTGTCTCACGTTCATGTCGTCGTCCTCCTCAGTCACCAGGATGTGCTGCTCATATCGTGCAGCCTCCCGCAGCACATCCGCCTTTAACCGAGCCTCCATAGCCTCAACACGGCTGCGGTCAATGCCTGCAGCACAAGACACACAAGGGAACAGAGAGCAGTTGGGTGAGTTGAAAAAATGCAAATTTTGCACACCTGGCCTCCACAGGGGTGCGGTCGATGCCTGCAGCATGACACACAAGAAACAAGAAGGCAGATAGTTCGATTATCAGCACTTGAGTCACTTTTCTGCACCCACGGTCTCGACATTGCCTGCCGGGGACATACAACGAACACAAACATGAGGACCAGGACATACAACAGTGTGGTTGTCTGACGTTTGAAGATCACTCCTGCACCCATGGCTTCCACAGTGCTGCAGTCAACCCCTCCTGGAACCAGGGACGACGACATTTCAAGCAACATGTACAGCAGCGTGGGTGCAAAAACAGGCAATTCCGAGGAGGCCCAACAGCCCACCATCCAAATCGAGACTCGACCATTTGCCTTCTAGCTGCACCCAAGTGCCCCTCAGCACTGGGCGCGCCTGCGTACACCACCCAAACCAACACCCCACTACTTGCCTCTCTACTTGCCCTCTGTCTGCACCCATGTGCCCCTCAGCACTGCACGCACCTGCATACCCCACCACCCAAACCAACACCCCACTACTTGCCTCTCTACTTGCCCTCTGTCTGCACCCATGTGTCCCTCAGCACTGCACGCACCTGCATACCCCACCACCCAAACCAACACCCCACTACTTGCCTCTCTACTTGCCCTCTGTCTGCACCCATGTGCCCCTCAGCACTGCACGCACCTGCATACCCCACCACCCAAACCAACACCCCACTACTTGCCTCTCTACTTGCCCTCTGTCTGCACCCATGTGTCCCTCAGCACTGCACGCACCTGCATACCCCACCACCCAAACCAACACCCCACTACTTGCCTCTCTACTTGCCCTCTGTCTGCACCCATGTGCCCCTCAGCACTGCACGCACCTGCATACCCCACCACCCAAACCAACACCCCACTACTTGCCTCTCTACTTGCCCTCTGTCTGCACCCATGTGTCCCTCAGCACTGCACGCACCTGTGTACTCCACGTTGCAGAAGGGCTGGTCTGCCTCGCGCACCACGTAGGGCTTGCCGTTGATGTACAGCACAGGCTCCTCACGCATGTTGTGCCACAGCACACGCCTCTGACCTGCAGGAGCACAGCACGACACGACACAGCGCAGCACAGGAAGGACGCAGCCTGATGTCACTAACATGATCAGCTAGGTGGGCAGCACTAGAGCATGAGGCCAATACAGCATGCCAAATCCTCACAGGTGTCCAGCACAATGCCACCTGCTGCGCGCGGGAGCACCCCCACCCCCCTCGCTCAGCCCGGGCGCTGCCAGCCTGCCAGATGCTGACAACTGCACAATCTGCAGGATTGCACGATTGCCACAGCAGCCCTCAGATCAGCAGCTGCGCAAAGGATGTGCGCTGCTGCTCCAGGACGCTGTGTACAGCAGAGCATTTGTAATCACTGGGTGCCTGCATTGGCCCTTATATCACCCCATCTGCTAGGAAGTGAGGTGAGAACGCTGCTGTGATGCCCCTGGAGCAGCCATGCTGCACTCTGCACCAGCAGACACTGCTGTTGCATGCAGTTCACCTTGCAGGAGTTGAACTAGGGTTGCAGAGCACTGCTCGTGACCACATGCACTGCACCCCAAGGTCCTGCTGCTGCCACAAAAATTGCAGGACGACAGCAGTGTACTAGATTGTTGGTTTGCATTACATGCAACCTCGTCAAGGTGACCTGACAGCTGCCATGCATGCCCATGACCATGCTACTGCTCTTGCTGCAAGGAAACAACAGCGCCCAGCACAACCCTACGAGACAATCTGGAGAAAACGTTGCTGTATGCGCTCCAACCAGCCGACACTGCTTCAAAGCTCGCATGCCTGATGATGATCGACTTAATTGGGGTGGTAGTGTTTGCTGTCCCGTCCTCAACTGCCAATGGTACTGTCCCAAGCATGTTTTCCACAAAGGAAAGCCATGGAGCCAGTCTGGCCGTCTCGTTACGCTGCTTGTGTCCATATCAGACCGTCCTCACCGTTTGCTGCCCCCAGCTCATCCAGCACATTGCGCAGGCCGCGCACTGTGGGGATGGCCACACCATAAACTGGCAAGCCCTGCACCTGCCTGAAGTTGGGTGCCCCATCCAGCAGGGGCCTAAGCTTGGTGTTCTGACAACTGCGTAGTAACAGTTTGCAGGCAGGTAACGCGCTGGGTGCTTGCTGTTTGGTCACTGTTCACTGGACAGCAACTGGACCAGCAGATGCCCTTCAGATACGATGCCAATGCCCCTAGCGCAACATGCGGGCTTACTTTGGGAAGTGATCTGCCTTTAAAAGCGTTTGCTTGATCAACACATCACCCGAGCGGGTAGCTATGACTTCTTCGCTCTTTGGAAAACTTGGAGTGTCGAGCTCCATGCTGTGGTACCGTCTCGCGTGCTTTGATTGAAGGTTGCATCAGCAGCCACATCCTTTCCTCAGCGATCGCGTTCTGGTGTGATGTGGGGTTTGGACGGCAGCACGTGTCACGGTTTGACGCGCCGTGGTTGTTGTGCCTAGTAGCAGGCCAGTTGATATCAAATACCAAATGTGTTCAAGCGTGTAGGGACAAAGTAGCCCTCGCTTGCAGACACCCAGACATGAATGCAAGCCTTGGACGTGGGTCCAAGTTGGACCCACGCTTGACTGTCGCTGTGAAAGCTTGTGGAGTAATGCGTTTGAGTCATTCAATGTTGTTTGGGATGCAACGAGGGCCTGACTGACTTGCTGTGACAGGCCCTCAGCTTTGTACTGCAGCACCAGCCAGCTGCGTAGTGAGGTACACCTCAAGACCACACTAGCTGGTGAACAGCTGGTCAGCTCCTCTGATATCCCCTTATGTGGCTGGTGCTGGACCGATCTGCATCACACATGAGCCAATGCGAGTGTCCCCGGGACTGCGCGGCGCAGGGAAGCCTGCAGACTGACTCCGTAACTGACTCCAATGCAGCGCAAGCACTCCTGCGTGCTCTATAGCGTTGATAGCCCCAAGTCCAGGGTGCGCATGTGCACAGCGGGCCAACAGCTGGCACATCGCTTGTACAAAAGATGCTGGCCTGTTTGCGGTGTTGTGGTTGATCATTGAGTTAATTCTTTGCCAGAGCAGATTGCCAGAGCAGGGAGAGCCACTATAGCTTCACCAAAAGCACATCCAAAACAGGCAACAGCAGCATGCCTAGGCAGCTGGCAGAGGGCATGGCAGCATATGCTGCCATGCATGGCGCGGCACGCACACCGTCTGCGCGGGCCGCGGCGCCGCGGCGCGAGGCCCCCCTCCCGCTTTGACCACACCCCCAGACACAAAGGAGGTTCAAACTTGCAATATCGGGCCGCCATGACTATGACATGCCCAAGGCAGGCAGACAGTGATGCGCACAACAGGCAGCCACATGCCACCTCTTGACTCCTGCCTCTTGAAAGACGCTCAACAAACACCACGTGCAATGAGTGGCTTTGGTGACACTGGCAAGCAAGCAAAAGGTGGTGCAACTCACCCGATACAATATGTAAGATGGTTACTACATATGTCTTCACAGCCAAAAAATGCTAATTGAATAGGAACCCAGCAGTGCGCCCTGATTCCCAAAACAGAGCCCCTCTATGGCAGGCTGCTACTGCTGCCGCTGCTACAGGCTTGGCAGCGGCTGCAAGCACTTTCCCAACGCCATGCACCAGCAGCAGCAGCAGCACCACCACCACCGCCTCCACCTCCACCACCACCACCAGCCAGGCTCTTGCCATGACTGCTGTCGAAGGGTGCTAGTAGGTGGGCTGGCAGCTGTTGTGTTGTGTGTCTACTGATGTTGGTGCATCAATGCTTGGTACTGCTTGCAATGCATCGCAAGCAAGCATGCCAGCTGAGTACTATCAGAGGGTGTGTGCACACCGTGTAGGACCTTGTTGTGCTTGTGGAGGTGCACCAGCTGCGCAGCTGCTGCACCTCACCTGCCCCTGGCTTGTCATGTGTTGCAAACAACACATCGGACTACTTCTGTTTGGTGTTTGTTCAACAGGTGCCTGCCCAGCTGAAATCTTGTGGCTGGCGCCAGAACTGCAAATGCAGGTGGACCTTGATCAGGTGAATGGCAAGTCTCAGCCTTGGCTTGGGAGCGAAACACAACTGGAACACGTGAAAGGCATTACTTGCAACATCTGCAACCCACATCCGCATGCGAGACAGGATGTCTAGTCTAGTCACCCTTGCACCCTTTCAAAGCCCTGACACCCTGTCCACGTCACTTGCCGATTCATCTGCGCGATCTGGCCCGTCAGCACGACAGAACGTTTGTGCATGATACTTGTTGCTCAAAAATCCTGTTGATCCTGTAGATCGTCGTGTCCTTCGCGAGTTCTGTCGTTCCGTGATCTCCAGCAGAAGCATCAGCTGTCCCGATGGCCCTGATTGCACGTCAGTCCGTTGTCTCCCAGAGGTACTGCAGCCCCGCAACCGTCAAGGCTGCCCCTGCTCCACGCTCTGTCCGATGCAAGGCATATGTTCCGCTTGAGCTGATCGCTGCTGGTGAGTGCTGAATATGGTTACGTACAGCTGCTTGGCTGGTGAAATGCTGCCACAGAGTCATATGTGCTGCAGTTTAGTCCCTCCTGGCCGCTTGTAGGCCGTCAGCTGTCAATGAGGGTGTGCAGCGGAAGCACACCACTTGCATGCCTTACTGTGCACACTTGCTGCCTGCTGCCCCCTGCTTGCTGCCTGCTGCTTACTGTAGCTGGTGACGTGGATGCACCCATCGCAGTGCCTATCGTTGCTGCCATAGTCGTGACGGCAGCCATCACCTTTGCTGTGCCTGCTTACCTGAACCGCGGTGAGCCCTGCCCGGTCGAGAGCTCGAGACAGCATAGATGCAGCAGCTTTTGCCAGTCAGCTCAAGCATGATTAGCAGCTACGTTAATTACTTGACCTGGTTCAAGCTGCGCCATCCAACACATGCAGACTGTTGTTGCATTGCAGCAACTGTTGTCCCCCCCCCCCCCATCGCACCGTTCTTTGGGGACTGTGACCAATACTGCATCAGCATTGCTGAACAGTTTGCAAGCTGCTGTGCATGCAAGCTGCCGTCAATGCTGGATGTAGCCGGCTGCTGATGTTGCTGGATCCCTGCGACAACGCCTTATCACCTGGGCCGTGAGCCTTCTGCTGCCTGCTGCCACTATTGCTGTTCACTTCTCTTGGACTAGAATCTCAAGGTATTACAAGCTATGGGGATTCCTGCCCCCTGGGGATTTCTGCCTCCACCTGCGCTGCTTGACACTGACAGCAGGTACTCACTCCACAAGAAGGCAATTCTAGGCGTGCCTTGCCAGGCACACACCCCGGCACATGACCCTCGCACGGTCAGAAACTCAACAGGCACATGGCACAACTGCCATACTCATTTGACCACTTGACAGCTGGCCATTCTCATGTGGCACACTCACCCACTGCTGCTTAAGCTACTCTCAGCACTGACAGACAACTCCAAGAGCCAATCGGGCAGCAGCCGGAATTGGTCCTGACACCAGCAGCTGCAACCCCCGCTGCAGAGGCAAAGTTCCCAAGTGAACCCGTAACCTCCACACCTAGCACCATTGACAAAGGCCACGCGAGCAGCAGAGCAGGCCAGCCTTACTCTCACGATCAGGCCGCTTCAGCTGGTGGCTGTTGCACTGTGCTATGTTGTGCCGTCACAACTCTCATTCTGCTGTTGTGTTGTCACGGGGTACCTTTGCCACTCCCTCCCCCCCCCCCCCCAGGCCACGGGGCACCTTTGCCACTCCCCCCCCCCCCCCCAGGCCAGGAAACTGCTGACACAATGAGGCTGCTGTAGCTCAGCTGGTGACGTTTGGTGACGGTTGGACTGGCCTATGTTGTGTCTGATGACTGATGACTGATGTTGTTGCTGTTGTGTTGTTTGTTGCTACTGTGTGCCCCCTCAACAGGCCAGAAGGCTGCTGACCAGATCTTTGCCTCCAAGGGCAGCCCCACCAGGCAGCCCCTGAAGAATGCCAAGGGCAAGGCAGCCGCAGCAACCAAGGGCAAGACCACAGGCAACAAGAGGCGCTGAACCCGCAGCACTGTCGCACAAGACTTTTCCAGAGCCAACTCTGGAACTGCACGCTTTATGCATCACCAGCATGTTGCGGTGGCATAATGCACCCCACTGCAGCTGTGCAGTGGGGTGTTGGGATGGCCGAAAGAGCTGCTCATGAAGTGCTTGCCTTGGGCTTTGTTCTGTATGACATGCACTTATGCAGTTGATGTTGTTGTGTAACATGGACGATGGCATCTGTCATGATGCAGCTTGCATACAGTACCTCGGAGGCCTGGGGCTGTGCGGAGTCTGTACTGCTCAGGCTTGGGCTGACAATCAGCACCGGTTGTGTGCAGCCTTTGCTGCTTAGCTGGCAGATGCTTGGCTGGATTGCATGCCGCTAGCTAGCAAGCGCGTGCAAGGTCTCATGTTGGCCACAGTGCATTTTGGGGAACCTGTCCACAGGGTGGTTGGCAACCAGAACTTGTGGCAGTGTGCTGTTGGCATTTACATGACAAGATTTGGCAGCATACACATCACACTGACCTGCACCTGGTTTGTGCGGATGGCCTTGGTAACAAACAGCTGTGTCATGGTTGCGGGTGAGGGTAGTACAATGACACACCATGGCAGGGCCGTTCGGCATTTCTGTCAGCAGGCACACACAACCACCATCAGTTGAAGGATGATATGGACTGAGCAGACGTCCTCGGTGTCTTGCTGACAACTATTACAACAAAACAGAATCGGCCACCTGCTCACCAACGCCGGCAGGCCGCCCCATTTGGATTGACAAATGGTATCTGCAATGGTCACACATACTACCGTTCACGAGTCACACTTGCTGCACCAGGGGAAACAACCTCCTGCCGCACTCGCAACGCACATGAGGGATCACAAGCAACGAACTACTAAGCTGGGCAACAGGCGCTGTCCAGGCCAGCACTTGCTGGCATATGCTGCTCCCTCCTCTCCCCTTCACTGTCATAGATACCCTGCAAAGCTGCCACACCGTGACACCACAACCTTTACTGCCATGCCAGACCCTGTCACACGTTGACTGCACTTCCTAACAGCAAGACACCACTGCTTGCACCAACAACATCACTGGTGTGTGCTCCCCTCAACAGCCGGTTGGCAACCGCACAGTACGCTCCTTCCTCAGGGGCGACTGGGCAACACTCAAACTCACAAAACAAGCTTTACTCACTGGAAAGCCCCCTCAGAAACCTGCACTGCTGCTTGTTGCAAACACTCTTCCAAATAGTATTCACTACAACTCCACCTTGCAACTAGATGCTGCATCCCGACATGCATACATGATTGCATTGCACCCCACAAAACGCTGCAACACCACCATTTGCCCAGTGCCGGGCTGTACTGAGTGTGTTGAACGGACTCCACAGGACCAACCCCTGGTGCATGCTTCAACCAAATGCGCCTGACCGCAACTTGGTGACCTAGCCAGTCCGCCCCAACACTCCCTATTACTGCTGTCAATACTGCTGTCGAATGAGAGCCGAGGTGTCACAGCGAAGCACAACAGGGTCTGGGTGCTCTTCCTCCGTCACCACCCAGCTGGCTTTCATTCTGCGCCATGTAGAAAAGAGATCTTCCTCGATCTGGTGTACTGCTGGGTGCAGTACACCATGCAGCACAACACAAAAAGCAACAACGGGCACTGGAATGCATCCCATTAACATACAACCTATCAGAACCCACTCATAAGCTACTGTCCCTCACTGCACCAGCCATGGCCAGAAACAAACGCTTGATAGGCCAGAAACAAACGCTTGATAGATAGGGGACATCCCCATGCGCTGCTGGAAGCACCATGCGTTAGCGAGGGATGCCCTCATGTCCTGTTGTACAATGACCTCCTGTCACAGGCCCCGACACACAACCCCCAGACAGCCATCAAGCACACTTCGGCACCTGCACACCAAAACCTCGTCCTGTTGGCTGCACCAGCACAGCGCCCCAGATGCTGACCAGCAGGCGCAGGGAGCAAGTGAAACATCGCGCGACCCCCGGCAGATGGGCTTGCCTGATTGCGCTGTGTGTGGCCAGCCGGTGGGAGTCCGCCCTCCCCTGGTAAACCAAAACATACATATCTCGCGGCCAAGACGTGCACACACACAGAGGCACTTGAGCAATGCATGCTGCGTTGACAGCAGCACGTCAACCCAGAGTGCTGAGACAGGTGCTGATCACTGCGCAACAGCACGTGCGCACGCAAACGCACCCACACACGACGTGTGCCGTACATGCTGCACCAAGCGCAGATGCTCCTACACAAATCTGAGTCACCTCACAGCTTGAGGCTGTGCCAAGCCAGCTGCAGCTACTACTAGTACTACTAGTAGGACCTGAGCTTCACTGTGGAGGCCACATTGATCATCTCAGCACGTTGACCAGCAGCTCCTGTCCCTCCAGCACCATATCCGCCGCCTGGTGGCTGAAGTTCTCCCCAATGAACTTGAACAGTGGGCTGTTCTCCTCCCAGGGGGCCAGCAGCTCCACCCCCTTGGCAATGACTGTGGCCCAGGCCAGGATGGACAGGTTGTGGAACAGCTTGGTGATGCCACGGTCACCCAGACCCTCCAGTAGGTGGGCAACATCACAACCCTCAGTGTAAAGTGCCTGCGGCAACACATCAAGCACAAATGCGTCACTGCGAGCTTGTGTGTGGGGGTGAGCAAATGTGATTGGCATGCTTACTACATGCTAGCTATTCAAACAATCCCTGTGCTAACACATCAAGCACGAGCATGGGCGTCACTGCGTGCGGGTGTAGGGCGTGTGAGGGACGGCTGGGAAAGAGTGGAAGGCACACCCTCACGTGAGGGGTGCACCTTGTCCCAAGAGCCATGGTGGCTGCACAGTCACTGTGTGCGCAATTTCGCTCTCAGCGCAACCCTTCTGTACCGCTCTTCCAGCTTTCTCTCTGCCCCCCGTGCGCCCCCCAGCCCGTGTTCTGTGATGCGAAATCACGCAGACCAAAGCTGCTGGCCCCGCACCTGGTCAAAGTTGGTGGTAGCCACAAAGATCAGCTCAGCGGCAATGGCCTTGTTCACCACCTGCAGCACCAATGGCACGCAGCAGCAGCAGCAGCGCTCAAGGGATCCACAGCTCAGGGCCAGGCGCAGGCTTGTGTGGGGAGGGATGGTAAGGGGCACGCTGCTGCACGTGTTGCCTTGCCAGCGCAGCAGCGACACACCCTGTCGGGCTGCAGCGTGCAGGCAGGAGCGGCAGCTAGGGCTGCTGCTGCACTACATAATCACTGTGCCGCAGCCGTGATGCAAACCCAACAAAGCTGCACCAACAACATGCCTCTGTTTGAGTGGAACTGAGCCCAACGCCTCTACAGCTATTGCAAACGCAATGGCACACCTGAATGCCGTCACCCAGGGCCCCACTGTAGTCCTCGTTAGCAATGCAGGCAGTCACCAGCAGCCCAGTGGCCACTGTCTGCATGATCAGGGCCAGGCCGGCTGTGTTGAGGGAGCTCTGACAGGCCTGCGGGGGGGGGGGGGGGGGGGCAGACACCAAGCAGCAAACAGGGGTAGCACCAGCAGCCAGTAGGTAAACCAATGAGGAGGAGACGCTGCTCAAACTCAGGCATTGGTGTAGGCGACAGCAGCAACTATAACTGGCCTGTGCGCAGCAACTGAATCTCAATCTGCTGCACAGGCAGCTACAAAGCACTGTGCAGGGGTGCTATACAGCCCCCTACAGCCCATTCAAATGGCTTCTCCTTGTAGCTTCAGCATCACACTGCCCACCTGCACAAGCCGCTCCTCTGCCTGTGTCAGCACATACTGCTGCTGCTGCTCCTGCTGCTCCTCCGCCGCCGCTGCCTCCTCATCATCCGTCGACCTGCTGAGAATCGGCAGCGGAATCTTCTGCAGCATCTCAATCCCCTTCCGCGCCGCTACCGACGCTGCCTCCGCAGACCGCCCCCCTGCACGCTTCGCAACCGCAGCTGTCGTCGTGAAGATACTCTGCAACGCGCTGCCATCCCTGCTGTCCGTCGACCCTGCTGCTGCTGTGCCGTTCGCACCGTCCGCACCGCTGGCACCGTTCGCGCCGTTGCTGCCGTATGCTGCAATCACGGTATCCGCTGCGCTGCTGAGTGCTGCTGCTGATGGTCGTCGGCCTGCTGCGGAGTACTGTAGGAGGTAGCTGAAGGCGAGGCGGATAGCCAGGCGGTCGATCATGGGGAGCTCCTCGTCATGTGCTGCTTCATAGGCGCGCCGTTGGGCTTCCAGTGCACCCTCCACATCATCCAGCGTGGTCCCGTACTTGTTGAGCACATACCTGCAGGGCAGCAGAGCGGCACACACAGGGTCAAATTTGTTTGTCAACAGGGTTGTGCGCACACATTGTGAAGAATGGTAGCTGTGCGCACCAAAGTTCATATCTTATATTTGCTGTGAGGAAGAGTGGCGATGACGGGTGGCAAGCCACCTGCGCAGGCGCATGTGCTGATTTGCAGGGAAATCTAGAGTGCAGCAATATGTTATCCCCTGAGTTGGATGCCAAATCAAGGGATTACCTCAGTGACTCACCACATGGCTGTTGAGCGCCCCACAGCAGCAGCAAAGAACAGCCCAGAGGCCAAGGTCACCAGGGGGGGCCACTTGCTGGCAGCTTCCTGCACATGACAACAGAGAGGGGGTAAACAGACAGGCGCCACATGTTGGGATGAAACAAGGAGTGGGCAATGTGCATGTGTGCGCGCTTTGCTGATGATGAAATGTGCTGACCATGAGGTTCAGGCTCATCCTACCCCCCCCCCCCCCCCCCCCCCTTGACCATGTGCCGCGGCTGGACACCAAACACAGCAGCAGATGCCCCCCCCCCACACACCCAATAGAAGCATGCACGTTGGAAGGAGCATGTTGACATTCCCGCATTGACATTGCCCAGCCCTGCCTCCTGACACTCGTTGCACCACCTGCTGGGGAGCCACAGACGGGGGCTCAGCACCCCTCCCGCGTGTCCCAAGGCTTACCAGAGTGGACACGATTGACACAGTGGTGGCAGCGATGGAGAACTGAGTGAACATCAGACCCAGGCGGTTGATCCCCTGCAGATACAACACCAGGAAATATCATGAATCAACACACCAGGAATCACCAGGAAACATCAGGTATCACCAGGAGATAGCAGAAAAAGACTGGATGTGCATCAGGCCCAGGCGTTTGATGCCCTGCAGACAAAACACCCAGAAAATAAGAGGGACAGGGAGGAACAATTGGACCAACCGTGAGGGACTAGCACATGACAGCCATTGACACAGACCAGCATAACGCACGTAGGTACATGCCTGATGCCTGCATACTCTGAACCGCAGTGCATCAGGCCACCAAATGCCTAAACCCTGACACCCCCACCCCCTACCTGGAGTGTGTGCGCCAGCTGCCACGCAGCCCACACAGACCACACCAAACAAAGCTCAGTAACTCATCACCATACAGCACAGCACACAACACCCACCCGTCCCCTCAACCCACAGTCCACATACCCCCCCCCTCCAACACACACACCTGGAATGTGTATGCCAGCTGTCTGTCCTTGCATGTTGTTGTCTCCACCCTGCTGAAGCTGCTGGCACCAAAGCGCAGCAGGTAGGCAACCAGCAGGCTGTCAACCCAGCTGGCAACATCACCCACGGTGATGCCGTTGAACAACACCTGCGGGGAAAAGGCGTGTGTGTGTGTGGGTGGGGTGGGGTGGGGTGGGAGGGGTGCAGGATACGGTACATGTCAAAGGCTTGAAAAGTTGGAAGGCATCACCAATGTGTTGGAGTGTGCGCGCATGCGTGTGTGCTGTCTGTGAAGGGGTGGGCAATGGGTGCAAATGCACGACAGCACTTGTCGCAACATGAATAGCATGGGTGATGTGAGACCTGCACTGTGCGTAACCGTCAATTTTGAAACCCCAACTACCCCAACCCTGAATGTGGTAGTCACACCCAGCCGCATACCTCTGGTGCATCCTCCATCTCCATACCGCTGCTGGCTGCCACTGACAGCGCAATGCCGGCCACTGCCACAGCGATGAAGGCAGTGCTGCAGCCCTTCATGCCCTCAGACAACTCATGGATGATGTCCAACTGCGCATCACAACAGCCAGCCAGGCACAGGTAGTGGGAGGGTGAGCCATCCGGGACATACACTGCCAGCACTGAATGACACACACGCCTACGCCCTGCCTGCCAGTCTGAACCCTTCAGCCCTGCCGATGCCACCCGATCATACACATAGTAAACAGTATGCTAGCTACACATGTAACCTCTGTGCCTAAGACATTGCAATGAAGGCAGTGCTGCAGCCGTTCATGCCCTCAGACAGCTTGTGAATGATGTCCAACTGAAACATACAGCAGCCAACAAGGCAAAACACGGGGGACAGGGTGAGCCAGGCGACAGCAGAACGAACGCTGCCAGGATAGGAGATCAGGCAAAGCAGGCGCTTCCTGCCTGCCTGTCTGCCACCGTTGTCCCCTGCCAAAACAACCCACCACCATCTTGCTCCTGTTCCCCTAACCTGGGACCCTTATATTCCTTCACATTCATGCAGAGCACTTCTCAGTGAGGATTGTGTTGTGGTTGGTGTGGTGATATACTTCCTACCGTCGTAGCACATCTGACCCAACCCAGCACAGTCGACGCCACCCCAACAGCTGCCTTTACACTGTGCAGTACCCGAAACATGTGGGGTATGGTGGTGAGGTGACCGAGTGGTATGCTGTGCTTGCCTTCATAGCGTACCACGCAGTCACCCCACCACCAAACCCACATGTTCCTTCCTGCACTTGTCACGCCCCACGTGCTTGCCTCTCCAGAACTTAGAAGCAGGTGTGCAGCCATGACAAAAGCGCCGTCCCACTGCTTGTCCTTAACCAACACCAAGCACAGGCTTGCGCGGCACCTTCAACGTGTACCCAAGGTCAGCCAGTGCCCCCCCCCCCCTTGTGACCCACTAACCAAAGGACAGACCCTGATCACCCCCACCCCACCTGCTGCTTCCGGACCTGCACCGTACCATAAATACACCCCCCGCCACATTGCCATCCCCCATCACCCTTCTCTTCAGCCCAACAGCTACATAACCCACCTGCTGCTTTTTGAACTTGTAGGGGCCCACAAGCTCCCTCTCCAGGAACTCAGCACTCATGATGAGGCTGTCTCCATCAATGCTGCTGGTGGTGAGGTAGGGCCCAGACACACTGATGGCAGCAGTAGGCGCCATCCACTGGGGTGGCTTTTTCGGCGCTTTGATGCCATTGCCGCTGCTGCTGCTAGAGCCGCTGCTGCTGTCTGCTGGTGGCTGTCCGCTGGACCTGCTACTGCTTGAGGAAGATGCTTGAGCACTGTTGGTTGTGAGCTGCTGCACGTTCTGGTACTGCTGCTGTTGTTGAGGGGCTTGCGCTGCAGGAGGGATGGGTGCTGTGCTGGGGGTGGTTGTGCTGGGCTGCTGCTCCTTTGCTGCTGTCTTGCAGGACACTGCTGGCACCCTGACTGGCCATGTGCTGAGGGGAGCAGTGGGAGGCTTCCGCCTGTAATGCACAGGTTTCAACATCGCAAACGTATGTTATAACATGCCTCAGCAACACTGTCTGCACCAGCTTGCTGTGCGCTCTGACAGCAGGTTTGACAGCAGTCCCTCATACGCAACGTCCAGGGACCAGTCAAGCCCCAGGCAGCAGCACATGCAGCCATGCCTCCTGTGAAGCATAGACCAGCTGTAACATGCAGACGTTCTTGCAAGAAGGGCAGTGCAGCTCGTCACGTGTTGTACCCTCTGTGCCCACTTACCCTTTTGCTGGCAAGGAGGTACTGCTAGTGGCAAACGGATGCCAGGCCCGGCTCCTCATGGGTGCTATGGATCCTGTGCTATACGTATGATGTGCCTATCACAGCCTAGCAAGGCCTCAGCGGAATTGTACGTCGGTATACAGGGGGTCTGCGTATATCTTCAAGGATTCAACGGGCTTGCCAGCACCAGGAAGCAACTGGGGTATTTGCAGCATCACTCATGCCACGGCTGAAGAGCAATGAAAAGTATGGGAGGCCCTACAACATACGTCACACCTCACTCCCTCGAACCAACAGATGCAGAGCAGAACGTGGAAGAATCATCAAGGCTGATGATGAATCCGGTTACAACAGAGTTAACAGTGCTGTTTGCATGTGTGATAAATTGCAAGGATGGATGCTGGGGCAAGCTGGGTGTGAGAGGAATGGCACTGCGTGTGAGGAATGGCAGGCAGCTGACAGGCTGGCATTATAATTATGACTGCAGTCACCAGATGCCACAAACTGTTCAGCAGACTGTACAGGTGGCCATATCATGGATATCTGTTAGTTCTACAGCAGACTCGACATTGGTGCCAGCTCAGGTGTTTGGTCAAAGGTGTGACGGTGAAAGTGGCAGAGAAGGTGCATTACATGTTATCAGCAACCCGTAAACGCCACGGGGTGTAGCTCTTGGATGAAACTCAACACAGCACCTGGCAAATGCGCAATCAATTCCACCGGCACTACGGGTTTTGACGGTTCAAACAGGCAGCTGACATTGACAGCAGTCCGTGTTCTCTTGGTGGGAGCTCCAAACCATACCTCGTGATACAGCTTGCTTGCCGGGACAGAAATACAGTGCTTCATATGACTTTTCGCTGAGCGCTCAGCAACCATCACCAACCAACGTTGTCATCATGCGTTCATTGCCGCTTCTACTGCTTGTCATAGCAAGTTTACTGGCACCGCATTGTGTCATCGGTACGGCCTGGGCATTGCTGCGAGGAGCAGGACATCTTTGGCTGCAACTGCTGTTCAGCCAGCTGTATGCTTGCCAGAGTCTGCTGGAGCCCATTGCAGTAACCAACGGCTGAAAACAACCTGTTTCATGCAGGGTCATATGTAACGTCAGCGTACACTGCAGCCACGGTATCAGGCAAGGGCAAAGCAGACGGTAGGTGCAGGCCATGGTGGTTTCAACGCAAATGCCGCCGCCAACCTCCAGTGTGCATGTATGCCCCTCAGTCCAAGCAACATGGACATCACCAGCAGCATCTGTGGTGCAGTTTGCATGCTGCCACCTGCCTGCAGTTGCACAAGGCAGCAGGCATCTTGACAACCTAGGCCGTGCAAACTGTGAGTCACGCCCCATATGATCATACTGGCCCAGCAGCACGCAGCCCTGGTCCTGCATACATGGCAGCGCGCATGTCAACAGCAACACTACTGCTGCACGTGCTGTGCTGTGCTGGGCTGGGCATCTGTGCAGGACAAGGCCCTGGTTTTGTGGTCCACATGACGCTTGATGACGAGCAGCTGCCGGAGTACGGCCCCAGCTTCAAGAAGCTTGATGTGGAGGTCACCCCTGAGACAGTGGAGCGCCTGCACGTCAAGATTAGGCCCAGCGACACACCCAGATGGGAGGTGCCCGAGAGCATCATACCCAGGTAGGGAGAGGGAGGCGGCGGGGCAGTTGGGCCCCAGTCTGGCTGAGCGAATGCACGCAGGCCTGGTGGAAGTGCAGGTTTGGGCGGCTGCCTGCCTGGCTGGGATTGATATCAGTTACACGGGAGGACAAAGCATGTGGATTTGAGGGTACTTGCGGGGGTGGTTGACAGGGTGGGAGCAGTTGGCTGTGAGCCAAAGCTCCAAAGGACATGCATGCGTAGCATGGTCATGCAACACAAGTGACAGCTGCAGTGACAGCAGCAGTGGCAGCATGACTGATGCTGGGCAGCACTTGCCGCAATGCGGCATGCTCAGCTGCTAGCCACATCCGTATGAGGGTGCACGGCAGCACCAGGATCACCGGGAGCATCACAACACGCAAGATGCTGTACTAAGGCCCGAACGGCATCCACTGGTCCATGTGCACTGTCCTTGCAGGCCCGGTTGGGATGAGAGCATTTGGCCCAGCGACCCTGCCCAACAGCAAGGTGGTGTGGTGGCGGCCCCTACCTCATCAGAGCCGCAGAGTACCCACATCATAGGCAACATGCTCTACTCTGTGCACCAGCCCTTCGACAGCCCTGGCAACCCCTTCTCACTCAAGGTTATCCGGAAGGCCACAAACCAGCCCATCTTTGACTCCCATGGACACAGGTGTGCTTAGGGCTTCCGCTTTACAGCACAAGGCACTCAACAGAAGCGGCAGAGTACTGTAGTTGTCAGCTGTTGGGTGTATCAAATGCTGCACACAGGCGTGCAGCTATGCTTGCCTGTGATATCCAACACTGGTGCTCGATTAACTGCTGGCGAGACTCTTTGCGAGGGTGCCCATCACCAGCATTAGAGCGCTGTTCATTACCACTGTCACCAAATGTCAACCGCCAACTGTGATGTGTCTTACTGCCACTCCCAGGTTCCTGTTCAAGGATCAGTACATTGAGCTCAGCACAAACGTGCCAGAGGATGCAGACCTGTACGGCCTGGGGGAGGTGACCATCCCCACTGGTCTGAAGCTGCCCCGTGACAACCGCATCATCACTCTGTTCAACGCTGACACGTCATCCCTCGTGCCCTACAGAAACCTGTATGGTTCACACCCCTTCCTGCTGCAAGTGAACAAAGGTGTGCGAGGGGCAGCCTCCACTGGTGCTGTCTGCCCAGCAGGTGCAGGTGTCACTGAGCAAGGAAACCCTACACTCTGAACCCATCAACAACGACGCAAGGGTGTGTTGTGGGACCCTTGCACATTGCCCCTGACATGAGCCCGTTGGGGCATGGTCCGGACCCAGGGATCCCTGGGTGTTGGCCAAAGCAGCGCCTGTGTGCGAGGGCCCATGCCTGATGCTGCCCTTTTTTCCTGTGCAGACGGCACCTCCCATGGTGTGTTTTTCCTCAACAGCAACGGCATGGACGTGTTGCTCAACAAGACATCACTCACATACAAGTGAGAGGAGAGAGGGGGGCAGCAGGGCTGGCTGTTGGGGCATTACCTGCGAGTAGCCACAGCAGCGGCAACAACCCCAGGAGTGGGCAAAGCGGCAGCAGCAGCAGCATTGAACAGAAGGGGCTGGCTGAGAGGCTTGCACGGCAGGAGGGCATAACAGCAGCAGTGTGGGGAGGGCGAAACGCCAGTCAGACGGTGTGCTTGGAGTGCAACAGCAACAGAAGCTCCAGCAGCAGCAACGGCGGGTGCCACCGCAGGATTCACTTGGTCCTGAGGAACATCAGTATCCTCAACCCTGCTCAACTGCCCCATCCATAGCCCCTGCAGGGTGACCGTCTCTGTTAATCTCAGTGGGTAACTATCCTGAAACCAGCCAGCCCCTCAACCCCCTGCCACACCAGCAGACATCCACTTGCGTTATGTTGTGCTGCCTGTTGTGCTCCCCCACCCCCCCCCCTCCACCCCCTGCAGGGTGATTGGTGGTGTTGTTGACCTGTACTTCTTCCTGGGTCCCTCCCCTGAGGCTGTGATCAGGCAGTACCACCAGGTGGTGGGGGCACCAGCCATGCCACCATACTGGGCACTGGGAGTGCACCAGGGAAGGTGAGGAGGGCCAGGGGGTGCTGATACTTCAGGATGTAGACGAGTTGCTGTCCCCTCCAACACAGTGGCGATACTGTACTCCACTGTTCTGTGTGCTCTATGCAGTGCGGCTGCATTTCTTAATCTACACAGGTGTTTCTGCACCAATCCCATCGTTGCTCAGTGAGGGTTGTGTGCTGCCACTGGCATTGTTGGCACTGCTGCTGCTGCAGGTGGGGCTACAAGGATGTTGCTGCCCTAGAGGAGGTTGTTGCCAACTACACTGCTGCAGGCATCCCCCTGGAGGCTCTTTGGCTCGACATTGAGCACCAGGGCAACAGATTCAGGACACTCAGCTTCGACTCAGGTGCGCTGTGGGTACCCACCGGTGGCTTGGGTTGGGGAGAGCGGCTTTGCAGGTGAAAGCATGTTTGGGAGGGGTGTGGTAGGATTCAAGTGGAGGGGGGGGGGCAAGCAAATGGAGGGCGGGGGCGGGCGGGGCAACTGCTCTGTGTGGTGGCCATGCCACAGGAAAAACTCTCAGCTTGATCTTGGTGAGAGAGGGGTGTGTGTGTGTGGGGGGGGGGGGCAGGGCAGGGCCGCACCAGACGAGGAATGAATGCGCGAGGGCAGGGTAGGTGCGATCTCAGCAGGTCATTTGCGTATCAGTCCAAAGCAACTGCGTCTGCACTCTCAGCAATCACACAATAGGGTGCACCAGCCGGCTAGGCATGGTTGGGACCTGGTCCCTCCATATTTGTACTGTGCTGCACTGCGCTGTGCTTGTTATGCTAATGCAGACCGCTTCCCTGTGTCTAAGATGCGGTCCTTTGTTGACAAGCTGCACAGTGACGGCAGGCGCTGGGTGCCCATCCACGACTCTGCCGTAGCCAAGGTGCCTGGCTACCCAGTGTTTGACGAAGGCACACTCGCCAATGTGTGGATCAAGGAGGGCAGCGGCGGGCCCTATGTTGGACAGGTGGGCTGTGTGGGGCAAGAGTGAATCAGCTCGCGACAGCGATTGCATGCAGGTTTGAAACAACCACCTTTTGCCACGAGCCCCTGCTGTTTCTGCTGGTGCGAGGTACAGAACTCTCCTCTCTGTTCTTTGCCTTGTGACTCAATCCCTTTTATTGGCCATTCACATACCGCAGGTGTGGCCTGGTGAGGCTGTCTACCCCGACTACCTAGCAGCACCCAAGGTAGACACCTGGATCAAGGCCCAGCTGCAGCGCTTCTACGACGAGGTGCCCTTTGACGGCCTGTGGCTGGACATGAATGAGGCCGCCAACTTCTGCAGCGGCCGCATGTGCAGGACAGACCCCCAGAACTCAACCATGATGCACTGTAAGGGGCTGTGTTCGCCGCGCTGGGGAGAAGAAGGGCCGCGCAGCGTGCAGTATCTTTATGGGGGGGGCCTGTCGGCTAAGGCGGTGACAGGCAGAAATGGGAAGAGACAGCAGCAAGCGGCAATTGGTGGCCTTTTGTGCTTACATGCCTGATCAACCTTGACACTGCAGTGTTAGCAGCAGCTGCAGGCTCCAAACCTATGGCAGCAGCAAACCGTCAGTGCGCAGAACTGCCAGGCAGTAAACCACAGCAAACAGCCAGTGCGCAGATCTGCCACGCTAGGAAAGCTGTGTTCATGCATCTGAAGGTGCCATGCTTTGTGCCGCCATGCTTGCAGGGCTGAAATACAAGACTCCCAAGGACTACAATCTGACAGGTGCGCTGAGCATGTCAGCTTATCGCTGCTGCTTGCAAAGTATGAGTCACAGTTGTTGCATTCCACATCCCCCCTGCGCGATCACTCACCTGCCCACAAGCATCTGGCCGCCTAGGCAGGCAGGCAAGACATCGCCTACCTGCAACCGCTCAACACGCCATATGCTTTTCACTCCAGCAAGCTAAAAGGTGCGCATACATGTCAGCTGCTGCTGTTGCAATTTTGAAATTCCGTCCCGCAGAGCTGCTGCACCCCATGACCCAGTGTCACATGAACTGCCAGCGGGACGACAAGAGTGAGAAGCTCGTGTGGCCACCCTACATGATCCACCACTCCACTGGGTAAGTCAACGGCCTCGACACAGACACGGCTGAAGGCTGTGGCTTCGAAAAGAAGGTGTTGCCGGTAGCACCAGCTGTGTACACACCAAGATTACACGATTCACAGCCTCACAGGCGCATGTGCCAGCCACTTCACGTTCGCAGAATTGCTTCCTGCACGCTTGCTTAAGCCCGATATTGGTGCTCCGGGTCATGATGGCTGCCATGATGCATATGTGGTTACACCCTGTATCCCTGCGTGCAGTGGCCAAGGGGGAGAGACGGACCGCAGCCCCCTTGACGTTCGGACTATCTCCACAACAGCAGGTGAGTTGCAAGGCTTGCTGCTGGCACCCCTACATGTGCCAGCTGTACTGTGCTGCTGTCACAGCGAGCCGGGCTGGCAAGTGCGACATCTGTAGTACAACACATCAGCCTGCACCCCACTTGGAAGTTGCTGACCGTCGACATCGTACTTGCAGGCAGTTCTGCACACAACAGTGGTGCTGTCTTTGGGTGCATTTGATGGTGTGAGGCCCCTCTGACAGAATGATGCTGTGCGTGTGGGTCTGCCTGCTTTTGCGCCTTTGCCCACGCAGTGCACGCTGACGGCAGCCGTGAGTACGATGCCCACAACCTGTTTGGAACTGCAATGGCCCTGCGCAACACCAAGGCGGCAACAGAAATCATCGGCAAGAGGCCATTCTTCATCCTCAGGTAGGGGCTGGGGATGCAATGGGTAGTCTCTTCGGGGCACTGTGTTGTGGGTCAATGGGGGTGGTGGGGGGTAATGACATGTGTCTGATGATTTTCATCTCCCTTTCGTGCTTGCCTTCCCACCGCTTTCTCACATCCACCCTGGCTTTCCGCCGTCTCTCTGCAGGGCCACCTTCCCTGGTGCTGGTCGCTTGACCGGCCACTGGACAGGCGACAATGCGGCTAACTGGGACGGACTGTTTGAGAGCGTTGCAAGCATGCTTGGTCCCAACATGTGGGGCATGGCCATGTCCGGCGCAGATATTTGCGGTTTCCTCGACGAGAATGTGTATGCAGCTGATGGGAAGAAGCTGCCACAGCTCTCAGGGGAAGAATATGAGCAGCTTTGCAACAGGTGGGCGAGAGGAAAGAGGAGGGGGGCAATTGCATTCAAGGGCAGTCATCTGTGGGCATGGGTGGCATTCCCGGGTTTGTCCAAGCAGCAATGTGTGTTGGACGCTTGCCAACGCTTGATGTCAAAGGGTGCAACGAAAGTGGTGTTTTGAAGGTATAGGAGGGAGCTGACGGTGTGATGCTGACAGGCACAAGGCTAGAGGTCATCAGTGTTGCCACAGAGAAAATGACAGTGTCTTGCATTCAAGTAGCTGTGTTGTGCTTGTGCCGTTGCTGCTGCCCCTGCTGTAGGTGGACGTCTGCCGGTGCATTCTACCCCTTTGCGCGCAACCATTTCACATATGACGCCCGCTCACATGAGCCATACAGGTGTGTTCGCCATGCATCCTGCATCACAGCCACGTTGATTTGCATGCTTCGACATGCTGCCTCCTGCACTTGCAATGCAACCTGCACATGTCACCTCTGACACAGATGCAGAGCTGACACACAAGTGTAAGCCATGTCAATTTTGTACAAATAAGTTTGGTTTCAGGTGACAGAGCGATATTCGTGAAATGCCATGTTGTCAGCCTGCCATCCAGCAAGCAACCAAAAAACAACCACCCCTCCTTATGTGCTTGCTGTGACTGTAAGCAAGTAAAAAAGGTGCAGCCACAGCGAACATGTGCCAGTGAGCCAACCATCAAGCTGGGTACACACCAACCTGCTGTGTTGTCTGGCTGTGCCGCAGGTGGTCTGATGTTGCTGCGTCTGCGCGCAAGGCGTACGGCATGCGCTACCGCCTGCTGACCTACCTGTACAGCAGCATGCACCTGGCACACAGCCACGGAGGGACACTGGCCAGGCCACTCTTCTTCACAGACCCAGCAGATGCGGAGGCAAGGTGCGTTGCAGCACGTGGCAGTTTGGTGTGTTGGAGGGCAGGGTATCCGGAGCACGAGGAGCGAGCAGGGGCAGGGTTTGGGTAGCTTGTAGTGGTTTTTGTGTGTGTGTGTGTGTGTGTGTGTGTGTGCGTGTGTGTGTGTGTGTGTGTGTGTGTGTGTCTACATGCGCAAACCTTGCGGTGTGCGTTGATGACTGACATCACTGCTGCTGGCTTCGCTCTAGCTGGTCTGCGGCAAGTCTGGCTGGGCTGTGTCTCAGTCTGTGGGCCAAGCTGTGTGCTGTCATCTGTGTTATGCTGCAGGACCGCTGAGGGTCAGTGGATGATGGGAGAAGCTGTGCTTGTCAGCCCGGTGAGTAGTGCTGCCGGCAAGCTGCGCACACGCCCCTGCGCGTGACATGCCTGTATCGGCATGCAGTGCAGAGTTGCACCTTGGCTGACATCAGCTGCATCACCCTAGACACATCGCACGGTCTCAGCGGCACATTGGGCCCTTGTCTTTGTTACCATGGGATCTGATTCATAGGTTTTGCTGGGCCAGC
The DNA here is from genome assembly GCA_007449985.2 of Desmodesmus armatus. Classification (NCBI taxonomy): domain Eukaryota; kingdom Viridiplantae; phylum Chlorophyta; class Chlorophyceae; order Sphaeropleales; family Scenedesmaceae; genus Desmodesmus; species Desmodesmus armatus. The sequence goes on from VIIQ02000600.1 coordinate 68,347, forward strand.
TCCAACTGGCGGCTTTGCTTCCATGCCTTGCACCAGTACATGCATCGTCACATGCACACTCATGTCTTGCTGCCCTTGCAGGTGCTGAAGAAGGATGCCAAGGAGGTTGAGCCCTACTTCACAGCAGGCTCCTGGTAAGCATACAGCGTCACTTTCTAAAACACTGGCAACGGTGCGCAGCAGCAGCCAACTAACACCAACGACATCAAGTATCAAGGCTGCATGCCAGCACAGTCGTGAAACGGTGCCCCGGTGAACAGAACGCTCGCCAGCGCTTCCGTCAACCCCTGCTGCTTTTGCGTCACTGCTGCAGGTACTCCGCTTGGGACTTGTCCCGCTTAGATATCGACGCCAAGGGCGAAAAGAGGCGCAAGCTGGAGGTACCTCTCGGAGACGTCCCCGTGCATCTCCGTGGAGGAACAATCGTACCAATGCAGGAGCCCGCGCTTGTCACCCGCGACATGCGTCTGTCTCCCATAACACTCGTCGTGGCTATGCCATCGCAGCCTTGCACCGGTCCCCTTGGCTTTTCTGGCCCCCTGCCGCCCTACGTGCACGAGGAGACCTGCGCAAATGTGTACTCCCGCAACCGTGGCAACCTGGTGTCGTGCGGGTACATCTTTATGGACAGCGGCGAGGACGTGGAAATCTCTGCCGACAACTCCCTGCAGGTGAGGTTCGAAGACTATAGATATCGTGCAGGCACTGCTATGACACCTGTGTTGTCAGCGTGCAGTCTTCCTGTCTTCCTCACCATTTGCTGTCAAGCCTCTGCAGTGGCGATCATATGATATCATATCCATCGATGGCACTTCACGGGAAAGGCTCTTACTAAGACACCGCACCGCCCTTCTTGAAACTGTGCAGGTCTGGTTCTCCTCCGTCGTGGCGCCAACCGGCAAGACCGGCACCATAAGTAGCGTGGTCCAGGCAAACCGCGGACCAGCTGCCGCCACGCTGTTTGTTGAAAAGATCAAGGTTGTTGGCTTGCCAAAGCCGACATCCGTCCTTACACCCGCTGTCTCAGTGGCAGGCCTGGCCCTCCCTAGCAGCGCTGTAGAGCTCTCAGGGGACATCTTGACGATCTCAGGGCTGCAGCTGGTGGTGGGTCACCCACTGGAGGTGACTTGGGAGTTTCCAACTGCGCAGCATGGCGGCGAGCTGTGAGAGGCCTGCCTTGGCATCATGCCACTGCTCAGTGAGCAGTGCACTGCCTGACTACTTGTTTCTACAGTTGATGGGGTGCAGTGGAGACATGTAGGCGAGCTGATGCAAATCCGGCAGCAGTTGAGCATGTGGCACATTGGACAATCTAGGCTGATGGATTGCGGCATACAGTGGAAGGGGTGTGCCAGCAAGTTGTATGCTGCTGAGGGAGCAGCTGAAAGCTTTTCATATCCATGGATGCTGTTGTCCCATAGCATGGCATGTCACATGGCATGTTTTGAGCATTGTGCGGGGTTGCGGCAAGCAGCTGCTGCGTAAGGCGGATTGGAGGTGTGTGGTTGAAGTTGCGCAAGCAGCAGCGCATACCTGTAGTTTGCTGTTGAGGCTGTCGAGCAGATAGTACCTGCCAAGCAGCTTGATTTGAAGGCCTCCGTTCGTGTTTGTGGTCGCCTGCCTGTACATGGGCCTCTCTCTTTCCACACTGTGTGGTTTTGCCATCCTTCCCATCTCGGCTGATTCCGCATCTGCATCATCAGCCAGGGGCTTGCATGGGACACTCTGAGATGTGCAGATGTGGGTTTTTTGAGCTTGAGGTTTCACTGCCATGGCCATTGAAGTCCAACGCCGCATCCCAAGTGTGCATGTGACTCCGTACTCATGAGTCACTCACTTGACTGCACACTGTGCAGTCAAACATCTGTTTGCAGAGCTTGGATGGTATAGAGCTGTACACTGTCAATCTCTGTTTGCACGCTGCGTGTTCTGGAGGGTGGGTTGACGCACAACCACCATGTGATCCTGGATTCTAGTTTTTTGTTGCACTGGGCGTACTTGTGCTTGACGGTTGTGGTGATGGTGTGGTGACGGTGCAAGGATGGAGAGAAATATTCGTATCTCCCGACCATTCCAAACTCCTGAGGCGACCAGCTGACGTTGACAGAGCGCTGTTGGCATGCCCTGAGTGTCTGCAACGGTGCTAGGTGATTGGTGGATTGTAGCCCTTACCAACTGAAGTGTAGTATGAATGAGTCACCTACTTCAAAGCCTATGACCCAACAGGGATTCAGAAGCAGTTGGCCTCAATACAATTGACTCAATCAGCCACTGGAGATGCATGTGAGTATAGGGCAGCAGATGGGACGCTAGGCATATTTTTCATGTCAACCAGCACATCTTGGGGAAGGTGTGACACTCTCACTCTTACTGCATTCACTGGCGTCAAGATGTTTGTGAGTTGACGTGATGCTGGTGCACCAGCAAGTCGACCTGCGCCTGCTGTGCAGAGAAGAGGCTGTTCGGGCGCTACTGCTCAAACACCACCGTCAAAGCTGAAGTTTTCTTACAGTGAGCTATAAGGCAAGGTGCCACACCTGTGCAAATGGCTCAAAACTCAAAGCCCCCAAAATCTGCAGTCCTTCAGTACAAGCCTCCAAAACCCACAGCACGGTATATGCATGATACGCCAGTGGGTACAGCTGACTCCATCTTGTGCTGAAGCATCCCGGCTGCCAGTGGCACCGGCCATCTGTCAACATAAAGATGCTGTCCCCACGGCACAGTCAGCATCACTTCCCTGACAACAAACCAGACCCTCAGCAAAGACGCAGTATGTTGTCTGGCTGTCAGACACCTGAACATACCTCCAACCCTGTCACACACCCAGTACTCGCTGTGGAAGCCTCGCACAGAACGCCGCCAGCCAACGCCTTGCTTCCTCCCAACAAGTCTGAGCCCCATCCCAACGAGCACTATGCTGCGTCAATGGGCAGCCATGATGCAGCAAACTACAGCCGGCTGCCGCTGTGGCTCCTGCGCAAACAAAACAGCCTTTAGCAGCTGCTGCAGTGGCCGCCAGGGGCCCGGCAAACAAGTCCCGACACAACTCACACAACCCCAGTACATGAAAGGTCACAAGCTTTGGCTGACAAACAAGGACGGATACAGAAGCGAAGGAAAAAGGCAGGAATGCAGCCACAACACCGGGTGGCCCGGTGTGGCTTCTAGCATCAACCTACTGCTTGTGAATGATTGAAGATAGTGTTGCGGTGCCAAGCTGCTGCCAAGCAGCAAGGCACCGCATGCTGTCATAAACCACTGCACAAGACTACTGCAGCAGGAAACAGGGGACACCCGACACTCGATTGGATCGAGCAACTCTCACGACAGCACTGAGGGTGACCTCTCCACATACCAATTGGCACAACATCAGACACACGTCAAGTACGGCATACATGACGCTGACATCTTGAGCTTCACAGTACACAAAAAGAGGACTGATGTGCACGTCCCAGGTGCTCCTTGCCATGCCATACTATGTGCCACATAAAATGGCATGTTCAGCCTAACGTAGCACAGGAGGCAAGCGTGACAACAGCAAGACCCCTCGTCAGCTGCTTCAACTGCACTCCAAATTCTGGCAATGGTGCCGCACTATGCTGGTGCAGCCAAAGTGGGTTTTCCTACCCAGCTGTTGAGAGAAGCAGTGTGTATGCCATGCGTTGAAGCACACACTCTCACAACAGCAGCGAGTGGAAACAAACAGTGTGTCAAAATTGGGTCAGACGACAGCATAACGGTCACATGCGCAACCATCACAGCACACTTGAAGGTGCTGCTAGTTGCCAGCTGATGTCTACTGGCTGTCCTACTGTCAACTTCAAGCCAGAGACCTTCAAGACACCAAGGGTGGCCTCGACTTGCTCGGTCTTGTGGCCGTTGACTGTGACAAAGTAGTTGCTCTGGACCAGCGCAGGGATGCCAAGCACATGCAGCGCCTCAATCTGAAGCTGCCCAACTGCCTCCCCAGCGTTTGATTGCACGGTGCTGCTGATGCTTCCAGAGGCGCCGTCAGGCGATGCCACTGCTGTGTACCACACCTGCAAGACAATGGCAGGCGCCAGTACAGCACGTGATGATCAGTGCCCGGGAGTGAGTGAAAGGGGCAGGAGGGTGGGTATTCATGCAGCTGTTGAGTTGCTATTTTCGTGGCAATGCCAAGTGCGCGCAGAGCCTAATCGTGTGTAGGGAACCCTCAAAAGCGCGCATCGATCGGTCGCGTTCTCGCTTGCAAGGCTCACCTGCATTGAGTTATCGGTACTAACTGCAATCTCGTCTCCGCTGTCCATGAAGACGTAGCCGCAAGACACAAGCTTGTTGGTGTTCATGCCGCGAGCGGCATTGCAGACTTCGTCCAAGGCGTAAGCAGGCACAGGGCCAGCATTCATGCTATCCTCGACGTTTCCAGCAGTGCTGCCAGATGGTAACGCCACCACCAACGTGATTGGCGACAACCGCACGTCGCGGGCGACCATCGCGGGCTGTAGCTGCATTGGGACGATCGTGCCGCCGCGAAGGTGCAGGGGGACGTCTCCTAGAGGGACACGCAGCTTGTGCTGCTTGCTGCCATTTGCGGCAACGTCAATTTTGGTGTAGTCCCAGGCGGAGTACCTGCAGCAGGCGGATGCAACCCAACAGCAGCATGCTGAGGCATGACTACCCTGTGTAAGCACTGAGTACTGAACATCACATTTCAGCTTCAACCTGCTAGCCAATTGACGAGAGGAAACTTCTGGTGAACAAACACGATGTCTATTGCCTGATCACCATAGTAAGCTGACACACTGCAGTACAGGAGTGCTGGCTTGATGGAACAGGACGAGTGTATTTGGCTCCAGAAAGGGAGGTCAGGCGTGGCCCTGACCCAGTTTAGTAGTAGTAGTAGTAGTATTGGCAGCAGAAGCACTGAGCATGGTGCATGTCTTACCAGGTGCCCGTAGTAAAGTGTGCTGTGACCTCCTCTGTGTTGTTGAGCATCACAGGGCTAACCAGCAGGGACTCCCCCATTATCCACTGGTGGTTGACCTCCCTGCAAGAAATTACACCAGAAGCAGCACCACAGCAGCAGTACAGCAGGTATTGCTCTCATACACAGCTGGGTGTTTCATAGGGTAGGTTGAACAGCGCGCTGCAAGAGTATGTGCACATCAGGCAATGCTCAGGCAACAATGCCTCAATTCCAACGTACTAGTAATCAGACCTCTGTCTTTCATCCGTCTGAGTAACGCACCTTGCCTCCGCATCTGCTGGGTCAGTGAAGAAGAGTGGCCTGGCCAGAGTCCCTCCGTGGCTGTGTGCCAGGTGCATGCTGCTGTACAGGTACGTCAGCAGGCGGTAGCGCATGCCGTACGCCTTGCGCGCAGACGCGGCAACATCAGACCACCTGCGGCACGATGTTTGACGCAAGCAGCAGCCCATTTGGTTGAGCTGGTGGTATGAAAAGACAGTTCTCTGTGCAGCAGGTTGCTTGCCGAAAGTGGCTCCCGATGGCTCTTGGTGGGCTTCCTTGCTCAACCTCCACCTGCCATATCTTGGGCCAGTGACATGGGCAAACATCAATCATCTTATTAGAGTCACTCTGAGAAACCAGGTTTCCAGACCTTTCTTGATCCCTTCCTTGACGACGATTCCTGACTCTTTCCCGCCCATTTTCCCGACTGCCTTTCCCAACTTTAAGTCGGGTGGACTACTTTAAGTTGGGTGGATCCATGGGCCCCCAACCTCACCTGTAGGGCTCATGGTTGCGGGAGTCATATGTGTAATGGTTCCTGACAAAGGGATAGAAGGCACCGGCAGACGTCCACCTGCGACCACACAAACAGCAGCAGGTGTTAGACTACCGCAATGATACAAATCAGAACCGTCCTTGCGTGTGAGAGCCTTTGAATCGTTTCTCCAGCTGATGTTGCAGGGTCCAGCACACACTTAGCAGCTTGTCCCGTGCTCAGCAGGGGCAGGTAAGCATCTCACAATGTATCTTTGACTTTGGCAGCTGCAGTCTGACCGAAAACACACAGCCCACCTGTTACAAAGCTGCCGGTAGTCCTCGTTACTGAGCCTGAATTTAGGCGGGTCCATGTCCTTTCCGTTGCCATTGTAGGCATCCATGTCCACAAAGCCGCAAACGTCTGCGCCCGTCATGGCAATGCCCCACATGTTGGATGCCAGAATGCTTGCCACGCTGTCGGCAAAGGACTGCCAGTTTGCACCGTTGTCACCGGTCCAGTGGCCAGTGAAGCGGCCGGCACCTGGGAAAGTGGATCTGGTGCATAGGATAGCATAGCACAGCACAACACAGCACACGCAGCGTGAATGGCAGAACAGCACAGTAAAACAAACGTTGTGACTCACTCAGAGTCCCTAGACTGCTTGAAGACAGCCTCTGCAAGCCTTCAACACCGGGAGTGGTAGCCTACCATGACATGATGTCCTCAGCCGCCTTGCCTCACAGCAGTCACACTTATACCCAGCTTGACAAAAAAAACAGTAAGTCACTCATTGCGGCACCACACTTAGTAGCTGGGCAGTTGCGCGAGTATGCCGCTACATGATGACTCATCATATCATTCTCACCTGAGGAGCATGAAAGGCCGTTTGCCCATGACCTCTGCTGCAGCGGCATGTGACCGCATTGCCATTGCAGTTCCAAACAGGTTGTGTGCATCGTACTCGCGGCTGCCGTCGGCATGCACTGTAGGGTACAGGCGGCAAGGCAGGCAGGCACATCATGTTACAACCCAAAAAACGTTTTTGAAAGGCCATTGCGGTGCCGCCGGAGGACTAGTAGTCATGGGGGACACTCACTCCCCAAAAAAGACTGCGCGATTTCAGTGCAGGGTGCCATCAGCGCTAGCATGCAAGCCTGACTCAGTCCCATAGGTTGTGTCCTTGTGTAGAAGACTCTGACCAGGCCAACTGTGAAAGTGAGTCTTGCTTACTTGCTGTTGGTGACAAGACCTTGGTGTTGATTGGGACTTGGGTGATCTCATTACCGTCCTTGTCCCTGCATTAGCAGACAGGAGCAACACCGGGCTCAGTCTCAGACTGGATCCAGGCTGAATGGCGCCAGGTGTTGCACCACGGGCAGGGCAGCACCATACGCACTCAGCAGCATACCACGTAAATGCACGGTTCAGTACTGCTTCGTTGGTGCGTGTCGCTTATGCTAGCAGCGGTGCTCTGCACTGCACAGAACCCTGCAACCGCCATCTGGGGGTTGACATCACTATTGTGCTGATCTAGAGGCAGGGGCTGGATGCCTGTCCTGTTCCTTACCAATAGAAGTTGTGGATCTTGTAAGGTGGGTATGCCAGCTTGTTGTCAAGGGGCTCCTCATCGCATGTCATCATGCAGTTGGTGCGAGGCTTGATAAGCCCTGGGGGGTGCAAGCACAAGAGGAAGGCAGAATGAAGGCAGCGAGGAGTCGCAGAAAAGAGCCAAAGTGTGAGAGAGGAGTGAGGGGTTGACTGCTGCAAGCTTGGGTGGTGTGATTCCCACTGGTAGGTATGCATGCGGGGGTGAGCAAGGCAGCATGGTCAAGCAGTGAAGCAGAAGGGGGCCTTGCAAGCAAGTTGGTGACTCACTGGACAGGTTATAGTCCTTGGGTGTGGATGCCTGGAGCCCTGTGTAGCAGCAGCAGCATTCAACAACAGAGGCAGTCAGCAGCCATGCATGTCGCAACACTGTGACAAACTGGGACTGAGGTTTCAGCAGCTTCAAGGGCTGCAGCTGCTCCTGGTGTACATGCTCTCCTCAGGGTGATGCATTTCCTAAGGCCGCTTGAACTGCAGCCCCAACACTGTTGGCACCGGTGCCGGGTACCCCTCGCACCCTTCACAACCTAAAACTGAGTGGTTGCTGTTGACGCCTGCTGCAGCACAGCACACTTACAGAAGAGCTTTTTCTTGTCATCCTTTGGCGCCCTGCAGTTGCTGCCGCTGCAGAAGTTAGATGCCTCATTCATGTCCAGCCACAGCCCATCAAAGGGAGCCTGGTCATAGAAGTACTGCAGCTGGTTTTTCAGCCACTTTGTGGTGTTTGCTGCTGCTAGGTAGTCGGGGTACACAGCCTCGCCAGGCCACACCTGCAGCAAAAAATGATATACGCAGGTGATGTGATACCAGGCGTCCTGAGCTTTGCATAGCTGACCTGCTTCTGAACCTGTTTATTGCACCCCATGCCTTCACCCTCCTTTTCCACAACCCATGCAGAGCCTGGAGTGCCTCAACATCCAACCCTACCAGCACCACTGATAAAGATAAGCATGGTCAGAACACCCACATCTGCTGCCCAAGCCATGTGCCCCCAACACGGCATGCTTTCGGGTTTCCTTACCTGCCCCACATATGTGTCACCCTGCATGTCCTTGATCCACACGTTAGCACGGGATCCCTCCTCGTAAGCCTTGTAACCCAGCTGCTTGCTGATGGCAGCGTCATGGATGGGCACCCAGTGCTGGCCTGCCTTGTGCAGCTTGTCAACAAAGGCACGCATCTTAGGAGCAGGGAAGCGGTCTGCGGTAGCACAGCACACCATGGCATGTTTCAGCAACAGGATGGCACTTCAGGCCACTTGTGCTGGACATGCATTAGTAGTCATTCCTTCTTTTCTTATCTTATAAAAAAAACTTGGACACAGCTGGCTGCATTCACTTGCGCCTTTCCCTTCTGCAGTATCAAGATTCAAGCCCCCTGCCAGACAACCAGGCGGGGCTGCAGCATTCAAGGATGCCTTGCGCACTTTCAGGAATGCATGTGCCAGTGGTGTGTGCCAGAAACACCACTCACGTGTGTCAAAGGTCAGCGTCTTGAACCTGTCACCCATGTACTCAATGTCGAGCCAAAGGGAATCCAGCGGGACTCCTGCGTTGCTGTAATTAGCGACCACATCCTCCAACACAGTCAGGTTGTTGTAGCCCCACCTGCAGTAGGCAGAGTGGCGGAACCCGCAGCAGCAGCAGCAGCAGCAGCAGCAGCAGCAGCAGCAGCAGCAGCAGCAGCAGCAGCAGCAGCAGGGAGCCACAACAATTAGGTGTGACACTGTGGAGTGGTAGCCACAGCAAGAAAGGGTCAGACTGCACTGTCGGAATTGGGCAAACATGCAGCGCCCCGGTCACAACTAGCGCACAGCGAAGTCCCTAGCTGCTGCACGACCATGCTTTGCTTCATGCTCCCTGCACTTCACAAGCACTGGTGCTTTCATCAACTACCTCGCAGCTCTTTGCTTCAGCAAGCAGCATCCAATCTTGCCAAGCCTTCCCCCCTGTCTGTCCTCACCTTCCCTGGTGCACCCCCAGTGCCCAAAATGGCGGCATGGCTGGTGCCCCCACAACCTGGTGGTACTGCCTGATCACGGCCTCAGGGGAGGGACCCAGGAAGAAGTACAGGTCAACAACACCACCAATTACCCTGCAGGTGGGAAGGAGGGGCCAGACAAACAGCACAACACACAGAAGGGGTGTTGGAGATGGTTTAGTGCCGGCCTCACAGGCAAAGCAGTTGTTTGCAACAAGCAGGTTTGCCACACATGGGGGATGACACGAAGCGTATGAACCCACTCAACCCAGGGCGCAGGCTCACTCCGAAATTGACGTCCACGTGCAGTGCGCTGCGTGTCAGATCGCTGTCGAGCGCCGAGGCTCGAGCCGATGTCGCTACCCATTGTGTACGTAAAACTTCTTGAGACAATTCACGGTACGCCATGGAAGGCTGCGACATCGCATCAGAGCTCGTCCCTCGACATGAAAGTCCGGGCCGGTTTCATGAACAGCAATCTGCCCCCTTGCAGCTGCCGTTGCTGGCGGACCTGCCCGCCACACTTGAACCCTACAGCCAACCCACTCTGCTTCTTCCTACTTGAAGGTGACGGATGTCTTGTTGAGCAACACGTCCATACCATTGCTGTTGAGGAAAAACACACCATGGGAGGTGCCGTCTGCAAAAGAAAAGGCAATCACAGCAGGCATGGTCATGCCATACAGGTTCTGCTCCGTGTGACTGACACACTGGGGTTGCGCACCACATTGCTCGCACCAGGTGATGCGCACAGCGAGACAACACCGAGTTGAATAATCTCTGGGTGAATGTTGCTGCACCCAAACGATCCCGCATTGGTTGCGCAAACAGCGCGCCTACTCTGCTCATATGATGCATTTGCAACACACCTTTATTCACTTGCAGCAGGAAGGGGTGTGAGCCATACAGGTTGGCATATGGCACTGCTGCTGGTAGGTCCCTGTTGAACATGGTGATGATGCGGTTGTCACGCGGCAGCTTCAGCCCTGTGGGCAGTGTGACCTCCCCTAGGCCGTACAGGTCTGCATCCTCTGGCACAATGGTGCTGAGCTCAATGTACTGGTCCTTGAACAGGAACCTGAGAGCGGCAGCAGAAAAGTAGAAGTTGGTTATGAGGAGCGCTTGGAAGATAGAAGCAGTAGCTGGTCATGAGAAGCGCTTGGGGGTTGGCGGAGGGCAACATGCGGGAGTGTATATACGCCGCTGCAGCAGACCACACACCAAGCCTCTGTATCTGAATTTTTTTGAGGGCAGCAAAGTTCTGGTTGGCCCTGTTACTGTCCATACCATATGCAAAAGTGCACTTGGCGCCAGCAAGGTGCTCAACTGGACCAGCCGCCCTCAGGCCCCAAACCTCAAGCCCTAAACCCAACCCACACGCCCGAGCTGACCTGTGTCCAGTAGAGTCAAAGATGGGCTGGTCTGTGGGTTTGCGGATGACCTTGAGAGCAAAGGGGTTGCCAGGGCTGTCAAAGGGCTGGTGGATAGCGTACAGCGTCCGTACACGGGCACTGTTTGCCTCGTCAAGCTCAGGACCAGGCCTGTGTGTGCAAAACAGGCAGGCACAAGCGGAAGAGGGGCACAATCAGAAGGCAGCACTGTGCTTGTGCAGTTGGTTGTGTTGCTGATACCCTAAATGTGGTAGCGGTGCTGTGGGGCGTTGATTGATGTGGAGTGTTGCGGGAAAGCTCTTACGCTTCTTTAGTCCGCAGCTGCTACTTCTGGCCTTCAAGGTTAAGTTACCCCTGAACCCTCCTCAAGCACTGCCATTTATGTGCCGCAGCAACATCAACATAAATGGCAGTGCTTGAAAGGAGTTCAGGGGAAACTTACCCTTGAAGGCCAGAAGTGCTCCAGATGCTCCTGTGAATCTGCCTGCCGGGTGGTTGCTCATGCTTCATGTTTGTTGCTGCTGCTGCTGTTGCTGTCGCTGCTGCTTCCTGCTGCTGCTGCTGATCATGCTTGTCTCTTGGTGTAGCTGACAGCACTGGCTGGGCAGGTTGGTGGACCCAGTGAGTGTGTGCAAACACACCTGCCGCACCCGCACCCACACACCAGGGCCCTGACACCGTCTCGCGAACAGCAGCCCTCCCTCCCTCCATCCCTCTCTGCCTCCTTCCCTCTCCCTACCTGGGTATGATGCTCTCGGGCACCTCCCATCTGGGTGTGTCGCTGGGCCTTATCTTGACGTGCAGGCGCTCCACTGTCTCAGGGGTGACCTCCACATCAAGCTTCTTGAAGCTGGGGCCGTACTCCGTCAGCTGCTCGTCATCAAGCGTCATGTGCACAACAAAACCAGGGCTGGTTTGGTCACCTATAGCAGCGGCAGAAGCAGAGGCAATCACAGCAGCAGCAGCAGCAGCAGCAACGGCAGCAGAGTGGTGGGCTGTGGCAGAGACCGGAGAGGCAGTCATGGCACAGGATATCAACTGCTCAAAGAGACTGAGAGGGTGTGGCTGAACAGTGGTATGGGGTCCCTTCTGTCCTTGAAGGCAGCAGGCATGGCAGGAGCTGTGCAGCTCTCAGGCGAGCATTTCAGGGGCAAGTACCAACCCACATCCATTGCTAACCGACTTCAAGCTTCTGTGCTGCCAGAGGCAATGTGAATTCTGTGACTTTGTCAGCATGCAGGGAGGCCATCCTATCTCATCTGCTGACAATTCCTTGTTTCTCGCTACGCTTGGCCAAGCTGCTGCCAAAAAACAGCTCATGCCAGCCTGGCTGTTGGAGCACCTAGGGTGTGTGAACGCGGCAGCTGCTTCCATAGTAGTGCTTTGTAGTGCTTTGGGGACCTACTGCTGCATGTCTGGTGCTCACCTGCTGAAGCTGTGTGGGCTGCTGCTGCAGTAGTGATGTATGCTGCTCGATGCCCTGGAGCCCCTGCATGGTGCACAGACGAATGCGTCAGCGAATTTGATACCATACGGACCCTCAATTTTGATGCAACTGTCTCTGTACTGTGTAAGTTTCTCTGCCTGGGCAGTGACGAGACAACCGTCCAGCAGGCACATTGCTGCTCACCGACGGCAAAAGAACTGCTGAGAATCACAAGAAACAGGCATAGTACTGCCTGTGAGCAGGCCATGCTGCCCGTGGAGGAAGCTTCACCAACAACGATGAGAACGAGGGAACTGTCTTCTCTGGATTTGCGAAACCTCCACGACGCTCAGAGCAGCTCAGGAGCTGTAACAGAGCCTTGATCAGCACGTTGAAGGACGCATGCTTCCAGTAGGGCACATCGAAGTGTCCTGCCGTCTGTAGTGCACGTTCTGCCCCGATTTGTTAGCCGCTGAAACCTGGAGGCGTGCTGAGACTCACCCCGTTTTCTTGCTGTCATACATGTACGTAGACTCGCATATATTCTTTTGGCAGGCAGGCGAGAGGGTCAGGTCAGGAGGCCATGAAAGGCAGGCAGGGCGCCTGATTAATCGCAATATTGCTCAAACACTTCCGCACGCTCAAAGAATCAGGGCAACTCATACGACCCGCAATATCTCACGCCTCTGGGCCTGTATCATGCTTGCCTGTTCAAGCCCTGCTTGCTTGACAGAGCCTTCATGAAGTTCAACTTGAGCCTGCACAATGTTGCATCTGCGCTGTGCACTTTGTCTGTGGACATGTCTCGTCAGAGGCCACTCATGCCATGTGTGCACCCATGCATGGATTCTGGTAATGCATCAAATTCAGGCCATGGCTTTGCCTCATATGATGGTGCACATGATGGTGCACACACGTATATGTACATGTACATGCTGCACCCCACAGAACCACCGCAAGAGTAGGGTTGAATACAGACACACACATGTCAGCTATTTATACCATGCGTGGCCTAGACACAGTTGCCATGCTCACCTTTGCGTGACACCTGTGCATGCAGTTCGTTATGTGAAGCAGCTCAGCCCCACCTAGTGTAGTACCCACAGACCAGCTACTCATACTGTCTTTATGCGAGCATGGTCAGCACAGCGGCAACCCTCGATTGTTGTGCAAAAGCAGCCGGCAATCAGCAACCCAGGTCAATAGTCGGGGCCACCAGTTTTGTTACATTTGTCATGCAATCCACACCAGTCAAGCCGCCTCAGTGGCTCGGCAGGACCCAACCAGTCAGTGCTTCTGCCACACCAACATCTCAGTGGCCACAAACCTCCACTTTAACATGTTTGAAAACAAGCGGTTGTCACTCATCTATATGGTTAGCCATCCGCGCTACATGCCTCGGCACATTACAACCCGTTGCATTGTCCACAAGGGGCCCTGAAGGATTAATGTTAATCCTTCAGGGCCCCTCAACTTCGCCAAGCAATGACGTCACAGTCTCAACAACCAGCAATGACTGCTGCAGCTGCTGTTGCCATGGCGGCCACATGCAAAATGCAGCACATGCTGTTGGTGCTGCGCTGGCAGTAACCAGCCAACTGCTGCAGCTCCCTAGCGGAGCGCTTGGAAACAGGGATATCAATGTCATGGCTGGCACTAGGTTGCAAGGTTTTGCACCCTTGGCAACCCTCGCGTTATACTGCCAAGCGGCTATCTAGCTCAGTAAGTCAGGAGTGGCCGCAGCTGAACTCAGGATGCAGTGCCACCCCTGACATCAGGTTAGTCATCACTTGCAGGGCACAGGCAGCTGCCCCACTGTATGCAGCATAGACGCAGGTGTCACATTACGTGTACACACAGGTGTATACACCACAGTGCAGCGGACAGGTCTGGCAGTGGCAGCAGGGACAAGGTGGGTCACAACATCGAATCCTGTGCCCCCCTGCATCAGCTGATGCACCCTGACGGTGGGTTCACAACAGCAACCAGGGTCAGCCGCAGCCACGGTGCCCCCACATGGGAGCAAAACCTGTCTCTGGAGCTCTCCACACACATCCGACAGGCCAATCTACATACAGATCCCCCGCCAGAATAACACTACGGCCCTTCATGTACTGTTTGCGAAGAGCTGCCTTGCACCCAGCATGCACGCATCGCATCAATACAACACTACTAACATCACTATATGTGGCCAAGGGCCAATCAAGCCAGGAGCATGCACAGATTAAACAACATCGCAAGGTGTGTCTGAACGACATTGCATGGTACATCTGGGCATGCAAGACATGTGATAGGGTGTGAAAACCTACGCCCCAGGTATACAACAAGGCTGGCTCAGCCTGTTGTTGGGCGCGGTCCCCTATGCCCTTGTCCCTGCAGCTTGGCTTCTGTGCTTGCTGTTCGCAAGTGCCAAAAGCTGCAGGGCACCCTTAGCCGCATGCATAGATACACCATGCCATACTTTCAACCAGCGGTTGTCACAACCGCCTTGCTATGACTCCGAGATGCATCGCTGCAGCATCACAAAACGGGGTGTGAAGTTTGCACTCCCCCACTAACAACACCAAGAAAACTGTCACCCACGCGCACACTGCACACCTCTGTGCAAATGACTGTACACTGTCTGCTGTGGGCAGGCAGAGTGGTCTGCTGCTGGTGGCAGCTCAGCATGTTGCTGAGGCTCACGAGCTTGTCAACAACACAGGCTGGGCGTCGGGCCAAGGTTATGAGCAATTATCAGTGTGACTTTGCAGCCAGTCCGCAACACGGGGGTATTGTACAGGGCTTGCAAGCTGCACCACCTTGGGATGCAAACCACTGGTGAGGATATGGATGTGACTCCGAGTCTGGCTTTGAAAGACACATCTAGAGGGACTGCAAATCAACCAACCACTTGGCAGCAACAAGATGCATCCCAAGGATGGAAGCACAGATGCCTGCCTGAGTGCTTCCTGGCTGGTGCCATGCACCCTGTGCCCACCCCAATACAGCAACAGCTACAACACCATAAAGACATACAAGCGATTGAGTTCCAATCCACCGAAGCAGTTCACTCACTACACAACTGTAACCCGTTGCCCTGACACATCCACCTCCCTTTGCTATGGGCCTCACCCCTGTGCTGATGGACATTGCTGCTCACGCTCATGCCTTTGCGCAGCCACACCTGCCAACATTTTGATGCCCACCGCAGCAGAGCCTGCTGATGCGGCTAGGGGTGGACCCACTCGCATGGGTTGCTAGATGCGCCATGAGAGCTGGAACGGCTCCCCAACAGGGACATTCAGGCCTGTCAGCTTGACAACACCCGCTGCTGCATCATAGCCAGACTGCAGGGCCTCGCCGTTGAGCTGCACTTGCGGCAAGGGTGCGGCTTCGAGCACAGTACCAGGGGCGCTCTTGGGGACACCCAGGATGTGAACAGCCTCGATGAAGAGCTTGCCCTTGGCGGAGCCAGCATCAGAGCGGACGGCATTGGAGATGACTCCGGAGTCGCCAGTCTCTGAGGCCACGGCGGTGTACCACACCTGTGGCAGCAGACAGAGTTGATCAGCATCAGCAGGCAGCAGCAGGACCCTCCGTGTTAGTCACTCTTCCACAAGACAAGGTGGCTGTGCAGTGATAAAAGCAGAGCTCATGACATACTTGAGTCATGACAGTCTTCTCTCTGGAGCCGAGGAGAAACCACAAAAGCAGCCAGGCCCACCCACCTGCACAGAGTTGTCCTTGGAGACATTGATGTCCTCGCCGCCATCCATGAACAGGAAGCCGCAAGACACCAGCTGACCAGGGTTGCGTGCATGTGCAGCAGCACACGTCTGCTCCAGCGCGTACGGAGGCACCGCTCCCGCCCCACTGACACTCCCTGTCGACGGTGTGGACGGCAGGGCGATAACCAGCGTGACAGGGGACAGCCTGACGTCTCTCGTTACGGCTGCATACTGCTGCATGGGGATGATAGAACCGCCGCGGTAGTGGACTGCAATGTCGCCTGCAGGTACGCGCAGATTGACGGGGCCTCCCTGTGGCATATCCATGCGGGTGTAGTCCCAAGCTGAGTACCAAGAGCCCTGGGTGAAGTAGGCAGTCAGGCTGTTGGTGTGGGGGGTGAGGACTGGGCTTACGAGGACGGCATCACCGAGCAGCCACTGCTTGTTGGCGTTCCTGCAGGAGGAACATCAGACACAACTCAGCACATTTGTCTTGCAGGAACGACCTCATTTCAACTTTGCAGCCAAGATTCAGACGGTATTGCTTTCCTGTGTGGAGGCTGTCCCTGAAGAAGAGCAAGGGGAAGTTGTCTTGTGGCAAAACACATCAAGTTGGTTCGAAGTGCGACGGTCTGCTCAGGCTGTACACCAACCTACACCAACCAACGCCAGGTGCCAAACATGGCACAACCCATCTGGCCTTGCAAGGTACGTTCATGCAAGCTTGCTGGTCATCACACACTCTTTTAGTGTCTCAGTCTCTCCACGCACCTTGCGCCCTTGTCGGAGGGGTCAGTGAACAGAAGTGCCCTGGCCAGCGTCCCTCCCTTGGAGTGTGCCAGGTAGATGCCGCTGTAGATGTAGGTCAGCAGCTGGTACCTGCAAAAAGCAGCAAGGAATACTCCGCTCAACTTCTAACTGTATTTTTACCTTGGCATGGGTTACAACAGCCGGCCCTAACCATGCCATGACACTCAAAAACGTCTGTGGTCAATCTACTATCTACTGCACTGCTGTATTCCAGGTTTTGCGCTGCGCCCGGGAAGGGATGTTCATACCTGCTACGCTGTCACTGTTTCATGGTTCCAGCAGGCATCTACAACCTGCACTGCCCCTGCTCAAAGCCAATGAGGCTCATAAAAACATGTTTCCCAAACCCCAGGATGCACAACCTTGTTCAGTCAACTGCTGCACCAATTGCCCCCCCCCCCTGCCCTGGCATCTCCTCTGCACCTGAGTGTGAATGCCTTCTTTGCTGCTGCTGCCACATCAGGCCAGCGGTAGTACTCGTGGGAGCGGGAGTTGTAGCTGAAGTGGTTGCGGCTGAAGGGGTAGAAGGCGCCAGCAGAGGCCCACCTGTACAGCATCAAAAATAGTACAGCGGCGGCAACAGCGCATTAGTGAAACCGCCGCAAGCTGGGTTCTCGATGCTAGTTGTTCACAGGGTGGTGTTGTGCCACCTACTGTGTTGTCAGCGTGTAAATGTTCCCACAACAGAACCAACCCTGAAAGGAATGGACAGAGCAACTTGACAAAAGCACAAGCTCTGTGGCAGACTTTAAGCAAGCTGGCTGTCCATAATCGTGTTACCCAAGAGCCCTGTTGGCTCCCTTCATGGTATCCAGGCACCCATGTAACAGCACCAGCAACAGTCAAAGTCATCACTCATGGTGCAAATTCACTCATGATCTTACATGAGGCACTTCCTGGACCACTGGTGTTACATAATGTAACAGCAACAGTAACAGTCATTACTAATGGTGCATCTCCCTACCTGAGGCACAGGTGCTGCAGCTCTTCTGGTGGCAGCTGTGCTCCAGGGTGGTCGACAATCTCATCCAGGAAGCCACAGATATCAGCGCCAACCATGGCCATGCCCCACATGTTGGTGTTGAGGACGCCTGCAATGCTCCAGTACAGGTTCTCCCAGTTGGCTGCATTGTCACCGGTCCAGTGGGCAGTCCACTTGCCAGCACCAGGGAATGTGGACCTGGCAGGACACAGCACAGCACAGCACAGCACATCATGGCGCAGCACAGGTCAGCACGGCAGGGTAGTGACATGGTAGCGTCACCTGGCTTGAAAGACACGACCTTCCGGCATCACACAGCACACAACACAGTGCGTGCTGGCACAGTTGACTGAGGTCTCACACTGTAAACACACTTGCTAACAGAGAGCACCACGGGGCTGTTCTTGATCAAAGCGTCAGCAGCAACACCATGTGCAGTTTACAAGTTGCCACAGACTGTAAGCTTAGCACTCACCGGGACAGCAGGAAGGGACGCTTGCCAAGCACCGCCTTGAACGCTGCATGGTGGTTCATGGCCATTCCAGTGCCGAACAGGTTGTGGGTATCGTACTGCTTGGCACCGTTTGCATGGGCTGCGCAAGGTACCAAAGGCACAAGGGCAGTTGTCAGCCTAGCCAAGACAGCTGGACGAAACTCTGACAGCATCTGCCATAACGGATTATGCTTCCGTCCCCTCCAAGGGCACTCAAGTACAGGGCGTCGTGATTACATAAGGTGTCTGCACACACTTCACATGAAGACAGCGTGGTGCACGGACAGTACATGACACTCACTTGCTGTCATGGCAATGGTCTTCTCGAAGACCTTCATGCCTCCTGCCTGCTGTATGGCATAGGGAGGGTTCTCCCACTTGTTGTCAGGTGTGGGGTCCTCACAGCTCATCTGGCAAGTGGTTCTGTGAGGGATCAGCTCTGCAATGTTGAAATCGTGGGGAGTCTCGACAGTGAGCCCTGCAGACACAAACAGAGGAGCGTGAGTCAGCACAGCACCGGGCTGACATGCTGAGCAGCATAGTCAGCAAAACTGCTGGAATTTGGCAGCCAAGCATGCCCTGGATGCTTTGAAGCACTGCTGACGTTCTCCCGCTTACGTTACGCCTTAACCTGCACACGCAAGCCCAGCGCTCCAAACCCCAGCCCCTCATTCATCTCAAACTCACAGTACATGGCCGTCTCATTGGCGGTGTTGGGCTTGCACTGCACTCCGCTGCAGAAGTTTGATGCCTCGTTCATGTCCAGCCAGAGCCCATCATAAGGCACAGACTTGTGCCAGTTGCCCAGGTGCCTTGTCAGCCATGAGGTGGTTGCCTTGTTGCCCATATGGTCAGGGTAGACGGCCTTTCCTGGCCACACCTGTCAGGATTGATAGGTGAGGAAGGGGCGGCAGGGCAAAGTTGCTTGAGCATTCATGCAGATGATGTGAGCGTTGGGCTTGCAATGAGCTACACTGTAGTGCTGCGTTGGGCAGGAGTGCTGCTCGTGCTGTGGCGGCCTCTCCATCACCCCTGACCTGACCTCGCACACAAACACCTGCTGCTTGCAACAAACAATGCCACTACCACCACCACTGTAGGGAGCATATTGAACAGGGGAGTCACACATGCAGCATCCAGCCACCCACCTGGCCCAAATAGCTTCCTCCTGTTGCTGCCTTGATGAATACAGATTCCTTCTCTCCATCCTCATAAGCTGCATAGCCCTCGTCGGCAGCAACACCAGCATCCGTAATAGCGATCCAGTGCTGACCGTTTTCATGCAGGCCCTCGACCAACTGCTTCATGCGGTCGGCGGGGTAGCGGTCTGCAGCAGGAAGAAGACATGCAGATTGCAGTCAGCGTCAGGGCTTTCCTTTTGTTCTTTTGCACAAGAGTCCGTCCGCCAACATCTTACAGCCCAGCTGTCAAACGCCCCCCCCCCTCCCCCGCCTGATTCCGGGGTCAGATTTGCCTTATCTCCTGCTGCTGCTGCTGCTGCTGCTGCTGCTGCTGCTGCTGCTGCTGCTGCTGCTGCTGCTGCGCTCCTTTGCCGTTCAATGTTGGGACCCAACATCACTCACGTTCGTCCATCTCCATTGTCCAGAAGCGCTTGGGCATGTACTCAATGTCTGACCACAGCGTCTCCAGGGGGAGGCCGGCAGCACTGTAGTTGGCGACAACCTGGGACAGGGTGTCCACATCACGGTAGCCCCACCTGCACAACACACAGGAGGATAGACAAAGTGAGCACGAGTCACTGCGGCAATGTCATGATGGAAGCAGCAAATGCTGCTGGATGGTGCTGCTGTTACTGCTGCTCCTGCACCCCACAGTGCTGCCACCGCTGCTGCATCCAGCACCCAAATCCACCCCGACAGAAACCCAGCAACTGCGGTCACACCCAGTGCTGTTACTAGCTGCTCCTTTCACCAATGCGCATACGGTAAAGTGACATACCTAGACTGGTGCAGCCCCAGTGCCCAGTACGGTGGCAGTGCCGTGAAGCCAATAACCTGGTGGTACTGCCTGATCACTTCCTCAGGGGTTGGCCCGGTGAAGAAGTACAGGTCAACCAGACCACCAATCACCCTGCAGAGCGGTTGTGAGAAACAGGCACAGACGGCAACGCACGTCACAAGGGGCGCGATGCAGATGGTGGGCTGGCGTCACAGGGTTTCAAGGACTGTGCTGGTTGGTTGTCGGTGGCACTGCCAGTTTTCTGGTAAGCTGACACTGCGGGTTTGCATACTGACGGCCTGCTGTGCACAGCTACCATCATCATATTGACGGCTGACTAGGCACAGCTACTGTTGGCATGGAACCATTGGAAGCCGCGGTGTTCCTGGCAATGCACAGTCCAGTTGTCGGATCAGTCGGGGGCCTTGCTGGTAAGCAACTGTGCTTCCTGGCTTGCCAGCCATGCAGCGGCTGTCACACATACTGGCGGCCCTCCGCACCTGTATGTGATGGTGGTAGGGTTGAGTGTGACATCCATTCCGTTGCTGTTGAGTAACAACACACCGTTGGAGGTGCCGTCTGCGGGGGAAAGATTGGGCAGGCGGCAGCAGGCAGCAAGCGGACAGTACATCAGGACGACTGCCTGGTCAAGTGTACCAAGGTTACACTGGCACTGCTGGTGTTTGTTGGCACTGCCGTCCGGCCCGGCAGCCATGATTGCGGCAGCACATATGCTGTAGCTGCACCGCTCCTTAGTCCTTCCGCCCCGTTTCGATGTGCATCAGTCAGCACACACTGCCGCCAATTGCATGTGCAACCCCATAATTGTATGCCGCCAGTGGCACCCACCTTTGTTCACTTGGAGATAGAAGGGGTGTGAGCCGTACAGGTTGACATCAGGGAAGGCACATGGGAAGTCACGCGCCCACATCGTGATTGTTTTGCCATTTCGTGGCAGCAGGAACCCTGTAGGCAGTGTGACCTCCCCTAGGCCGTACAGGTCAGCATCCTCTGGTATGTTGGTGGTGAACTCAATGTATTGATCCTTGAAGATGAACCTGTGGAACCAATCGCAACAACAGCAGCAAGCAGGTGGCAGCAGGGGCAACAGTGGAGCAGAATAACGAGACACCGTCAGTTGCATCCCTCATTGAGTGTACATGTGCGCTCTGCTGTGCACCCCTAGCATGCGCCATTGCGCGTGTAGACACAGGAAGTGCATCCACAGCATTGCATCAACCATCCAAAGGTGTGACACGCTCCTGCTCCTGGTGCACTTCTGTTTGTGGGGGTGCTGTTGCTATTGCTGTCGTGGCCGCTGTTGTGTGCCGGTCAGTAGCAGTGGCTGTGCATGTAACTACCACAGCACGTGGGAATGTCCTAGAGCTTGCAGCAACCAAGCTAGCTGCTGCTGCTGCTGCTACTGGTTGGCAGCGCTGACTAAAAGCCAGTACACTGCAGCAGGCACAGCCTCAACACTGCCGCTGTTTGGCTGTGAACATGGTCGTCCGCAACACCGTCCGTATGACCGCAGGCTTGCTGCAGCTGCCCTTTGCGGCATAACCAACAAGGGCCTTGAAGACTCCCAGGTTTGCAACTAGACAGGAAGAAATGTCTGGATTAGGTTCACAAGACCATACCAGCCTGCAGGTGCTTGGCCAGCCCAATAAGAGGCTTGGGTCTGGTTGTCAACCAGGGAGCTGTGCTGGCATAAGATGCTGTCAGTTGCTAGATCTGTCCTTCCTGCTGCCTATGTTATGTCGGCTGAACTAGTGCTGCTGATACCAACAAATGCCTCCAAACCTGGCGTGGTAATGGTAGTATGTGTGGCTGACTGTTCCTAACTGCCAATGACCAGGCTGCAAACAGCAATAGCCTGCACCCTTACACCCACCTTTGTCCTGTGGTATCAAAGAGGGGGACGGTGCTGCCCTTGCGAGCAACTGAGATTGCCAGGGGGGTGCCCGGGGCTGATGTGGCGCCTGGTGACACCACACTGTACTGCAATGTGGCTGGGTTCAGACCTTCTGCTGCACCCGGCCTGTATGGTACATGGAAAAAAAGGGCAAAGCCAAGGAGCATTGGTGTCAGATGTACAGGGTTTGACAAGGGCTGTGTTAGCATGGATTGACGGCCGTGGATGTAGGCTTGCTTGGGGTGGGTGGAGGCTGGAAGCCAACATGCAGCCCTGGGATAGCAGCCCCTGGCATTGGTAGCACTTGTGTGCAGCACACCGTGCTTGCGGCCTGTGCAAAGGTGTATGTGTGGGTGTCTGTAGTAGGTTATGGGGATGATGCCAGCATGTGTCATATGCCATGCTGCTGCATGCAAGCTGGTAGACTGACATTCTTGTCCCCATTGCACGATCAGCGGCACACAGCATGCTGCATGCATTAATGCCCGAGGGGCATTACTACAGCTGAATGCCATGTACCCTGAGTGCTGCTGCAGCAGCAGTGGACAGCAAGTGTGCTGCCTTCCGACTGCAGTACTCCCTCACCGTTGCACAATGAACTCTGGCACCTCCCATCTCTTGACCCCTTTCGGGCTGACTTTTATGTGCAGCCTGGTGGCTGTTTCTGGTGTCACATCCACCAGCAGCTGCCTGAAGCTGCGGCCATACTGTGGTAGTTGCTCCTCAGCAAGGACTGCTTGGGCTGTGTATCCCAGAGTGCCTGAAAAGCAAACATACAACCTGTCAGTCTCGTGCGTGTAGTTGATTAGAACTCGCAGCCATCTTTGACAATCTTTGTGCGTGCTGGGCTTGTGCTGCAGCTGCTGCATGGGCCATTTGCACACCTGAGTTCTGTGTGGCTGCTGCCACTGTGTAAGTCTCCCATGGTCCTTCAGGCTGCACATCTGTGGATGCAAAGCACATAATAAAGCATATGTGAGCAGTTTGACATGCATGCGGTGTTGTCAGGGTGTCTCTGGGTGCAACGTGAGACTACAACACATGCATCGAGCCCGCGAAGACGTCAGCATCAGCAATAGCGATGTCGAGCTCGACTAATGCATGATGTAGTGACATAATACATTGCATTATGCAAGTTTGGATCCTCAGACAAGACCCAGACGCACCCAATGCAGCAGCCGAACTCAACAAGACTTGTGCCAATAGCACGATTGTTGTCAATGTACGCATCGCAACCAACAGCTGTCGATACTTGTTGATCGTAGGCAGAAACGCCGCCTTAAGTAAGCTGCTGCCTGTTCCCTGCTTCCAAGGTTGGTGCTGTTGGTTGAAGGCCCGTTGACTTCAGCTGTGGTGGCGCCCAGGATCCATTCAGGCTAAGAATATTTTCAGTCTGATTCTGTTGACCTTTTTACCACAACGAACGTGCCAAAGACTCGGGCCCCCCACTCACTAAACGGCTTGCTCGACCAACAACAAACAAAGACGAGACACAGATACAGTCAACAGTCCTCAAGCACATAGTCGGGGTGATATATATGCAGCATCCGTGTGCTAAAGGTAGCTCACCAATAGCCAGGCTTTAGGGTTCTCAACGGCAACAGGCTGGTTGAACAATGTTGCATAGTAACAATAAACTTCTTTTTAACATGCCCAATTGTCTGTTACGTGCACACCTCGTGGTACTGATGCGTCTGCAGGTATGTTGGTCTTTGGTGTTCGATCGCAAGCGTTCACCATCGTACAGCGGCACGCGGTCGCAAGCATTGGGAAAATTTACTATCTAAGTCCTGTAAATGTAAATGCAGCTGCTGTTTGTACTAAGCACACAGGTACTCAGGAGGTTATTCGTGGGTTGTCTGCAGGGTACAGTATCTGCATGCATCTGCATGGGCAGAAACTCCCAGAACTGTTCTTTCCACAACGCCCAACGTAACCAACGACCAATATACTGTACACAAATGTGCCATGGAACACGAATTGCAACAAGTCGAAAACCACCATGCTACCACAGGTAGGTTGTACCCCCTCACGCTGTTATGTCCTGTCAAAGAGTGTGCACCTCACATGCCGTCTGGTTACCAGCAGAAACATCAATCGACCTACAGATCCTTCAAACTTCAAGACTGGGTCTTACTTTGCCCAGGCAGAGTTCCTGTTGCTGCTGCATCGGCAAGCATCATGCTTACAGTGCACCCCCTGCTGGGGGTGATATCACAACCAGAGACACAGGCAGGCTTGCAAGCCCCAACTGGCTGCTGCAATAGGTCTTACTGACAAATGGCAGCAAAAAAAATGGCGGTTTGTAGAAGGCAACCTGACAGTGCTGCAGGTGCAAGGATGCCTCCACCACTCATGCTTACACTATTGACATGCATTGCGTGTGCGCACCCCTTCCTTGACATGCTCGCCTCAGGGCAAAAGGTCAAAGCTGCCCACACATAACTGCTGTGTGTGACGTGGCAGATGAGCTGCATAGTGTGGTATAAAATAGCTTGCAGTGTGGGGTGCCACTTCTGCACAACACAGTCACATTTGCCGTGAAAGCTGGCAATGCCTGGTGTTTTTTCAAGCTTGATAATTGTAAGCTTGACATGATCCAGTTTCCTGGTCTGCTAGTATCCGAGGCAAGTCCCGGAGGCTTTGTAGTACATAAGCTAATGCTAATGAGATTGCACAGGTTGCACAGGCATACTTGATGAACCATGTGGCCACCCCTGTCGTGGTGGCCGCTGCTGTTGCAACGCAGGGCAGCCTATTGTGTGCTGGCCGCTGCTGGAAGAGCCTCATGCTCATGTCACAACCCTTCCTGTATTTCCAGGCAGTTGGCAAGTGTCTCTGACTGATGGCATGCCGCACTGCCATATTGGCCACGCCTATTTGGATTGCACCGTGCAGATGGCATAGCAGAAGATTCAAGGCTTGGCAGGGCCCGGGGGGACAGAGCACTTGTACAGAGGGCGGCAGAGGGCGACAGATAAGTTTGAAATGGCAACTTGCAGACCGCCTAGACAGACTGCTTTTCATTCCACTGCTTTTCAATTTCATTTAGACTAGGTCCCTGCAGGCTGAGTCATCCCTGTGGTACGGGTCAGGCCTGGCAGCTGCAGAAACGTTCACGATCCAGCTGTTGCATGTTGAGAGCATAGGTTGTTTCCTGAGGTCCCGCTGCTTGCAGTGCATCTTGTTGTCTAAGGTCCTGCTGTTTCCAGTGCCCCTTGAGCCTCCAGAAGGCAGCAGGAGCAGCCTCCAGAACGTAGCAGCAGCTTGGGTTCAGCAGTTCGGAGCTTCACACAACAAGTGGCCAGATGGTGCTGTTTGCAAAACGTTGGACGTTACTGCTATCCTGCACTGAGCTGCTGCTGTCATGCTGCCAACGCAGATGGTATTGAGGCTTGCTGCGAGCCTCCAAATTGAGCACATTGCTGATGCACCTCGATCCCACGCAGTTTCTTAACAGTGTGCGTGCCAAATCGAAATGTTCTGTATGCATATGTTGGTCCAATCCTCCCTGCACTGCTCCAAGCACCACCATCTGTCTGGGCACAACACAGACCGCACATCATACACCGCTATAGCGTTGCAACATCAACCCAAGTTGCTGATGCTGCCAATTGCTGTTTCTGGTGACGTCGAGCCTCCCCCGCAGGCTCCTACAGTTTTCGCGCCATGCAGCCGCTCCAAGTCGTGCTCCTAGCCAGCAGCCTGCTTAAGACCACCAATGAACCTGAAATTTTCGATGGTACTTGGCAAGCAGAAGTTTAGTGGTCTGGGTACAAAATGCCTTGTTTCGCGACAGGACTTCGCTTCACTTCATCCTGCCCTCAAGCCTTGGACACAACAATTCTGCATCAAGAAGTGTGTGACTGTCATGCAGTGAATGGAAATTGCAACTGACCAGGAGGCAGCGGTCACTGTCACTAACAAGTGCAGTCTTGAACACATCCTGCTTTCACACAGTGGGTGGACATGAGTCAGGAGCACTGCTGTGTGTAAGCGCACTTGTGGCATTGCCAAACATTTGTTGATCTTGCTGAGTCTTCCAGAAAGATACATTGCTGGTCTGCAAGGTCCCAGAACATCAAATCCTGCAGGGTCGCCTTCAGGGAACGTTCCCCTTGCTCGCCTGTCACAGGCGACCCTGCTAACTATTTGGTCCAACCTCCTTTTGAACAAAGAAAAGGGTTGACATGCCGTCCCTTCCAACAAACAGAGCGTCCTTTCCAACAGGACAGGGCGTCCTTTCCAACAAACAAAAGGGTTGACATAGCCAAGCCACCACCGAGCAACCCAAGTCAAGCACAACTCTAGAGATCACTCACAGATCTGCAACAAAAATGCCAAACTTGTCTGACCTGCTACCTGTGAAGACGCCTGCAGGATCAGCTGATGGGGTGTTGCTGAGGTTGTCAAGGCAACAAAAATGCCCAATGGCCTTATGAGAACCCCCAGCAGCGGTCTCACACCAGACTGGGTCGCAACCTATACCCTCCTCCCCTCAATGTCTCCGCATGATGCCGCGCCAGCCGCTGCTGCATCTCAACAACCCGATGCCTCAGCCCCTCCTCAATCTTGGGTCCCAACAGCAGCAGCCGCTGCCCAGGTGGTCGATACAGCTCACCCCACGCTGCTGACAGCGACCCCTGAAGCTGCCAATCTGTTGCCATAGTGCTGCTGCTGCCGGCCGTACTCTCCCTGCGGTGTGCTGCTTCTATGCCCACAAAATGTCCTACTTGCTGCTGCTGCTGCTGGCAGTTGAGCAGTGCATTTGGGGCACCTCCTGCAACATCTCTGCCGCTGCTGCTGCTGTTGGAGTACGCCAACTGCTGCTGCTGCTGCTGTTGGTGGTGCTGTTCCGCTGCATCTGCCAGGTCCAGTTCACGCGCAGCCCTCATA
This sequence comes from Desmodesmus armatus, assembly GCA_007449985.2. Taxonomy (NCBI): domain Eukaryota; kingdom Viridiplantae; phylum Chlorophyta; class Chlorophyceae; order Sphaeropleales; family Scenedesmaceae; genus Desmodesmus; species Desmodesmus armatus. The sequence goes on from VIIQ02000600.1 coordinate 95,225, forward strand.
GACATGACCCCCCAGGACCGCTGCAAGTAGCTGCTGCCCAGGCGGTGCACCAGCATGGTGACCAGCACAGGGATGATGAGCAGCAGCACCCACAGGAAGCGCTTGACGGCCAGCAGGGCGATCATCACTAGCTGGAAGAGGTACAGGGCGATGATGACGTGGCGGAACACCTGCAGGGGTGGCAAGCGGCGGGCAGCAACGTCAACTCAACCCCAAACACATCCACACTTCATTATGCAAACCTGCCATCTTCCCCTCCTCAACCCTCTTTACTGGTCCCAGCCACCCTCCTTTGAACCCTGCCTTTCGTTGTGTGCGATCCTCTTTCTTCCCCGTTCGACTAGTATCTGCCCGACCCACCTGCTTCCAGAGCGCGCCCCCACCCTCGTAGGGCCTCCTGAACACCCAGCCCCAGTTGTAGCTCTCAACCACCAGCGACATGGCAAAGTACACCAGCCCACACAGCAGCACAAAGGGCTGAATGACACTGAACACCACCGACAGCAAAAGGATCATGCTGTGTCCAGGCAGTGCGGGGCCAAACATCCTGCAGACACAACATGGAGACAGGGGGGGGGGGGGACTGTCAAGAACTCTTACAGTGCACTGTAATAGGCAGTGCGTGGCTGCATGGATTGACCGGCTGGCATTCACTGCATAGGTTGCCGCTGAAAGCTGCAGGCGGCATGAAGGTTGTGATCAGGGAAAGCGGCAGCAGCCCTGCAATTCAGGCACGCTCAAACGCCAGGTTGCAGCAGTACAAACACCGCCTGTACCTTCTACAAGCACACCACTGCAGACTTGGCAGCTCAGCCTAGTGAACAGTTACCATCATGGTGACTGTACATGATAAACAGTTACCATGTCAAACATCTCAAAGCAAGCAAGGCAATCGTCAATCAAGTCGACACACACCTGTACGTCCCTATGAGCACTGCCCTCCTCCTGGCCCTCTTGCCTCCCTTCCTGGCCCCCAGCAGCCTGAAGCCTGTCATCAGCAGACCCCAAGGCCGCAGCAGAGTCCACGCGCGACCAACAAACGCCTGCATGCAACACGTGTACAGCATCAATATGAAAGCCCTATCAGCAGCACAGCGTGTGATCAACTTCTCTGCAGGGGGCTCAATAGGGTGTACCTGGACGCCCAAGACAAGGGACAAGCACCAAGATAGTTATGATGTCACATGGCCATCGGGCATAACAGAACCTCCGTGTGTGCAGCAGCAACATGCATCAGGCCTGCGGTTGGCATTAGTAAGATAGTGTGCATGAATACTATGCGACAGCTGACATTGTTTTTCGCAAAGCAATGTCCGCAGCGGCAGACACGTGTGCGTAAGTGCTTTCGTCATGTGCCGCACAACGGTGTAGGATAGTGCCCCAAGCGACACCTGCCGCCCTAGTGTAAGTTACCAGCAGCCGTGTCAACAACAAAAGCTGTCCCTTGCCCCCAGGCCAGTGACCGCCGACCTACCGAAAAGATGATGTACAGCATGAAGAAGTTTGCTGTCTGAGGGACACCTGTGCAGCAGTACAGCAACAGCAACGGCAGATGATGCAGATTGGCAGCTGGGCCAGCCGTTTAGCTAGCCTGCATTGGCATACAGCTGTTCACAGCACCCAAGACCCTACACAGATGTCGGACATCTCCACTGTACTGGCAAACCTGCCATGCACATCACAGCCAACGTGAGCATCACAGCAGGCCAATGCTGTTGGTCACATCGAGAGACTGCCCGGCTGACCACTGAACCAGCTTGAACAGACCTGTGCCGATGATTGCGAGCACTTTCTCAGGGTTTGACAGCAGCAGGGCCAGCTGGTTGAAGACTGTGCCAGAGATGAAGCTGGCCAGGAAGACAATGACCACCTGCAGCCCAAAGTAGTGAGTGGCAACCTGCATGAATCAGCAGCAGCAGCAGCAGCAGCAGCAGCCACTGGGATAGCGACAAATGTGCATCGCAAGTAAGCATTGAAGCAAAACTATCCATCTTGAGGAACCAGGGAACCTATTGCAAGCAGGACGTCCATTGTCAATCCCTCACGACCGAAGCCGCAACCCGCATTTCCGTTCGGACAACCGATAGGCTACAGCGTTGACCAGAGCGTCGCTTACGTGTCCGTCCATCTCCGCTTGGCCAATGGCACCAGCCCTCCTATTGAGGTAGTACAGTAACACAGGCAGCAACAGCACGAAGATGCGCAGCGCCAGGCCTGGCAGCACTCCCGTCAGCAAGCTGCGCACGACAGGGATGTTGACCAACGTCCCGATCACCGGTGCGTCTTCCAGCCTGTCGACCTGCGGGTGACAGAAGCAGCGACAGTGACAGCGCACCGAGGCACTATTGTTGAGGCGCAGTGGAACGCTCAAGCTGGTTCTGCCATTTGAATGAGCCATCCAAGCGACGGCACTGCCCCGGGGTTTCCCGCTCGACGTGCGCGTGCTGGCTGCGTAATGTTTGCACTCTGAGGCTTCGCAGCATTGAGGTCGCATCAAGGAGAATGTGATGGCTTGCACGCAAATCTTCCAAACGCAGGTCGATCTCAGCAACGACAGCCTGCATAAAGGCAGTGCGAACCTGCAGAAGGGCTTGGACCGCTGACACAGGGATGACGTAGAAGAATGCCACAGCCACCAACACTGCAAGCGACACAGAAATTTGTACACAGATGCAGACAAGTGCGAACTCAGATGTTTGCAACCTAAACCAAGAGCCCAGCTGCAGCTACGCTGCGTATGTAAATATGACCTGACCCCCAGCTTGTCTTGGCTTGCAAGCCTTCAATCATCAGAAGGCAGACATGCCGAAATCAACTAGCATAAGTGGCATTGACGAGGATTCCGGTTCACTACATGTTTATCCATCACAAGCCGATCCGGATGCACCTGCACAAGTGACACCCAGTTCCTCCAGTGTGGAATGTACCACCCAACGGAATGTACCCACCCAACCACTCCTCACAACCAACCCCCACCGTTCAAGCTTTCGTCACCCCACCTGCAGTGACCACTCTCCTCCTGGCTGCCACCTGCCAACCCCTCAGGCCCAGCTGGCTCCACAGCAATCCATCAGGGGGAGGGGCCGCCCGCAGGCGCCAGGCAGAAGCCTCGGCAACATGGTGGGCACCAACAGCAGCAGCGAGGGCGGTGCGCGTCCTGAGGGCGGTAACAGTGGTGTGACAGAGCAGAGAAGGAGGAGGAATACGGGTGAGCTTTGGAGAGCTGATTGAATCATGGTGTATGCAGGCGCCAGCTGCAGTGGTGGGTGCCATAGCGGCAAGGGCGATGCGGGTTTTGAGTGTGTGACAACTGAGCAAAGAATGAGGGGATTCAGAGCCCTGTGTCCTAACTGAACGCCCACAAAGGATGACGAGCACTTACGCCCGTAGTCCCCCCCCCCCGGGGCCATTTCACACCTGAATGTGATGAGTGCTGCAGGGTATGGGTCATCCTCAGCTGCTGCCTGTGCCTCAGCCAACTCCCCCCTAATGTCTGCCAGCCGCAGCAGCAGCACACCAAGGGCATCACCCTTGCCTTTCCCGCCACACGAGCCCTGTGAGTCACTCCTAGTGACACCCAATGGCACCTCAGGCACGTCACTGCTGGTGCTGCTGCCGCCGGTGGGCCAGGGGTGACTACCACTGCTGCTGCTGCTGCTGCTACTGTTGATGCTGTTGGCGCGGTCCACCACGCAAAGAATGTCGTGTGAATCTGGGGCCACATGCCACCTGCCGCTGCTGCTGCTGACTGGCCTACTGCTGACCAAGCTGTTGGTGTCAACTGGGACTGTGCCAGCAGCAGCAGCCGCGGCTGCTGATGTGACTGCTGCTGGTGTCACTGCCTGCTCCCGCACCCGAGAGCGCGTAGCAGAAGCTGGGTGCATTGCTGGGCTGGTGCTACTGCTGTTGCTTGAGGCAGGCACATGGGCCGCAGCAGAGTGCAGGGTGGTTAGTGGGTTGAAACTGTCCAAGGCAAACAGGGGGTTGCCGACAACACCACCCTGACTATCCTGCTGCTGCTGCTGCTGCTGAATGTGGCGGCTGGCCAGTGACAAGCTGGTGCTGCTGGTGGTGGGGGGAGTGTGCAGGTGCGCTGCGGCAGCAGCTGCGGGTGTTGGGCTGTGTGTGGGTGCTGTGGCCGCAGTCTGGTGTGATGGCGTGCGGTTGTCTGGGAGGGGCAGCTGCAGCGTCAGAAGAAGCAGCAGCAAAGAGGGCAGAAGCAGAAGCAGCAGCAGCAGCAGCAGCAGCAGCAGCAGCAACACTGAAAAGTTGAACGTGTTGCTGCGGCTTGCAACTTACACTTGCTGATCAGTCACAACAGCATGACGCACTCCCTTGACAAACTGGGCGTAACTTACTGTCAGAAGTGGTGAATCCAACACAAGAACAGCAGCGTGCCTTTGCCACCCAGTATGTGCAACATGGGTGCCAACGTTTCCAGTTTCATAACTGACGCAAGCACTCCCCACCAACCTGCAGGATCTTGATCGGCTTCACTTTGTGTGCCCGCTGCTGCCACCAGCCACCACCGCTGCTGTGGCCGCCACCCCTTGCTGCCACAGGCAGACCGGCTGCTGCCACACCGTTACTGCTGATGCTGCTCCCTCCTGACACCACGTGGCGAGGTAGTTCTGCTGGCAAAACCCCAACTGCCCTGCCAACTGCCTTGACAGGATTACTCCTGTTCCCTTCCTTCTGCTGCAGCAGCTGCTGCTTGCGCAGGCGCTTGGCAGCAGCGGCTGCTGCGGCTGCTTCTGCCTTCTGGAGCTGGGTGTTGTAGTGGTCAAGAAGGTCTTGTAGGCGGGAGCGTGTGGTGTTGTATTGCTGCACGAGCTTGTTGACACGGGGGCTGTAGGAGACGAGATGCACAGCTGTAATGGCGTCACGGCCGTACACTGAGGTGAACTCCTGGGTCACAAACTCCTGGGATGGGGTGATTGAAGAGGAGCAGGAAGCAGCAGGCAGGGGGCAGGGGGTGAGGTAGTGACATGCCGGGAGCAAGACCAAGGGCAGCGGCAGCCTTCCCAACAGGTTTGAGGGCAGGTGCGGGGCCACACAGCAGGGAGGCACGAGCATGGTGAATGTTGGGCAAAGGATGCTTTGCTGTACCGTGCCGTTGCCCAGACTGGGCCAATGGCTTAGTCATATCGTGTGCGGCATACTCCTGGTGTCGCGCGCACAGGTGGCAAGTGATGGGAGGAAGTGGGTGGGCTGGTGAAACAGCCAGGCGCATGGCAAGTGGGTAGAGAGAGCTGAAGTCAGGTGTGCGCTTGACTGACGTTGCAAGGTTTCAAGCCACCCGCACATGCCTACCATTTTGTCTGCCAGTCAAATTGGATTATGTCACTGTGGGGCTCAGGCCAGATAACATTTTGAGATGTCACAAGAGCAGTACAGTACCATCAAGAGTAACAAGGAAGACTAATGACTAAAAAGACTCACCTGCAGTGTCATGCCGCTGGCCAGTGCTGCAGTCGCCCTCTTCCACTCCCCGTGCATCACCCTCTGCCGCTGAGCCTGACGCAGCTCCTCTCCTGAGCTGCCAGACCGCCCCAGGGGTGTAATATGGCCTGAAGCTGCTGCTGCTGCCGCGGCGGCTGGTGCTGCTGCGCCTGCTGCTGCTGGACCGTTCAGTGGCAGCAGACACACACCCTGTGGCTGGTGTTGAAGGGGCTGCTGCTGGCTGGTGGTGTGGTGAGGCTGAGTAGGACTGGCAGCTGCACTTGCTGGGTGCTTGTGCACTGGAGGGTGGCTACTGTTGCTGCTGCTGCTGCTGCTGCTGCTGCTCACAGGAGGGATGAGGATGCTAACCTTGCCCTTCTCCTGCTGCTGCTGCTGCTGCTGGTCCCCACCACCAGTTATGACATCAGGCATCGACCAGTCACGCTCCTGTGCATCACCCACACCACCCACCCCATTGCCGCTGCCGCTGCTGCCGCTACTGCTGCTACTGCGGCCCAAGTACCCATCGTGGCCATCCTGAGGCATCACGGGTCTGTCTGCTACAGCCGGCCAGGTGCCATTGTCCCAGCTGTGCAGCAGCTGCAGTGTGGGCTGTGCCGATGGTTGACGGCTGCTTGACGCTGACTGCTGTGCTGACGGTGCTGCAGGTGAAGCAGCAGCAGTAAGCTGCAGTGGCGGCTGCAGCACAGCGGCAGGTAGGCTGTGATCCCCTGGCTCTGCTGCCGCAGCGGCCATGACGGCAGCAGCAGGAGCTGATATGGAAGGTGCTGGAGGTGCGGAAGGGATGGCCCCAGCGGGCAGCTGCTGGTGGTACTCCTGGGCATCCTGCTGCTGCTGCTGCTGCTGCTGGTGTTGCAGAAGCAGCAGTGCAGTCCTGTCTGGCTCCCCGGTGGATTCCACACCTTCGCCAAGTGGGCCACCTGGCTTCTGGGTGTGCCGACCCTGCTGCTGGTGCTGCTGATGCTGCTGGTGCTGCTGCAGGGGTGGGTGTTGCTGTTCAGGGTGCTGCCCCTGGTGTGTGTGGTGCATGCTGCCGTTGACTGAGCCAAAAGAAACAGCACCTGCAGGGCTTGCTGCCTCCCCTGTATGCACTGCCGGCTTTGATGCTGGCGCCCCCTGCTGCTTCTGATGCTTGTGTCTGTGAAAGAGCTGCAGGAGCAGACGCAAAGACGCAAAGAAAGCGAACACACAGAAAGGTATTCACACGATGGCCGCTGACACCCCACCAAGCCGCTGTCCAAACCAGACATGATTTGATGGATGCCCTGTGTTGTGCCTGTCATCATCTAGTAGGTGCTTGAAAGGCGTTGGCATTTCTGAAAGAGCTTTGCATTGCTGCACCAATGACCAGCATGCCTGGACACTGCTGACGCTGCACATGACTTCAGGAACGCCAATCTGCCAGTGGCGATGAAAGATGTTTCAAAACCCGCTTCCCGCCCACAAGTATAAAGCCTTAAACAGGATGTGTGTTGTACATCAGCCAATGCCGGAGCCGTTGCATGAAACTCCCGCACCGATGCCGCCTACCACGCCGACCATATCGACGTCCCTCCTCCTGCTCTGCAAATCGACAGCCTTGTATCTAGTAAGTAGTCACTCAGCACAAGCCCACCTGAAAGGTCCCTCTACTGACTCCCGGGATGTCTCGCAGCAGCGCAGTGTGAGTGGCCCCAGCAGTGGAAGCTCCAGGGCTAGCAAGGTGTGCAAGGTACAGCCGAAGCGCCGACGAGGTGGTGCGCCACAGCAGCTGCAGGCGCAGGCGCAGGGCAAACACAGTATAACAGCAATCTATAATTGTTACTGTTACGCTGACTTTGTAAGAGAAAGGCTGTGTTTAAGTCTTGGTAACAGGGGGTGCCAAGCAACACTGTTCGAGTGTTGTCAAGCAGAGGAGTGACAGCCGAGTAAAGGCAAGCAGAGGAGAGACAGCAGGTGCTGTTGGCAATTCTTGCCCCCTGATCCAAGTTGGCGCAACAGTCTGAAGCAACAGAGGGAGACGCGGCCTGTCAAGTGTGCTTACCGCGAGGGTGACGAAGGTCACCACAAACACAGATGCCAGGTGCACCCACAGGAGGTTGCTGCCTGCTGAGATGTTGGCCAGGCTGAACCTGCAGAAGCGAGGGGGGCAGCAAAGGGACAGCGAGCGTGAGGAATCAAGACCACTGACGTGGCAGCGCAATAGCAGTAGCTATGCTTTGATTACAGAGCAGCATGCCCCCCAACTTGCCAGCTAGCAACTGCCCATACTGCTGAACTGTCACCTGCAAAAGCATGATGAATCAGATTTTCACAAAGCGATCCTCCTGCGATCCCAAGTGCATATTCTGGGAGCTTCTTGCTGGCCGCTAGTGACTGTGGCTATCCCATGTGTGGGAGACCCCTGACATGCCTGATTGCTGAGACAATGACTAACATTTGCTGCATCACAGCAGTAGCAGTAACTTGCCACAAAGCAAAATATATATATATATATATCTTTATATTATAAATATATTTATGTATCCAAAAAGTCAGTGTCATGCCTGCCCACTCACTTATCCAGGTTGGTTGCAACATATCTTCCCGCCGTAATATCTTCAGCAAGAGACTCTGTAGTAGAACCCGGCCCCAGCTGGACCCTGCGTCCTGCATTTTCGGTGGCATTGCCTACTGCTGTCCGGTTCCGACTGTCTGGGCGGTTGGAGCCAAAGTTTGGCAGGTTGAGCTGCAGCTGGGGGAGCAGGAGGGAATCTTGCTCCTGGGCCGGGGAAGATCTGGTGGGGGTGGGGGCCAGTTGAGCCGCCAGACCCTCTACATTGCCACCCTGCAGCGCAGCAACACAGCAGTGCCTAATTGGTTCTTGGGGGGGGGGGGGGCTATGCTACATGAATACAGTCGTCGCACATCAATGGCATTGTGCACAATCATTACAGTACAGTACCAGTCATTGCGGACGGCGCCCCTTGAGCATGCGGCCCTGGTATATATATAAAACTGGACTGCATGCTATAGAAACCCGCCCGATTGCTGTCATACCCATGTGTGTGTCAGTAAGCAAGCAGTGGCGCAATCATGCCGCCTGCAGAGACGCTCTAGTCAGGTTGAGATGTCATATCACACCCAAACAGCAACACCGCACACTTAGAGTGGCTGCTGATGATGAACAGCAGCAGCAGCAGAACTCACCTGTAGATTGACTGGCAAGACTACGCCTATGCACCACACACTCAGCACGAACAGCAGTAGGAGTGCTGCAGCAACACACCACGGCAGCAGCAGGTGGCAAGCAGCAGCACAAAGCTAGTCAGCAGACAGGACGCCATGCCTGTATAAAATTACCAGTGAGTAACCTTGGTAAATGCCTTGACCACAACCATTGTGGTAACCAATGAGTGACTTCAGGTTGTGCCAATGCGCCGCATTGGACCCCCCTCCAGTACGACTGCTCTAAGGCATATGCAGTTCTGCAGTTGCACAGAGCCAGAGGGCAAATTTGTGCTGGAGTCTGTCCGGCCTGTACCTGGAAAACCACACCCACTCCATCCATGTCACCCCCACCCACCCATCATGTCAACACGGCCTGCCTCACCGAATCTGATGTGTCGTATCAGCATCACAGCATCCAGCCCCACAGATTTGATCAGTGCCGCCTCCTTCACCGTCACCAGGGGCCAGATCCATGTCAGTACGGTGCGGGGTAGCTTGGGGGGAAGGGGTGCCCAGAAGGGAGGGACGCCAGCTAAGCCTGTCTCATCATCCATGCCTGCAAACGGATGCAGAGAGTACCGGGAGGGGGGGCAGGAGGGTTGATGAATTGGGCAGACATTGTGCTTGGTAGCAGTAGGGTGTACGGCAGAGACATCCACAATCCAGCATGATCAAAAAGGGTGGCAGCAGTAGGGATGAGAGACAGCACGAGACCAGCAGCAAAACAAAGTATATATTGACAAACAGCAGAGTGAAAAGCACACACAATGCATACACTAGGAAGCAGTTTCATGGGTAAAGGCTGGTTTTGGCACCCTGCGCCCCACCCACCTCCACGGACTCCCACCGAACCCCACACCCCTCAGATTCTTACTGTGATTAGCACTCCCCAGTCCGCACCTGCTTCGAAGACTGCAGCCGCCGTCACTGCTGCCCCACTTTTCCCCTGCTGGTGCTGCCCACCAGTAGCAGCGGCAGCAGCAGCGGCATGAGCCACAGCTGTCTGAGCACCTGCATCACTCGCCATGGCTGGGGCTGCATTCGAGCTGCTGCCAGGCTGGCCGGCCTGGGCTGCCGCCAACTGCTTGAGCTGCTGCTTTGGTTGATGCTGGGAGGACTGCTGCTGCTGTTGATCTTGTTGCTGCTGCTGTAGGTTGCTGTGCAGAGCCTTTTGTGCTGTTCCCCCCGTGACCAGCTCGTGTACTGGTTCATGGGTGTGTTCGGTCAGAGGCTGTGGTGTAGGGTCCGGATGGGTACAATAGTACCTGCCGGTGGGACCAGTTTGAAGTAGTGTCTCGTGTTGTTGGATGAACTACACACACCCATAGGTACATGCTGCTTGCGAAGTACAACTGCTGAGTGCAACTGTTCCTTGCAGGCTCCTTGCCAGCTGCTATGGTTGTGTGTGATAGGGTTGATGCCACACATGAGTCAACCATTATTGCACTCTGCATTTTCAGGCTCTGGCATGGAGTGGGGTGGACACCACCACCCATCTGCTGGGATGAAGCTGTGAAGCTGTGAGCACTGCTTACCAGCGTGGGTTGTAGTAGGCCGTCGTAGGTCTAATGATCCTGAGGATGCTGAAAAGTATAAATGCGCCCAACCCAATCCCGAAATCGATGATAAGGGCCCACAGAAATGTCTGACCATCAATGGCTGCCATACTTCTGAAACCACGTCACGTCACGCGAGCCACATCATCGATGCAAGCATCGATGCAACCTCTGCTAGTTCTGTGAGATCGACAGAGAGACCATCCGATTTGTGACACCGAACCTGCAGGAACCCAGATGACGAATCGCATGACGATCTACCTTGGACAGACACAATTTGAATTCTGCCAGCACGATGGACAGGACCAGCACACCGGGTGCGCTGTAAATATTCCACATTATTTTTGAGGGGCTGATGCTGCTTCTTCCGGCAACTTCCAATGTCTTTCACCGGGCTGCAGACAGCCAGACCTCCGAGACTTCAATGCATCCTGCACAAGCAAACACACAATGCTGGGCGCACCCCAGCCAGGCTAAAACAGTGAGTTGAAGTGCTATGCTTGCTTCCCAGCAGTTGCGGCACTGCAGCAGCAGCAACAGCAGCAGTAGCAGCAACAGCAGCAGCAGCAGCAAGCACCATTTGCCAGTGCTGAGTTCCCAAACCGCGCCCTACACAGATAGTTCATACTCAGCATCACATACCAAGCAGCAGCTGTTTGTGAGTGTTACAGTGCAGCCTGTATAATGCCCCACCAACCCTTTACCCCCCAACAAACTCAACGTACTCCAGCCGGGCTACATCCGCTGCAACAAAACCTTCTTCCTCTGTCGCAGGCCGTTACATGTGTCGCATGCAGCAGCTGATGACCGCAATGCGCAGCAGCTGGACGACCTGTTAGCAGGCCTAGCGCAACTCAGGCAGCAGCAGCAGCTGGGGCTGTTGCAGGATGAGGAGGATGAGGAGGAGGCACTGATAGATGAATATGAGTTCCCACCAGAACAAGAGGGCAGCGAGTGGGGCTGGTGGAGAGCTGAGGATGCAGCAGCTGCAGCAGCAGGTGCTGGGGGAAGTGCTGCAGCAGGTGCAGACAGCCAGTCAGCCGGGCAAGCAGCTGCGGAGGCAGCACAGGGTGGTGGCAATCAGCTGCAGCAGCAGCAGCAACAGCAGCAGGAAGGAACGGCCGCCACGCAGCGCTCGGCGCCTCAGCAGCAGCAGCAGCAGCAGGGATTTGGGGCGATACTGTCGACCGGTGCTCCAAGCAATGCGACGAGAACCAGGAGGAGGCGCGCGCCGCAGCGGCCGCTGCCGCCGCAGCAATGACCACTGCTGAACGACCGCATGTAGTTGGGCTGCTGGTGTGCTGCAGTATGTCATGTTTGGCATACACTCAGCATCGTGCCATTTGTACTGAGTGCCCGCTTGCATGTGAGGAGCAGTGGTTGTTCAGTCAATGACTGTGTGAGCATGATTATGTGACACCGCCAGCACCGCTGCTGGCCCATGTTGCTCTCAGGCCTGCTGGCTGAGGCATGTATCTCCTTCTGGTTTGCATCGCATTGCATTGATACACAGCACATATGTGGCTTTTTCTGTTGGCACTTTGCCCCTCTATGGCAGTCTGCTGGCTTCCACACACAGTGTGCCAATGCACACGGGCGGTACAGCCTTGCTCAAGGGACTGACTTTGGCAACAGCTCATATACATGCCATGCTCGCAGATGTAACAGCACTGTCTTGTCCAGCAGCACTTGCTGTGTTGGTAGAAGCTCTGCACGCTGAGCTTCTGAAGGCTGTGTGTAGTGGTGTGAATTGTTACCATGTATTTTCCTCGCCATTGCTTCACTTGCACAACACTACACATCACATATCTCAGTGAGTGCTGTAGTCACAGGAACCGAGTATCCTTACTGTTATGACCTCATCGACATCCGCTGTAACCAGACACACTGACACACGCGTCATGCAGGCTGTACAACTGATTCAACTCCTTTCTCACTCTCATCACGACACTCTGCTACAGTATAGCGTCTCCTACTCCACTCACTGAACCTGACACCCTGATAGAATGTAGTGTCCACTTCACCACAACAGGCTGATCACTGCATTCTCACTGCAGTCTCACACATCTCTACACACGTCAGTCCCCAACTGCTGGACTAACGCTCAGCCTGCTCGACAACTGCGTGGCTACGCCTCCTACCCCCCCAGAGCAGGAAGAGCGGAAGGACAGTACCCGCCCCGAATCCACCTGACTGCACCACTGCAGAAAAAAGAAGGAAGGAACATCCCAACACACACAACCCCACCAGCCACACACAACTTGCACCCACCCTGCCAACACACCCCCACAAGCATCTGCAAGGCCACAGGGGTGCCCGGAACATAGTACACCACACCAAGTGGGCAATGCAGAAGAGACACCAGCCGACACTGCGAAAAACACCACAAAATCACAACAGAAGAGAGCACCCGTGTGCCCAAGCGTAAATGCAGGACCGAAACAGGACAGAAAAACCACTTGGAGGGGAATTAGTTCAACCCTCAGACAAGACGAGAACAGGGGAATGGAACGTCCATGTGACAGACCGACAGACAGACATCAGGGGAACCGCGTTCAACCCTGGAACAAGCAGACAAGAGGAGGGGAATGCAGCGCATGGTGCACTCCCTATCCAGAGACATCAAGGGAGCCACGCTCAACCTTGGAACAAGCAAGCAAACATCACAGGACAAGGAATCAAGCCAAACTAAAACAAGGCGCCGCCAGGGCACCAAGGTCCACACAGTATCCAGAGAACGGCATAGCCGGCAAGGGACCTTGGCCTGAACGTACGCACAGCACACAAGCACAAATGAAAAGCGAGCACAGTACACACGAAGAGGTTCTACTGAACTTGCCACTAACATGAGTAGGGCACCTGTGTCCAGCCAGCACCTACGAACGTGTCAAGTCTTGCCCAAAAGCAGAGCACAGCACCCAAAAGCAAGGCACAACAACCATCTGGGAGGGGATCCTGTCTGCGCTGTGGTGGTAACAACCAAACCCTGAGACAGACAACATCATGTGCAAAACCATCTGCGAACACCGGACAATGTTGCAATGCAGGCACAGCCTACATGCACACACAGATGCTGTTGTGGGGTTTAGGGCTGTGACATGAAAGACACAACAGCACAACTCAAACTACTACATAATGTAGTGGTGTGAATTGTTACCACCACAGGGCAACCCTCGCCAGACCAAAAAAATCAAGGAGCCAACAGATGGTGCCTGGCCGTGTACTTTGCCAAGGTGCTGATGTGACGCCTGAACTGTACAGGCGCTTTGAACTCTGTACGCCCAGTTTCCAACAAGGCAATCTGACCACCAGGACCCACAAAATCTACCACCTTGAAGGGGCCCTTCACACGCGACTGCAAAGAAGGGACGGGCCCAGCAACAATCTCCAACACCCAGTCACCAACACGCAACGGCTCCCCCATGTGAAGAGGGCGCGCATTGTCGAACCTGTTGGGCCATTGCGCAGCATTGCGCTTGAACTGCTCCCGAATGCGCTCAAACACCTCCACGTCACGCGCGAGCAGTTGCTGCTGCAAACGCTGCACATGTAGCAATGGATCAGCACACTCGTCAGGCACAACGGACACAACTGGGGAGCGCTGACCAGCCAAAGCAAACAGGTTTGCCAAAGGAACAGCATGCACAGGCCGGCGACCAAACACCATCTCATGAGGGCTGACGCCCAGGGCCGTGTGCAGGCGAGACCAATACTGCATGCGGACAACAGGAACACTCTGCAACCAATGCTCAGGGTGGGCGTTAATGTGCGCCCTGAGCATAGCCTTAAAAGACTGTACAACCCGCTCAACAGCCCCATTGGCCGCGGGGTGCACCGCACTGGTGTGTACGTGCTTGATACCCAGACGCGCCAACAAATGTACAAAATCAGTTTCAAACTCAGTACCGTTGTCACTGGTGACATGACTTGGCACGAAGTAACGACAAATCCATGTATAGTAAAATGCTTTGGCCACAGCGGCTGGGGTCTTGCTGTAAACCACTTCAAACTCAGCAGCCTTGGTGAAGTAATCCACCATGATAACAACATGAGCCTTCAAAGGCTTTTCAGGCATGCTGATGCGCCCATGAACATCCACTACAGGTGTGTCAAACGGCCCACACAGATCCACATGAACATGCTCAAAGGGCCCACGCACAACAGGCTCCTGCAGTAGGGGTGCCTCCGGCATTACCAGCTTGCGCCGCTGGCAACTGTCACACACACGAACAAACATGCTGACATCACCTGACATGCCCGGCCAGTGAAAAGAGTGGCGCAAGCAAGCCAAGGTCTGATTGACCCCCCCGTGTCCCAGAGCATCATGCATAGCCCGAATCAAGTCCCAACGGTACTCAACCGGGGGACAGGTGCGCCAACAGTCCTGACCGCCAATGACACGACAAACAGACAACCAATCTGGCAACTTGCTGTGCACCCGCACACGCTGGCCGCGACGCTGTACTAGCCTGCGCTGATCAGGCGCTAAGGCGGCTAGCACAGCGTCAGAGTGATCACCACGGACATAAGCCAACAGCACCGAATCCAAATAGGGATCACTAGCGTGATAGCTGAGGACTGTAGCATCGTCCTTCCACTCGTCCACCGAGTTCGAAAACAGAACATCACACCCAGAACAAAACCACTCGCCACTAGGCACGGTAGACATGGCGGGAACCACACAACGTAGGTGGAAGCACTTGTCACACCCAGAACAAATCACCATGTTGTCAAAACCGCCAGCGTGGCCACACACGTCACAGGGTACAGCATCAAGCTCACTTTGCTTGGCCGCCTGATCGGGCCACGCTGCACACATGCGCACCCAGGGCACCAAGGCCCGCATAGCTTGGCGCTGACGACGAGGCACACAAGGGACCTTGGCCTGGGCATACGCGCAACGCATAACAACAGCACTACAAGAGCGAGACAGGTGGTCAGCTACCACATTGGTCTCACCCTTGATGTACTCCACAGTGTAATCATACTCCTGCAGTGCTAAAGCCCACCGCTCCAGCTTGCTGTTGTTAAACCGGGCAGAGTCCAACCACACCAGAGCCTGGTGATCAACGCGCAGCTTGAATTTGCGCCCATGCAAGTAATAGCGGTACTTATCAACAGCCCACTTGACTGCCAGACACTCACCCTCAGTGGGCGCATAATTGCGCTCTGCTGCGGTGAGGGCTCGTGATG
Organism: Desmodesmus armatus; assembly: GCA_007449985.2. NCBI lineage: Eukaryota > Viridiplantae > Chlorophyta > Chlorophyceae > Sphaeropleales > Scenedesmaceae > Desmodesmus > Desmodesmus armatus. The sequence goes on from VIIQ02000600.1 coordinate 110,626, forward strand.
CAAAAGCAATGGGATGCTCAAAGCCAGTCACCGGGTCAATCTGAGACAACACTGCCCCAACTGCAGCGCAAGACCAATCAGTGGTGAGGATAAAATCCAAGTCCCACCGCGGCGCTGCCAAACAGGGAGCAGACACAAGGGCTTGCTTGATAGCTTCAAAAGCAGCCACACGCTCCAAATCCCACTCAAAAGCCACGCCACGCTTCTGCATGTCCATCAAGGGTGCTGACAGGTGTGCAAAGTTCTGGATGAACTTGCGGTAGTACCCTGCCATGCCCAAAAAGCCCTTCAAAGCCTTGACAGAATCAGGCAGAGGCAGGTCCACAATGGCCTGCACTTTGCTCTCCACAGGCTTGATGCCATCTGCATCCAACACATGACCTAAACACACAACACGACGCACACAGAAGCTGCACTTGGACGGTTGCAGCAACAACTTGTACTCACGCACCTTGGCAAGCACCTGCCGCAGTGAGTCAAGCTGCCTGTCAAAGTCACAAGAATATACAAATGTATCATCCACATATGTCCTAGCCCCTTCAATGCCATCCAGCATCTGGTCCATCAGGCGCTGGTATGTGGCAGGGCTGGACACCATACCCATAGGCATGCGAACCCACTCATAGTTGCCGAAACATGTTGTAAAGCCACACTTAGGGATATCATCTGGATGCACTGGGATCTGCCAAAACCCAGAAACTGCATCCAGCTGGCTCCACATAGTACTACCAGCCATGCTAGCCAACATCTCATCAACAGTAGGCAGAGGATAAGGGTCCGCAACGGTGCCCTTGTTGATACCCCTAAAGTCACAAGTGAGCCGCAGCTTGCCATTGGGCTTGGGCACCATCACCACAGGAGACATCCAAGGGCTCTGGCTAGGCCTGATAACCCCTAACCGCAACAACCGCTGCAACTCAACCTTGAGCGCCAACCGCTCATGCATGCTCATGCTGTAGCCCTTGCGACGAACGGGCTTCATGTCCGGAAGAGTGGGCACACGATGGAACACCTCCTTCTCTTCCGGCACACAACCAATGACATCGTCAGTCAATGCAAACACGTCATGATACGCCACAACCAAACACTCCAACTGGTTATACTGCTGATCAGTCAGATGAGGGTACAAATCTCGCTTGAGGCGGAGTGCCTCCAACAAGGCTGAGATGCGTTCAGGGCCAGCAGGTGAAACCCCTTCAGCCGCACACTCAGACCCCCCCTGCTGTGGTTCACTGTGCATATCCCAGCTGAAAGTACTGAGGCATGTAGTAGTACTGAGGCATGTAATCATTTGTGTCCACCCTGGCCCTGATGGACATGATTGTGTCTTAGCAATCGTAAGACCTGTGCCCAGGCTGGGATCCCTGGTCACATTGACAGTCACAGGTATTAGTGATACCCAATGCGCACAGCAGATGTTGTGTGCATTCTGTGCTGTGCCGCAATGTGCTGTGCTGGTTTCTGGGTTTCAATTATACACTTTCTGAGCCTCACCATGAGCAGCAGTTGTTTGCCTCATTTTGTCGGCTCACATTGTGTTAACTCGCACTGTGTTGGCTCGCATGTAAAAAGCCAGCTGGGATGCTGTCAGGCGCAGCCGTGGGTTGTTACTTCATCCCTCCAGCTCAAGTCAACTCTGCTGTGGCGTAGCATTGCTCCCACACACTCTGCTGTTTCACAACTGATTTCACCACTCTTGGCCCAGCAAGCATCAAAATGCCATGGTGCAAGCGCCTATGACAGTCTCAACACACGCCAAGATTGCAAACATGTTGTACAAAGACCACTTCACAGGGGCCTCATGGATAGGCTGGCAAATACTGCTTTCCAAGGCGCTTCATGTGGCACTGCCACGTAAACCAACTCAAACCAATTAGTGGGAGGGGCATGATTCAAATCTGTGTTTTCCCTGCATTCAGTGTGGCTAAGGCCAGGACTCTGCCTTCAGGGTTTGTGTGAAACGGCAACGAGACATGAATGTTGAATCTTCAAGAGGTGTCACCTCTGCAACCCAAAATATGTGCCAGCCGTGACCTGGCAGCCTGCAACATCAGCATGAATGTTCATTAGTTGCTTGCATGCTGCCCAGGACAGCCAGCATGCACTCTGTCAGCGACATGTGTGCAGCTGCACCTGCATGGCATGACTGCCACCAGGCTTGCGTACTGATGCAGGCTGAGAGGTTGAGGTGGGGCTGACAAGGGATTGCAGCAGGTCACACTGCACTGCATATTTTATACAGTAAGGGTTACACCTGCAGCACCCCAGTTGATTGCTGCTCACAGACCTGACGACCTTCACCGTCGTGAATTGCATCAACCGACGTCAAAGAGCAGGCAGCTTCCGCGGCTGATGTATACATGTAAAATACGTATGCAATTGCTACAGCCAAGCAACCTCAGCAGCCCACCAGCATGGGGCACGGCAGGCACCTGCCATCGACGGCGATATCGCCCATCGATGGGTGCTGTCACGCGGCGTGAACGTGCCTGACCGCGAGCAAACGGGTGTCCAACATTAGATATTGTAACACTTATGCATCACTACAGCCGTTCTGGCTTGACAGCCAAGCACCCTTGGCAGCATGTGCCATGGCACCGGCGATCGACGGATGTCCACCTGCCCCCCGGCGCCAACTGCCGGTCCGAGCGCCAACCCGGCCTGTTCGCAGGCAAACTGGCATCAAACAGCAGCTATTATGCTGCGGTATTACTGGTGTGCACCGAGGCCCTGCCGAGGCCGAAAAAAATAAAACCATGTTCAACCGTTTGGCACAAGACGTGAAAGTTAAATCTTGCAATCATACAGGTGAGCCTTCAACTGTGCCACGCTGTTGATACCTGGGGCCACCAAAACAGCCAAGGTTGCTCTGATGCAACGGCCAGCTGTCACATGGCAACATCCCAACGTTGGACGGTGGCATCTGTGGCGGCCAAGGCCAGACAGCACAGCTGTGTTGACTGCAAGCATTGTAGTACTGCGATCTGTGGTCCACAGCACCTACGAGTGCTGCACCACAGACATCGGTGGTCCCCACGCACGCATGCCAGACATGGACAATCAGCTGACCACAAACCATCACACTGCTGAGCACAGGTAAGTGAGCATGTCTGCCACGTTGCACAGCAAAGCAGTGCAGCTCAGCATGGCTTGTGTGGTGCAAGCTGCCTATGCATGTGTGCCATGCAGAAACGAACACACCTCCAGGTGTGGTGGTGCCTGAACAATGGTTGACCAACCAGTGCCGCCATGTGCATCGAGTGGCGAGGCATCACGAGCACCTTGCAAGCTCTGCACAGGACGCATCACAGCGACAATCACCCTGAAATCAAGGCAGATACAGCCAACTGCACATGCCACCAGCCACTCCCTGCATCAACCAACCCCACCAGCGACACCACCAGCCTGGTGCTGAGCCCTCGCCTGCCAAGCCCCTGGCTGCCAAAAAGATACAGCGGTCCTGGCTGGACCACAGTTGCGACACAGCACAGCACAGCAGCAACTTGAACTTTGCTGAAGCCTAGCCTGTCAAACAACCAAATCAGGACCCATACTGGCCCACGACATGGGGTTCACGGCCAGAGCACCCATGAGGGCCGTTACGATATGCGCTGCTCTTCTGATTTCTCAAGAGATGCATGGCATGATCACGACGACAGCCACAGCCACTAGCTACCTGCTATCAGCGACAGCAACAGCTACCAGCAACAGCAGCCGGTGCTTTCCTTTGGCAAGGGAGCCATACGACCTTGTAACACAGCCCGATAGGCACACTATGTGGCGCAATCGTAAGCAAAGAACCAGCACACATAAGGACAATGTGAAGCTCCTGACCCACCCTGCTTGGACAACCAAACACACTGGCCACATTTCCTTACACACTCACCATCACTCGTGGCAACTGATGTCAACCGTGTGATGTGACAAGACATGTCAGAACGTGGCACAGCCGGCTCTCACCATACACATCAAGACTCTTCCCACCCCGCTGGCACATTACGTTCAGCACAGCAGTGGATCGAGTCCCAGTGACCACTGTCTGTGCAGGGCTGGTGTAACAACACCACCTTACACTACTACCATGAACGCCCTTTGTTGGGCGCACACAAGCCACTGGCAGGGCTTGCAGCAACCTCCTGGTGCCCAATAGTGCCATAAAAAAAAGGGCCCACCCTGGCACCGCATAGTAATACTTAGTGCTTGCCACAATATGCCCCCGGTGCACTGCCCCCTCGTAGTGACCCCCATCAGCGACTCTCGTCATCACCTCTTGCCAAGTCAAAGAAACTTGCGACGCTGCCAAATACTAGGCAACTTCATCCATTGTGGAGAGAAACACCCCAGTGGCAAAAGTACCCACTGGTTCATAACCTCCCCATCAATCATGCAACAATGCAATGCAACAGGCACCAGCGCAGCACTGTTAGCAGCACCATCCACAGGGACCTCATCCACGTGTAAGCCACGGTGTGACGGGACACCCCCCCCCCCACACACACACACACGTACACACTCAAACACGGGTCACTGATCAAAAACAGCCTCAGGAGCCTGCAGGGGCGATTTGTCTCGATAACCCTCGGATGCAGTGCAGAGAGGCTCAGCAGGTCTTGGGCTTGCGTGTGCAAGGCTGCAGCCGGCGCTTGAGCTCCTGCACCCATGCCTCTTTGCTGCGAGCTGCCTGCTTTGGCCCACAGGGCACGATGTGGTCTGCCAAGTAGGCCAAGCGGCCTGTGAAGACTGCTAAGCCGACGTCCATAGGGCCGATTTTGGCAAACACCAGGGCTGCACAGCAGCAACGACAGCAGCGGCAGCATCGCACCAGCATCAGCAATTGTATGGGAAAATGCTTGAGCATGGTAAGGACGCAGTCTATACTGCACCATGACTCTGCTGCTACAGCTCTGACCCGACACCTGCACACCTCAGGTAGCAACACTGCTCTGCAGGACAGCCACCATATAGAACTGTGGGTTGAGGATGCCGGGTTGGATCCGAGTTGTTTTGCACATCGCACACCAGTTTTGTGTGGCCCAGTCTTTCTGGGGCATGAGTCGTCAGCGGGACCCTGCTGTCGCTCCAGGACACCGCAGCACCACCAGCCACGCCAACCCAGCACAACCACATGCAGTTGAGCGCAGGCAGCAAGTAATCTGTTCTCCCCGCACAACCGAGATGCAATCGCAAGGCCTAGCGCGTTTGTGCTCTTGCAGTAACAACACTGTAATCCATGCTGGCTCCCCGCCCAGGCCGGCTCACCGTCCTTCTCATCGTGCAGTGCCAGCTGCTGCATGAACATGGTGGGCAGCTCTGACCAGTGTGTCCTGCTGTTGGTGTGGTGCTGGATGTGGTAGCCGTCATTGTAGGTGCGGTTGTTGTCGGCCCACTGGAGGCAGTTGTAGGTCAAGCTGAAGTCGTCTTCTGGGGAGGAAGGGTTGACAAAGATGTGCTGGCTCCTGCAAGGCAAGGGGGGGGGGGGGGGGCAGATGAAAGAAGTGACACGTTGGGGTGAGCAGCAAAGTGGTGGTAAGATGCACGGTGGACCTCGCTGGAAATCAGACTTGTGGCACAAGCACTGTGCATTGTGTGCGTCACCCCTGACTTCATCCACCCCATTTACAGTGCTGAGATTTACAAAATGCTGGTCACAACTACCCTTACTGCGGCACCTTGTCATCGCTGTTGGTGCATGCACACCCTGAGCCCTGCAACCCCTGCTTCACAGCCATTGCTAGCTGTCACCCCAGCTCACCAGTTGCCAAACATGAGTGCCAGGGAGCTCAGGCAGAAGGGCAGCAGCAGCGTGTACAGTGCTGGCACCCAGCAGCGCACCCACAGGCCAACAAACACCGCCAGGAACACGGCCAGGTTGACCATTGCTCGGGTAGCATCAGAGTAGCGGGCCCGACGCACAGCATACCACGGCAACTCAAACAGGCCCAGCAGCATGAAGCGCATCCAGTACCTGCAGGGAACACAGCACAGCACAGCACAGCATCTTGCGTAAAACCTGGCAGGGGGAGCCGGTGGCTTACAATCGCTCGCGTGGCACTCTGGTCCTGCCTTGGCTACCCAGTTCGCAGACACCATGCATGGGCTTGAGCCTGAATACAAGATGCCGTGACGCACCAACACACACCCTTCACCAAGGGCTGAGCCAGCTGTCTAGAAAGCACGTAGCAAGGGTCCCTGCCGTTTAACCAGTCCCACCTTGCAAAGTGTGCCAGGCTGTCCCTCTGGTAGCCCTCAGTGGCCGACAGGTCCCAGCCATGCTTGTTGTCCTCCACATGGTGCATGATCACGTGATGCAGGCGGTACGTGCCTGGAGGCACGCCGTACAGTGGGGCCAGGACGTACGGGGCAATTGTGTTCAACCAGCCTGCAGGGACACGCAGAACCGAGGGAACGAACGACTGTGTGAATCGGCATGCGTTGAAGACGCGCATGATGATGCTGGTTGATCAAGAGCGCTGAGCTGTTCAGAGTTTCTCCAATGCATGTTGACAAGGGCTGGGCTGCTGCTGTGGTGTCAAGCTCACCACTGAGGTGGCCACTAAGGGGGGGGGGTCATGGCAAGATGCTTGCAACACTGGGCGATGCTCTCTCATTGTGCCGGCCATGGGCACGCTCTCATATCGCATGTGTAGCGCAGGCCACAACCTGTCTTGCCCCCTGCATGGGAGAAGGTGCATTTCATGCGGGGGTGCTTATGCATTTTGGCAGGATGGCAGAGCCACACAACCCCCGGAGCAGCTGCTGCATGACATTGCGGTGCTTCTATTTGCACCAGCACACACATTGTCTCTGATGAAGCCACTGCTGTGATGTAACCCCCTCCCAACCGTTGACACCAACAGCAGCATCTGCAGGTGCTGGGCATTGCTGATGCGACGGCCAGGGCTGTGGTGCTCACCTGCTTTGAACAGCCTCCGGTGCTCTGAGAAGTGCAGGGTGAGCATGAACCTCTGCAGCAGCAGACAGTACATCAATGAAGCCGAGAGCCATGTCATGAGAAGGGTGCTGGGGATTGCACAACAACAGCAGATGTCCACTTGGAGCCACACCACAAGCTAGCACGACCCGATGCAGATCAACACAAAGAGCCTAACCAGCATCCCTACAGTCAGACCATGGGCATCTCCTGCAGGAAACAACGAGTACTTGCCTGCAGGAACAGGGCATAGTTCAACAGCAGGTACGCCAGGCCAACTGCATGGGACTGAACCTTGAACACGTGCAGGGCAGCAGCTGCTGGCAAGGCCATCACCAGCATGTTCATGAAAGCCAGCGCCAACGGAAGGTCCCGCTTGTCCCTCAGCAATCCTTCCAGTCTGCTTGCAAGACTGCGTGGGAGGCCAAACAAGTACTCATGCCTGACAGCCTGAAGGTCCAGATGCGCGAGATGGCAAGCCCTGACAGGTTCAAGAGAGCCTAAAGAAGGTTTATTGTGCTGTTGCTGGCCGAGCATAGGTGCTGTAGGGCTATGCATCACAAGCAGCAGATCAGGATGCAGTAGCTGCCTATGTGGACTGGTGAACAAAAGGCTCTGGCGTAGGGTTGACCTCTTTGTAAGATCGAATAATATTTGAAATTCGATGGAAACAACATATAGGTTATCGCTGGTGACGCAAGTTGCGATGAAGAGGTGTGCCGGTTTCAGTGGTCAGGTCCCTGCGGGTGACACAGGCTCGGAAGCTGTCAGGAAGAGAGCTGATGAACACGTTATCTTCTTGACATATATCGTAATGAACATGCCATCAGCTCTTGCTGGGCTTGTATCATAGAGTCACTGGGTGATCCGCTTTGGTCAGATCACATCCAGGCTGGACGGTATGCATGGCATGAGCAACCCCAACCCTCACCAGGTGACACACAGCACCTCATGTATGTCTGTGCATGCAGAGCAGCAAACAAGGAGGCTGTTGTCCAGCGCTCCCAACACAACATGACCCACCCAACATATCACATATTGCAGCCTCGACATAAGAGGTATGCCCACGCACACACCACCTGCTGGACATCCAGAACAATGCTACCCTGCGCACAGACCATAGCCACTGGATAGCTTGAAGTAAAGCGCGTGCACGCTTCCTTGCAAGGAACAAGAACAGTGGCGGGCTCTGGGGATCTGCCAGATGGTCCCATTGCTGCTCCGCAAAGCAGACCGTAGTGTAGCTGGAAGCTGTGAGGTTCAAGAGCAAGACACACAAGGGTGCACACATAGCACTTGCAAGCTGCCGGGTCGGCGCAGCAAAGCACACCAGGTAACGCCCCTGTAAGCAGGGGCAAGCTGTGAAGTGAAAGGCTAGTCAAGCCTTGCGGCTCAACCTGCACAGAAACTATGATGCTGGATCCGCCACAGAGCAGTGTTACGGCAGCGTGCTTGCAGCACACTTGCAACCAGGCAGATTGGCCGCTGCATCCTAGGCCAGATTGAATTGGGCCACACTCTGCATGCAGCCACACGTGGGAGCTGAGACCACAATCTCAGGAACCTCCACTGCTGTGAAGCTGGCAGCCGGCGCTACGAGGTGACAGAATCACCGTGCAGGACTGCATGCAGACACGCCATGCGCTGGTGCGTCCTGCAACTGCTGCAGGCAGCTGAACTGGCAGCTGGTGGGGCGGTGCGCTGAATGGTTTGGCGTTGGAGGGCTACAGCACCTTTGGGGAACCCCGCAGGAGCCGTTGCTGACTGTGCGGCTCCAAACAACCAGTGGGCACAGCTGGGCGAAGGGGGGGGGGGGAGACGGTCCTGATCCTGGGAACAAAGGCCTTTCATGTAGAGTGCTCAGGCCATGAACTTCAGGCAACGGGTCTCTGTGTGGGTGGTGAAGCATTTTCTGCTGCAGTATTTGGACCCACAGCGCGAGCAGGTGTACCTGCAGAAACAGCAGCAGCAATGAACCCGACTGTTCAGCACCACCTCGCAACAGAGCCTGCATGGCTCCACCCCATGAGTCCTTGAATCAACCCAAACCCCTGGAGGCAAAGTATGCCCGAGTTGTTTGTAGAAGAAACTGACCAGGACACCCCTAGTTCAACTGGCTCAGCACCTTGGAATCCCCGATCTTTCTTGCAATAAACAACTGCTGACCAGGCACAGCACGCGCAGCTGCGAGTAACTTTGACAAGGAGAGACTGGTGCTTACGCAGAGTTGAAGCCGCACACAGAGCAAAATTTGCGCGCCGCATACACCACAGACGGCCCAGCGGCAGCCGTCAGGTAGTTCACCTCGTCTTCAGGGGCTTCAAGGACACCAGACTACAGGACATAACAGCACACACAGTGCAGCACCTGAGCAGTGGCCCTGCAGGGTTGCGCGATTGTTCCATGTCGTTGCCAGCAGCATCACAGCATGCCACAGCATGGGAGCACCTTGCTGCAGGAGCAGCTTGCTGCTGTTGTCAGGCTGATGTCCTGCTCAAACATGACCAGCACACCGCATCTCACCTCTTCAAGCAGTCGTTGAAAGCTCTTGGGCACGCGCGAGGATGTTGCAGCACCACGCGTCTTGCGCTTGCCAGCGGCGGAGGCAGGCGTCTTGCGCTTGCGCGTCTTGCGTCCAACATCGACCTCGTCTGTGCATACGGCGTGCAGGAGGGGATGCGTAGAGTAGGAGGGAATGCGCAGAGGTCAGCACATGTGGCAAGCAAACACCTTGACCTCAGCACAGCAGCTGGGCAAAGAGTATCTGTGCAGGACATGCTGGGTGTCTACCTGCACATGTATGAGGCCCAAGCAGATGCCCAACCACGACCTGCAGGACATGCTCCAAGGTCTGCATGCAACTACTCGACTAGCTGTGCTGTGATAGCAACGTACCATCATCATCAGAGTCCCCCATGACAAACTCGTCATCGTCTCCCTCAGCAAGGCCAAAGGGGTCTGGTGCATCGTCTGCGTTGTCGTTTTCCAAGGCGTCCAGGCGGGACTGCACGGCCTGCAATGACAACAAACCATCTTGCATGCTGGGGGGACGCCAAGGGCAGGATTTGGGCAGGGCTGTAGCTACTGCAAGCACATGTGCACAGATTGTAGATGGGGAGCACCTGCTTCCTGCTGCTGGCGCACCAGCAGTGAGCATATCAGCACAACAAGCCTGCTGCATGGAAAAGCGTGCATGGTCGACGACGAGGCTGCAGCTGACAGAGCTTGATTTGGATGCTGTCCATGTGCTTCTTGGTCTGCTGTCTGCTGCTTGTGCATCCAGTCAGCCAGCTGCTGGCTGGACCTCTGGTACTGCAGCCAGCAGGCCCACCTGTTTCCTGGTGGACTCATCCACAATGGCCATGCGCTGGGACACCTTCCTGGAGCGCGTCTCGCGCCTGGTGGCGCCTCCAGCTGTTGCAAGCAGTGGTGCAGAGTTTAGTCAGCAAATTGAGCATGCAAGCGTTTAGTGTGCACTGTGTCCAGGTGCAGGGTGCAGGAGCGTTGCTGTGACTGTGACAGCTGATGCAGCAAGCTCGCGCAACAGCAGTGCCGAGTGGATGGCATGAGGGTGCAGAGTGGCACGAAGAGTCAGTGCTCGCTGCTCTGTAAGCCTGCCTGCCAGCTCACCCTGCTTCATGATGCGCCTTCGCCAAAAAAAGAAAGGTTGCTACTAAGACTGTACAGGGTCAGCCACTGTCAGCAGCTTGCACACTGCAAGGCCCCCCACTGGTCTGTTGTCTGCTGTCACTGTGCCACTGCTGTTTCTGGTGTCTCACACAAAACACGCACGAAAACTCATAAGATAGAGCTGGTTGATACAGCAGGATAACGAGGGGCGACAGGCATACGTTGCTCTGAAAGCAGACACGCCAGCAACAGGGAGCAGCAGCTGAGCAAGTGATCTACAGTTGAAGCTGACGGGAAAATGTTGCAGCCAGCATCGATCTATCACAGTGGTTGTAATTCCCGATGGTTATGAGTCTCTGTTCACGTAACTATTGTCAGAGCTGGGGTTGAGGGGTCAGTTGGGTTGTGACAGTGTTTGAAAGCCGCACACCAGCTGCCCCTACAGTGCTCACTGCGCTGCAGAGCCGACTCCATAGCGTAGCTGCACGCCTGTTATCAACACCATTGTATAGGTTCAGAACTGTGACCAGCCAGCAGCATGCAACCAACCTCAGTGCAGCAGCAGGAGCAACAACAGCATGGGCTGACGGAGTTTGAGCTGCAGCGCCTGGCCCGTATCAAGCGCAACAGGCAGGTGCTGTGTGAGCTGGGCTTGGAGAATGCTGGGAAGCAGCTGTTTGACCCCCAGCCCAAACGACAGAAGCAGCCAGCGGACAAGAAGGAGCAGCAACGGAGCCATGAGCCAACACGGAAATCAAGGCGGCAGAGAGGTGACAGGCCAGAGCTGGATTTCCCCAGCAGTAGCAGGTGAGCCTAGTCTTTGGTGTGCAAGTGCAACATCAACGGCCTGCTTTGTAGGTGTCATGTGATTCCAGCGGCCTGTGTGTGCAGGACAGTGATACCATGCCGCTCTGACACCACGAGAACGGATTGACCGCCATGGCAGCTGCTTGTATGATGCAGGCAGCACACAGACGTTTTGAAAAGCAGTAGTGCCTGCTCAGATGATTGACAGCCAGTGCAACCCAGGCTCTTGATACCCACTGCTGTCACCCTGTGAACAAAGAATGCTTGACCCTGCGTGTCAACTGCTGTCAGAGGGCACGACCACACTGAGGACACTGCAGCAGCTTCCCCTGATGCACGTGGTCGCAAGTCCAAGCACAGCAGCAAACATAACGGGCAGCACGGCGAGCAGCAGTACAGCAGCTGGGATGGACGCATCGACAAGGCCGCTGTGGAAGCCCTGTTGCAACAAGAGCCTGACAACCCTCATCACATACACAACATTGACAGGTAGGCAGCCAGCGAGTGTTGCTTTCAGATGCTTTGCAGCAGCAGCTGCTGGCCAGCTGCCATGAGTTGCTTGTCATGCAGCTAGCGCATACCCGTGCTGATATGCCAGCAGCTAGAGTTCTCATCCGACAACATCACTGGATGTTGCTGTCAATGGTATATAGAATGCCCAAATGCCGCAGGCAGCTTGCTTGCAGCAACCTTTGGAAGGCACAGTTTGCCGTGCGCAATCAGCTGGCACCTGCTAAATCCTGGACCTTTACAGCTTCAGCAAGCAGGGCGCTACTGCCTCTGGGTGGCATGGCAACTGCAGCACTGACGGAGTATGCTAACCTTGCTCATCTGGATGCGTGCTGTTTTGAGCCACGTGCAGCACCCACTGAAGTCATGCTGCAGCTGCTGCTGCCAGCCTGGCCTGCTCCTGCTGTTCTTTGGGCTGCAGACCTCCCTGCAGGCACCATGGCTAACTTCATCATCATTACACGTGTTTCTGGCCAGGTTCATTACGCAAGCAGCATGCTGCAAGCAGCAAATCGACCTTGGTGCAAGACAAGCAAGACACCACCAGGCGACCAGTGACCTAGGACACTAGAAAGCCTGTGCCAGTTACGGCCACAACGCAGGCATACAAAGGGCATAAAAGCAGCAGCGCTAAAACGGGCTGCTGACGACCACCCCACACATGCTGCTCTGTGGTTTCAAAACCAAACTACTGTAGTGGTATTTGGCTAACTTCCCCTGTTGTTTATTGCTGCTGCCATTGCTGCTGTGCTGCACGTTCTTCAGGCTGCGCAGCATGAGCTGCAAGGCCCTGGTGACACAAGTGCGGCGCATCACCAACATTGGCAAGCTGCAGTCGTTTGTCAAGGTGCGGGTGTGGATGCTTGTTGGCTGTGCATGAGCCCCAGGGACACAGGTGTTAACCAATGCAAGCATAAGCCATGCTGCAACATGTTGTACAACTGTTGTCCACTGGTCACTTTCACTGCTGTACAGGTGTTGAAGGCAGCTGGAGGCCCTGAGGAGGTGCTGGCAGCTGCACAGGAGGCCTTGGGGGACTTGTAACCTGTTTGGTGACGTATGTGTGTGAAAGCTAGAACAACAACACGTGGCAAAGTGACGGTTTGTGAAGACCTGCTGGTGAACCCCATGTGGTGTGCCAGCAACCACGAAGACTGCCGGCAATCTCGCACCGACATGCACACGATCAACCCGACACCGATACCGACGCTGAACGCTACAGTAGAGCACGACCAACACCAATCGGAACATCATGGCGCTGAACGTGGCTTAGTATGCTCAACAAAGTCTTAGGCCTTATTTCCGGAAATCTGCACAAGGTAAGGGGCCGCCGATGCTGCCACATGCACGCCAGCATGCACCACAGACCGATTGTGAACGTACTCTTGCCGATGCCTGTGGCTTCGCGTGCTCATGTGTACTACATCCGCATCTTCGGTAGCATTATGATCTACGCCCTGCCTTCGATGCACGTGTATGCACCCGGCTTCTGCATTGTCTTGCTGCTGTCTTCTCCACAAAGCCAGACTGCAATTTGCAGATGCAGCTGTTGTTGCTGGGACTTGGTGACACTTCACATAGTAACTGCTAAGCACGTGCTGTGAAGCTCATGCATGCATCACACAGGTCTTGACTGTTTGCCGCTGCTTGTGGTCCTCTATTGCAGGACTCTCGGTCATCGTCTCCAGCACGATCACCCAAAGGCCTGCAGACAACTCTCAGTGCACCTGCAGCCGTGCAAGGCACTGACACTGACGATGCATCAGGCGCAGCAGCAACGCATGAGCAGCACAAGCCTGCAGCAGACACCACAGCCGCAGCAACAGCTGTCAATGGTGCAGCCACAACAGTCAATGTTGCAGCCACAGCAGCAGCCGCAGCAGCTAGTGCAGCAGCTGCACGCCCAGCTGTCAAGTGGCAAGACCAGCTGTCATCACAGCAGCAGCTGGAGGCTCAGCTGGCAGCAACCAATGGCGCCACAGTCGACAGCAGCAGCACTGTAACAGCCACGAATGGGCTCAATGGCTCGCGGCCACTGCCGCCCGTGCCCCCACTTGCACCCGGCACGGTGCCCATGCGCACGTCGAGTTCTGGCAGCAATGCCGGCAGCAACTGCAGCAGCCGCAGGCAGTCCTTGTTGAGTGATGCATGCAGGGCTAGCTCCCGGACCTCCCTGCAGCCCCCTGAGCTAGCCACCCAGGACCCGCCAGCAGGACCCTCAGTGACACAGCTGCCCCTGCACTTGCTGACTGGCTGTGTGGACTCACCCACGCCACCCTCTGTGGCGACGCAGCAGGTGGGCAGGGCCTAGGGCTTCTTGCTCTGTGTACTGGCACGAGGCGGTTCTATCAAGGATGGCATCGTTCTGTGCATGCATGCAAAGCCAGATTCTTGTGCATGCGCATGCTCCTTTCACCAGCGCAGCTCCACATGTACGCCAGACTTTCCAGCATAGGCTTGTGTTGCTGATCTGCAGTGTAGTTCCTGCGAGCTTGGGTATTAGATTAGTGTTGCGCGCCCTGGCTTATTGCGTCCTTATTGCGTCCTTGCCGCACTCTCTGCCGCCGCTGCCATCTCCACAGGCCTACAGCCCTGAACCTACCCCAGCACAACAGCAGCAGTCACCAGCACAGTCCTTCTGGCACGGCAGCAGCTGGAGCTTTGGTGCACACTGCGAACAGAACAAACGCAACCACATGGAGGACCGTTTTGCAGCATCAGACCTCACAGGCGATCTAGCTTTTGGCGCAGCGCACAGGGCGGGCTTCTTTGCCGTGTATGACGGCCATTCTGGACATGAAGCGGCAGAGTACCTGGAGTCACACCTGCAGGCCTATGTGCTGGCAGCAGGGCCAGAGGCACTGGCAGAAGACCCCCTGAGGGTAAGTGGCGCCCGCGCGTGCCGTGCCCCTCTCACCAAGATGTATGTTTGTGTTTTCGTGTGTCATGCTTGTTCGAAATCATGGGTTTGGAGCCTTGAATGTGCATTTGAGCGCAGCAACAAGCAAGTGGATGGTGTCCTAAGACAGGTGTCTCACAAAGGGAACGTTGTCTTGGCACAGGTGTTTAGGCGCAGCACACAGGGCTTTGGCAGTAGCAGCTCTCGCCGTCTTCAGTGGTTCGAGGCATTGCCAAGACGTCAGTGCCCCTCAGTTTGTGATGAACTGTTGGGTGTATGGGCATGGCAGGCAGCAGTGCATCAAGCCAGCTGAGATGCCGCAATCACCTGATACTGTTCTCCTCCTGCGCTCCCCGCCACTACGCTCTCTCATTCCTGCAGGTTCTGAAGGAGGCTGTGCAGCAGGCAGAGGTCGAGATCTTGGCCAGCTACGAGGCCGGCCACGGCAGCGACACAGCAGGCAGCACCCTCTGCGTCATCCTGCTGATCGACGACAAGCTGCATGTGGCCCACGTGGGCGACAGCAGGGCCGTCCTCGGCCGTGGTGCTGAGCCCATTCAGCTCACCCGCGACCACAAGCCAGGCTGTCAGATTGAGGCGGCGAGGATCGAGCAGGACGACCCTCATGCAGACATTTCTGGCGACGGGTACATGTACGGGGAGCTGGCGGTTGCGCGCGCGATCGGGTCAGCGGCGTGGAAGCGTGACCCCAGCAAGCGCGCGCTGATCCCTACACCGGACTTGATCAGCATCCAGCTGCAGCCCGACGATGACTTTGTGGTGCTGGCGACGGACGGCTTGTGGGACAAGGTGGACAACACACAGGTGAGGTTGTGCGAGGTCGTGCTTGATAGTGTTTGAGGGAATTGGTTTGAGCGGGTGGGCTGTACGGACGAGTCCTGGTTGAGTGTTTGGCAGTGATTGGGAAGAACTGCTGCAGACGCTCAGTGGGAGGAAGGAGGTGCTGTGACGGTCACTTGAATCGGAATTGTTGCTGCAGTGCTGCGCCAGGGTGGTACGTCAGCGCAGTTTGAAAGAGCGATCGATCTGGTACACGTCCAAATTGAAGCTGCTGCAGCGCACATGTGCGCGTTGCGCCTTGCAGGCATGTCCGATTGACCTCCCTCCCTCATGCGTACTGCCTGCTGCTGTTGCTACCAGGTGGTGGCAGCCACTCGCAGGGCCCTGTCGCGTGCGCGGGACCCAGAGACAGCTGCAAAAGCGCTCGTGGAGCGCGCACAGCGCCTGGATTCAACCGACAACATCACCGTCGTCACTCTACTGCTGCACGGCCGTGCCATCGCAATGCCCAAGAGCAACAGCATGCTGTTCAAGCGCAGCGCAGCCCTGTCCAGCGCCATAGCAGCAGCTACAGCAGGGGGAGACAGCCCCCCTGGGTGCAGCACGCCCTGCAGTGGGGCCAGCACGCCGGCTTCTGGAGCCACACCTCGGTGCTGCACCCCCAGCAGGGGACCGTCCCTCACCAGCACTGGGTCTGCGCCTGCGGCGGCTGTGGCGGCGGCGGCGGCGGCGGCAGCTTCGTCCATTTCGCCGCAGCGCTCGCTGCCTCCTCCGCTGCCACTTCGGCAGCAGGAGTGAAGGGCCTGGCTGGGCATGCTGTTGATCTACCGGGTGGGCTGTGTGCCCACTCGATATCCCCTGTGGGTTGTGAGGTGGTTGTGTGTCTGGAGCAGCTGGCGCCAATGTGTGTGGTGTGCTTGGTAATGGGTGTTGTCTTGGTGGATGTTATCTCCCAGAGTTGCAGGCTCGGTTTAACTGCTGCTGCTTGTTGCAGTGACCAGCAAACCGTTTTTGAAAACACCTTCCTCTGCACACTCCTTGCACATCAATGAGTGCAGGTTCAAGGACAGACAGTGGTTGATCGACCTAGGTGGTGTGGGATGTTGTTGCTCGACTGTGACCGGGTCCCGAATGTCTGTTGTGTCTTCAAGGGTCTCTGTGTTGCCATGGGCGTCCTGTGCTGTTACTGAGCATCAGTAACAAGCTGTCAGCGATGCCCACTAGCCCTGTTGGCGTCCCATGCTGTGCTGCATCTCGGCCGTCGCGCAAGACAGTTGTCAGCTCCGAGACTGCGTGTGTCGTTGATTTGCAGGCAACTCTTCACAGCTGTGCTGTAGTGTGTGTGTGAGTATCTGTGATCAATGTGTTGCGGCTGTTGCGGCTGCTGCTGCGGTGCTGACTGTTCCCGGTCTGCCGGTGAGGGGATTGTGCTGTCATGCAGACAGCTGGTGAGGTGCAAGGGTGTCTGTGTTTGCGCGCACATGGCAGGTCGTGGCGATGCTCATGGCAAGTAGCTGCCCTCATGTGTAGTGACAGTCTGTGCAGCAACAACACGCACCCTCCAGGAGTTGACACACACGTGCAATGTACGGGGTCGTGATGTCAGCAGGGGTGCAGCTGGCTTGAAAGCCGGTGCAGCCTTTTGATGTGTGTGTTTGTTTCATACTCACTCTCAGTCTGCTTGTTCGAGGCCAGACGCGTGCGTACCACACACTTTGTGCTCTGTAGTGTTGGGCTGCATGCAGAAGGGTGCAGTAGGGGCGCTGATTCGTGGTCATGTTGGGAGGCGGCAAACATGCAGCGCACATGCAGTCATGAGTAGCAGAAGGTGTGAGCAAAGTGTTGTGGTGCCAGGTATACCTGTGCTCATCACACACTCTCGCCGGCAGGTGCTCCCCATGTGGCGCATGTTGTGGCCTGAGGACTGTGGGATGGGTGGGTGTCTTGCACAGCAACATCTTTGCTGTAATGCTGCTTGATGTTGAGAGGTTGGTGTTGCTGGTGACCTAGCTGTGCGCCTCTCCACACACACTCTGTGTTAGCGGACACACAGCTCCCCCTTCTGCACATCCTGTGTGACAGCCGTCAAAGCAATGGCGTCCCAACAGCAGATATTCCTTCTTGCACTACCAAGCAGCAGGTAGAGCCGTCTTTGCTGTGCTGTGTCCAGCACTGTATCCGGGGTGCTCGACTGTATCCGGGGTGCTTGACTCTGTCGAGCGGTTTATGCCTTGCGACCTGCGGCGTTGGACTTGTGGCGAAGAGCACTTGGATCGTGTGCTTGGCTCTGCTGTGATGCAAGGGCACCATTTTTGTCATGTTTCGCACAGACCGCAGCGTTGCCTCTGTCGTTCCTTCTCGGGGCGCCTTCTTTGCAGGCGTAGCAGCGTAGGGTAAAGTTGGCGGGTAGGGTTTCAGGAGGCGGATGTGGGCGCTGCCATGCGTGCGCCCCTGCTTGTCGCACAGGGGTGGAGGCTGTGTGTCGGTTGTGGTTGCGTTAGGTGTCCGCACTTCTATATACAACAACCGCGGCACACTGGATGATACACATGTTAGTGAACGGCGGCAGTAGTAAGTCAGGAAGTTTGGGTTGTTCACATGCTTTAGCGGCTCTGACACATGCGGCTGCAACAGCGCCGGCGTGTGATCTCTGCTATGGCTTACTGGCTTGCTGCTGCAGGCATCTTATCATGTTCGGCCAGTGCAGCAGGGCCTGCACTGCTCACTCAGTGAAAAGGGGCTGCAGTTTGGCCCCACCAGCCTGCTTGTGAGGCCTGGTTGTGTGCAGGCATCTGGTAGTGTGTTTGGTTGCTTGACTGCCTGTAAGGGTGAGGGCAGTGAGCCCTTGGTTGATGCGTAATGGATGGGTCGTGTGATTGTGTGTGGTGTGCATCCTTTGGTGTGGGCGTGACTTGGTTTAGCTGGTGTGGGCGCTACTTGGTAAGTTGATCAGGGCTGTTGGCATGCTGCCGCACGCAGGTGTCATGCCTCCGTGGGATAGATCGCTGTTGTGGCATGCTGCAGTCATTGCTGTGGCAAACCGTGTCGTGTCGTGTGCTGGAGGACAGCACACCTTCAAGCATATGTTCGTAACAGACTCATTCTGTGATCTATGCAATCAGTGCATGTCTGAGTGTGCAGGAAATATCACATGACAACTGAATGCTACCGTAAGGCTGTTTGTGCGGTGAGACAGCAATTGAATTGTTCAAACAATGAGGCACCATTTACAGGTGCCTTGTGGGGTCAACATATGCTTGTACCACTGCCATAGTATCTATGTCAGCTGCAGCCCCAATGGCTTGCAAACTCTTGCCTGCCACAAAGAAGTCATGCTGCATAGCACCCTGCTTGATGCTGTACAAGGATTCGCCTTCATACAGCCCCAAACGTTTCAGATGCCCTACAATGCGCTGGCCCATAGCAGCAGTGCTCAACCCCTGCTCTGTCTGCAGCATCAGCCGGCTGGGGTGCAGTGGGCTGAACAGATAGCGTCCTAGGCTCCTACCTGACTGCTGCAAAAACTGCATGTACTGCAGTAACAGTGATGCTAACTGCTGCCCAGCAGGCCCCTGCACATCCACTGGCCGTGGCAGTCTGCTACCCCTACTAGCATGACACATCTTGCTTACTTGTGGGTAAGCCTGCACCCTGCTGCTACCAGTAGCACTGCTTGCTACTTCCACCTGAGCTGTCTGGGTCCTGCTGAGCTCTGAGGGCCGCCGTTTGCTGTCCCACAGATACTGGGCTATGCAAGCGTCCCGCCACAGCAATGCAGCCACATGCCATGGCTGGTTGGCCTGCTGCTGTGCTAAGGCAGCCTCTGCTGAAAGCTGCTGCACTAGCTGCTGCAGCTTAGCCTCGCTGATGGGTTTGGCTGCAGTGGGTGTGAAGCCCAGATCCTGCATCTCGTTGGCATAACCCCCTTTGAAGGTGCGCACCTCCATGCTGTTGCAGGGGTTCCCACTGCAAGCCTGCCAGTCCCAGGGCCCACGACAGCCCAGCTGCTGAAAACGGGTGCTGAAGTGTGCAACTGTGCTTCAAGGTGTGCTGTCCTCCAGCACCTCCCTGCAAACCAGTGGGTGATTGTGGCATGTGCTGCAGATTGTGCGCTGCTTGTACCTCTTTGTATGTCAGTGTGCCTCGTAGGTTGATCGGGGCAAGCAGCTTCCTGCCAGAGCTGCCAGCTTGGTGGTGTACTGTTTGATCTGAGGTACGCTTGTAATCGTGTGAAGTGGTTGTAGCAAGACATGAAACTAAGGCTGTACTCCAGGTGGTAGTACTTGGGGAGGCTTTGCTGGCTATGGGTTGGTACTGGTTGTAACTTTGCTTATTTTGCTTGACAGTAACTATGTGCAGCCAGGAATTGTTCTGCCAGTTGTCATGTGCAAGGTGTTCAACAAAACCCTGCTGTTACACCGTAATGCAAAACATGTGTCCAGTTGAATGGGCTGTGTGCATAGCACCACCTCTACCCAGGTGCGGTGGTGGTGACACCACCAGACCGTCAAGTATCCAACAGGGTACCTGCAACGATGCTGGTGGGTACAGAAGTGTGGGAGCGTGAATTGATATCTGAGCGGACCCCCATGATGCTGAGCCAGCACACTGCGGGGCGTAGCTGGGCGAGCAAAGCTTGCGCAAACTACAACATGGCACTGCAGGTCACAGCACCACACAGCGGCATGCAAACACACATTCAAAATACACAAAAAGACAGGACAGACCAAAGATGTGCTTTGTCTGCAAAACAGGCTTTGTCAGCAGTTTGCAGACAAACAGCTCCCCCCCCCCACACACACACTCTTTCAAGGCGCCCGCTGTTGTGACGAACTGCCTCCAGCACGGACGTGACTCACATGCGTGTACGACTGGGAACAAGAATGAAGATATGCAGCCTTTGCTCCAGGTCACAACTGCCAGTGCTTGACAGCACAAGGCTGCCGCGCGATGCCTATGGTCAGGATGGGGGTGATGCCAGAACAACCCACGAGACACAGACAGGCCTCAAGCGGGTCCCCGCCTGCACGCGTGAGTGCCATGCAGCTGCATATCTACGCTGCTCTAGTGCACTAACTGCCCAGCAAAAACACCTGCAGCTGCCCATCTAAGCAAATCACATGCGCAAGCGGCCAACAATCACTACTGGCCTGCCCTGCAAAAGGAGGAGGAATGGTGCTGCGAAGGCAATGATTGTGTGATTGCCGTTGCTAAAGGAAGCTGGGAACCCCCAGTTGCTGGCAGTGCATGCAACAGCAACAAGCACACTACACATGCTGCTGAGCAGTCTGCAGGGTACTGCTACTTGCACGAAGGTTCATCATAGAACTTGCTCACACCATAATGTGAGGTGTAGGTTGTAAGCCCCCCTTGCAGGCTGTGCTGGCTTGAAACTTGACAAACACTTTGAGGGATCCGCCCTTGCCAGGGCAAGACCATCGATGGTGCGACAGCTTCCAAACGTGCGTTGGCAATTAACACCCCTCCGCTGTGGAGGCCACGGGCAATAAGGCCCCTACCCTACCCAGCCCTGAGCCAGAGCCACGCTCTGCAGGAGACGCGCCCAGCCAACACAGGAGATGCCTACATACACTGTTTCTCAAGGTGCCAATGAGGCACACATGCTGCCAGCAAGGCATCAAGGGGCACTTGCGCTCCAAACACTGCCTGCCGCTGCAAGCCCCACCACAGATTCACATCAGCCATCACCTGACACAGATGGTGCAGGTGCCATGCAAGCTGGCAGGCTGAACATTAGAAGGGAAACCACCCGTAACACCCATGTAAGCACTCACAAAGGCGCGCCCATGAGTGAGATCACGCTGGGTAGACAAATCTGCATGACTGTTATGCGCACCAGATTGATACCGTGCTCCCAGTCCTGTCTTATCGTGCCATGCCAGATTGCACACCAGAAAGGAAAGACACCAGCCTGCAAACTCGTCAATCGTTATGAAGAGCAAAACACTCACTGAGCAGTGCTCACTGCTGCAAAGATGTAGAGCCGCCCGGGACAGCTTCAGTCCCTGCAGCCAGGGAGACAAGCCCGCCTCCTAAGAAAACCCCACAGTGCGCTGGGCCTGAGGCCACAAACAGACGATGCCACAATGCCATGCTAGTGCAGGACGATCTGGGCCGCAGCTGAGTGCAGCCACGCCATCGAAAGCTGCACCTCTGCCGCCCCACCTGCCCAACACTTGCCCACACATCAAAGCTGCCGCCACCGATTTCTATGGAGATCAGCCCGCAAAAAGCAACCCCAGAATAAAGACGAACGGGTATGCTGAACAGACTCCAGCACTGGTTGGTCCTGCCAGAACACCTTGCTGAGCTGCTTGGCACATACAATGCCAGGCGTGTGCCAACAGACAAACAGCTGGCAAACAAGAAGCCCCCTGAGCCAGATGCCACCTTCCATTGCTTGTGCGAACACCCCGTGGCTGGGCCACTGTTTGCTGTGTTGATCGAGGACAAAATGCTAGCAGTGGCACACAGCAGGTTGTCCAAGCATAAGTCATGCCACAGATGACACCTCCATGATAATGATGCTGGTAGCCAGGGGTGGCTGTCATGAACAGGCTTTTGAAAACAAGATGGACAGCAATACACCCAAACAGCCTTCACCTTGCACAGAGGGTGCAGGTGTCAACAGCCTGGAACGACTGTCACCCCACTCGAAACCATGAGCCACAAAACCACACAAGAAGCTCTCCTCCTGCTCACGAACACTGCCCTGCTGGTGCAGACCTGTCCTACATGCAGACAAAGACAGATCAGCTGCCCACCTGCATGAGATGCAAACAAGACAAGCCCAAAGCACCTGCCTGCATCAGCCGCCAAAAGCTGTGTCATGGTTTCACCCGCTGCAATCGACAGCGTCACCAATGAGACCTGTCTACAGGGTGCTGGGCCTGAGGCCACAGATACAAGCCGCAAACAATGCTCGACACATCATGGGAGTGCCATAGCAGCCCTGCCCCTGCAGTGACCACACACCAGCACAAAACAGCGCTGCTGTGCTGCCAGCAGCTGTTGTTGACACAAAACTCTCAGGCAGCGACACGAGCCATAACCAGCAACAAGGCAGATGCTCCAGCAGCAACACCTGCCGCACCAAACCCACCACTCAAGCCAATAAGCACCGCAGGGAGCAATCTGAAGGTTGACAAACACTCAGGTAGCATATCTAGCAGACGCTAGGCAAACACACCCTGCTCCACCCTGATACACAAGGGTGCTGTTGAACAAGCGGCACCTGCTGGGTGAAGGATACACTGCCATATGATATGGCACGTATAATGACGTCCAATACAAGTAGCAGGGTGCTGTTCCACTGCTGCCTGAAGAAACCCACCCCTTCATGCCGTCAATGGCAGAGAGCCCACGGCAACAGTTGGTACAGAGATACACATGCTGTTGGGAGTGCAGCTGCAAAGGTTGCTGGCCTCAAAACACATACCAAAGAAAATGCCAGCCCGCCAGCACTCAGCACACCCAACCTCTGCCAGATATGAGCGGATCTGAACCAAGGGCATGCTCCGTGTACAAGGACACTACAAACTCATCGGCCACACACGCTGTGCCACTCCTTCAAAGAGCCATTTACCCGCGCACATGCGCACACTACACTACCTGCCCAAACAAAAAAGCTGTGACACAAACCGCAGACCAATGCAAAAACCTTGTGCCTGTTGGTGCACACCCCTGCCGCGGCCGCATTGGCTGCGCTCTCCCTGGCATCAAGCACGTGGCTGCTGCACTGCCCCAGCCCAAGGGCGAGCGGGCCTGCTACTGCTGCTGCTCCAGCACCTGTGTCGCCAGCGGCAGGTTCAGCTGAATCAGGCCGGCTGGCTTGAAAGGCACCATGTCGCGGCGGTTGTTGCCTGGGACGCCGAACAGCTGCTCCTGCTGCTGTCGTGGCACAGCCAGGGCCCGTGCCTGGAGCAACTGGGGCGGGTGGGGCTGTGCCAGGGGCTTGACCACGTTCTGGTTCAGCATAGTGCTGCCTGACATCACCTGCGCCGCATCCACCTCCATCACTTTCAGGGCGAAGCTGTCAGGCTGCTGGAGGTGCTGCTGCTGGGGGTGCTGCTGCTGTGTGAGGTGCTGCTGTGTGAGGTAGTGCTGCTGCAGCTCTTGCCAAATGCCAGCGTACTCAGGCCTGCACTGCACAAAAGCCCCCATGAAGCGGTTGCGCAGCTGCGGGTCCTGCAGGTCGGCCTGCAGCCTGGCGACTTCCACCATGAGGGGGCGGTGCAGCAGCTGCTCCAGGGTTGGGCGGTGGTTTGGGTCATCTTCGAGCATCTCTCCCATGATGGCCCGCAGGTTGATTGCCAGGCTGTCTAGGTAGGCACTGGGTGTGCCTGGGTCCACCAGCTGGTCCAGGATGGAGTCCTTGTTGTGGACTATCCCGTTGCCAAACCTGAACGCTCCCAGCCTGCAGCAAAAAAAGGTTGGTGGCGATCACATGGGCGAGTCAGCTTTGACCTTGGGGGGAAACACTGGATATGCTGCATGAAAACCACACAACACTGACGTCTCCAAACCCCTGCACTGCCACTATGCACAGTGTCCATACAGGCTTGCAGGCAGCAAGCTGCTCCCTACATGCACATGCAAACCCGCACATAGATATCAGTACGTGACGAGGCACCTAGTGCTGATCCAGGTGCAGTCGATAGATGCCCATCCAGATGCGGCCAGACATGCAAGCATTCGCACTGGCCAACAGACAACACCAGTAGAGTCAACAGCCCTGTGCCGTGTGCTTACAGCAGCATCGCCAGCATGCATGCAACACTGAAAACGTCTGCCTTCTCGTTGTATGGGTTGCCCTGCACCACCTCTGGGGCCCGGTAGCCGACAGTGCCAAGGCCGGTGAGGGGCTCTCCCGCCAGGCCGCGCAGGCTGGCCAGCCCTGTGTCAGCCACCTTCATAACTGACAGGAAGACCAAGAGCTCTGAGGGCTTGATGAACGCTGGGATGTTGGCAAACATGCTGGGGTGCAGGGCCACCAGGATGTTCGATGCCTTGATGTCCCTGAGGTAAAAAGAGGGTGGGGCACAGGAAGGGGAGAGGCATTTTGGGCATCACTCGAGCGAGCATAGGATTATTTCAGCAGACCAGAAAGACATACTATCAGGGCAGCACGGCGGCAGCTTCACATGAAAAGACCGGCCTGGCAGTAAGATAGCATGAGTGGGGCAGGAGTGGCGGTAAGGCGAGCGCCAGCTCCTCATCATGACGTGTCTAGGGCACCTCCATAGAATGGATGGTGATGGGCCAGGCACGAGCGATCAGCTAGCACAGTATAAAAGAGAGGGGAGACAAGAGGCTCCCTGCATCCCTGCAAGGATGCAGAGGCATGGCTACACACACACCCATTCACACATGGTCACACACGGGCAAACAGGCCCCGCCAGAACTCCATCACAGTCGGCATTTACCTGTGGATGGCACCGCCCCTGTGCATTGCCAGAAGCCCCAGCAGCACCTGCCGCGTCACCAGCAGCGCCGCCCACACATTGATTCCCCTGTGAGGGGTCGGCTCCAGCGAGATCTTGTAGAGGTCCCCCAAGGCCAGCGGCATCAGCAGCACTGGGAACATCAACACCACGGCATCCTTCAAGGGGGAGTCTGCAGGGTCGGCAAGAGTGTACGGGGCAGGGTGTGGGGGGTTAGAGGCAACGGCAGGCAGCCACATCAGCTCTGCTGCAAGACGAACACCAACCCTTGCGAGCATACAGTGCATGGAGGAGAAGGTGCGTTCGGCAATGCTTTGGTATGCACTGTGACCAGCAGCATGGGGCACTATGCACGCCTGGTTACGTCCCCATCTGTTAGGCTACATCACAGGCTCAGCAGCAGCAGAAACACAGCAAAACAGCGAGCACAACAGCGAGCACAACAGCGATGCGACACAACCGCTTGAGCATGTGATAGCCCATGTTGCTTGCTCTTGCACACACCTGCTGCTGCCTTTGCCACCTCTGCTGATGCACATGGGATGATAGTGGCCCCAAAGGTGGGTGGCTGTGCTGCTGCACTGTCACTAGCTGCCGCGGCTGCTGCTGTTGCCTGTGCCTGGGTAGCAGGGTCCTCATACACCATGATGGCGCAGAACAGGCCGATGCCGTACACTGCCAGCACGTTGGGGTCATTCCCGCCCGCCCGTGCGCCTGCAAAGTCCTTCCATGCAAGGCGCCACTTGGTGGGGCGTTTCACAGGTACACCTTTGTAGATCTCCGCGCTAGCAGCCACCACCTTCAGGACCAGGTAACCAATCAACTGAGGCTGCTGCTGCTGCTCCACAGCACCAAAGACTGCACACTTGTACGTGCTGCCGCAGCCACCTGTTGCAATGCGGCCCACGACCTTTAGCAGCGCAGTGCAGGGAGCCTGCGAATCACCAGTGCCCTCCTCATTGCGGTGCAGCAGGGTGACCGGGAACAGGGCATCCTGCAGCAGAAAGCAGCCAGAGTACACAAAAGGCAACATTACTTGGGGGCTCGCCATGCAGCCCGTTTGCTGCACATACTACCTTGAGCTAGCAAGGTGTGGATCACACCTGCATGTGATCACTGCTGTGCATGCGTGCTGCCCAGATCCTGGGGGCATGCAGACTTGTGGTCGGGTCCTCTTCTGCATGCTGGCAACACAACAACGCAACAGAGTCTGGCTGTCAGCCTCTGGCCTGGCAAGGACTCACAAAAACAGCACTTGCTGCTGCTACGGAAGCCTTGCGAGACACAGCACCACCCACCTGCCCCTTGGCCCGCCTCTTCTCATCCATCGCCTCGACAGGCTCGGGGTGGAGAGTTGTGCCGCTGTGGCTATATGTGGTGTGCCTTGTAGCCTCATGCACTACACCATACTCCCGCACAGACAAAAAGCCATGCGCATTGCTGTCATCTGGCAGCACGTGGACTGCAGGAACAGCTGCCGGTGGTGGCTGCTGCTGGTTGGCACCGGGCGGTTGCTGGGTTACCTGTTGGTTGTCAAGCAAACAGACAAGCCACTGAGGACACCTGCGGTGAGATGCACTCGCTCATGCATGCCACTTGGCCAGGCAACGTGACTGGTACCAGGCGCCACACCACTTGTGCGTAGGATGTGAGCAAGTTTGACAAGAGGTTCAGTACGTATGACGGGTATCACCAAAGCAGAGGGAGATTGAGCAAAGCGGTGGGCACATGGCCCCTACCCCCCAAGCCATGCCTGGACTCACGTCACCGCTTCGAGGAGCTGAGCTGCTGTCACCAATGGTGATGATGCTGCAGACGGGAGGCACCTGCAACGCACGCACGACAATGTCAGGGTTGCCCACGCGTGCTAGGACTGTGTTTGCGTTACCGATGCAACAACAAACCGTGCTTGCTGCGCAGTCGCACTTGTCCGCAAGCAATCGACATACGCAAACCGGGACAGCGAAGAGGCGCTCCAGCACATGAGGTGGGTTGCATGCGCCAGATTTTCAAGTGCATAGAAAGTGCATAGAAAACTCGACCTGGCTCACCCTTGCAGCTGTACCAGCAGAGCTGGGGCCAGTGAGGTCGAGCACACTAGCTCGTGGAGGCACCTGTAGACACACACAGCCATGCGACACACAGTAAGTACCTGCGCATGCGCTGTGCAGGTCATTCCAAAGTGTGCCATACCAAGCCAGCTGCACAACCGCCACTGTCCGCGCAGACAACAATGCACGCAACGCTGACAGCACTGGCGCTCTGCATGCCATTGCAAAATCACAATGCAGGGCAGTGAAATGGAACACCCACTGCTGAGGCACCTGCGCCCTGTGCCAAACTGATGCGCACCTGCATCAGCGGGGGCAAGCCACCACCAGCCGGGTTGACACCTGCGTGAGCAGCTGGGGGCTGTGGTGGCGTTGCTGCCTGCGCCATTGCGGCTTGCGCCGCTGCTGCCTTGATTGCAGCATCTGCAGCACCTCCTGCCCCACGGCTGGCGGTCTCGTCCTGCAAGGAACAGAAGAAGAAAGTTCAGACTTGTGCAGGAAGCATGCAGGGTAGGTGCATGTTGACGCCCGAAGCCCAAGGCACGCAAAACACTTTCAAGCTAGCACGAGCAACTGCACACAAATGAGCAGGGGCACAAGCAACAGACAGAAGCATGGTGGTGGCGGGTAAATGAACTGCGGGGACAAACTCAATCCCCATGCTGCACAGGCATGTGATGCTTGCTGACAGAAGTCACACTTTGTTGTCAGCTGCTCTGCAAGATCTGCACTGCAAGCATACCTGTCCTGCAACTTCTGGGCATCCTGTTGAGGCAAGACCCAATGCACGCACTGCTTTTAGACAGGCAGATGGACCCACCTTGGCGCCCGGCCCCAGATGCAAGGAGCTCAGCTCCTTGCTCGGCTCATGCGTGCCTGCGTGTCCAGCTTGGGTGAAGCCAAGCATTGTAGTGCTGGCGTGCTGACCGCTCCTGGAGGGGCCTAGGCGGTCAGGCGTGCCCTGCACAGACAAAGCACATCCAGCAGTAAGCCCACTGGCTCATGACATGCCTTGTGTGCTGCTGGTCAACCCTAGAGCCTCTCAATCGCTTTGAGCACACACAAGCTGCCGCAGCAAAGGGCTGCATGCATCAAAGCAGCCTGCCGTCAATTCAAGACCAGCAACAATGCCAGTGACTCAC
Source organism: Desmodesmus armatus (assembly GCA_007449985.2). Lineage (NCBI taxonomy): Eukaryota > Viridiplantae > Chlorophyta > Chlorophyceae > Sphaeropleales > Scenedesmaceae > Desmodesmus > Desmodesmus armatus. The sequence continues at coordinate 138,861 of VIIQ02000600.1, forward strand.
CGCTGCCGCTCCACCATCTGCCCATGGACCAGCCATGGGACCCATGCCACCACCGACAGTGTCATGTCCCAACCTGCCTTGGCCAGCACTGCCTGTGGCTCCTGCTGCAGCCCTTGGGCCAAGGCCAGCAGCACCGCTAGTAGTACCACCACCACCAGCCGCAGCCGCAGCAGCACGTAGGTGGCCATCGCCCCCCCAGCCCAACTTGTTGTGATCAGCCGCTGCAGCTGCAGCCGCTGCAGCTGCAGCCCCAGGGCCGGCCTCCTGGCTGTGGCCGTGCTGATGCTGAATCCCTGCATTGGCCGCTGCGCGCCCCAATCCCTCAGCCACCTGCTGAAGGTTCCTCGGGCGCTGTTGCTGCTGCTGTTGCAGTTGCTGATGACATTGGGCGGGCTTCAGACCCTGCAGCACCTGGTCGTGCTGCCGCTGCAACAGCTTGAATTTTTGCCGCCTGTTCTGCTGCCGCTGCTGTATGTGCTGCTGCATGTACTGCTGCTGCTGCTGCTGCTGCTGCTCAGCAGTCAAGCCACTGACCTGCACACGACAGTGGGGTTTCGAGGTGCTGAGGTGAACATGCCTGCAACTTCATTTCACAAAACTCACCAGAAGGCCTGTAGTGTCGACATGTCGTCATACTGTGCCGCATGGCACAGAACTGCGGCCCGCTTGCGGCCCAGCACAAGCTGCTCACAAAGAAAGTGACCCTGCGCACAAAGCTTTGCTGCCTACATGCACTCCAAGCTGCATATGAAAGCAGTCACAGCACATCACAACCAGAGATTCACGATGTCATGCCCAGCAGAATCTGGCAGGAGTGGACACGCTTGCAGAACTCACCGGGTCCACGTCCATCTGGTTATTGCCCGCCGCAGGCAGAGCGATGTTGTTGTTTCCAGCAGCTGGTAGGGTACCTGCAGGAAGCGCCGTATGTAGGCAGCAGCGAAGACCACCAGACAGACCGCTTAGCGACACACAAATGCAATCCATGCAGAACTCAGCTGGCCTGGCCCACATTAGTGTGTGTAGAGCCCATCTGAAGTTGAGGACCCTAAGTAGGTTTGATGACGTGTGCATGTGACAGCTGGCACCTGATACTGTTGTGCAGAAGTTCAAAACCACGCATGCGGAGTTCAGCACCAGCCCCCTGCAAACCCAGCCGGTGTCCTGCAGGTTGTGTGCCTCCGATGTCTCGCGGGGCGCCAAAACACCTGCCCCAAAACGCCTTGCAGCAGCCCCTGATTACCTGCTGCTGCTCCATGCCTTGGCAGCGCCTCGTCAATCCCAGCACGCGCACCCACACCCTGCAGGACAGAAACAAAAGACATCGCTGGGTGACCTCGCTGATACGATGTTGCTTGCTACTAAGCTGGACCTCCATGGTATTGTTGGCATGTCCTGCATCGCGCTTCTGGGCATGCAGGCTGCCTTGTTAAAGCCAAGATGGGACGGGACCAGCACATGCTCACAGCAGGAGGTGGCGTCCTGAGCACGCTGTCCCGCTGTACCCTCTTGGAGGGTGTGGCACCTGCTGATGCGGCTGACGATCCTGAAAGAACGTTCAAAAACAGTCAGCACAGGGGTTCTTTCAGTCGATATCATTTTTTCAGCAGCCAGCATACTGTGCTGACATGCATACATGAGCGTGCTGCCACCTGGTTCTGCATGTGCTGGCCTGGCAGGACGAGACTGTGCCACCACGTGTAGCGTGGGGTGTAAGTGAGCGTGTGGCCAGAGAATGGAGCTGCCTCCTTCACTCCTTTGTAGCATGCGCACCTCTCTTGCTGCCACTGGCACGTGCTGATGGGGGTTCCTGCAGCAGCACGGCAGCATATTCAGCAGCCTACGAGTATGGTGACAACCACAAGGCCACACACACACACACACACTCGGGCTCATGGGACTGAATCATGCTGTAATTTGGCCCACTGCTCCACACAGCAGGTTGACTCGGTGCTGGAGTGTGTGCAGATGCACAGGCAGTGTGTTCACCTGCTTGGCCAGAGTGTAGGTGGCCTGCAGGTCCTCCAAGCTATCCACATCGGTCACAAAGTGCTGGATCGCGTCTTCCAGACGCGTGTAGGGATTGTCCTCGTTGCGACCACCAATGCTGCACAGGCATCGATGATATCACCAAGGCAAACACATGCCAGCAGTGTCAGCAAGTGAAGCAGCACATGGCAGCTGTACAGAACCTATCGTATCTCACTTACCAGAACCAGTTGTGCTCCCCTTTAACTGTATATCTGAGCTGAGCCAGAAATTGGTGGGATCCTCCCACACAGCGCTCACCGACCCTCCCTGCCCCTACTCTGCGATACTTGAACTTCTCCTGGTCAGCCATACCAGCAGTGCAACGCTAGCATGTGCGTGGGGCCTGTGTAGGAAAGTGTCGGAAAGGATCAGACCCACTACTTCACTACTGCTCTGCAATGTGAGGTAGCTCTACTAGACGCCTTGCACCGACAAGACGTTACGTTTCAACTGATCCTGAGACCTACAATGAAACTTGTGTGAGATCAGTGGTGACCACCAAGGGTTCGCTCGAACAGCACTACTTGTATTCAAACTCCTGTCAGGCAGGTGTGGTCATGCATGAGCTGAACAGTGGCTTCTGCAGACATGATGTTCCTTACGAGCTCTATCCCTGCTAGCGGCCTAGCTTCTGCACAACCCTCGTTTTGAACAGAGCGGCCTCAGGGGGGGGGGGCGTGCCACGTGGCCACTGGGCCCATGGGAGAGGCAAAGGCAAGGGGGCACCCTTTCCTCTCCCTTGGAAACATTCACAAGCGACATCGCCAATAATAATGCCAACAGTCAAAGCAGGTAGTGGTCTGCAGGAGGGAGTGAGGGGGGTGCGCAGCTGCCCCTTCGATCATGATTGTCAAATAGGAGGAGAGTCTGCAAGCCGAGCGTGTATGAGATGCCAGCCACAAACTCTTCTGACTTATTGATGTATGGTGTGGCCCTGTGTGCCCTCATCCATATCACGTTGAATTCGGCAGACACCACCCTTCTTGTTGTTCCCTTGAATCTTCAGCCCTGCCACTGCCAGATGTTGTGCTAAGCACATGTCAGTTTTACAACTCAGCCCTGTCAGCTGGTGAGTGCTTCAAACTTGCTTTGACCAAGGCCTTAGGCCTCAGCACACAGCTGGTGCAACAGCTTCAGAGCAGGTTCAAGCCATTTTTTGGTGTACTGGCAGTAACTGCCGAACGTCGCAGTGTGACGGAAAACAGAAGAAACATCACCCACTTGGTGCCCGCGGCGGGCTGCAGTGATGTAAAGAGGGATGATGGGGATGAATCCAAGCAAAAAGAGACCAGGGAAGGCTGTTGAAGGGTGGGCTGCACCTCCTGCATGCTGCTGCCACCCAATTGTGGACAGGCATTGCGGTATGCCATGTATGACTGCATTCAATGCAAGGGGCTTATGTGCAGAAGCACACAGCACTTGGCGCAGCAGGGCTGCTTCTGTAGCTGTTGCCACTGTCTAGAGGTAGCTACCTACCTAGGTAGGCTATAGCCGCAGTGAGTGTGCAGTTTCAACAGCACACAACCAACATGCCCCTGGCGAAGCTCGTGCGCAAGTAGGGCAGCCATCGGCACTACTAACCACATATAAGCCACACTCACGCCCAGCAGCTGCCTGCTGCCGCCTTTGATCCGGCTGCTGCGAATGCTGTTGCTGCTGCTACTTTGCCCCTACGCATTTTGCCCCGGGCAAAGCTTAGCAAAGCTGCAGGCTGCAAGCCTGCGGTGCCTGATCTCGATGGAACCATGATTGAAGCTGCAACATCAGTAAGGCTGTTGCTGCTGCCCAGTTGATGGTGCACGTGGTGGAAAGGGGCAACACCTGCCATGCAACAGTGTTGTTGGGAGCTTGAGGGATGAACAAGGTGGGCCAGGGCACCCTGCAGGCAGGCTGTTACATATACTTCACGGCTGCGTAAGGAAGGGTGCATGTTGCATGCCCACTGCCAGCCGCTTGCATGGCATGGCATGCCCGCACCGTGCAAGTGGCCAGAAGCCAGCACAGAAGCCAGCATGCAGTTGCAGGGGAAAGGTGTGGCCCAATGTTGGACGCTGCGGAGTAATTGATCCGTCTTTGCACAACTGTGTGCACAACAACAACACAATGTGATGGCGATCAATCACTGAGTAGTACGCACACTGCCTCAACCACTCCCTGTGAGCGGCACTTGAGTTGCAGACGGCGATAACAGCTGTGCATGCCCCTCAGACCCACAGACGAAACCAATGTCTGCCACACACACAGCAAGCACTGCTTCGCCTAGTATTGGGTATACAAGCTGGATTGCAAGCACAACATGAAGGCAACATTCACCTCACTGCTGCTGCTGCAAATACATGACATGTGCCTGTCAGTTGGCTGCCAATATTGTGGCCTCACCAGTTGTCAGCAATCAGCCGGTGTTGCTTGCGCACAATTGGCATGGTGCCTGCTGTTGCAATAGTGGTGTCACGCACATTTATACTCGAATGCTGTACTGCTTTGTAAGGGGGGAGAGTGTAGCACAGTCACCCCAACTCATACCACTGGCAGCGCTGTACATTTTTGGAGGGGGGGGAGTGTGTACTACACGCTATTAGCACAGTCCCGGGACTGTGCTACTCCCTCCCCCTTCCAAAAATGTACAGCGCTGCCATTGGCATGAGTTGGTGGACCCCCCCCCCTGGGGTGTACACACACAGTGTGATGCTCCCCCCCCCCCCGTCATACCAACAGCAGCGCTTTACCATCTTGGAAGGGGGGGGGGGTGTAGCACAGTCCCCCCAAATAAGACGGCTGTTACTCCTTTCCCAATCTGGAGGGGGGGGGGTAGCACAGTTCCCCCCCCCCCAAGTAAGTAAGACAGCCAACAGAGCTTTCCTAATTGGGAAAGGGGGGAATGGGCAGCACAGTGGCCCCTCAACTCATATCGCCGGCAGCACTATACTGCTTTTCAAGCCTTTCGAAGGCCGGGCTGGGGGAGTGTGTAGCACAATCGCCCAAACTAAGACACCGGCAGTGCTTTCCTACTTTGAAGGGGGGGGGGGTGTAAAGCACAGTCGCCCCCCAACTTCCCTGGGCAACGCTACATGGCTGTTGGAGGGGGGGAGTCTGTAGCATAGTCAACCCCAACTCAAGCGGCCGGCAGTGCTATATGACTTTGGAAGCGGGGGAGTGTGTAAGACAGTCGCCCCTCAACTCGTATCACCAGCAGCGTTGTACTGATTTCGAAGCGGGGAGTGTGTAGCACAGTCGCCCCCAACCCAAGAGGATTTCGGAAGGGGGGGAGTGTGTAACACAGTCGCCCCCCAACTCATATCACCAACAGAGCTGCACTGCTTTTGAAGGGGGGAGTGTGTAGCACAGTCGCCCCCGTATAGCCGGCGGCGCTATACGACTTTGGGAGGGGGGGAGTGTGTACTACACTGTGGCACAGTCGCCCCCAAACTCATATCACCGGCAGTGCTATACTGCTTTTGAAGGGGGGAGTGTGTAGCACAGTCGCCCCCAACTCAAGCGGCCGGCAGCGCTATATGACTTTGTGAGGGGGGGAGTGTGTAACACAGTTGCCCCCCAACTCATATCACCAACAGTGCTGCACTGCTTTTGAAGGGGGGAGTGTGTAGCACAGTCGCCCCCAACTCAAGCGGCCTGTAGCGCTATATGACTTTGGAAGGGGGGGAGTGTGTAACACAGTCGCCCCCCAACTCATATCACCAACAGCGCTGCACTGCTTTTGAAGGGGGGAGTGTGTAGCACAGTCGCCCCCAACTCAAGCGGCCTGCAGCGCTATATGACTTTGAAAGGGGGGGAGTGTGTAACACAGTCGCCCCCCAACTCATATCACCAACAGCGCTGCACTGCTTTTGAAGGGGGGAGTGTGTAGCACAGTCGCCCCCAACTCAAGCGGCCTGCAGCGCTATATGACTTTGAAAGGGGGGGAGTGTGTAACACAGTCGCCCCCAACTCATATCACCAGCAGCGCTGCCGCAGTGGCACTGCTTTTGAAGGGGGGAGTGTGTAGCACAGTCGCCCCCAACCCAAGAAAATTTAGGAAGGGGGGGAGTGTGTAACACAGTCGCCCCCCCCCCAACTCATATCACCAAAAGCGCTGTACTGCTTTTGAAGGGGGGAGTGTGTAGCACAGTCGCCCCCAACCCAAGCGGCCGGCGGCGCTATACGACTTTTGAAGGGGGGAGTGTGTAACACAGTCGCCCCCCAACTCATATCACCAACAGCGCTGCACTGCTTTTGAAGGGGGGAGTGTGTAGCACAGTCGCCCCCAACTCAAGCGGCCTGCAGCGCTATATGACTTTGGAAGGGGGGGAGTGTGTAACACAGTCGCCCCCCAACTCATATCACCGGCAGTGCTATACTGCTTTTGAAGGGGGGAGTGTGTAGCACAGTCGCCCCCAACTCAAGCGGCCGGCAGCGCTATATGACTTTGGAAGGGGGGGAGTGTGTAACACAGTCGCCCCCCAACTCATATCACCAACAGCGCTGCACTGCTTTTGAAGGGGGGAGTTTGAAGCACAGTCGCCCCTCTTATACTACGGTACCGGCTGCACGCTAGGTATACTGCTTTTGACGCGGGGGGGGGGGGGGGGGAGGGGGCAGGTAGCACAGTCCCCCCCCCAAAACATCATACCACCGGCAGCGATATACTGCTTTGTAAGGGAGAAGTTTCTCACCTGTCAGCATTGTTGTGTGTACCCACCGACACAACAGTTCCGTATGTGAGGCTGAGGGATGGATCCCTGGCTGCCCACTGCTTGTTGTGTGAGGCTCGGTAGACGCCCTGCTGTCAATATCAGCTGGATGATAACCAAGTGTGTACTTGTGCTGCAGCAAGAAAGCCGGTAACTGTCTCTAGCGCGATGGATGTGATAATGGGTGGCTTCCGTTGCTGGGCGGGACGCACAACATGCGCCCAGCAGTAGACTTACCTTAGCACTCCGTCCTGCCAGTTGCTTATAGTCATGAGCTTCATGACTGCTGAGGGTAGACTCAAGCCTGAATGCCAGCATTCTGCCTGCAGCTGTTTACGGAAAACCTGCAGATGAGGAGCGATGGTATTTCAGCCCACAAACAGTATCCTGAGAGTAACTTTCAACCTTCTTCTCTAAGGTGCCCAGCGCTGCAGACAGCGTATTGCAGACAGTTTGTTTCACGGAAACTGAAACCCCATGAACGCGTGCATGGTTCAGCATGGTTGCATGAAGCCGGCCTTAGCCCAGTTTCTAATGATAGACTGAATCATTTATTTTTTGGAGCTTACATCTCTGCATGCACTCTTACCAGCCATACTATTTCCTCATTCCCGACTGCAGCGTTTGCTGAGCTTCTTGTGGTGCTGCCGGCACTCTGCACGTTGTCGCAAGTTTTTGGACGGCCGTCATGGCCACTGAACAGTCAGCACTGCCCTTGCTGCAGCTTCCAGATCCCTGTATGCTAGCAGTGCTGCGCTGCTGTGCTGATGACCCCTGCAGCTTATTCAGCGCCGCCAGGGCACACAGCAGGCTGCATCAGGCATCCATGATGGCACTGAGCAGTGTCACACTAGTCACAAGCGAGCAGCAGCGGCTAGACAGTCTGCTGCGGTTCCTGTCAGAGCGCTGCCAGCAGATTGACAGCATCAGCATGGAGCGCTGTGACCCTAGTGACCGCAATTTGTGGAATGTCCCTCTCACCCTTGCTCAACTGCCGTCGAACCTAGACAACCTCAGTAAACTGGCTTGCGACGGTCTGGAGCTGCAGCTGCTGCCTGGTGGCGGCAATCTGGGTGTGCTGGGGGCTCCTATGCCCGCTCTCAAGCACCCGTACATGAGGGACTGTACGCTGCTTGACATCGACAGACTTTCAGAAGCCCTGGCCCTGCTGCCTCACCTGGAGCACCTCGGCCTGTACGACAACGTCGACCGCCGCAGTTATTCCTGCTCCACCCTCCCTGGTAGCTTGCTGGTGAGCATGCAGCAGCTGACGTGTCTGCAGCTCAACGACGTGTATCTGCACGGCCCAGAGGGCCCTTGTGATCGCGCCACTGCTCATCTGCAGCACCTCACAGCACTGACGAGGCTGGTGGACTTGGAACTGCAGCTGACAATCAGAGCAACATCACTGCCAGCACGCTGTCGGGCAGTAAGAGTCTCACTGCTCTGTGTTTGAAATCAGGAGGGGGCACCATGTCCTTTGAGCCAGGTGCCCTGGCAGGCCTAACCCAACTGCAGGACCTGGACCTGTACTGCTGTACTGTCCTTGGAGCTGCACAGCTGCTGTCCCAGCTCGGCAAGCAGGACCTGCAGCAGCTGACGGGCTTGTCCCTCCGCGGCAGCTTGAAGTTTGAAGCTCCCTTCCCACCAGCAACAGCCTACTCAGCCCTGACAGCCAGCAGCAAGCTGCATGTTCTCGACATCAGCAGCTGCTGCTTGCCAGCAGGCGCGTGGCAGCACATGTTCCCCGCCGGCAGGCAGCTGCCGCACCTGCGGGCACTTTATATTGAAGGCATTCAGCACCCTGGCACAGGACCTGCAGTAGCCCCTGAGGGCACCTGCCTTGCCGGCTGCTGCCCCGTGTTGCACTTTATCGACATGCAGCACTTGCAGTATACGGCACAGGGGCTGGCGGGGCTGCAGGTGCTCAGCAGCTTAACCCAGCTGCACTTACAGCCTGCAGGTGGCTCGACGGAGGGGTTGGAGGGGGTGTGTCAGCTGACAGGGCTGCGGGAACTGGAGGTGCGTGGGCTCCCTGATGCTGCAGAGGGGCTCCTGCTGCAGCTGACACAGTTGCAGCAGCTGACCAAGCTATGCTACTTTGGAAGAGTCCAATGTCAAGCATGGTGCAGTCAAGTGAGTCTGAATGGTGTTCAGTGCATATGTTGCTGCCACAGCATCTGAAGTGGTATGTGCTGTTAGGTGGGTTGTCAGCACATGCACTTATGCCCTGCCCAGCCACATACACAAGCCTGCAGCTGGTTGCATGCAACACCCCCGTGGAAGGAGTGTCTGCCTGCACAAACGTTTGCTCACGCCATCATGCATGGCAGCTCACACTTGTTCCTTCTTGTTTTTCCTGATCCACCGCTTGCTGGTGCTGTTGCTATCTCCTGCTACACATGTGGTTGCTGGTGTGCAGGCCCCTGATGATGAGCCCGTGTGGCGGCAAGTGCTGCAGGACCTTGTGCAGCACAACGACCCTGCAATAGCACAGCAGGCAGCTGCATCACTGGCGCAGTGACGCCTTGTCGCAGCAGCACAGTGAAGGACGTCGTTGCTCAACGTGTTGTGCAACTGTGTCCTGCATGGATATCAGGCGTCTGAGTATTGGTTGGTGGTGGTGCTGGTCACACAAGTAGTGCGGCTGCAGGCGTGCATCCTGCCATATGGCACTGCATGCTGTCAGCACTACACAAGTCTGCTGCCGGTGCTGGGGGAGGGTGGGGCAGTGTCTTAGACAAGTTGTTGGGTGCTCAAGCTGCTGACTTGGTGCACAAAGGGTTGCATAATCTTTTTGTTTGTATTGACCAGGTGGGGCGGACTCCCCTTTTCTTCTTCCTGTCGCATGGGCGGCATGAAACGGTTTTTTGTACGCATCTGCCGTGGTTATGTGCTGATGCTGGACGTGGGCTAAACCAAGTGCCACGATGCACACAACATGTGTGTTGATGCAGCATCAATGCTGGTGTTGGACTACAGCATGGCAATGTACGTATGTGACAGTGACTCACATTATGGTTACAGATCCCTTGAATATTGAGGCTGATCTGATTGTTGTTTCACATGAGCGTGCTGACGAATTGCAGCCTTCCCATAGGAGCAGTATCAAGGAAAGAGTGTCAGGCTCAGCCACAATCAGCAACTGCGCGCAGGTCACATCTGGGCTACAGCCTTGCACCAACGTCAAAGAGTTCAGTCAACATGCCCACTCCTAGATTGGCAATGCAGCAGCAGCTGTCAGGACAACAATGCGTGCAAGTTTAACATACAGATGCGTCAGCACAGCAACAAAACATACATGTCCCTATGAGCATCCAATCTGCAAGTGTCTGCACACTTCATGCTTCTAGAAGACCTTACTGCACCATGCAGCAGCGATATGGCACACATAGTCCCATTCCAGAACCATTGCCTACTTATCACCGTACACATAGCACAACATGCTTGCAGCATATGACAAGCTGCCGCCCATCAAGCACTTGTGATGCAACCACCCCATGTATTTGCTATTGGACAAAATTGGCTAGCGCGTGCCTGCCGATCCATCAATACCAAAGGCTACCACACAAGGCAGACACAGGCACGCAGCAACACCCAAGCTTGACCAGAATGCCTTGTCAACACAGCCCCGTGCCACAGTCACAAGCCTTCCTGCAACACGCCAGCACGCTTCTGCAGACCAGCAGAGGGCTACAGGCATGAAGCATGTGCAAAAGAATCCCACTGCAGCCCTGTGTGCACGCCCCGAGCTATGCAAAGCTCAAGCACACAGCTCCACATCCCACAGAGATAAGACCTGTGCGCACACTGTGCCAAGTCAGCCAATCAAGTGCTGTGCTGAGCAAGTGTCGCAAGAACAAGCACACTGCCTAATTCAGTGGGGCGACTGTGCCACACTAGGTGTCAGGGGCAGCAGTAGCAGCAACGTCCTGAAACAAGTCGCATGTTCGCGCGCTGCAAGCAAACTTGCAGGGCACAAGCTGCACAGCAGAAATGCAACAGAGGGACGCCTGAGGCGCATGCTGCACCTCCATGATGCGGCTATGCAGCCATGCCCATCCTGCAAACAACATGCCCTGCTGAGAGGCTGCTGCACCTGTTTGTCCTGATCCCTTGCACCTCTTCACGCTGCAAAACGGAAGTGCAGGCCTACACTGCAATGGCACCCACCAACAGGCGTATCCAGAACACAACATAGGCAGGCCAGACATGCCAACTTGGCATGATGTCTATCCACGTCCATACACAGGATGGATGCCTGGAGAGGCAGCACACAAGGGGTATAACGCCAGCATGCAAGAAAGCATTATGCGCTGCATTGCCTGTCTGCGGCTGTGAGCCCCAAGCCACAAGGACTACATCAGCCGTCGACTAACTTTGCAGGTGCCCAACCAGCGGGCAGGGCTGTACAGCATGCGGAACCAATTCTACAACAACAAAAATGCACTCCCATCAACACCTGCCATGGCCATGCAACAAGCTGTGCACAGATGGCCCACAAAAGCCTCGGATTTGCCCCCAAGAGCAGCTGTGAGCTGCCATAATGATGACTGATGCTTGCCCATGTGCACACACCAAAAAAAAGTACTACTTTAGTAGTACTAATGTCCTGCCTGTGCTCTGTGAATCTGCTGCAAAGGAATAACCTTCAATATTGTTTGGGAACACAACAGCGTCCACCTCATTCAAAAGCACGCCAAAAAAGCAGCTCCGCCCCGTCCTGCTGGAGCAGTGATGCAGCCCCAACGCAGACTGGCTGCATCAAGCGCTGGCAAGACCAACATGCTGCTAGGAATAGCTTCCCAATACTTGCTGGTCTCATAGCACCTGGCATCCTACGGTGCCACCAGCCCACCGCAGCCAGGACAAGCAACAATTTCAAGTATGGCAGCATGTGAGCACAGTGCCAGTCTGCACATGCAGAAGGGCAATGCGATGCTCTCCGGCCGAATACACTGTGGCGCCTGCTGCATTCAAGGACCAGACGAACATCAAGAAGCCACTGCCAGTGAAGAAAGTACAGCATGCGCCTGCTGCAAGGTCTGCACATGGTGCGTGAGGCTGCCAGGACTGAAGCAAGCATGCCCCGTCCCACGTAGTGTTCAGTTCTGCAGCAGAACAGCACATGCAGCAGCTTAGTGGGTATGGCTGCAACTGCACGGCTACACTGAGGCTGTCTCGGTCCAAAGGACTGTACCATGCTGGCGTTACAAGTATGACACATCACTGCCTGGATGCAGGCAGCTTGTATGACACATCACTGGCTGGATACAGGCAGGTGTACTTGGTGCTGAAGCGTGTGCTGAGCATGCAGTGTGATCACCTGTGCTGCCATAGTGTAGAGGGCCTTCAGGTGATCCAAACTGTGAGCGTCGCCATCCACTTTCAGGAGCTTAGCAAGTGCATCGTCCAGCTGCATGAAAGGCTGATCTTCAAGGCACCCAAAGCTGCACAGTCCATAATGGTCTGTAAATAATGCAGCTTTGAGGCACACGGAAGCTGTCCAACGCCTGTCGCAACTCACTTGTACCAGTTTGAATGTCCCTGGTGGGTGCGCTTGAGCTGAGCCAGGGAACTGCTGGGCTCCTCCCAGCGAGCGCTCCTTAATCTGCTTGTCAGGTCCAAGCTTTCGGTGAACCCACCTCCCAGAGATGTTTACTTGGTTGGCCCAGGGGTAGTAAGGGTAGTAAGTACCCTTACTACCCCTGGGTTGGCCATGTCAAGAATGCAGAGTTGACATGTGCAGGAAGCAGAAAATCTTATCAGATCTCAAATCTGATCAGACGCCGCCTGGTGTGGCTTGCACCAACGATGTTTACGCCTTGATTCCACCCGGCACCCTTCATAACTTGCTGGATAAATAACCGACCGTGTGCCCTTGCCTTTATTACACAATGCCCAGTCTGGCTGGTGTGACCTTTCAAATTCTGAGCAACAGTTTGCAGACAGGCTGTGGGCTGTGGCCTGGGCTGTTTTGCAAGATACATACACAAGCATGGAACCTGGCTGAGTTGTCCAATATCACTTCCAGTCAGAGATGTTGGAGATGGAGAACTCATGAATGCATGGTTCCACGTGGTTGCGTGCACAGTCAGTTCCAAACGTGTTGTTGAAAGGATTTCGTTTACCCTGCCACGAGTGTCAAGCTGTATTCTCGCCCATCAGGCCCAGCGTTGTCTCTTTCACCCCTTGGGGTCGACCCAGGACGTCCTTGGGACTGCAGAGTGCCCAGGACTACTTGCTGTACTGCAGCTAGCGCACCTAGTGAGCAGGACGAGCATTCAGCATGGCTTCCGGACAGTCAGCATTGCCCCTGCTGCAGCTGCCAGACCCATGTCTGCTGGCAGTGCTGCGCTGCTGTGCAGATGACCCGCGCAGCCTATTCAGTGCTGCCAGGGCGCACAGCAGGCTGCATCAGGCATCCTCGATTGCATTGAGGAATGTCACACTGATCACATTAGAGCAGCAGCGGCTGGATAGTCTGCTGCTGTTCCTGCAAGAACGTGGCCAACACGTCGACAGCATCAGGGTGAAGAGTTGTGAAGAACTTGACTGCACCTACGGGAACACTCGTGTCACCCTTGATCAGCTGCCGACGAACCTCAACAAGCTCAGCAGACTGGTATGCAAGGAGGTGCAGCTGCAGCTTCTGCCTGGTGGCGGCAACCAGGGTGTGCTGGGAGCTGCTGTGGCCCCTCTCAAGCACCTGAAGCTGGTGTGCTGCGCGCTGCTGGATGACGTTGATGGACTGTCAGCAGCATTGGCCCTGCTCCCTGACCTGGAGCACCTCACGATCGCATTCAGCTGGGACCGCTACGGCGACACCAGCCTAACGATCCCTTGCAGCATGCTGTTGCGCCTGCAGCAGCTGACACGTCTGCAACTTGAGGAGGTGTGGCTGCACGGCCCCCAGGGCCCCCATGATCGCGCCACCGCTGACCTGCAGCACCTCACAGCACTGACGAGGCTGGTGGACCTGCGGCTGGGCCCACAACAGCAGACCACCGTCGGTGCCAGCACGTTATCAGGCGCACAGGGTCTCACAAGCTTGATGCTGACAGGAGTCAACATATGTGAGGGCAGACTCTGGTTCGAGCCAGGTGCCCTGGCAGGCAAGAACCAGCTGCAGCGCCTGCACCTGTACGAATGTGATGTGGCTGCAGTTGCAGAGCTGTTGTCGCAGCTCAGCAGGCAGCAGGAGCTGCAGCAGCTGACCAGCTTGTCAATTGGGCAGAGCGTGCATTTGGGAGGTCTACTCCCACCAGCATCAGCCTACTCAGCCCTGACAGCCAGCAGCAGGTTGTAGCACCTAGATGTCAGCGGGTCACGTATGCCAGCAGGCGTGTGGCAGCACATCTTCCCTGCCGGCAGGCAGCTGCCGCACTTGCGGTCACTGGGGGTTGCTGGTGTAAAGCACCCCGAGACAGGACCGGCAGTGGCCCCTGAGGGCACCCGCCTTGTCAGCTGCTGCCAGCGCTGCGGTCGCTTTACATAAACGGGCTGCTGTACACGTCAGAGGGTATGGCTGGACTGCAGGGATTGAGCAGCTTGTCCAAGCTGCAGCTGCAGCCTGCCGCTGGCTCTGCAGAGGGGTTGGAGGAGGTGCGCCAGCTGACAGGGCTGCAGCATTTGGAGTTGTACGCGCTCCCTGATGCCACAGAGGGTGTGCTGCTGCAGCTGACCCAACTGCTGCAGCTGACCTTGCTTCGCGGTCAGGGCATGATTGATGGTGATAAGGAATACTTCTACTGGTCGGCCGAGGTGCGTGAGGATGGTATTAGTGAGTTTGTTGCTGCTGGAATGTTTGCCTGCCCAGCAGTAGCTCTTGCACAGTTGGACGACAGGGGCCTGAGTTCAACAGGCCCTTGCAGCTGCCAGGAGACTTTCTCTGTGGCGTGGTGAAGTGACAAACTGTAAATTACAAGCCTGGTTGGCTGCGGACGGTATGGCGCATGGTGCATGTGATTGTGCTTTCTTTTGCTGAGGTTGTCATGCATGGCTGCTCATGTCTGCCGTTTCCTGCTCTACCGCTGCTGGTGCTGCTTGCTGATGGTATTGTCTGTTGTACACTACATGCATGCTGATGTGCAGGCTCCTGGAGCTGAACCTGTGTGGCGCCAAGTGCTGCAACGCCTCCTGCGTCACAGCAACCCCGCAGTAGCACAGCAGGCAGCTGCAGGACTGGTGGAGTGATGGCATGTAGGGAGAGTGCAGTGCAGGTCTGAGCGCTGAACAATTGTGTCCTGCAGGATAGTGTCGGTTGGCACCGCTGTTGGTGACACTGGTCACAACAAGCAGTGAAGCTTTTGGCGTGCCATGCGGCACTGCATGAGGTCACAGTACGGTGCTGCTCATGATGCGTGCAGTCGCCTTTTTGTGTGTCATGATGGCATGTGCTCCTGTTGTAGCGTTATTGTGCACAGTGGGTGGGCGCAGCCACTGTGAGCGGGATGCATGTTTGGCACAGTGCATGTGGTAGAGCATCGCAAGCTTGTGTTGACCAGAGGTCGGCCAATTCAGGACGAGTGCAAGTCAGCACTGGGCACTGTAGCTTGCCCCTTCCTGCCGCAGAGTTGTAGGCAGTGATTTGCCAAGCTGCCGTGGCCTTGTGTTTCGAAATATGGTGGACGCTGGGTCTGAGGGGAGGTTTGTGCACGTTGATGCACGAAGCGGTTCCATATGGAACCGTTGCTGCATGTCTGTATAGACCGTCTACATCAGAGTTTGCTGTTTGAAATATGTGCATGCCCCACAATTCCGTTTGGGTGCATTTGTTGACCAACCACTGTAGCGTTCTCCTGAACATGTGTGCTGATCATCATGCTTGAAGCACTGCTGCACTGGTTTGGTAACAGTGGTGACAAATAGTTGTCAGACATGTACTTGTAAGAGTGTTCCCTTCTCAGGGCTGCAACATTCCAACTGTTGGGGGATGCTGACGTCAGCAGTCGGCTGCCATGCTTGGTATCAGCGCACTGACGATTGGTAGCTCAGTTGAAGGCCTCATCAATGCTTTATAAAGCAAAACCTGTTGTGATCACAAGCCAAATCTGCATGGGCCATATGGGTGCATGCATGCACCTGAAAGAATGGAGAGCATCAAGATGCTCAGAAAGGCTGCATCAACACACTATATCATCATTACAAGGCGCCCACCTGTAGGTTTTCACTCCCAAGCCAGCCGCTGGCAATGCATCCTTTTGCCACTGGGCCCAGTGGCACTTATCCTTGTACAAACCAACACACGCCCTGGAATGCCTGTCATGACACCGTGTCAAGTTGGCGACTCTAAGTAGGTTGTGACGTGTTGGGGCTGTGCTGCCAAGTGTAGCACGGCATGTTGCTCCAGCAAAATAGCATGCAGGGCCATGACTGATGCTGTGCAACAAGCGCTTGCAAAACAGCCTCTTCTGTATGTGCACTTGACTGAGACTGGCTGGCATGCGCCTGCCGATCCATGAGATCAAGGGCAACCAGAGCCAGCGCTCGTCCCAGCCCCAGCTGCCCACATGCAATTCGCCTCGATGGTACGCGGACTACTTGCAATCCAGACACCGTTGTCAATGCCCTGCTCTGTGATGCTTTCGTTGCTTGTTCAGCAACAGTGTTTTGATACCAACCCCACAACGATTGGTGAACAACCCTGATCTCATGAATGTGTGCACTGCCATGCACAAGCACCTTGCAACAGCCCAGGTGCACACATATAATGAGAGCCCAGTGGTGTGGCACCTCAATGAGCCTTGCCGACACAACACTCACTCCCCGACGATCATTGCCCAGATGCCAACCAAAATCCCCCACAGCCCTGAGGAGCTCTCCTCATCACCACCTGCAGCCCCGCCAATGCCGCCCGCCACATCATCCCATTTGAAGCTCTCTGCATCATCACCAAACCCGCCGGTGCTGCCCTGCGCGCCAAAGCCGCTGCTGAACCCTGCATCTGATGGTTCGCTGAACCCTGGTGGGGGCTCCATGGTGCTGGCGGCACCCCCAGCTTCTGTGGCAGCGCCAGCCTCAGCTCCTGTACAGTCCAGCAACCAGGCGGCAGGTCAGAGCAGCGGCGGCCAAGGCAGCAGCATTGAGTGAATGCTTGTACAATGCACCCGAGGCTAGTTGCAACAACTTGCATTTTGAGCTGCTACAGCACATGCAGCGCCTGCGCATGGCACCCTTGCGCTGAAACGTCAGAGCAGCAGGGGCTTGACGATACAAGCAAAAGACCCTTCTAACCTGTGGCTGGTGCCAAGCGCACCGTACTGCCCCTTACATGCACAGTGTGCCTAGCTGCTGCGCATGTCTTCCTGCTTGATGGGTCCTCCTACACCGCGGCAAGGATCGATCCCCCCATGTCAACCTGCAAACCCCACCCTGCCGCCTTGAATAACCGGCCCACCACATGCCATCCTGCCAAACACAGTCCACCCAGCCTCGGCAAGGCCGCACCTGCTGCTCCTGCAGCAGCTCCCCCTGCTGCGCCTTCTGCCCCTCCTGCTGCTGCACCCCCTGCACCCCCACCCCCTGGGAGGGGCATGAAGATGGGTGGTGACAGTAGCCCACTGGTCCTGCTGTGGGGACTGAAGAAGTTGTAGTCAACTGCAGCAGCAACAGTGGCAGTCCGACACACCATCACAGGTTGTGAGGGGCAGTGGCGGCAAAATTAGTCAAACGGCACTGAGAGGTTGACTACACACGCTTGACTTGCTGAAGGTGTCAACACCCCATGAAAGCTGGTGCAAGACTGGTGCTCAACATGCAATGTTGCCCGTCACCGACGATGTATGAGTGACTTATACTGGCAAGCAGCAGAAGCTGGCTGAGGGGTTTGTCACCAGGAGCAGTGCTGAGTATGAGGAAAGATGCAACAACGCGCAGCTGACAGCTCTGCATGACTTGCAGTGTCTGCTTAGCAACATCGCCGGCCAATGCCCACCACGTCACCTACCTGATATGGCTGCTGCCAGTGCAATCATGCGCTCATCCAGAGGCAATGGGTGGGTCACAACCTGCACACCACAGCAAGTGAATGACTGAGATGTACTCAATTGGCAGGGCTACTACGTTGCCCAGTTGCAACCTTAGCGCTTGCAGTAGTCTTGCGCCATATCTCCCCTCTGCGCCCCCGCCACACATAACAGCTGCTTGAACGGTGCTGTCGCCTCACACGAATGCCATGCTGTTGCGCACTTTACCCACCAGTTGGTTTCCAGTGACGCTGGGAATGACTGCCACTTCCGTCCGCAGCTGCGCCAGCGGTGTGACATGCACGTCGGCCTGGCCGCTGCGTATGGCGAGCGTCTTCTCCGCCATTGCTGCTGCTGTGGTGGGCTTGTAGCCAAAGTGCACCACATACTTGCCGGCATCGGTGAAGATCTCCTTGGCAAAACCCAGGAAGTTCCTGCGCAGGAAGAGCAGAGTCGATGGCGCATGGGCTATCAGTGTGATGGCCTGCCATTGCTACAACAGTAGGCCAATGTCATTCATAAACAGATATCTGACACACTGCGTCCGCCCATTTACACCAGTGGCCTTCTGTGCTATTCAGCAAAGCCTAAGCATGCCCCAGCAGATTACATACAACAGAGTGCTGGAGAAAGGGAGCCCAAAACATTGACCAGCTGTTCGCTGTGTCTATGACTGTTGGAGCAGCAAGCACCTGTGTGAGTTCACGTCACTCTTTGGGAGATGGTTGCACGTCACAGGAGCAGCCACCTGCGCACCTGTCTATCAGTGCCAGTGTGTTGCCGCTGCCGTCCTTCAGTTCGAACTCCCAGGCCAGCAAGCCACCATCAATGGCTGCAAACTGGCGCTTGCCCATGAAGAGGTCGTACTTGCGGCGCCACAAGTGCCAGCGCTGACGCACTTCCCCTATCACATCACCCTGCACAGCACAAGAGGGTCAGGGACGGGCGTTATTCCCGGCCTATACGTTGCTATACATGTGTGCTGTGTTGCCTGCCGAGGGTTCTGGTTTCCAGGCAGGATCCATGTGCATGCGCAAGGAGCTCACACCAGCGCGCAAGCGCACCTCACCAACCATCTGATCCTGCACATGTGCATGTGACTGCGACTCTCTGTAGGCATGACTGTTGGGCTGTTGTGAGTGGTTTCCCTACTGCTGCCCACATCCACTCCACTGCACTCACCTGTGGGTCCTCTATGTACATGTAGCTGTTAATGAGGTAGGCTGGCCGCCTCACGCGAAACAACACCTGGCTGCCTGCAGCACAGGCCAGCACAGCACACCACAGCACGGCGCAGCGCAGCTTGTGACTGAACAGACAGTGCGATGGTGCACGAATGATGATGCGCCATGCCAGACTGCAGCTGCACCTCGCTCACCCAGCCTGACGGACTGGCGGGGATACAACACATGGATGCATCAGCTAGGCCTGCTGATGCCCTACATCATTGCCACACCGGCCCTGTTGTTTTCAAGCTGCGTGCTGCCTCACCGTCAGCGCTCAGCACTGTAGATGTGAAGCTTCGCCGTGTGCGCAGCACCTGCCGCTGGATCTCATTGCCTATGCCGCTGATCTCCTCTGCTATCAACGCCACCTGCAGGTATGGAGCAGATGGTAGACAGCAGCACAGGCAGCAGCAGAAGCAGCCCGTCAGCATGCCACATGCAACCAGCCTGGTTCCGTCCTGGCTCTGCATAGCAGACAGTCCCTCAACCGTGCCGCATTGAGGGGACGCCTGTCACTCCCTCCGCCACCTTCCCCCCACCCTCCTTCACTGTTCCACCTGCTGCTTGACAGGACTGAGTCCCCTCTTATCCCACCCCAGCCAAGTTCAAGTGGGCACTTCTCGACGTGCTCATTCTAATCTTCCCCTTCATCACCCCCCACCCAGTCACTCACTGCAGTGCCATCTTGGTCGTACACTGTGTACTTTGTCGCCTGCTCAAAGCCCAGGATAAGTGTGCCCCTGCGTCACGCACCAGCGATGTTTGCCCCAGGAGGGTACAGCACCATACCGCATCAAGAAGATGGGGGTAAGACAAAGATAGTGTCCTTGTGTGAATCAGATCCCTTGAAAATCATTCAACCAGGGGCTACTCAGCCTATCATTAGGTGATGACACATTTGACAATGTCTCAAACCTGCAGAGCTGTTACACCAGAGAGGGAAAAAGCTGCAGGGCTGCTACAGTAAGCTTGGTAGCGCTTGGGCAGCACCCATTGCACAAAAGATAGGCACCAACTCGAGACCTTGTATGCAATGCTACAGCACTGCTCTACAACAGTACCCGAGAACCCACATGTTTCGAAGGACACCCCGCTCACCACTCAATTGAACGTGTCACAACCAGCGCCGGGTGGTTGAACACTGCCGCTACCTGCAGCATTGAAAACACTGAACTGGCTTGCGAATGACATCAAGTCATGTGATGACTGCCTTGGAAAGTGGACAAGGAACTCCCCAAAGTGCAGGGCCGGTGTGGTATGTCAGCGGAGAGGATGTACCAGAGACATGCATGGTACATGCATGCATGCATGTGTGACTGCCGCCTGGCACGCTCCTCACGCCGTCTGCTGGGCACAATAGCACAGCTCTGCGGCATGTGATGCCACCTGGGCACACGTGTGGGTTTCAGTGGTCTGAACCACTAGGACCAGAGTGATGAAACTTTGCAAGTGCCTCCCGCCCCAGGCAAGCTCTCACCTGTACATCTGCTGGAGGGGACTCTTGGGGGACAACAGCAACACTGCTGCCCGCATGATCCTGTAGCTCCGTACTGCTGCTGCTGCTGCTGCTGCTGCTGCTAATGTTGCTTGCCTCTGCTCCCAAAGCCGCTGCTTCTGCTGCTTTCCGCCGCTGCAGTGCCTCCTGCTCCCGCGCTCGCCGCTGCTGTGCTGCAATCAGCCGCTGCCTCGACACCTCGCTGTCGACTGAGTACGGCCGCAGCTGCAGCTGCTGCAGCCGCGGGTGCTGCTGTGGGTGAAGCTGCAAAGCTCTATGAGGCTGCTGCGTCAGTGCTGGTGTGGTATGCTGCTGCCTGGGGTGCTTTTGAGGCCAGCAGGGGCCCTGGGCAGCCTGTCAGAAGGGCAGCACAGGGCGGCAGCTTGCGGACACAGTGCGCAGGCAGCGCTGGTCTGCCAATTGCTTTGTTTCAATTCAACAAGCTACCCGCACGTTCATGAATATCATGTGTTGTGCTTCAAGTACGGTATACTGCAGGGTGGCCTGCTTACTTGTGAGTGAAGGGTGCATTGCCTCTGCTGGCGCCAGGCTGGCCACTGCTGTAGGTGCTCCTGCAGTGCTCCAGGGTTGTGAGACAAAGCATGTTGTATGGCACCACCATAGGTCTGAGCGAAAGCAGCTGTACGAGACAGGCTGGTGACACAGAGACCTGTGATCTGCTGCATCTGGTTTACTTCTTGCTTGTGTGATGTTCAGCTCATCTGGATTGCGAAGCTTGCTGAGATGCTGCAGTTAGAGGTCTGAATGTATGGTTCGTGGCAAATGCTGCGTTCAGTAGGACGTTACGTGATCTTGGTAGTGAGGTCAGCAACTGCCGCGCACATGCCGCATCATAGGAAGGTGTACCTATATTTCGATCGCCTGATGGAAGCTGAGGTCGGTGCTGCGGGTGTTGTAGAATTTACCTTACGCTGCCACCACAAACACCAGAACCATCTGCTGTCGGGACATCTCACTTCGCAGCGTTGTCGATCAATCCCAGCACCACCCTTTTTTGTTCCCCTGCACCTTCCCACCCACATCTATTGCGGAAAGCGGCAGCGGCAGCATGGGCACAGAAGATGAAACCGACTTGTCTCTGCAAAATCGGGCCATTGCTGCAGCAGGAGCAGCTCTGGTTGCTGCTTGCATCGTCAACCCCCTGGACGTGATCAAGGTAAGCACATGCCTGCAGCTGGTGCTGGTGCCGTTGCTACTGTCAGCCAGCCTGTGAGTGGCGGTGGTGCTGTTGCTGCATGAGCAGGTGTGCATTCTGCGTGTGCAACCCACTGGATCTTGGCAGAGACAAGTGAAATGCCTTTTGAATCATCATGATCTTGGATGAAGCCCGCTACGGCCCTTTGTCTGCCATGTTGCCGCTGCCGTTATGCTTCCTGCAGACCCGCATCCAAGCGCAAGCCATGGCTGAGGCAGCAGGTGGCCAGCGTGGATGCAGCACGCCGTTGACATGCACAAGCACGTTGTACGAGTAAGTGTGGGTAACCATGCCCCTGCAAACAGCCAGCAAGTAGCAACAGGAAGCCCCCAAGTAGCATCAAAAGATTCTGTCGCAGCAGGGGGCCGCATGCACCATGTCTTCCAGTAGTAGTTCGCGTCAGGTGGAGCCAGCCCTCTCTATGCAAGATGGGCTGATGGGATGTATTTGTTGTGCCCACCCACACCAATACAGGCATGCAGCCATCCACCAGCACGGCCTGCAACCCTTTCATGGCCTGTCAGACTGCCAGTACAGCCACCATCACACAGGGAATCCTGCAGCACGGCCCTGGCTCCCACAGCGTGCCGTCCACACGCTGTGCCCTGAGACAGCAGCCTGGGTGGTCAGATCCAGCGCAGCAGGCAGCAGCAGCGTCACCTTGCATGGGCTCTCCTCTGGCAGCAGTGATGCCCTCAGTAGACTTGCAGCAGGGGCGGGGGCCACTAGCAGCAGCACCTCGGCAGCAGCCGCGGCAGCAGCAATATCTGCAGCTCGCACTGCTGCTGTTGACAAGGCTGCTGCTGCCGCTGCTGCGTTCAGGCGCTGGGGCATTACAGAGGGGCCGCTGCCCATCAGGCGCACCCCGCCGTACCCGATACCCTACGGGTGGTCCCCAGCACCAGTTTCGGCAGCAGTGGCAGCCGCCCCAGGGGCTGCAGCAGCAGTGCTGGCTGGCGCTGGCAGCGCTGCAGGCAGCTGTCCTGCGTGCATCCCTCCGGCGGCAGCAGCAGCCCCCAGCAACTCCATGTGGGAAATGGCAAGGACCATTCGGGCTAGGGAGGGCCTGCCGGTGCTGTGGCGAGGAACGTCTGCCTCACTGCTGATTGCGGTCCCTATGGTCGGCATCTACATGCCGCTGTATGACACCCTGTTGGACAGCTGGAGCAGCAAGCTGGGGTCGCTGGCTCCAGTGGTGTCCGGCACAGCAGCTCGTACTGCCGCCTGCTTCTGCGTGGCGCCGTTCGAGCTCCTGCGCACGCGCATCCAAGCCACGGCAGCAGCCGGCGTCAGCTTGCGCAGCACGCTGGCGACCTTTGTCAACGAGCAGCAGCAGCACACAGCCTCTACCTCAGCTCAGGCTTCCGCCCAGCAGCAGCACCCACAGGCGCAGGCACTGCAACGTGGGGTGCTGCAGGCAGCAGTCCCAGCACAGCAGCAGGCGCAGATCAGGCCAGGGACTGTGCTGCGTTCTGTGCCGCGCATGTGGACAGGGTTCTCAGCCACGCTGGTGCGCGATGTGCCCTTCAGTGCCTTGTACTGGGCCCTTGTGGAACCGCTGCGGCAGGCGATGCTGCCTGTCAACAGCCACTGGCCACCCCTGCAGCGGCTGGACAAAATGCTGCACCATAAGCATGCGACCAGCAGCGCAACCAGCAGCAGCAGCGGGAGCAGTGGGGTTGCCGCAACTGCTGCAGCAGCTGATGCAGTGCTGCCGCCTTCACAGCAGCGGCTGATGCACCACAGCCAGCTAGAGATCTTGATCGCCAACATGGTGTCAGGCTTTGTTGCTGGCGGGCTAGCAGCAGGCGCCACCACGCCCTTTGACGTTGTCAAGACACGCATGCAGATTGCATCGCCCAGCCAGCAGCAGCAGCAAGGGCTGGGCCGCGACGGCAGCAGCAGCAGGGGCATCAGGGTGTTCAACATCCTTTCTGAGGTGTACCGCAAGGAGGGAATGGAAGGGATGTTCTCTGGGCTGAAGCCTCGGGCGGCTCGTGCAGCGCCGGCTTGTGCCATCGTCATCAGTGTGTATGAGCTGCTCAAGTCATACCTGACGCCATCGCGTCAGTGGCAGGGTTGAGTGCTTGGCGGTCAGGTGGGGTGAGGTGGACGGGGCGCTTGTTGCAAGTGCGTTGGAGTTTGGTTAGTGCACGAGGTGAAGTGGGTGTTCTGGTGGGGTGCTGGGTGCTGGTAGCAGCTGATTGCGGTCTGTCTGCATGCTGCTGTGCCCAGCATCCGCACTTTGTGCACAGCATGTGTGGGTCTGCTGTGTTTTGGTGCTGTGGGAGGGGCATGAGAGTTGCTGCAGGTTCCTTAGGTCTTCAGGGGGGCTGAGAAGCTGCCTGTCGCAGTGTTGAGTTGCAATTGTGGTGCAAGATCAGCACCTCGACATCAACTGGGTATTTGACGCTTCTCTTTGCACCACACGGTGTGATGCCTATCTTGCCCAGTAACCTCCCTGCCAGTGTGGGGCATGGTTGCTAGAGCGTCTCTTTGTCCTGGCACAGCCACAGCCATTGTGGGCGTAGGAGGGCAGCTGTGAAACGCACTCGCCATGGTGTATCGCATGTCACAGTGCAGCCAGGGCAGCATGGCAGGTAGGGGGCTTCACAGCAGGGTGCTCATTGCTCGTCTGGTCGTACTTCACACCCTCCACGGTGCTGCTGTTGCAGCCCACTTCATGAGCACAAGCATAGCTGTTGCTCCAACCACTGCGCCTGTATCTGTTGCAGCTGGAATGAGGCTCATGCGAGCTTTGGTCGCTTGAGTTACTGCAGTTTGCTGTGCAGCAGCAGTGCAAGGGTGGGGATACCTGCATTGGCCCTTGCCCATGGTGTTGAAATGACACCTCTTGATTTTGCACCACACTCCCTCGTGGTGCTGGTCTCCCGCAATCCTGCCAGCCGTGCCATTTGCGTGATGGGCAGTAAGTGTGCATTGGTTACATACGCTGGGCAGGCTGATTGAAGCATACGAGCGTGCATCCTGCACCGTGCTTGGCCGGGCTGCCCACATTGGGCTGCCCACAGCAGTACAGCCAGTGGGTTCATCCCCTCCCGACAGGATTGGGCCATCCGCATGGTTGCAGTAGTTGGGTACATCACAGGCTGTGCAGTGCATCCACTGCTTCTTATTGTGTGCCAACCTGGCAGTCCAATTGTTGGCTGTGATGCGGCACATCCCCATATGCAGCAACACTGTAGAGCTTGTTATGCCATTGCACATCTGTGTGGCGCCCTTCACATCCTTGCAAGCGATGGCGTCAGGGCCAAAGGCTACAGCTGCAGCAGTTCCGGTATATCTACAGCAGCTTTGGGGCCTTGCTCAGGGGTAATCCTGCCCCAGGCAGCACATTGGCCGCGTTGCTGTTGTGCTGAGGCATGTACTTGCTCAACCCAATTGCAACAGCACATGGTGGCTGTGGGGGCGAGCCAGGTGCCCCTGTGGTGGCGGAGATCAAGGCTGTGGGTGACTGCATTAGGTTGTGTACATGCATGCTCACACTTGTGTGTGGCAAACAGTGGGTGAGGGCCAGGGCTGCAGCCACTGCATGCCGTCGTTGAATTCAGCGATGTTGTTTGCATCACACCAAGCATCCAGGCCTTGCATTAATGTGGCTGTGCAGCCTGCACCTTGCTGCGCAGGCCTCTCTCGTCACTTGGGTGCAGCTGTATGGCAGCAACCCGTATCATACTGTCTGTGCAAGCATTGCTGCACTTCAGTCAGTGCCAGATTTGCTGTTTGCTTTCGCAGGGGCAGGGGTAGTGCACAGTTGTCGCGTCCACTTTGATTGTTGCTCGGTGGCTCAGCCAACTTGTGCAAGCAGGTCTGTTGTTGTGAACTGTGCACCTCCCTTTGGCATTGGCCTTAGTTGAGTTGCACCTACATCCTTCGTGACTGTATCACCAGCTGCATTGCTTGCAGTTCAAGCAAGGCTGTGTTGTGTCTGAAGCAGGCTGTGTGGTTTTTTTGGCTTAGAAGCGTCAAGAAGGGCGCATGTACAACAATGGTTGATTGCACACGTGGTGCTTTGCTGTTCAGTGATGTTGTGCAATGGCAGTGTTGGCCTTGAAGTTGTGAAAGGGTTGTGGGTAACGTTCATGATGATTCTTCTGCTCTTCTCATTTGACCAATCAGAGCAGAGCTGTAGGTCGCCGTTCCCAGGCACGGCGTTTCCCAGAGACGGCCGACCCCCTTGGATTGGCACAGTGGAGGGCCACAGGGTATGGCACATTGGCACCAGGGCCCAGCCACAGCGCATAACTGGGATGTGGGCTCAAGACGTGAGAAGCAAGTTCACATAAGTGCCAGTATGTCGCACCCCCAGTTTACAAGCGCACATGCACAACACTGCAAAGATATCAGGATGCAAAGAGTGGATTCCTGAAAACCCATCAAGCATCCCCCACTTCCCTGGAGGCATGGCAAGCACTGAGGCGCCACAGACGCATGCCAGCAACTACACTTGCTGACAGCCAAGACTTCTAGCCATCCTGCCCCACCCTGCCCCACCCTGGCTGACTGGCTCAAAGGCAACAGCACATATCAGCAGCCTTCCTGCCGGGTGCATGCACCACGGGACACATGCACACATCTAGAGCTTCCAAACAAATTGCCTAGAAAAGCTATACAGCCACAGTAGACCACCAACACCGGCCAGCAACCACCAGCACAAATGCTACCAATGCAAAGGCCGCACAGTTTGACGGCACAAGACCGAACACAACAAACACAACAAGCACTCCTGGAAACGTGCCACTCTGCCGACACTACACCTTCTGCGCTCAATCACTCATCTTCCAAATTGATCAGGTCGCCAACCTCAGCTGTGCCACCAGCTGCTGGTGCCGCCCCTGCCGCTGCTCCCTCGCCCTGCGGCACTGCTGCTGCTTTGGTGCTCTCGTCCAAGAAGCGCAGGGCCAGCACGGCTCCAATGACCACAACGGTGCCCAAGACGAACAGCCACGACAAGTGGTGCAGGACGTAGGATGCTGACAGGACGCCGCCGATGGCACTGCCAATGCCTGCTGTGAAGTAGCTGGCTGTGAAGACTGTGGCTTGCTTCTTCGTCTTATTCTCAGTGAGGAGGCCTGCTGCTGCATTGGCCCACCAGCACGCACAGAACAGCCAGCCAAAGGTCAGCAGTAGACCCTGCACCCTGCTGCTGAAGGCGGGGATGGTGCTCAAGAAGAAGAGCAGGATGCTCGGCCACCCCATGCCAAAGAGCATCCACATGTGCCACGTCTTCAGGCCGCCTGCACCTGCTGCCGGGCCATGCTGAGCGCCTGCTGCTGTGCCAGGGGGCACCTGTGCTGGGCCTGATCCCACACGGCGCTGGACGGCTCCTGATCGGCCTGACATGCTGCCTTCTGTGCTTGAACGGTGTGGGGATGTGGGCAAGGCCTGTGCAAGAGACGAGTGCAGCAACATGCAACAGCAACAAGTGAACACCCTGTTTGCCAGGCCCATTTGCATGCAACCCAGCTACTTTGGGCTTGCCAAGCAGGTGGGCACTCACAAGTGCAAGCTGAGGCTGGTTATACCTGTTGTTTAATACTGTTCCGTAAGCCGGACCTTGCTTGAGTGTCCACAAGCTCAACACTGCTGATCAGCTGGATGCGCACTAGGCTGTGAACCAGCCTGGGGAGCCACTGACGGCGTACACCGATAGACGTGTTGAACACTGACTGAAGGATGAAGGACAAAGCATCGCTTAGCACAAGGGCGAGGTGTGTCTCGGAACACAACCGTCAATTACGTGTTGTCAGCGGTGACCACACCGACATGGAGGAGCGAAATGGTGGGTGCCAACACTGGGAGATGTCAAATTTGTGAGGCGTGAATGGGGCCGGATGCATACAGCACCAGGGGAATCAGGCAAGGGCAGAGAGCTTGGATCATGGCCCTAAACTTTGCAGTTTTGCAGCCCACGCTGCAGGTGTCGTTCGCCGTGTTGATCACCTCTCTACTAACCTTCATCAGGTACGATCATCCCCTGCTTGTGCAGCCTTGACTCACACTGAAGTGGTGTTGAGTCACAGTTGCCCCCCCCCCCCCCTTGATTCCTGTTGCGGCGTGTCTGTGGAGTGGTGGTGGTGGTGGTGGTGGTGGTGGTGGGGTGTCTGGGGGGAGTACTTTGATGCGGGGGTGGGGGTATGTCGCTCTCTTTATAACAGGAGAGTATGTCATCTGCAGGCCTTTTCAATCTTGTTGCTGTCCCGCCCTCTCTGCCCTCCCTGCATGTGCTGCTGTGTGCTACGCCCGCTGTGTATGTGCCGCACAGGCCCATCAACTTCAGTTTAGCATGCCTGTCCAGCGTATTTGTGCTGGTCCTCCACATCCTGCTGGTCCAGAACTTCCATGTGGGCACACAGCTCCTGTCTGCAGCTAGCCTGCTGGGGACAGTATGGAGCGGCATTGCAGCAGCAGGGATTGTGGTGAGTGGCTGGGGCCAAGCCCTGGTGAATGCCTTTGACTAGGTGATGATAGTTGTGTAGCTGGCTGTCAACTGGCTGGTGCGGACGACTGTGATATTGTGTGCATTGCTTGCGGTGCGCAATGTCAGGCAGGCAGGCAGCTGCAACCAGTGCACGCCCAAACACATGTGAAGCAGCATGCAAAGTGCAGCCTGGTGTTCCTTCAGCGACCAGCTACCTTCCCAATTATTGCTGCATATGCAAGTGTATGTGACACCCTCCCACCTTTTCACACTCGTGCCACCTTCCCGCCTTCCTGCCACCCACCCCACCCACCCACCCACTCTCCCTCCTCACGCACCCCCAGGTGTCCGTAAGCCTCCAGATCCCCTCCCGCGCAGGCCAAATCGCCCTGCTGGTGGTCCTGGCCAGCACAGGGTTTGCCCTGGGCTGCCTGGTGCGCGTGTCAGCACGGCAGTTCCCGCTCCTTTTCCTGCAGGGCACGAACCTGCTTATGACCTTTGCATGTCCATCGTGCTGGCCTTCTGGGCGCCAAGCCTGCAGTCATGTGGAGCAGCTACCTGGTATACATGCTGCTGGTAAGTGAGTGCAGCTGGCTGCAGGATTAGGCGCGATCAATGCTGCTTCTGCTGATATGCATGTACTCTGCAGTTGGATCTTCAATCACGCATCATGTTGATATGAGGAGGACCAGGGAAGGTTAGCATGGCTGTGCAGGCAGCTAGTACAGTAGAACTGCATATTTTTTCAGGAGTGCTGCATTTTTTCAAAAGTGACAATGTTTGGACCAATTGCAGCTTTCAGGACAACAGTGGGCTTCACCCAGCAGCGGCCAGCACAAAGGCTCTGCTGCTGCATTTAAGTGTGCATCGTACAAGTCTGGCAACCCTGAAACATCAGCTGCCCTGCTCCCCTCTGTATTCCATGCCGGGTCACGCTGCGCTGCGCTGTGCTATGCCATGCTGTGCCGTGCTGCTCCACCTGTCAGGCCTTCACAGCAGCAGGCCTTGCCAGCGTCCTGTCAGGGCTGCTGGTGCTGCCCAGCCTGGCTACTGCTGAAGCCATGCGCAACGTCATCACAGCACTCAATAGGTCAGGACAGACCAGCACCATGTGCATCAGCATCCTGCTGGCACCCATGCATGTGCTGGGGCCAACCAGCAAACCAGGGGACCCAATGCACCCTGACCACCACCAGCACCAGGAGCAGCAACAGCACCAGCCGCTGCAGCTGGGGCAGCAAGCCAGCTTGTTGTTGGAGGATGCCTTGTCTCCCCAGTCCCTCAGCAGCATTGTGGAGCACGCCAGCCATCCTGGGCAGTGGGGCCTGCTCAGTTTCCTTGCAGCAAACAGCGCCGCTGCCGCTGCAGCCGCTGCTACACTGCAGCAGGCAGACGGCCAGCCTGGCAGCAGCAGTGCAACAGTGGCAGCAGCACAGCAGCAGACAATGGCGTCGCTGCCTTTGCTGCCTTCTGGCACACATTTTGCACCGGCAGCTGCAGCATCACCACCAGCACCTGGTGTCTCAGCAGTTGGGGCGGCAGGACAGGGTCCGTTCAATACATCAGCAGCCAGCACAGCAGCACCTGCAGGCCCAGGTGCTGCAGCAGGAGAAGACGAGGAAGACTGGGGCGATGACCACTATGAAGATGAGTCTCTTACATATGCACTTTCCACATCAGAAGGAACCTAGTGTCAGCAGATGCCAACGTGCAGCTGGCATGGGTGCAGCCCCTGGGGAGTAGCAGCAGCCGTGGCAGCAGCAGTAACAGCAGCGGCGGCGGCAGCGGT
This sequence comes from Desmodesmus armatus, assembly GCA_007449985.2. Taxonomy (NCBI): domain Eukaryota; kingdom Viridiplantae; phylum Chlorophyta; class Chlorophyceae; order Sphaeropleales; family Scenedesmaceae; genus Desmodesmus; species Desmodesmus armatus. The sequence goes on from VIIQ02000600.1 coordinate 168,715, forward strand.
GGCAGCAGCGGCGGCGGCAGCAGGGGCTTCTCTGTAGGGGAAGCAGCACCAGTTGGGCATGCTGCAGCTGCCGGCAGTGCTACTGTCAACGCCGCTGTGCTCAAACCCCATATAAGTGAGCCTGCTACTGCGCTGTTCACCAACACCACCACCAGCAACCAGGGACGCCTTGTCGCCCCTCTCTCAGCCCGGGCGGCGCCGCTGGTACCTCAACCCCTGAGCAGCAACAGCACTTCCAAAGCTCAGCACACGTCCCACCACCATCACCTACACCACCACCACCCAGTTGCAGCTCTTAGCCCTGGCAGCAGGGAAGGTGCAGGGGGTGTCAAGGGGGCAGCCTCAGATCTACAGCGCCACCCGCTGGTTCGTCTGCAGCGGGGAGTGGACCAGATCCGGCCGCTGCTGCAGGCTGCCAAGCAGCTGCAGGGTGCCGTGGTTGTAGAGCAGGCATGGTGGGTGGGACTGCTGGTGCGGCAGCGGGCACGGCAGGCTGTGGATGCAGGGGCCTGGCAGCAGCTAGTGGAGGCGTTGGAGTCCCTACTGCACAGGTGGGTCCGATGCCTGGGGGCCTGCTTAGATGTGAGGGATTGGCTCAGTTGTTACACGTGTTACAACGTGTTGAGGTGGTTGTCACATGTGGCTTGCATTGGGAAGCTATGCAGGTAAAGGGCTTGGCTGTTTGTGGCTGTTTGGGGAGTGTGTTGAGGCAGCCACAGTTGGACAAAGGCTGACGTTAAGGCACTGGTTGGGTGGGAGGTGGTGGGAGGGCTGCTGCCAGTGGGTGCTGCTAAGTGAGGCCACATCCTGGGCCACTCTTGCATTTTTTTAGTACATTTCTGTGTGCAACTGGCTACTGCGTTGTACTGTTGTGATTGTTCAAGTTGCTGCGTTAGTCTGTGTCTTCAGTTCTCCTGCTCCCCTGGCATGCTCCCTTTTTCTCCCCACACAATCCCAGGGTGGCAGCCCTTGAGTCCATGCTGGAGGGCGGGCATGACTACAGCTCCCTAGCCCAACTCACCAGCTACCAGTCCCTGGCAGCAACATGCGGGGCAGTGTTTGCGCAGTCAGCAGCACTGTGCGGCGTGATCTCTAGGCACCTGTCAGTCAAGCTGCAGCAGACAGAGCAGCAGGGTGACCTGCTGCTCGGGCTGCAGCAGCTGCTGGCGGCTGCCTGTAGCAGCAGTCGCAGCACTGCTGCTGCCGCACGCAGTCGCAGCAGCATCAGAGGTGCTGCCTCTGTTGCCCCTGCTGGGGCCCTTCCCTCCACCGAACCAGCACCTGCGACTCTCCCCTCAAGGAGCATAGCCTGCACCCTCAGCACCTTGGCAAAGCCCACCAGGCCAACAGCACCAGTACCGCTCCCGCGCTGTGCAGTCCAAAAGCAGCTTCCTGCGCAACCCCAGGCAACGGTGAATGGGAAGTACAGCAGCACCAGCTCCGCACCCTGCACCTCCAACACAAGCCGCAGCAAGTCCAGCACGGACACCACCATCGACAGCAGCAGCGTTCCTGAAGGCCCTAGCCCTGTCCCCTTCCTCTGCAGCAGCAGCTGCTTTGACTGGGCCGCTGCCAAGCAGCAGCTTGTGAGTGTGCTGGAGTATGAGACTCGGCAGTACTATGCTGCACTGGTGCAGGCAGCAGCTGACAGGCCGTTCAATTGGACCCTGCGCGCAGCATAACGTCACTGATGTTCCTGGTGATGCTGTCTCTGGGGGTGATAGAGGCCTGTCAGAAGCTGCAGGGGGCTGCACAGGCAGTGCTGGCGTGCAGAGGGGATGGCAGTGCGCTGGGGCATGCAGCAACACAGCCACTGCTTCAGCAGCAGCAGCAGGGGCATGATGCTCCCGCTCCTGCTCCTGCTGCTGCAGCCATGAGCTCCAGCAAAGCACACACACTCCACAAGCAGCAGCAGATGGTGCAGCCCAACGGCCTGGACACCAGCATCACCCACAGCGACACAGCACAGGGCCCCAGGCAACTGTTGACAGCAGCCGGCCTAGCCCCAGCTGGTGCATCAAGCACTGCTAGGCTGGTGCATGGGGAGGTGCCGCTGTCTACTGCTGCTCACAGGCACGCCACCGCCACTGCCACCAACCGCTCATCCCCCAGCAACAGTATGATTACTGATGCCAGCGGCAGCAAGAGTGTGGCTGCCACTAGCAGCAGGAGCAAGACCCGGCCTGCTAGCAGCAGCAGACCCAGGGTCAGTGGCACACGGCTGCTGCTGCGCACCTTCCTCATGGTAGATGCCGGCCTGAGGATCTGGGATGCTCTGGCAAACCAGCTACCAGCAGCGTGCAAGTCGAGGGCAGGTATGTTCGTGCCTCCGCACAGTACACCACACACATGTACGCATTGCTGCATCGGGCTGAGCTGACACAGATGCTGAACTTACTTGCCAATCAGGCTCAAGTGCCTGTGTTGCCTGAAGCGACACCAACACGCGCCAGCCTCTTGTGATGCGTGGCCTCTCTGCATTTGCGTATCCCTGTCACGTTCATAGCGCACACAAGCCCAGGCGTCTACTTCTGCTGTTGCCGCCGCTGTTGCTGCTTGCTTGTTGTGTGCCCGCAGCCTTTGCTGCTCAGCTGAGGGACAGGCGCTTCCAGGCTGGCTTCAAGGCGTGGCTGGCATCGTCCATTGCACTGGTGGTCATTGCGGCAGCCTACACACAGCTGGGCTTCCTGGGGGTGAGTGTGGCGGCCGCACTATCTGCACGGCTGTTGCGTCGTATGGTGTTGGCGTGGGGCTTGGGGTGAACTGGTTGTACTTAGGCCTAAGTGGACTGAGCATCTTGCCAGTATCTCCCCTGACATATGTGGCAGCTGCCAGAGTGAACCCGGCGGCGGGCTGGTTTTTCTGCTTTTTTTGCAACATTACGGCAGCTACAGGCAGACAATGAGCAGTCTCAAGTGCCAGCGGCTGGGCTTCCTGGGGGTAGTGCCCCCCCCCCCCCCCCGCAAAGTGCACAGCTCTGTATGGTGCTGACATAGGGCGGGGGGTTGAAGTGGATGCGCCTTGGGCCGTTGAGATGGGATGAGTGCCACTTATGGAGGCTCCCCAGTATCTCCCCTGAGTTGTTGGCAGCTGACAGAAGTCTGCCGAGAGATGTCACTGAGGGTGTTGTGAACTTACGGCAGCTGCAGGCAGACAACGGGCAGTGTCAAGTGCAAGTGGCGCTGCCCAGACAGCATAGCATGGCCATGTCAGGCGCGGTGGCCATGTGAGTTGTTGACAGGTACTCAACAAGTATGGCCTGTCTAATACCCAGGTGTCAAGCTTCAATGCCAGGTGATGCTTTCTTTATTGTTGCATGGACGGGCCTAATTTCTGGTGGTGGTCAACTTGTGGTGTGTATGCTGCTTGCTGTTCGTTGTTTGTGCCTGCAGCGCAACGGTCCGTCGGTGTTCATGTTTGGGTTCATGTCCCTGGTGTTCACCATGAGGGAGCGCGTGGAGTCAAGCATGGAGATGGTGAGAGCGGGCATTTGGGCCCTAGGGCAGGCCTGCTGGGTTTTGTTGCAGGAAGGGCCTGCTGTGTTTGGAAGGGGACAGTGTGCCAGATTCTGATGGTGTAGCCAACAATTGTTTCCTGTGAAAATGTGTCAGCTGTCAGCAGCTTGCACTGCGGGCAAAGTGTGGTGCGGCTGGTCGTCATCCAATCTGGCTCGCCACCGACTCCTGCACCCCTTTGCTTTTGATGAATAGCGCTGGTGTGCCTTGGTATGCACTGGCAGGTGGTTTGCAAATGTATGGACGCTGCATGCCGCTCAACACTGTGCCGCAGGTGTTGTTTCGTGTCGGCGCTACAGTTGTTGGCGCGTGCCTTGGGCACCTGTTCATGTTCAACCCCGCAACCGGTGGGTGCATGGCAGGAGAGCAGGGTGTTATGTCCGCAGCAAAGCAGCATGACATGCAACATGCCAGCTAGCTAGTGTGCATGGCAGCCTCAGTAGAAGTAGACTGCATGCATGATTGTGGTGCACTGTAGCATGCAGAGTCCTTGCGATTTGCGCTGGTATGTCAGGGCGCTAGTATCACGCGTCAGCAGCAGCTAAGATATCAGCTGGGTTTCTGACTGGTTCCTCACTGGGGCTATGCTTGCAGTGACTGCATGTCGGCGGCCCAGCACTCTCTTGCACCCTGCCAGAACGGTGCTCTGCATGCCTTGCTGCAGACCCACATCGTGTCTTGTTGCAACATTCATGCTCACCGCTTTGATGACAAGCGACCTCATGCATCTATTCACCCCGGCTGCTGAGACACAACAATCCTGCTGTTGTTGTGTCTGCTGCGCAGCCTACAACCCCTACATCCTGGGTGCAGTGAATGTCACACTGTGCCTGCTGCTGGTGCCCTTCAGCCTAGGCCAGTTCAGGCTGGTGGTGGTGCTGGCCTGCTGACCTTTGCTTCAGTCACGCTGTGTCAGTATGCAGGCTGCTGCGGGGCGGTGGGCAGTGTGACATACCTGGTTGGACGCATCCTGGCCACAGGTGGGTGGGTGGGGTGGGGTGGGTGGGGTGGGGGGGGTGGGGTGGGGTGGGGTGGGGTGGGGTGGGGTGGGGTGGGGTGGGTGGGGTGGGGTGGGGTGGGGGGGGGGTGGGGGTGGGGTGGGGTGGGGTGGGTGGGGTGGGTGGGGTGGGGTGGGGTGGGGTGGGGTGGGGTGGGGTGGGGTGGGGTGGGGTGGGGTGGGGGTGGGGTGGGGTGGGGGGGGGGGGGGGTGGGGTGGGGGGGTGGGTGGGGGGTGGGGGGGGGGGGTGCTACAGTGACAGTTTTGAACCGCTTATTATGTGGTCGCCTGTGCATGGGGCTATGTTTGGGCGTCATCGTGGCAGTGGCAGTGTGGGCATAATGACTAAGGCCTGAGGCGGTTCCGGAGGTGTGACAACTGTAGGGATGTGCATGAGGGACTGATTGTGCAGTGGACACGTCAGCATGTTATACTCTTGCCACTCCTGCCAAGCAGGTACCAACACTTCAACAGACCTGGTAGTGATGTCGCGTGCATTTGTCACGTTTTTGGACTGTTGAGCTAGTTTGTGATCCCACATGAGCCCTGGACGCGATTGCAGGTTTGCGTGGCAATGCCGTGCCGCAAATTGTGACTCTGCTGATGCCTGTTCTGCTGTGTGTACCAAATCCACCCTGTGCAGGTGGTGGCGCCCTGTTTGCCATGCTGCTCAATCGCCTGCTGTGGCCCTGGAGACGCAACAGGTGCGGCAGCAGAGGTGCTGCATAACATAATCATGACACTTATAACACAAACATAGCGGACAGCAACTTGATTTGCAAAAGTGTCAAGCTTGGATCACTTCAATGATGTCATACAAGCTTCCGTCATGTTCACCTGGGCAACGCGTGAAGTCTGTCAGTTTGGCTGGGTCGGCCTGTTGGCTGCACTTTCTGCATGGCCTGGCACCTTCACTCAAGGCGGGTGCTCATTACTGGTGCTGACTTGGGCCCTTTGACGCTGTGCCGTGCTGTGCAGCAGGTCACACAGGAAGCAACTATCTTAGCAACCAGCAACTCGAAGGGCAGCCACTAAGTGTGCTGGATGTCGTTTGCAGGCTGTTCTGCGCCATTGTGGTGTTGCTCGCAGGCTCTCCTGCCCCAACGACCCACGAAGTTTATCGCCTGCAAGAGTTACCCCACGTTGTGCTGTGCTGCTGTGTGCTGTGCTGCCAGCAGGTGGGCCATGGAGGAGCTCAGCAAGGCCCTGGACATTGCAGTCACCTCAGCACGGCTGATGTACGACGCAGAGTACACCCACCTCTCAACAGCAGCAGCCACTACTCCTGCTACCTCCCCTGCATCGATCCCAGGGCTCAGCTTCCGCTCTGGGGATGCAGCAGACGGGTCTCCCAGAACGGCAGCAGCAACAGAAGCTGCTGCCCTCGGAAGCGGCAGACAGCATTTGGACGGCGCTGTGGTCATTGAGCTGCCAGCAACAGCCATGCAGCTGATGGCAGTTAGTGCAAGTGAGGGTCCAGCCAGCTCTCCCAAGCACAGCCAACAGCCGCAGCCAAGTGCGTCGGGTAGGCAGAGGCCTGCCTCACCAGCTGGGGCTGGTGCTGGTGCTGGGGCTGGGGCTAGTGCCGCCCTTGCCGGCAAGTCTCTTGAGCAACTGCAGCAGATGTTGTTGGGCCTGCTGATGCCGGTGCAGATCTCTATTGCTAGGGACACCTGGATCAATTGGAAGAAGGGAGCACTGGCACTGACACCGGTGGGTTGCTCTGGGATGGGAAGCAGGTGCAATCACGTTGTCTTCACATGTACAACTATGGTGCTTTTACTTCTGCTATAACATTTGACAATCAGCATGTGCTCATACGCATGTGCAGCCAGTATATATTGCGCGCCTAGTTTGTGACACCTGGGCTGTTACTCTTCACAGGACTTTCCTGCACTGCATGGACCCCTCACACACACAGCTCAATACATCTGCGTGGCAGCCGGGACAAATTCCCAAGCTGCCAGTAGCACGTGCCTTGCTGGCCAGGTCAGCACCCGTTAGCTAAACTAGTACCTTACAGCGATGGAGGGGTGATGTTGCATGTTCATTTGTGTCCCCACGGCAAAGTTGTTGATACCCCTGATCCGATGTTCTTGTGGACACTGCTGCTGCTGCTGCTGCTGCAGAGTGTGCCGCTGATGATGCTGTCAGTCCAGCAGATGCTGGACGCCCTGTCAGCCCTGGGCATCACCTACAAGCTGCTCTCCACCATGCAGCAGCAGCCACAGCAGCATCCCGGCCAGCACCAACCGCAGACAGCAGGAACCACACCATTCAGCAGCGATGGCGGTGGAAGTGGCAGCGATGGCGGCTGTGGCAGCAGTGACGGCAGGAGCCCGTCTCAGTGTGTCCAATGGCAGCAGGAGCTGTTGCTACATGAGCTGGTAGAGCCGATCCACAGCAGCTTTGCTCAGCTGCTGTCACAGCTGGGGGAGCTGGCAGGGTTGGTAGGGGTGCACGTGAGGGGCCCGACAGAAGCCACCAAAGAGGCGCTGCACATCAAGGTGCGCAGAGCCAAACACCGCTGACCTGGCTGGCCACTGCTACCTGCAAAGGGAATTGGGAATTTGTCTTGACTGTGCATTTGTTGCTAGCCTGCATATCTTGGTGCCAAACCTCAAATCCGCAATGTACATACAAGCAGTAACTGTCAATGGTGGCAGCATCATGTCCTGGTGACAGATGATTGGGCAGCTTGATCATCAACAATGTCTGCAAGTCTGAAAGAATCGTGGACCACTGCTGCTAGCAAAGGCAACAACCACATTGCTTGATACATACTCAGGTATCAGGCTTTGTGTCCTGTTGCACTTGGCTGGCCCTGTTGTACTGCCCCACAGATCAAGGAGCTCCACGACATGCGTGTATGCGTCAGCCTGCAGTACGTCACCCTGCGCAACCAGCGGCACCGCAAGATGCGGCAGCAGCTGTCAGCACTGCGGCACAACCACCCTCAGCACCCTCAGTACCACCATGACCACCATGCTCACAGCCTACATGATCCTATACCATCTGCAGGCATCCTGCAGCAGCCACCTACCTCACCCCCTACAGCGGCAGCTTCACGTCACGCCAGCTCAGCAGCTGGCTTGCAGGCAGTAGCGGCAACTCCAGGCTTCCACACACAACCAGCGGCGGAGAGCGGCGCCCTGCTTGGCAGCTCTGCAAGCAGTGGGGGCCAGTCATGGGGTGGTGCAGGATCAGTGCAGCAGGGCTGCACAGCGTTGGCTGAGGGAGAGGGCTGGTGCATCCATCAGCCTGGCTTCCAGCACCAAGTGCTGTCCACTGTGCAGTACATGGCCTTCATCCATGCACTCAGGAGGTTTTTTGACAGGGCGCTGGCTGTTGCGCGCTGCGCTGCTGATGCGACTTTCTGAGCTTATCAGACTAAGCAGTGGTACTTTACGTACTCAGAGCGGGGTGTAGTGGGAGTCAAAGGTGTGTAGCCTCTTGTTCTGGTACAAGGGTACCACTGGCAACCGGGTTGCACTCTGGATTAAAGTGTCCTGTGGGTGCTGTATTGCGTTTGGTGGGACCCTGCTGGTCCCTTCACCCAGCCGGAAGGACTTCTAGAGGTGCACCAGAAGCCCCAGGATGTCAGACCTCTAGCATTGCAGGGGCTGATACAGCCAGGTTGAGCTTGCACCCCAGCACCCAGCCTGTGGTACAGGCTGGTGGCAGCCAATCTGGCACGTTGTTTTGCTCAGCAAAGAAGGAAAATTTTTTCTTTTTGCAGCCATGGTAGCCAGCAGATTGTCCAGTTTGGGAGCCCGGCCCCCCTGCAAAACCCCAAAAATGGCTATTTTCGTTAGTGAGGCTTTTGTTATACAGTCACGGTGCCTTAAAACCTGCCGGGTTGTTAATAAGGTGTTTGTTGTCATGGAGCAGTATGCAGACGGGGGTGTTCCTGACCAAGTTGCACTTCAGTGTTCAGCCTGGGCGGCCAGCGGTGCTTGCAGCTATGTTTGGTTTGTGATAGGGTTTGGGATTGAGACCCTTGCCACCAGCACACCAAGGGCTGTGCTCAATCACAGGTTGTCGCCGTCCTGTCGTGACTGTTGCAAGTTGACCTTGCCTTGACCTTGTTTCTGACCTTGCCGCCCAAGTTATGCTTGCTGTACTGAGTCACATGTGACGCTGTACAGCGTTGTGTGCAGACAGTTGTGAATAGGATGCTCACAGGGAACCATGTGTTACACTTGCTTGTATAGCTGTGCTGACACAGCTGCTGCTGTGATCGCCCTGTCAATCTAGGAGTGGGTGCAGTCCAGAAGTGGCGTGCGAGTTGCCAACAGTGGCTGGGCCTGAATTGAGTAAGTGGAGGTCTCCAACGCACATGTAAGTCAAAGTGTGACTGTCAAACTGTCATGACAGACCAGTGCCGACAGCCTGTCCTGAGTATGCACCCCCCAGACGATGTCTCGTACATACGGCGTCTGTCATGACCATGTGATCACCAAGCCCAAGACATGGACGCATTCAATGCGCATTCATGCCAAGTTGGCAGCAACACGTTGCGAGAGGTACCCTGCAACCCCATGATAGCTGATGGTTGTAGCCCACAACAGCACCAATTGCCGGTGAGGCCCCTAGACAGCCCATGCTTGCTTTTCTAGTCATGTACACTCTGCACATTGAGTGTACAAACATAATGTACATGCATGTTCTTACACTGAACAATGGCTCCAGACTCTCACAGCCAAAAACAAACAAACAACAGACAAACAAGTGTTCACAAGTGTACAACCAAACAAGTACTCAAAGGTACTCAACAAAAGAGACGGCACACGCTGCGCAGTAGGCCTGCTGGCAGCCCCCATTGCCACGCAACATAGATGCACAGCAAGACACCAAATAACGCTTCAGTGCTCTTCCGTGTCACAAGAACAATGAAGCAACACGGCCAGCAGTCACGCATTGGCGTAAATTCAACAACACGTACAGTACAGGTACTGTGGGACAAACTCCCATTCCACAGGGCCTACCATTCATTACTTGACCAGTCACGAGAGGTGTGAGGTTGGTTGAAGTAACCTGCCAAGCCAGCCATCAAAAGCAGTAGCGAAGCACTCACAAGGTGTGCCTAGCACCACCCAGTGCCTAGCACCACCCAGTGCAATCTGGCAGCCACATGCTAGGACACAGATAACTTGAAGACGAGGTCGCCTTCTGTGGGCAAGCCTTTGGCAGACCATGCGGCCTCATCCCAGCCACCTGCCATGGGGCCAATAGTGAAGAAATCAGCAAAGCCCCTGCCGGAGCCACTGGTGAGAACCATGTTGCTGAATGACCTCCTCACAGCCCCAGCTGACAAGGTAGCTGAACACTTGACCGACACCTTTGCTTTACTCTGTGGCGCCGCAAACAGGCCCAGAACGACACCAGCTTCCCGATACACTAACACCAATCTTATGCCAAATGCACACCCTTGACGAGGTGGCGTCACATCCTGGCTTACAAGATCAGAGACTTGCTTGCTGACAGCAGCTGCCTGACAGGACTGCTTGAGTTCGCTGACTGGCACCCGCCAAGTGACAACAAATGGGCGCGTTGCCTGGACCTGCCGCCTGCCCAGCAGCCAGCTCTCGGGCGGCTTGGGCGCCCAATCTTCGACCTCACGAACTGCAGCAGCAGCACTGAAGTCAGGCATAACCTGCAGGAGCTGCAGCAGATCCAGCAGCTGCTCGCGCATAGGTGCCAGTAGCAGCTCGCTTTCTTTGCACCTGGCAGCAGCTGTGAGCCAGAAGGGCGACAGATAAGGGCACCGCACAAGCAGGGCCAGCTGCTGCCGGGCAGCTTGCTGCTGCTCGTCACCCTGCTGACTCTCCACATACCTCTGAGCAGTGTACAAGACAGTATCCTCGCTCACAACCTACACAGACACGAGCACAGCACGGCATACAATTGTAGTAATACATGGTGACAAGGATGAGTGCTATGGGGTGCGCTGAACACCAGCAAGTGCCGTCGCAGCCTGAGGGTGCGGGCACGACCTGCTAGATACCATCCAAGTTGCACAACAGCAAGGGCGTCACCTGCTCCTCTGGACAGCGCATCGAGCTAGTAAAACGCATTACGAATCAAAAAGGGTGAGGTATTGGGAACCAGCTACCATTGCCTGGCACAAAACAGTGTGAAGTACCTGCAGCTGGCTTGATGACAGCAGCAGCTGCATTGCTGGCAGCGGCAGGCCCAGCAGCCGCTGCTGCTTTGCCGCATCTTCCCAAACAGCCTCCAAGTCCCTCAGCTCCTGCAGCAGCCGCTCCTGCATGTGCTGGCTGTGGGGTGCTGCCAGCACATCTGCAAGGCTGCTGCTGGGGCAGCTGGGTGCTGCTGCTTTGGCCCAAATGCTGGCCGCGTCCTGCAGAGGCAACTGCTGTGTAAGGCTGTCGAGGGCTGACACGAAGCACGCTGGCCAAGCTTGCATGCTGCACATGTGCTGCTTTGCTTCATCAGACAAACCGCGAGCAGGGTCTGCTGCTGCTGCACGCAGTGTGCTGACTGCCTTGTCTGCCACGACCTGCACCTGCAGCATGTCGGCCAGGACAGCCATATGCAGCAGCTGTACCTGTGACAGCTGCTCTGTTGCTGTGCTGACGCCATACAGGGCTGCTACAACTGCCATGGCTGCATCTTCCTGCTCCTCAGAATCCAACACGAGTGTGGCTTCAGGAAGGTCTGATGCCTCCTGATCCTGTGCTGGCTGCTGCTGGTCCTGCGGAGCATCTTGCCCGCCTGCGTCTGCATCTAGCTTGGGGCGTTTGCTGGGTCGGCTTGGCTCAGCCCACCGCTCCAACTGCAACAATGGCAGCAAAGCAGTAGCACTGCTGGAAGAAGCTGCATGGCAGCGTGCTCATGGGTGGCACACATTGTGACCAAGAAAGATTAGGCTGATGCATGACTTGGCAAGCATTCGATACCCACTTTGCTCGCCAGGACAGGGCTTGCACTCAGGAGTGCCCTGTGGGCGGGTAGTCTCCTCAGCACACGCCCATCAGGACTGCCTCCTGCTGAAACCTTGAGAACCAGGGTGACATCAGAGAACGTTTCCTGTCGAAATAGGTGGGAGTATGTGATGCTCATGAGACAGCTCTGTGCAGAGGCAAAGACTGCAGGTCAGGAAAGACTGCAGATTCAGCAAAGAGTGTGGCGAGGCCCCTGCTTGCTTGAGGTATTTTTTTGAGTACTTTGTGATGATACGCGGTCGGTTTCGCGGACAACTTGCCATCATATGCCTGCAAGCTTGACTACAAGACTCATGCACATGAACACCAGGTTGGAAGTGAACATTGTCAGGTTGAACCTGACGCAGGATGGACCGTATTGGCTACGCTTCCATCTCGATTTGAGTGACACCTGCTGTCCCCCAACACGCCGCTGAAAAGTCAACCATTGGATCATACTGATCTGGCCCTATCACTGGGAGCCGCCCAATCAAGCGCCTTGACGTTATCAAAGCCATACAATCACTTTCTACCAGCTTCAGGAGCATTAAAGGTAGCGCAGTAGCAGCCCTGTGCCCGCTCCAGGCAGCTTTGCACTTAGCAAGCCCACTCTCCTCAGCCTTGCCAAAGTGGCTGCCCAGATCTCAAGGCTTTTCAACAGCAAACACGCCATGGCACTGATCAGTTGACTGGATGCGTGTGCTGCTGCTCCAAAGGATGCCAAGTGATGAGTCAGCAGCGCCCTTGCTGCTGGCGCTGCCCGACCCCTGCTTGTTGGAGGTGCTGCGCCGCACAGCAGCTGCAGACCAGCGCAGCTTGTTTAATGCGGCAAGGGCCCACAGCAGGCTGCAACAGGCAGCTGGGGCCGTGCTGCCCAGCATCACCGTGCACAGCACTGAACAACAGCAGATGGACAGCGTGCTGCTGTACCTGGGCAAGCATGGCCAGCATGTGGACAAGGTACAAGTCAGCGGAGTTGAGGGAGGTGCAGTCACCCTCCGCCAGCTGCCGTCCGACCTGCAGCTCAGCAGCTTGCAGCTGCAGCACTTGCAGCTGCAGCTGCAGCCAGGCAACGGCTCAGGTGGTGTGCTGGGGGCTGCAGGACTAGCAGCCCTAAAGCAGCTGCGACTCAAGGCTTGTGGGCTGCTTGATGAGGATCAGCTGGAAGCAGCCCTGTGTCAGCTGCCTACTGGGCTGGAGCACCTCAGCATCGCGTCCTTGTTGGGACCAGGGGACCGCGGTGGCTGGCCGGTGAAGCTCCAACCAGTGTGTTACAGCGGCTGCAGCAGCTCACCTACCTTGAGCTTGATGGCATGACGGTACAGGGCTCTGGCGGTAGAGAGGTTGATTTGCAGCCGCTACAGGCGCTGACTGGGCTGCTGGACCTGCGACTGCGTGTGGAGCCTGATTTTGATCGGAGGGTTATAGTTGCAAGTGTGCTGTCCAGCACACACCGCCTGACACGTCTTGAGATCTCAGGGCGCGTCCATGATCACCAGCCTGCACTGATTGATCCAGGTGTCCTGGCTGGCAAGACCCAGCTGCAGCACCTGCAATTGGCACACTGCTTTACGTACGGTGACGTAGGAGGGGACGAGCTGACTTCACAGCTGCTGTCGCACTTGCAGGATTTGCAGCAGCTGACTTACTTGGAATTGGGGGGTACCAATTGGCAAGTGAAGCTCGAATCTCCTGCCGCAACCTTTGAAGCCCTGACAGCAAGCAGCAAGCTGCAGCACCTGGGCCTCAGGTGCGGCATGCTGCCAACAGGTGTGTGGCAGTACCTGTTACCTGTTGGCAAGCAGCTGCCACAGCTGCGGTCCCTCGACATTTCTGACGTCCGTCACCCATGGGACACTCTCATGCACGAAATCGCTGAGAGCAGCCGCCTTGTTAGCTGCTGGGCGAGTACGTGCCGCTGCTTGGGTTGCAGTCTCTGAAGATGGAGTGTTTGGGGCAGGGGTACGAGGCACAGGTTCAGTCTAGAGACCTGCTGCCTACTCTGCAGGGGCTGCACGGGCTGCACACTCTGCACTGGAAGTCTCACAGTGGTGGCTTGCATGATGCGCGTGAGGTGTATGACCTGTGCCAGCTGACAGGGCTGAGGGAGCTGAATTTTGAACTCTTCTGGTTCTCCCAAAATGAGTTGCTGCTGGAGGTGACACAGCTCAAACAGTTGACTGGACTGACTTATGTCGGCGCCTTCCGCCGTCAAAACCGGCAGACGGTCAGCTTCAAGGCTGAGGTGAGTGGGCATCTATCTTCAGTGCTGTATCCATTTGCTCTGTCTGCATGATGGCTGTTGCTACATCCAGGTGGCTTCTTTTTGAATTCAAAATTGGGCCAAGTTGACACATGGCTAGGTAGTGGCTTAGTATGTCAGAACTGATGATACTGGGGGGCCTGATTGCGTCTGCACCAGGTCTAACAAGGTACCTTTGAACTGTGCGTTGGGTCACGGCATCATGAAGGGGCACTGGGATGTGGCTGTCTTGTGTTCGTGCTGGCATGCGTGCGTCTGTGGGTGAACTTTTCCCTTATGTCTTGCCACTTTCCATGCTTTTGGGGCTGATAACTTATCAGAGTTTCAAAAACTGCATTTACTGCTGTTGTGGCTGCAGGCGCCTGATGATGAGCCGGTGTGGCGTCAAGTACTGCGGCTCCACCTCGACCATAATGACCCTGCAGTGGCACAGCAGGCGGCTGCAGCACTGCTCACTCTGGCTGAGTGAGGGTGAAACAGCAATGACACCCATGCCAGGCGCGGCTTGGTGGCAGCAAAACTCAACGCCTGCGCTTGCATAGCAGCTCCCCGTCACTGCTGAGCTATATTGTGAGGACAACAGGGGCAATGCCATTGACAGTGCATTTGTTGGCAATGGATGTGGGTTCTGGTGGTGATCTTATTGTGCGTCACAGCTGCTGCTGATGTTCGAGCTAGCATGTTGTGTTTTGGCGGTGCTGCTGCAGCAGTGTGGGCCCATGCACAGCAGCGGCAGCATTTGTTTGACTGCTTGGCAGCGCCTTGTTTTGGGGTGTATTTGGCAGCGCTTGAGCCCTCCCATGATGGCAGCTCCCATGGTGCTTGCTCGCATACGGGCCGCAAAAGTTGCATGTGTGTCGTGCAGACGGTTGGTATGTGTTACTGCTGCACTGTTAGGAGCAGGTGTGCAAAGCAAAAGTTGGCCTGTACTGCCAAGCACTTGAGGCCCTCCTCATTGAGTCAGCCTGCGCTGGCTGAGGCATGCATCGCAGCATGGAGCGGATATACACGTCTGCCTGGCATTGAATCTCTACTGCACTGCACACGGACTCGCTATCATGAGTGGGCCACCTGTAGTGTTTTGGTCGCATTTCATGCAGCACTTGTGTAGGATGTACCCACCAGCAGCCTTCAGCTGAAAGGCATTTATGTGCTGCGTGAGGAAACAGCCAGCGGTTGGGATCTGGATGAAAACAGCAGCTGGGGAGCCTTGTACGTATATCTGCACGGTGGTGCTTATTGCATTTAACTGAGCGTTACATGGCTGGGTTCATGGCATGCACATGGACATTTTTGGAGGTCAACTGCAACCTCTTCCTGAAATGTTTGATACCTGCCGAATGTGAACACGCAATCTTCAGCTAGTTCTGTTGCTATCAAGGCAGGCTCCCACCAGCTCTGAATCAGGAGAACAAACATTCAGAGAACAGCAGCAGCAATGTTGTCTCAACAAGCTGGAGCGAGCTGCCAAGCACAACACACGAACTTTCGAAGGAACATATATAGCGTCTCACGAAGCCACGCTGTGCGCTGCTCGGTTGTCAAACAGCGCTCAGCTGCTTCCAGAAGCAGAGAGCGGGCAGCAGTGCCAGTGCCCGATCCAGGGGTCATAGAGCTGGCAAACGCTGCAGACGCTGACTTTTCGGTAAGCTGGATGCGGTGTAGTGGATGCTGTGAGGTTCTTACTACCCAGAAGCACCCAACTGCAACAGCAGCAGCAGCAGCAGCAGCAGCAGCAGCAGTAGCACACTTAGCAGCAGCAGCAGCACCAACAACACCCTGCCGTGTAGCCCAAGTGCAAGTTGCACTTCTGCAGAGTATTGTGGTAGCGGGCATGCGACTTGGCAGCATGTTCAAAGTGCTGCAGAACAGCAAGGGGAGACACCAAAAGTAGGCTTGGTGCATGTGTGGCTACAAGTACGATATTTGCATGCACTGCCTTGTGTCGTCTGCAGTGCACAACGGTCCAGTGGTACCCAGGGCACATTGCCAAGGCAGAGCGGCAGCTGAAGGAGCAGTTGAAGATGGTTGACCTAGTGCTGGAGGTCAGGGATGCACGCATACCCTTCTCAACATGCCACCCACAAGTGAGTCTGGGGGCACTCAACTTGGACTCTTGTAGGCAGCTTTGGCGTATTTGGATTTTGTTGGAAGGCGTGGCTCTGTACAGGCAGCCGCCTACCAGCAGGGGGTTTTGTGGCTTGCTTTCGGCTGCAATGAGACACTATGCGCTTGTGTGCACCGCCAACATCTTGACGCGCATTTCCTAGCGTGGCCTGCTGGCCACCCTTCTCCAGCAATTGGCGATGTCGTGCACAGTGCACAAGCTCTCGTAGACTGAGCAGCTGATGTTCAATGACATGCAGTGCCAGCTGCTTTCTGATACCGTCAGGGCAACCTCGTACCTGTTTTGTATCAGTAACACGCGGCTGCCCGCTGCGTCAAGTGCAACTGATGCCTGCTAACCTTGATCCTTCTGCTACTACTGCTGTGCTGTGCTGTGCCTCTATGCCAGGTAGCCAAGTGGATAGGTTCCAAACCTCGTGTCATAATTCTGAACCGCAAGGACATGGTCAGCACTGCAGACAGGGCAGCGTGGGACAAGCACTTTGCAGCAGAGGCAGCAGAAACAGCAAAGCAGCAGGAAGCAGCGCGGCAGCGGTCAGCAGCAAAAGCAGCAGCTCGAGTGGCAGCAGCAGCAGATGCTGGGGCCTCACAAGCCCAACAGCAGCAGCAGCAGCAGGATGTGGGTCAGCAGCAGGAGCAGCAGCAGGAGCAGGAGGTTGAGCTGCAGCCGCCATCACTGCCGCAGCAGGTGTTCTGGACAGACGGCAAGACGGGTGAGTGGCAGGAGCAGCAGGGTCTGACAGCTGGCAGCAGCGTGTTCGTGAACTGTTCAGAGATCAAGGCCTTCTGTTAGACATTGGTGCCTGTCCTGTCTGTGGTGCTGGTTGCTGATAGGCCTGGCAGTGCTGCAGTTACTGCTGTTTTGGTGGGAAAAAAGGGCAGAAGCATGTGCTACTGTGATAGGCAGCAGCTGTTGCAGCTATGCCGATAAGTGTTTTGCCCCCAGCAATAGACTCCGGCAGTGCTGTATGATATGCGAGAGCATTGGGGGGTGGAAATCATGTTGAGCGTATTGGCTTGCTGGCATGCATGCACAAACTGCAACAGCAGCAGCAGCAAGCAGCAGTGCTTTGTTCAGTAGGACTGTTGCCCACAGCAACGTGTTGCTGCGTGGTTTTGTTGTCTATACAGCTCAGCCCCGCCCTATTACGCTGATAGCTCACAGGGTAGGGATTACTTGAAAGTGACACAGGGAGTTTTTCTGTCAGGCTCCCGAAATGCCCCCACCCCTAGGGGCATCGAGTGGGAGGCTCAGGCTGAGAAATGCCCCATGCCCCCCCCCCTCCCGAGGCCTCAAACTGCCCTGTTTTCAAGGCATATGGCAGGCTTGGCAGCAGGCTCCCTGCAAGGCCCAATGCCCCCACCCCTGGGGGCATGCTCTTGAGCCGGAGTGCCCCTAGCCCTCCCCCCTACTAGAAAAACTCCCTGTGTCACTTTCAACTATTCCCTACCCACACAGCTCCAATCTCTTAGTCATCATAGGGTGTACCGGCTTGTCCTGTGCAATTCCGTCACAGGGTTACAGAAGACTCCTTGCCCGGGGCGACTTTGTCACAGGGTGTAGCAGCCAATGTGCATACAATTACCAACAGTGTCAAGCATCCCCTGGCAACATGTCTGCACATTTCTCCCACCATTCATGCATGCAGGTGCTGGCATCCATGGCTTGCGGCGTGCTTCAGTGAAGCTGTCAGACTACATCAATGCCAAACGGGCGCGGCGGGGCCTGGCCCCGCGGCCAGTGCGCTGCTGTGTCATAGGTTTCCCCAACATTGGCAAGTCTGCGCTGATCAACCGGCTGCTGGGGCGCAAGGTGGTGGAGTCGGCAGCGCGGCCGGGAGTCACACGGGTGTTGCGGTGAGTGGAAAGTACACTGCCTGAAGTGGCCATGGCTGTCCGGCAGGATGGCTCCTAGTGAGCATGCATGATAGTACACGCACTCCCCTTGCTGACACTAGTACGCCGTTCAAGTCAAGGGACAGGGCAAGTGATGGCTGCTGCAAAGCAGAGGGCAGGACGGGGGGACCAGCCACAGGGTGGCAGCTGTGAGGGAAGGGAAGCAGCAAGAAACAGAATGGTGTCGCAGGCGCACGTCAAGTGCATGCGATGCTGCATCACATGCCAATCCCGCCGGTCCCAAACCCAAAAAAAATCCCGCCGGTCCCAAAGGAATCAAGCATTGGCCTGTGATCACACCTTGCCAGTCGCAGCCAGCCATAAGGCACACTATGTGCTGTGTCCTTTCTGCAAGCAACTCAAGCATGGGCCACCGTGACTTGCTGATTCGTTGGTGTTGTTGCTTGCACCAGCGCTTTTCAAGCTGCATGCACCGTTGCCAATGGACTGGTTTCCTGCTGCTGCTGCCTTGTACGTCGCAGGTGGGTGCGCCTAGGTGGCGACCTCGACCTGCTAGATGCCCCCGGCATCATCCCAGCCTCCTTCAACGACCAGGGAGCAGCACAGGCGCTAGCAATGTGCAACGACATCGGCGAGGCCTCATATGTCGACAGCTTGATTGCGTCAGCATTACTAATCCGCATCAAGGAGCTGCCGCGCAACTCTGGCGCCCTGCAGAAGCTGGCGCAGCGGTATAAGCTGCACCCGCTGAGTATGAGTGCGGAGGATTACGTGGCGCATGTTGCGGGGCAGGTGTTTGGTGGGGACACAGAGAAGGCAGGGGTGCGGCTGCTGAACGACTATAGGAATGGGGTTCTGGGCAACTTTTCCCTGGAGCTGCCTACAATGAGATGAGCCCCAGTCTGTGTTTGTGTTTGAGTTTGTTTGATGTTTGATGTCAATGTGTGTATGTTATTGGTGTTTGTGATGGTTGCTGGTGGGCTCCTGGCATGAGGCTGATGGTGCCATTTTCTGGCTCGTTGTGTGATAGAATCCTGATTGGCTTTGGCTGCTGCACACAGCACCACAATCAGCACGATGCACTTCCTTTGGCAGCACACAGTGACTGGGAGGTGTTGTTTTCAAGTCTTCATGGGTGTTCCCACATTCTCTCTACAGGTCAGCTGGAGTGCATGAACCGTCCACCGATGTACTGATGCATTTTGCTCCCCAGCAGGTCTGGCTGACCAGTATCGTCTGTCTGTGTACAAGGTGGGGGTCCTCAAATTTGCCCACATGTTGGGATCTCACACTGTGAGTCCTGCGCACCAGGTTTAACGACGCAAACATCACAAGATACATTTGAAAGTAAACTTTTTTCATTTTGACGGGCAGCCGTTGGGTTTGGAGCGTGATATGGCGACAGCAGCAGCACTGCTGCTCAACAGCAGTGTCCCTCAAATTTGTCCACCCTGAATATGCAGCACAACGAGCTTTTGAAGGCTGGAATATGTTCCAAATAAATATTGTAATACTTTTGACTCTTAAGATCAACACCTGAGGGCCTCTGAAAGCCTCCCTCTAGGCCGCTGAGGTACTGTGCAGTACTGCACAGTAACAGCGGCGGCAGCAGCTGGTGCCCTGCCAAGCCCTGATGTTGCTTCTTTCCATCTGCCAACACCTCCCTGCAGTTTGTCCCTGCTGTTGGATCACTCACAAGTGCCCAATTGCAGTTTGCAGGCTGCAGGGCAAGGCTGGTGCAGTGATTATTCACACATTTTGACCGGAGGGTGTGCCCTAAACTGTTGCGACAAGGTTTTCATTGAAAAGGCGGAGCCTCAGGGCTCCTGCTCCTTTTCAACGACAACCTTGGTCAGACGTGATGTGTGAGAGCTGAGTACAGTATTGCCTGTGTACCCTACTGCAACTTTGTCCAGAAGGCGTTTTCGAACTTGTCCAGAAGGCATATTCAACTGCAAAGTTGTCCCACAACCATCTTTGCCACACCCCAGACCTTTTCAACTGCGACCTTGTTCAGAAGCTGAGGTTCTGCCCACATCAGTGCATCACATGTAGCCGCACTGGGAGGCCTTATCATTACAAACTTGTTCAGAAGCCGAGGTTATGCCCACATTAGTGCATCAACTGTAGCAGGACATTCATGAGGAAGGCCTGTCAACTTCGAACTTTCGTCAATGAATGATGTGAATGGTGAGCCCATCACTGCGTGTGATCACATTGCAGTTCCATGGGCAGGGGGGGAAGGGGGCAGGGGGGCTGCGCGGAGACGGGGGGGGGGGGGGGGGGCGAGGGGGGCGATGGGACCGACTCTATTCCCAAGTCCGTCAGTGTTACAACAACCCTAACAGTGTACACCCCTAGCAGCAATATGATAAGCTCAGTGCCCTACAGCGTCACCGCGTGTCATTGAGTTGGTGGGATTGTGCCCTCCCCCGCCCCTTACATTGTTATCTGCCATGGCGCTGAAGTTCCGTCCTTCTTTTGCTGCCAAACCCCTCCTGTGCAACTCACCACTCCTTGTTACCTCTGTTGTCAACTCCCCAGCTTCATCCCCACCCAACATTCGAACCTCGTCCAGTCTCTCAGCCTGCCTTCATGCTATGTCAATGCTTTTGCACAGCCCATCCCCCCCCCCCCACTTTTCTGTTGAATAAGACTTCAATACTAGAACTGGAAGCAACATGCGCTTTGCCAGGTTGATTGTTGACATGCAACTGCTAGTAAACGAGTGTCGCTTCCAACACGTTCTACGGCTCCTTCCCGTGCGCCCTGCTGCAACGGCACGATGGTCCCTGCTTCCATTGCTGGCTGCTTTGGCGTCTGCAAGTATCCGCCCCCTCCTCCTCCTATGCTTGCGCAGCACCTGCTGAGTTTGGTCCCAAATTGCCAGCTCCTGCCCCCAACCCACATGGGAACTCAATCCGTACTCACAGCCCTCCCTTCTTGTTTGCTCAGGCACTTCCACAGCCCCCTCGGTCATGCCTGCCCCACGGATGCTGCAAACTGGTGAAGTAGTCTGCCAGCAATGTACCGCCCCATGTTTACTTTGAACTGCTTCTGCCATGGCACTGGCCAGTGCCAGCCCTAATTATCCCCATGCTGCGGCTCGGCTGCCCCTGTGCCACAAGCTCCCTTTCAGCCATCGCCTCAAACCACACACTCCCTGCCTGCCAACAATGCACACTCCCTAGTCTCCATCTACGATGCTGTTGCTGCAGCGGCGTCACCAGCGATTGGTACTAGATAGCCAACTCCTACAGGATCCTCTAACTAGAGGTGACCAAGCCAGCTAGCTACTGGAGCCTGATTTGTGAGTAGCCATCTACAGTGGACCCGCTAGGGTGGCAGCCTACCTGCCTTGCTGTGCCCAACAGCAGCAACTGCTGACAGGGACCCCGAGTGGCGCTGCTGCTGCTGCAATGGTCTTACCGGCTGCAATGTGTGAACATGCTGACCACGAAAGTCCAGCGAGCAACGCCACATAGTTTGCGGTTCTGTGGCATGCCCTTTGTTACGTGCATGGCTGCGTGCTGATTTGCGTGTGAGAGCTTGGAGGTCTTGGCTGCAACAAACCACTTGCAACGTAACTTGAATTCTGATCATGCAGCTGGCAGCTTTCCTAGCAGCCACGCGGGGTGACCGTTGATTGACAGTTGCATGTTGGGTGGCAACCGCAGGCAAACCGGTGTATCCAGGCCTCGTGATGCAGTTTTAGTTCCCCTCACGCGTGATTTAGACATTTCCCAAGTGACGCTGCCAGCCGTGCGCTGTGCAGCCCGCACGGAGCACCAACGTATGACAATGGTGACGGACAGGGTCAACCTAGGTGGCGGGGCTCCGCCAAAAAATCAACTGTTGATGTAAAAATGTTATCGTATCATTCTTTTCGCGCCTCGCGACTCCTCCTAACTGAGTGGACCAAGTGTGTGATCACCATCTGCTGCTGCTCTTAGTAACCTCGTGTCTGGCCAAATCTGACATTACAGATCATTTTCTACGTATACACATACACACTTTCCAAAAGGGCAGGGCCTGTGGCTGCCTGTACTCGCCAAACAGCTGGGTGGGCAAATTGGTGGGGCGGGCAAATTTGAGGACCCCCACCTTGTAAGGCTGACACAAGCCCAACAAGGGCAGTTTTATTTGGCGCTGTTGCTGGTGACCACTAATTCGATGTAGTGTGCATGTCAGCTGTCTCTCACAGTGATAGAGTTTGAGAAAGTCCATCCTGCCAGCGATGCTGGTTTGACGCGCCTGGGACTGTCACCTGACTGACACCCCTGGTGACATCCATGATCCGACTTGAGTGCAAGACACGTTCGCAGTTTCCTGCGCTTTGGTTCGCTTTGTGTACTACTTTGCTGGCCAACAGTCACACGATGTAACCTCGCTTCTGAAGCGACGACATCATTCACTCCAATGACGAGATCGGCCTTCCATTGACCGAGCACTCAAGTGACTCAACTACACTACCCACTAACCAGACAGGACTGTCGCAGTATCTCGTTCTCTTACGCGACACTTGCAACACTCAGACAACGAGTCCAGGATGAGCTCTCGGAAACGCAGCAGGTGCAGTGGCACCAATCAGTTCAGTGGGGACCGTCTGGTCATCAAGCTAGCGGCAGCAGGCAGCGGTCCCAACCCTGAGCTAGCAGCAGACACCGTGACTCTACGCAGCTGCTGCTCTTGCTGCGAAGGGCTGCCAACAGAGGCAGAAGTCTGGGACATCAGCAGCATGCTAGTCGCTGGAAAGCCAGTCAAGCGCCAGACAGCGGTGGAGTGGCTGAATGCAGTGTACAGTAGGCTTGATGACAGCTGCTTCGAGGATCAAGAGGAGAGCGAAGTGCAGACCATGACAGACCTGTTTGAGCTCCTCATGTTTGCAGACGCAGTAGGATCACGCAGAGGCATCTTGCTGCACTGCATTGGCAGGCTCAGCCATCTGATGGCCAGTGCAAGGCAGGGGGAGGAGGTTGTGTACCTTCCTACAGGTAAGCAGCTGTGCCTATCCACCGCAGCCCCCTCAATTCTTGATCTTGGGCCACAGCTTGCCAAGCATAAGGTGCAATTGTGCCGCTCTGGTCCCAGCTGTGCAATGGGCTGTGCAGGCATGCCACTCAGGAGGAGTCCAACTCATTGAGGCCTTTCACTGACTCACTCCCGCCTACTTGAGCCCTACTCCCCCTAACTTGAGGCTTGCAGCTTTAGCATCGGTAGCAATTGACACAGCAAAGCCCAGTAGTTACTGAAACGCCCTGGCCCCTGTACCTGTGTGTCTGATGCCATGTGATGCAGACGGCAGCATGTTCGTCTGGTGTGGACCAGACCGCCTCCAGCTGGAGCTCAGGACACCCTCAAACTACGGCCACATAGGCGACGCCGCCCAGAACCGCACACACAAGCTTTTCTTCATCGACGACATTGCCAAGCAGACAGAGCAACTCCTGTTCCTCGCCCACAAGCTCTCCCTGGAGCCACTGCAAGCCCGCCTGCACACCTTCCTCTCCGGCTGCTGCCACGGCGACACCAGCCTCCTCTATGGCTCCCTAGGGAAGGTCCTTACCCCACGTGTCATTGACGAGGCTGCGAAATCCAACCCAGGTTTCGACAGCCACGCGTGGGTGTCCAGCCTCCTGACTCAGCCCTGTGGGCTTACCTCCCGCAGTCACCACATTCATCAGGTGCTGAAGCCCCTGAGATTCACCGACAGGGAGGAGGGCCGGTCACCAGTCAGGGGCTATGGGGGATACGGAGGGTACGGGGGCTATGGGGGCTATAGCCCCAGGGGCTATGATAGCCCCCCGGCGCCCCGGGCTATGGTGGGTACCGAGACTACCTAGGGACGGGAAGGTCTTCAAGGCAGCCAGAGGATGAGCCACCAAATGAGACTCGCTTCACAGCACGGCTCACCCGTGACTTCATGGGGTCCAAGGCAGGGAAGGAGGTGTCTGTGGAGCTTGATGTGTTCAGGGGGACCGCGCGGGTGGGGATGGTTGACTGCAGGGTGCAGCTGCTGCTGGGGCCGCTGGTGACTGATGCAACAGACTTCCAGCGTATGATGAACTGGGGGCTGGCAGAGCCAGATGCAGCGCAGGAGGATGGTGTGGACGACCTGGACGACCACTGAGGCCTCCACACACCTCTTCTTCAACAGCAGCAGGAGCGGCGGCGGCGGCAGCAGCCATGGGGGCTGCGGCTGAGGCAGCAGCAGCAGCAGTGGCGGCTGAGGCAGCAGCAGCAGCAGTGGCGGCTGCGGCTGCGGCTGTGGCGGCAGCAGCAGCAGCAAGAGCGGCGGCTGCGGCTGCGGCGGCAGCAGCAGGAGCGGCGGCTGCGGCTGCAGCGGCAGCAGCAGGAGCGGCGGCAACGGCGGCAGAAGCAGCATTGGCGGCTTCTGCGGCAGCAGCAGGAGCGGCGACAGCAGCGGCGGCCAGCAGCAGTGGCGGATGCAGCCATAGCGGTGGCAGCAGCATGTGGCAGGAGTGGCGACAGCGGCGGCAGCAGCAGCAGTGGCGGCGGCTGCAGCAGCAGCAGGGGCGGCGGCGGCGGTGTACAGCTGCAGCAGCAGGAACGGGGCCGGCGGCGGTGATCAGCTGCAGCAGCAGGAGCGGGGCGGCGGCGGTGGTCAGCAGCAGCAGCAGGAGCGGGGGCCGGCAGTGGCGGCAGCAGCAGCATCAGTAGGAGGCGAAGGTCCAGCCAGCAGCATCAAGCATGGCCAAAGCAGCAGCATGCAGAGGTGCTGTCACATAAGTAGATCTACCTTTGAGAAGCAGCACCCCTAAGCTGTGCTACTTGGCTCGCAGCTAGTATATGGCCAGTGTTGGCCAGCAGGACGGGAAGGGCCCCTCGGCTGTCAGGCGGCTGGGGTGGCTGTACATGTAGACTGTACATGAGCATCTTGTGAACAGCAGTGAATCACCATCATTGGCAGTGTGTTCCAGGGGGCCTGCACATTTTATTCAGGATTGTAAAACACTGAGGAGCTTGTGACATAACTGGTCACCATTATGGTTGACCTTTACGGTTGATTTTGCTTGTATGTATCCCCGTGTGACGATGTAAACGCATTTTACAATGACAAGTGTGCCAGCTCTGCTGCGGTCTGCTGCATGCAGCATGTGCAGGCCCTGCTAGCAGCTTCATGGGCAGAGTGCTGCTGCCATCGGCACAGCTTTATGTTTCAAACGCACATTGTCCATGCACCCACTCCTTTTTGTTGACAGACACGACAGCTTCAAGCCTCTGCAATGTAACCACAATGCACCCAAGCAGACGGGGTGTGTCATGTTCGGTCTGTGCAACAAACTGCTTGTAGGCACACAACAGCAGGGCACCAACATATCCTACTTGGCCAGGTCCCAATATCCCAGCTGTGGCAACACATGGCTGGCCTGCTGCCAGTGGCACCTGGACTGTGCAACAGCACGATCTGCAACTCCAGCCGGCCCCATTGTTTCAGTGCTCCTGTTGTGTGTGCTGACACTTCATGTGCAGGACTGTCGGGAGGGTCAGTGGGTGATGTTGCTGTCACCATCTAGAGCTAGTGTGTGGGTGGGGGGGGGGTGGGGGTGGGTGGAGGGGGTGGGGGGTGGGGGGGACCTGAACAGGACTGGGGGGGCAATGGACAGGTGTGCAGTTGTGATGTTGCCACCTATCTGGCCTTGATTACTGTAGAATGCAAGTCCACAGGGAGCAAAACAGCTCAAGCTGAGCGGTTCAGCTTGCAACTTTCAAAAGTTGTCACAACCGTGCACACCTGTTGCAGGCCATCACTCGCTATGCCCTCCTCAAATTACCATGCCAGACACTACAGTTCTGCTATCCAGTGCCGCCTTTTGAGTATCGTCCATTGCGCTGAGCATACACGTGTAGTTTGGTATGCTTCCTTCCATTCAGCGCCCAGGCGCAGTGCTCTTGCAGCAACAGGCTCACAGTCAGCGCGACGTTGGAGTTTTAGTGTCTCATCAGTGTCGGAGGCAGCTTGGAGAGGCATCTGGCTCAATGGGCTGCATGTGCTGATCTGCAGTGCCAGGTGCGTCTCTCTCGTCTGTTTCCAGCCTCACCAGCGCTGAGAACTGTATGATGTAAGGGTTTGCTGGCACGCACGGTGTGCACGGCAGGTATCCGTGCTTTGCCGAAAGCGGTTGAGTGGAGCAGCAGGTTGCATGCGCGAGCCCAGAGCAGTGCCAGCACCTCGCCGCACTCTGATACATTGCAATTCCGCGTTTCTACAGCAGCAGCCTTACCTGTCACTGCATTGGCTGCTGCATGCCTCCCCTTTGGCCTCCCACCCTCAGGTCCCCCCCCCCCCGCGCTGACGTACAGATCAGTGGGTAACCATGACCAAGGCAGGGGCTCAGGCAAGGGCTGCTTTAGCCTCTAAGCGCCAAAAGGTTCTCTCGGATGACGCTTCACCTGCTGCTGACACCCCTGCCAGCGCACAGCAGCAGGAGGATGCTGACACAGACGCACCCAGGCGCACTAGTGGCGTCGCCAAGGGCAGCAGGAAGCGCTCAGCACAGCAGCTGCGTGAGCCGGCAGATGCAACACAGCAGCAGCAGCCCTCAGCAGCTGCAGCAGCTGCTGCCTGCGCAGAGCAGCAGACGCGCCCCAAACGCCAGCGCAAGGCCAGCACTGTGGGGCAGGATGCTCCTGCTAAAGCGAATGGAGCACCTGCTGCTGGCACACCCTCTAAGAAGCAGCAGAAGCAGCAGCAAGGCGCGCCCTCAAAGCAGCAGCAGCAGCAAGGCCCTAGCGCCAAACGGGCCCCTCAGCGCGCACGGCAGGCACCAGCACCCGCAGGGGCAGCCGGCACAGCTGCTGCGCTGAAGTCTGCCCCCAAGCGCAAGTCCACAGCAGCAGCTGCTGCCGAGGCGGCCACACCAGCAGCTGCCGCCGCAGCAGCAGCAGCAGCCGCAGGTGCTGCCGAAACACTCACACCAGCAGCTGCCGCCGCCGCTGCAGCAGCAGCAGCCGCTGCAGGTGATGTTGAACGCAGCAAGGCTATCCTGCGCGCAGCAGCAGCAGGTGCCTCTGGTGCCGGCAACCCTGCTGCTATGCTGACTTCTGCTGCCGCAGCGGCTGCAGCAGCAAAACCAGGCCCTCCCCCTGGCCTGACAAGGCCTGCAGGTTCGGGGCTGTCTATCACACCCCCGTGGGTGGCAGCAGCAGAGGCAGCAGCAGCAATGCTGCACCTCAAGAGCAGGCCTGGGCGCATCTATGCCAAGGGCAGGCTGGTGTGTGACGTTCCTGATGTCTCGGTCTACAGGCTGGGGGAGCAGACAGGGCACAACGCCAAGCTTTTTGTGTGGGTGAGTTGGGGTGGTATCTGATGGTGGTGTCAGGGGGAGGGGGTCCAGCACATGAGTTAGGCGATAGCTTGATCAAACAGGACTGCTACTTGCTGCTCAAGCAGCTGCAGTCCTGATGGCTATTTCTGCTAAGATTGTGTGGGTCTGCAAACAGGACAGCAAGCACAGCTGATCCTGCATCTTTGTGAGCAGCAGGCAGTAGTGTGCGTTGTCTAGTGCTGCGGCTCGTCCACAGCGTGAGAAATGGGTCCTGCCTAGAGCTTGGCTGTGTTGTGCAGCAGGCAACAGCGTGCTGTGTTATGCCATGCTGATGTCCTGACTATGCTGTGCTGTGCCGTGCTATGCTGCACCATGTCTTCCTATCCCCTTTCTCCAGGAGCCGAACTCGGACGCAGCTGCGTCTGTTGATGCAAAGGTGGCGAAGAAGGCTGGCCATCCAGTGGGCATTGCTGGAGGTTCTGAGGGTCGGTGGGAGCAGGTATGGTGCATGCTGTTGGAATGCACTACTGCCAGTTCCGCCATTCGCACCCGATGCATGCATGTGGGGATGCTCCTGTTGCCAGTAATGCCAAATCCAGCAGCCTACTGGACCATCCTGGCTTGGACAGTACATGTGTACTGCTTGGGCGCTGGTTGATGGGGTTGGACTTTAGGGTGGCACGTGCTCGCAGCTAAGTGTTACGATGGTTCAGATGCTGTGCTGGCCTGGTTTGTCAGTTGATTATGTTCACAAACAAGTACAGCATGCCTGCCTGCCGGTGTTTGGAACTACTGGCACAGGCAAGCTGCAGTCAAACAGCATTCCTCAGGTCTGCCTCGACTGTCCGCATCTTCCTGCCCAGCGGCCGAGCGCATGACTGTGCTGCAGCAAACTGGGAACCGTTGTGCTGTTGTGTCCGTCTGCCGCAGGTTACTGTCTCGTGCCACGACTGCCAGCACCAGCACGTCAAGACGCTGTGTGGTGATCGCAACCACCCTGTCAAGGTCATCTCGGGTGCCTACAGCTTCCAAACCTGGTGCAACAGGTGAGTAGGCATGGGAGCTGCATGGGGGCTGAGGGGCAAAGGAAAGGGCTGGTGTGGTTTTTGGCGGGAAGGGGGGGGGGACACGACGCCGCAGCGAGGATGGTTGGAATAAGTAGCTGCCGCATGCAGGTGGAGGGTGCAGGAAGGGGCCGTTGGTGAGGGTGGGTTAAAGGCCATGTGGCTGCAGTGAGCATGGTCAGGAGTAGTAGAGGCTGCATGGGCGTAATCATTCGTATTGGCTGTGGCTGCTGCCTGGTGTACTGCTGTATCTGCATTTATGAAATTGTGTTTTGATTTTGTTTTGGCTGCAGGTGCATGCGCTGCGCGCGTGACTGTTCCACTGCACTGACACACACTTGTACCCACGCCATCGCCTTGCATATCTTGCTGACCACAATCTTGATGCCCTCCTCTTTCCGCACCCATCTGGCCGCCCTCCTTCCGTTGCAGGTGCCTGGTGCTGCGTTATGCCGGCACATCGCTGACGTTGGGAGACCTGCACGAAGGCTGCCCGCTGTGCCGCGGCTGCTGTGTTTGCAAGGCGTGCCTGGGCATGACTTCGCATGTAGGTGAGTTTTTGGCAACACGTGACTCGCATGCATCGGACACATGGTCGTCATATGTGGCTGGGTATTGGGCTGTTGGGGCGGGAGGGTGGGACACACGACCTGCAGTCGTCGGACACACGGTCATCAGGGGGCGGGTAAGCCGTGCCTGGGCATCACGACGCATGCAGGTCGGAGTGTTAGGAAAACATGAGCTGCATGCGTCAGATACCTGGTCATCATGTGTGGCTGGGTGGCGGGACGGGCTGTGCTGGTGTTTGGAGGGTGGGGTGGGACACATGACTTGCGTGCATGAGATACATGGTCATCATGTGTGTGGCTGGGTTTCGGTACGGACTGTGCAAGAGGGTGGGTGCGGACGCAGAACATCCATGCATCAGATTCTTTGTTATGTGTGTCTGGGTGGCGGGCTGTGCCTGCGTGCGGGTACCCGGTAGATGGATTTGGGCATGCAGTGTTGTGTGACAAGTCAAGGAGACAGCAGTGTGTGTGGGTGGTTTGGTGCTGGTGCAAACCATGCTTTGCATCCACTGCGCCAGCTTGCACGCTGTGATCCTATTGTATCATGGAGTCACTGTTGGGCTGAGAAATGCAGGACACCACGATGCCTGGTGGTTGTTTCTGCTGCTTAGTGCCATGTTGAGCAGGACGTGCATGGGGGGTAGGGTTGGCCTGAGGGTATCACGGTCCTGCCCCGTCCCATATCGCAGCATTTCCCAGTTCCACATGTGCAGCCATCTGCCAGTCTGTGCTGATCGGTCGTTCTGCCCTGCTGCTGTGCTGTGTCGTGCTGTGCTGCAGGCCAGGTGGAGGTGCCAGTGGCTGGTGCTGTGCAGCAGAGCAGTGCTGGGCAGTACATCATGCGCGCCCTGCAGGCACCCGTCAAGTCCTGGATGGCGAAGCAGACACAGGAGGTGCGGGGAGAACGGGGGACTCTGGCAGGGGGGCCAGGGGTGGACATAGTATTGGGAATGCAGGGTGAGGGTAGGAGTGCCATGGGTGTTGTTTCAATGTGCGCGGAGCGCAGGGAATGGTTGGCATGGGGTGGAGTGTATGTACTACAAGCTCCAGAGATGCTAAAGGAGCAGGGCAGCCTGGCCTTCCACATGTGACCACAGAAAACTGGTTGGCTTGTAGTACATACACTCCACGCTCTGAAACTGTGATCACAGTTTGGTTGCTTCAAAGCATCAGCTGGCGGCAATTATCAGTAGTGACCCCATGTGTGATGTGAATTGTTGCGCTGCTGCTGCTGCTGCTGGTGCTGCTGCTGCTGTCCCTTCAGGCTGTTGCGGGTGGGTTTGAGGACCTGGCAGATCTGCCGGTGGTTAACCTCAACGACATGGAGAAGGTCTCCTGCAACAGGTGGGGCAGGCGAAGGTTTTTTGGCAGCATCACTCACTTCACGCTGTACATCAGGACTGACACAACAGCAATGCTGGTTATGGCCATCACCTTGCAGTGATCCTGACTGGCAAACACAACTCTGCCTACCTCGTGGCCACTGATTTTTCCACCTGTCCTGGTCAAGTTGGCCACGGCCCAGGTGCCTCTGACCCCACAATCCATGTTGGTGTGCGCATTCATTCAGTACCTCTCACCCCGGCCCCTTATCACCCTGCTGATGACCCTGCTGGCACTCTTCCCTTCTGCACAACAGGTGCGCGACCAACATCATCGCCCTGGGTGCTGTCTGCGCCATCTGTGACGACGAGTACTGCGTAGACTGCCTCAAGGAGCTGCGCGTGCACCAGCAGCAGAACCAGCAGCTGCTGGCACTGCCAGCGCCGCAGCAGCAGGGGCAGCAGCTTGCCGTGCCTGACGCCCCTGAGCAGCAGCAGCAGCAGCAGCAGCAGAGGAGCCCCTTTGCGGGGCTGTCACTTCCCAAGCCCCTGACTCATGTGCTCAACCTGCTGCCGGGCAGGCAGGGCAGCAGCAGCGGCGCCAAGGCAGCAGGAGCAGTGGCCGCAGCTGCAGCCGCAGGGTTGACCCATGCCAGCAGCGATGCTGCAGCCGCTGCTGCTGCTGGCAGCAGTGGGGCCCAGCAGCAGCAGCAGCAGCGCTTTGTGTGGACTTGCTGCAACCCGCGCTGCGGCGCAACGGGAGACGACGCTGCGGCAGCAGCAGCGGCAGCAGCAGGGTTGGGAGAGCAGGGCAACGGGCTGGCAGTCCCGCTGCCAGAGTGGGGCAGCGGGGCAGAGGAAGATGATGAGCAGCAACAGCAGGAGGCAGATGATGAGGCACCAGAGGCCGGGGCAGACCCGCCGGGTCAGCAGCAGGGCAGGCAGCAGAAGGGCAAGAGGGGCAAGGCCGCACCCAAAGGCAACGGCAAGCACCAGCAGCAGCAGCAGCAGCAGGCCACAGCAAGGGCAAGGTTAAGGCCGAGGAAGAGGAGGATAGTGATAGTGATTCTGGTGATGAGGGGGAGGCAGGGGTCGAGAAGCCCAAGAAGAAGGTGCCCCAGGTGCCTGGGGGCACTACCTGGTGCCGGCCGGGTGCGCAGGAGCTGAAGCTGCAGCTGGTGCTGCCTGGGGGGCTGAACGCGCAGGAGGTGCTGGCACACATGAGGGAGGTGGCAGCGGTGAGTGCTGGGTGTGGTCAAATGTGGTAACGGTCTTGCACCAAGGGGGGAAAGGACAGGGGGCATGGCGTTGCTAGGTCAGGAAGGGGTTGAGGCTTGAGGTGTCGGGTTTGAGGAAAACTGCCGGACGTGGCTGAAGTGAGTGCTGGAGATGATGTTTGACATTGCTGTAGCAGACAGAATTTCATAGTTTGACCGTACTATTGTGCATTTTTGCTGTGAGCAGCAGGAGCCCCTGAGGGAGGTGCTTAGCTTGGGCAGGCTCCTGGCAAGGGAGTTACTTGTGTAGCTGTCTGGATGCAATTCACGTGGTAACTTACACATCCCTTTCGGCCTCCTCCTGCTGCACTTTCCGTTTTTCCAACCCCCCTGCAGTTGGACACCAGCCGTGAGGTGACCCTGTCGGACTGCCCCCTGCTGCCTGAGGGGGTGGTGCTGCCCCTCAAGGACCCCCAGGGGCGTGACATCACCCTGCAGGTGGGGCACTGTGGTAGTAGTGATGATACAGTGATGCTATAAAATGCATTATAATGCAGTACATTGCAGTACGATGCAGTACAATGCAGTCCAGTGCAGTCCAGTACACGAATTGATCAGAGTACATGCAACGAGTTCATTACACTCCAGTACGTTGCACGTGTGGGGCTGCAAAGTGTTGCCAAGCAAT
Source organism: Desmodesmus armatus (assembly GCA_007449985.2). Classification (NCBI taxonomy): domain Eukaryota; kingdom Viridiplantae; phylum Chlorophyta; class Chlorophyceae; order Sphaeropleales; family Scenedesmaceae; genus Desmodesmus; species Desmodesmus armatus. Next base: position 200,571 of record VIIQ02000600.1, read on the forward strand.
GAAGGGACCCCACCACGCATGTATCCCAAAACCCAAAAATTACCATATATCAATGCATGTGTGTGCAGTTCTCGTACCTGCTTCAGGGCTGTCTGGCGCTTGCTCTGTGGACACTGTAGCACTCTCCAACAGTTGCTTCATCACCTCTGCAACACTGTCAACCACTTGCTATGCCCCGCTGCAGGGCCTGGAGGGCCCCAACTGGTGGAAGCTGGTTCCTGCGGCCGACAGAGACCCCTGGAGGCGCCACGCAGGATGTGATGGTGTGGACAAGTACATGTTCACACCGCACTTTGAGGACCTGCAGGCAGGTGACGTGTACTGAGTCATAATGTGCATTGGCTGATGAGTGTTTGAGGTTGCTGCTCCCTAGCCTGTACAGTACTGTCAGCTGGGCAGTAGGCATGGGCGGCAGAGGTGGGCAGTAGGCATGGCCAGTAGGCTCTGTTGTGGTGGGATGCGGACAAGGCTTCAGGTTCACATCGGTTATGGTCTTGATGTGCAAACGAAGTGATGAACAGCCCTTTCCCTTCAAAGATGCATATGCGCACTTGCGCACATGCACGATCTTGGATGTGGCAGGGCTTCATGTGCCTCTAGCCTGTGATGTAAGGATGGCTTGCTGGTGCATCAGATAAATGTCCACTTCGCCCTCATGCCGCTACGTGTATTTCACCATATCACTCACCCACCCTAGGTGCCGGAGCCGCCTGCAGCCAGCAGCACCCCCAGCAACAGCGGCAAGCAGCAGAAGCAGAAGCAGCAGTCCAGCGGCGGTGCTGATGATGCCATGGTGAAGTACCAGGCAGCCCTGCAGCGCACTGGCCTGGCGCTGCTGCTGTTCTGGGCACGCTGGAGGTTGGGCGAGCCCATCATCGTGCGCGGCTGCACGGTAGGTGGCTGTTGGTTTGCGAAGATGCTATCTCACATGGACTGCAATGATTTCGCGCAGGGGAGGCAGGGGCGAGTGGGAGCGAGCTGAATAACGCATGGACACATAATTTGTGTTTGCTGTCCATCTTTCAAAGGAAGCCCACCAACACTACCAATGGCTGACGCCTGCAGATCCTTCTTGCCCTCATCACCTCACCTGCATCAAAACCATTGCTCATTACTCCGTCCCATCGTCAGTCTTGATACTCAGTCCCTGCTCTTCTGCAGGGCCGCATCCCATGGGACCCCCACACCATGGTGCGGGCGGTGAAGGACACCAAGGCCCGCACGGAGGGCCGCATCCTGGCACGGGACTGCCTCGACCAGCACGAGGTGCCGGACATCGGCTTCACCGGCAACAAGTTCTTTACCGGGTGAGCTGAAGGGGCCGGAGGTTTTGAGACAGATGGTAGCTTTTGTTACCACAAGTTTCAGTATCCCAAAAGTGTGTGGAGGTGTTGGAAATTTCCTTGAGCTTGAAGTCTTTGTGGCAAGGTCCTGAGACTCTCAGAAGCTTGCCACGCATAGCACAAGTTCAAGTAGGTTTCCGGCACCTCCACACTTTTTGGGTTTTTGAAACTTGGGTGACAAAATTGCCATCTGTCTCAAAATTCAGAGTGTGCCGAAAGTTGGCGTGTGGTGGTGGTGGGGGGGTGGAGGGGTGTACTGCTGACCAGCACGAGGTGCCAGACATATCAATCACAGGGATCAGGGTCTCCACAGGGTGAGCTGAAGGGGTGGGAGAGTCTGGCGCAAGTTTGCTTCTGGTGGGGGTGGTGTGGTTGTAAATGGGGAGGGGGAGAATGTAAACAATTTATAATTAGCACGAGGTGCCTGACACGGCTTCACAGGCAAATACCTTTTCACAGGGTGAGCTGAAGGGGTGGGGGGTATTCCGGGAGTCAACTTGTGATGGTGATAATGGGGGGGGAGGGTGAGGGTGCTGTGACCAGTAACATGTGCCAGCACCTCCTTGAGAGGGTGCAAAAGTTCTTCACAGGGTGAGCTGAAGGGGCAGGAGAGTGTGCCGAATGTTTGCTTGTGGTGATGGTGGCAGTGGTGGGGGTGGGGGCGGGGGCAGGGAGGGGTGCACTGCTGACCACTACGTGGTCACCCTCAGCCCGCCCTGTGAAGAACCTGTTGGCTGTGAACGAGATGTTTGGCAGCATGAAGTCAATCTTCATGAAGATAGACGCTGCATGACCTCAATCTTCATGAAGATTGACTTCATGCTGCCAAACATCTCGTTCACAGCCAAAAGGTTCTTCACAGGGTGAGCGGAAGGGTTGGGAGAGCTGAAGGGGCAGCGGGAGCTGGCGTCTGGTGGGGGTGGTTGTGTGGATGTAAATGGGGAGGGGGGCGTGTACTGCTGACCAGCACGAGGTGCCATGCCTCACAAGGAACAGGTTCTCCACAGGGTGAGCTGAAGGGGTGGGGCAGTGCGGCGGGGGTTAGCGTGTGGGTGGTGGGGAGGGATGGGTGAGGGGGTGAAGGGTGTACTGCTGACCAGCACGAGGTGCCTGACATTGGCTTCACAGGGAACAAGTCATTGCTGAATGAGCCAAGGGCGGGAGAGTGTGCCAATGTTTGGTTGTGGTGGGGTGGTTGCACTGTTGGGTTTACATGGTTGAGGCAGAGCTTGGACAGCCCACAGGGAGCTGATGAGGCCTATGGAGTATCAGCGATGTAGCTGAGGGGGGGGGGGGTGCAGGGGAGGGGGGGGTCCTTTGCACTCTCATGCGACAAGCAGCAAACGATGCTTGGAGTCACAACGTCTCAACTACAGCTGTTTCTGTGGCATCATCATTACCATCATTCAACGCCTTCCCAGCAGGTTTCTTGTGCTGTCCATGATCAGCTCCACATTCACTGCTAATGCTTGTGTGTCAATGCTGCGCGCAGATACACCACCGGTGTCTTTGATGCCGGCCAGGGCCGCAGCCACCTAGTGGTGGGGCCCCTGGAGGCTGACGAATCAGCAGTGCTGCCCGAACGCGAGAGGGACGCCAGCGCCACCATCGCTGCTGCTGAGGCTGCTGCTGCTGCTGCCGCCGCCGCTGCTCAGAAAGCCAAGGGCGGTAAGAAAAGTGCTGCGGGCGGCAGCAGCGGCGGCACCTGTGCTGCGGGTGGTGCTGAGGCTGCTGGTGCTGCAGCAGCAGGTGGTGACGATGGCAGTAGTGGTGCTGCTGCTGCTGCTGCTGCGAGTGCGGCCCTTGCTGCCGATGCTGCTGCCGCTGAGGAGATGCTCAGTGAGTTCACCCACGTGGGCCCGCTGATGCTGAAGGTCAAGGACTGGCCCCCCACCGAGGACTTTGGAGGGGAGATGCCACGTCACTACGTCGTGAGTGGGCTGGAGTAGATGGGTGTTAGGGGTGGGGTCAGCGGGGTAGGGGTGGGTGGAGGGGGGGGGGGAGAGTTTGGGTGGAGTGTTGGCGGTGTAGTGGCTGGGGTTCTACGTCTTGTGACAGGCACACAGGTCACAGGCTCGGTTACAGGTGAGTGGGGTGGAGTGGATGAGTGGGGTGGGCGGAGTGCGCGGAGTGGGGTGGCGGTGATGGCTGGCGGAGGATTGTTTTCTACGGTTAGTGCATATGCTGTATGTGTAACACAGGTTACAGGCACCAGCCTTGTCTGGCATACATGTTTGGGAGTGTGCATGTGGAGCGTGTTCCGCTTTGGCAGCTGAGTGACCAATAGTAATAAGGTAGCCGGGCACATGCACATCATGCTATCATGACCCCCTTCCTGTGCTGCCCCTCCTCCGTAACCCCCACTCACCTTCGTGCATGGTCCCGCCCCCTTTTCTGCGCATATGCTCACAGGACTTTGTGCAGCGCATGCCAGTGCGCGACATCAGCAACCCCCGCCTCGGCCGCGGCATCCTCAACCTGGCCAGCATGCTGGTGCACACGGACAACCCCACCGACCTGGGCCCCAAGTGCTACCTGGCATACGGCCGGCAGCAGGAGTCCACAGGGGAGGGTGACAGTGTGACCAAGCTGCACAAAGATATGACTGATGCGGTCAATATCTTGGTGCAGCAGGAGGCAGGGGGGGATGGGGCAGCACGGCAGGAGCTGCTGAAGCATGAGCACCGGCGCATCGCAGGGGCGGCAGCAGCAGAGGCGGCAGCGGGGAGCTCAAAAGCAGCAGCAGCAGCAGGAGGAGGAGGACGGCGTGCGAAGCGTGAGGCGGTTGAGGATATGCTGGTGGCAGTGGCACCATCAGTGGTGCGCTGCGGTGAGGCAAGGGCAGGCCCAGGGTGAGTGGGGGCCTGACAGGGGGGGGAGTGGTGCGGGAATCGAGGGCATGGTGCAGTGAAGGGGGTTGGGGCGGGCAGCAGTGCTGCATATTCATCTTGGATGACACACTGGCAGTCCTCTCCTGACCAACGCGTAGTGCCTGGCACTCATGGGCCGTCTCACTCTCACCCTCTCCCTGTCGCCTGCTCACTCTCGTGCTCAAGGTTTAATTTGGGGTGCTAACATGTCAGCCGTGCTTGCCAGATTGTGAGGTATTTTATGTCACAAATCTCTTACCAAAACCGTGAGTCCATGCGCTCAGCTCCCTGTCTGTACTGCATCGACCATCTTATCCTCCTCACACCTGTCTCACTCAACCATCCATCTTGTCTGTGTCACTCTGCCATGCAGGTATGGTGGCGCCGGAGCGGTCTGGGATATCTTTGCGCGTGACAGCAGCGACAGCAGCGACACCCTCAAGCTGTCTCGCTGGCTGGCAGACAATGCGGCAGCCTTCATGCACCAGGGGGAGCCTGTGGCGGCTGGGTCCTTCACTGCCGCAGAAGCCGACTGCCATGCCCCAATCATGAGCCAGCAGTTCATGCTGGGGGAGACGCACAGGGAGCAGCTGCTGAAGGACACTGGTGAGGGAGGGCGTGGTGTGGGTGCATTCGATCAAAGGGTTATCTTAGGAGCGGCGGCTGCACACGGGGTGCGACATATGGTTCAACTTTTGCCAGCATTGCATGCATGTGTACTCGGTTTTATTGTCTTTGTGAACCCACACAGCATTCAGGCAACACCTGGGGCCTGACCCCAGAAGCAACGCCTCTCTAGTGAGATATGTCTCGTTCCGACACGTCGATAGCTGCAGCTGAGATCCTACGTGACACGATCAACAGTAACAAATGACTACGGCGCTGCTGCCGCTGCCTGCTGTTGCTGCGTGTGTGTGTGTGTGTGTGTGTGTGTGTGTGTGTGTGTGTGTGTGTGTGTGTGTGTGTGTGTGTGTGTCTGCCCCCCTTCCCCAGGTGTGAGCCCCTGGCATTTCGAGCAGTACCTGGAGGAGGCCGTGTTCATCCCAGGTGGGTTGGCGGACCTGATGGTTGCACAAGCTGAGGGAACATGACATGCTGTGCCGCATTTGTGCGTGCACACAGCATCAGGTATGCACATGTGCTTTGCACAACGCCAAGGGCCTCTTGATTCAGAAATGTGTATATGCACATGTGTTTACAAATGTATATGCACATGTGTGTACAAATGTCATATCGCCCTGTTTGTATGTGTGTGTGTGCCCTGCAGGCGGGGGCCCCCACCAGGTCCGCAACTTGATGAGCTGCAGCAAGGTAGGCAGGGATGCAACGACAGGGACCGCATCATTGGGCCTAGGCATGGTACTCACAAAGCCAGCCCACCTTACAGGATCCCCTGCGCCGCAACAGCGGATGGTTCACCGAACACACTGCTGCCTGCTCTGTGTATCACGTGCCTAGCCAGTGATGTTATGCGGCAAGCCTCGATGTGTTCTGCAGGTTGACAGTGTCGCGGTGCAGGGCAGTGGTTGCATACTGAGGCTGCGGCAAACACCGTTTGCTGCTGTGTTGCACAGGTTGCTGTTGACTTTGTGTCGCCCGAGGCGGTGCCTTCAGCGCTGCAGCAGCACGGCCACCTGAGGGCACTGGACCTGGCCCACGGCACAGTGTACAAGGTAGGCAGGGGCCGCAAAAGGGAGGGGGCGGTGCAGCTAGCGGCATGCAGCATGCCTGCTGCAGGTGGGGGGTGGCTTGCCGTGGACGGGCCCTTGCTCGTCGGCCATGCTGTAGACGTGTGCGCGAGGGAGTGGGTTGTGCTGGGCATGCATTCATGCATGTGTACACCTTGTAGCAAACTTGTTGCACACCCAGCCACTTGGTTGGGCTAGGTTTGATATTGGTGTGTTGTAGAGAGGCACGCTCCCGCCCTGCACTGCGTGAAACAGCACACCCGCGCCCAGTTGACCTCGCCGCTTACTAAGAGTAGTGTCCGCCTTTGCGCCCTACTCCCCTTGTGCCTGCAGGACCCCACAAAGAGGGAGAATTTCGAGAAGCTGCAGTCCCACCTGCTGCTGCTGCGGGGTGCCATCACGGCCCGGGGCATGGCTGGGGAGCCGCAGGTGCTGCTGCTGCCGTCAGCGGTGGACAAGCTGCAGGACAAGCTGAAGCCAAGCAGGGCCAGGAGGGCAGGCAAGGCTGCAGCAGCAGCAGCAGGTGGAGATGAGGCAGGCTCAGAGGACGAGGAGGCAGCATCAGACGAGGGTGAAGACGCTGCCTCGGAAGATGAGGGCACAGCAGCAGCAGGAAGGGGAAAGAAGGCTAAGCAGGGCAAGAAGCCACCCGCAGCAGCAGCGGCAGCAGCTGCAGGAGGGAGCAAGGCAAAGGGTGTCAAGGGCAGGGCTGGGAAGGCAGCTGGGTCAGGGGCGGCACAGGCTGCAGGAGCCCAGCCATCAGGGACTGGTCGGGGCGGCAAGACAGGTGCTGCAGCCACAGCTGCTGTTGCTGCTGCGTTTGGGGGTGGCAAGGCTGCTGCTGCCGGTGGTGCAGCTGCTGGCAGGGGTAAGGGTAGGGCTGCAGGCAACTTGGCAGCAGCAGCAGCAGCAGCGGGTGGCAAGGCAGCAGCAGCCGCTGGTGGTGGGGGTGGGGCTCGGGCAGGGCCTGCCAAGCGGCAGCGGAAGTAATGAAGCGGCTGGTGTGCTCAGGGGTGGCCCGGTGCTGCTGTACAATTGGGTTCAAGGAGCTTCAGGCACCAGCACCCTGCACTGCGCACTTTGGCAGAGGCAGGATGCCAGTGTGTAGTGGCGGTGGGAGGCTTTGTAAAGGTTTCCTTTGTAAAGGTTGTCATGTCTTTGCGGCAGCTATGTGCAAGCTTTGATCGTTTGGGGCATTGCCTGGATCACCTATTGTGTTTGCCCTTGGTGAAGACTGAGTGGCTGTTTGTACAGAAGCTGCCGTGTGGATGTTGGCATCTGACCGCTGTCTTCACCACAGGCTGTGAAATGCTTCTGTCCCCCTGACGTTTGTCATACCTCCGCTGTAGGCATCACCAGCATATTCAAATCTTGTGCAGGCAACTGGGTGCGTGTTGCATCTGGCTATTTGGAGTTGAGGCTTGAGCTTTGGACAGAGGCGAGGCAAGCCGTGCAGATTTCTGAGACGCCTGCTGTTGTGGGCATGCAAGCCAGTGGCGGCGCTGGTACCAGAAGCTGTGCAGGGCTCCCGGTACTGGTGCAGCGACAAGCCTGCACTTACTTTCCAGACTGCAGATGCTGCGGCAGGCGATTTTGTAGTATTGTGTATCACTTCATGACTACCTGTGCTCGGCTGGTGTCAGGGAGGAGCTTCAGTCCTGTGTACAAGTAGTAGTTCAGCATCAGCGTTGATATTTACAGAGGTGTGCAGTGTTGTTGTACTGAATGGATGTGGGTCCAGTTCTGGGAGCCAGTGTGGCTGAGGTCTGATGTTCTAACGAGTTGATGTTGTGTGATGGCGGTAGCATGAGTTGGTGCAACTGCTGCAGTGGTGAGTGCAGCCACATCAGGCCTTTGGCACTTGTCTGTTTTGCATGGTGGTGACCATCTCATGTGAGGCTTGCTGCAATGCATGATGTACACTAACAAGTTGTTCAGCACTGCAGCCATAGGCGGTGTCTCTGTCAAGCTGTGTGAGGCGCTCTCACTTACAGGATCCTGGTATCAGAAGCATTTGTGATTGGCAGCACCACGTTTGTTGCGACGGCTGCTGGTCGGCAAGTTGCAGTAGTTGGTTGTAACACTGACCTTTGTTGAGAGGCCGCTGTGCATGGGTGTGACAATTGATGGTTACCACGTTGCTTCATCGGCACAATCTCAACACACACGATGCGCTCCTGCAGCGCATGGCAGCACCTGAACATATTTTGTTCAGGAAAATGTGTAGCAATGCTGACAGTGACTAGGCATGGGAGTGTGTTGAAATGTGCCTGCACACCACGACTTGCCACCACAAAGGACCACCTCAGTGCCTTGCTGACAGAACCATAAACCCTTACTGACACAAAGACACGCAATCCACTGGTAGCATGGTTTGTGTGAGCAAACTTTACCAATACCTACACAACATTGAGACAGGGTTCCGGGCACTGTCTCACAACATTGAGACAGGGAATCATTCACATGCGCTTTCAAAGTCTGTCGACGCAAACCTTCAAAAAGACACATTCTCTACGTGTGACGTGGCAAACTGCATGACTAGCGACAGCCTTGCGTGTATGCCAGCTAACCTGGCATCCATAAGCTTGCCCCAAACCTGAAACCAAACCTGAACTTCCAAGTGTTGGATGCGCAGCCTGTCACTGAGTGGCCACACTCCATGATGTGACAAATCAGGCATGATGTGACAAATCAGGCATGATGTGACAAATCAGGCATGATGTGACAAATCAGGCATGCCGGGGAACCCGGCAGGCAGTCACTGGCGTCTGCAGGTCACAGCTTTGTCACAATAGACAGCCTTGCCAGTGCTGCTATGATCATATCACATGGGATGCATATATTCGGCAAGTCATCTCTTTCATGCCGGCCTCTGGGCCGCGCCCCCATCAAGAAACAACCAGCTGACAGCTATGTCAGAGGTAACAGTGGTGCTGCTGCCTTCAACATGGATCGGCTTGTGCACCATGGGTGCATGCTGCATGCTAGTGACTGCTAGTTGCCTGGCATCGGGACCAAAATCAATCAAAGGGAACTTGCAATCAGTAACAATCTGCACTTCTGCTGGTGCACAAGAATTGCACCAGCGGTGGCCAGCACGGGCTGGCCCCAACACTCTACACTACAATCATCTCACGGGTACTAGTCACAGCCTGTGGTTGGACCACAACGGGCCCCGTTCCCACTGGGTACCCCAACAAACAAATCATCATTGGGAGAGTCTCTGCGCACATCTGGCAGATGGTGACAGCCTGTCGAGGGACACCAACAGTCCCTCACTGAGTTGGCATGTGCACAACACTGCTGCTGCTGCAGATGCTGCCAGGTGCTCCCATAGGCACGAGACCCCTAAGGGTACATCCTCTGCAGTGCAGCAAAGTCGATGCGCGAGTTGGGCACCTGCTTGAAAGTTGCTGATGCCTTGAGGGTGTTCTGAGCATCGGCAATGTTGAAAACCCTACGTGCAGCTGATGCGTCAATGTCCAACAGGAATCCGTTGTTGTTCCAGTTCATGTTGGCAGTGCAGCAGCCACCACAGTCGGTGTCAGCACACAGGTCCAGCACAAAAAAGCGGCCGGTGCGGCCGTTGTAGGTGATGTCGACTTGGGTGTAGCCATAGGTGGCCCAGAACTTGGAGTGAACGGCAACAATGTTGATGTTGCTGACGAAATTCTGGGAGACGCTGCCCACGTAGAGGTCTCCTGGCTTGGTGTTGTCCCCAGTCATCACGTTGTAGGCTGTGAGGGTGGCCGGGTAGCCTGCAGGAAGCAACAGTACAGGTGGCACCTGGAGCTTTATAGATCTGGCCCATCCCTTCTCCTCCAAAGTTTTCCCCAACCCTTCAAGGGTATATCGAAGTTCGATATGCAGGTGGTACATCATCAACATGCCAATGGCCAGCCTGAGTCAAATTCAGCCGATCCAGTAAGACGACAGATCTGACACTTACTTGTGCCGCTGGATGGAGGAGTAGGGGGTGGTGTGGGAGGAGGAGGGCTTGCTCCCTTCACTGCGCACTTTGAGCTCACACAGATCCAGTCCTGGTCGCAGTCATCGTTGGTCCTGCACAGCCAAGCAAGGAAGGCAGAGACAGGCGTGGGCGTTCGATGTCAGAAGCTGTGCTCAGCACATCATGCGCCATAATGATTGACAAGGTGATGATGCAGCTAGTGCATTCACAGTGGGCGTGACTTTGTGTGGTGCCCATTTGAGTCAAAAACACAACATAAACAAATACAATGTTTATCAGGAACCTGCGCAGACGCCTTCTGCCGAAGAAGGTTTCATGCCAGTTGCTTGAAGCAATTATTGCCCATGGTGGTGACATTTCATATCGCACACTGCAGGCTGCACAGAGTGATGCGTGCCATGGTGACCATGCACTGCTCAGCATGCCCGGGCCCCGGCATGCAAGCAACTTGCACTACCCTGCATCCCACCCCTGCATCCTGCATTCAATGCACCTTGAAGGTCGCACGTATCAGCTCAGTGTCTGAGTCAGGCTCACCTGCATGAATCTCCCAGGCAGTGGCCAGGCCAGGTGCAGCCTGCAAGCAGTTGCAGCAGCAGGCACATGCAGAGTGTCACAGCAGTTGAATTATAAAATTCAATTTAAAAGCTGCCAACTGGTCCTCCGGTTTTGAATCACACGGTATTGCACCAACAATGTACTACAGTTAGGAACCGTATCATATGGTATACAATGTGCGACCGCCACCGTCACGGTGGAGGAACGGTTCCTTCTGAGAACTGTACACTGGAAGTTCCAACAAGCCAATGGCTAGCCTGATTCTAAACTCAACCGATTGGTCCTGACGACAGATTTGAGGCTTACTTGTGCCGCCCGATGGAGGAGGAGGGGGTGGTGTGGGAGGAGGAGGGCTTGTCCCCTTCACTGCGCACTTTGAGTTCACACAGATCCAGTCCTGGTCGCAGCCATCGTTGGTCCTGCACAGCCAAGGGCAAGTCAGGGAGGCAAAGGCACATGTGGGCAATGAACGACGGAAGCTACGAGTTCAGCACACCATGCGCCATAGTGACTGACAGGACACAATGTGCAGGCGCCGCCGAGCAGTGCTCAGACAGTGGGCCCCTGCACGTGTCTGCCGCAGTGCGGCAACCAGCACCGCAACACTGCTGTGCAGTCTGCATGTTTGCACAAAGTCATGCATGCCACTGGCATGTCATTGGGTAACCGTGCACTGCTGGGCATGCAAGCCCAGCTTCCACCACCCTGCATCCCACTCCTGTAAACTGCATTCAAGGCAGCATCAGCTCAAGGTCTGAATCAGGCTCACCTGCATGGGTCTCCCAGGCAGTGGCCAGGCCAGGTGCAGCCTGCAAGCAGTAAGCACAGGCAGGGTGTTATGGCAGTTCAACTTCAGCTGATTGCCAACTGTTCTTCCGGAATTTGTGATTATGTGGCCCACATGTTGATGCCGCTGTGCTGGCAGCAATCTGCCCTGGGAGGCCAATTGTCCCATCTCAACCTGATTGCCACATTGGACAGCAACTATGTTTCCAGAACACATGTGGCACCGCATGGCCAAGATGGACCGAACAGCCTGGCATGGCTTGGCTGACCAGCACAACCTGAGTTCTTGATCATCAAGCCAAGCCATGCCATCAGTGATGGCTGATGGCCATACAGCAGCATCATGATGAAGCTGCAACTTGCAGCTAGTACTACTAACCTGATGATCAAGTCACTGCGATGATACGGATGCATTATGTCCTGCTTTCCAATCTCACCTGCTAAAGCAGCGGCAGTCACGCCACCGGACAGCTGAGGGGCCGCCGCGCGGCGGCGGCGTCTTGTCTTGCGTGCCACGGGGACAGGGGCAGTGTTCGGCTCCACGCTGAGGGCACCTGCTGCTGCAGCAGCAGCCTCCTGGGGCAGAGGGGTTGGCAGAGGGGCTGCCACCACGGGTTCAGGTGTGGCAACTTCAGCGGGTACACCTAGGAGGTCACAAAATCCACAAACAACAAGCAGGCTGCAGGTTGGTGTGTGCGTTCTGCTGGACAGGGGGGTGTGTTATGCAGCAAGGCATTGTTGATTTCCTTGCATGTTGATTTGTGTTGTGCTGCAAAGTTCCTTTCCGAAAGGAGTGGGCCACTTCGGCCAGCGGGCCACTGGTGACGCCAGGCTAGCCTATGCATGCAGGTGTGCTTGTGTGCTTGCAACAGTTGAGCCGACTCGGCCGGGCGCTTGCTTCACATTCGGACAGTGCCTATCGTAGTGCGCACATGCTGGCTTGCCAAGTGCACAGAGCGCACAGCCAAGTGCCATGGAATATGTCTTACAGGCCGGTGATTGAGTGCAGTTTGATTGCCGCAAATCGTGACAGCTTGCAAAGGGCACATACAGCAGCACCAGCTGCAGCCTGTCAAGGTGCCCACTGACCTGTGCTGACATCTGGCTGGGTGACAACAGGAGCAGTGCCTGCTGCTGCAGCAGCACTGGCTGCAGCAGCAGCAATTGGGTCGACTTCTCCTGCAGGGGCGGCTGCTGCTGTGGCAGCGGGTTGCTCAGGGAGGGGTGTGGCCAGCACTTGCACTTCAGTAGCGAGAGCTTGAGGGTCAGCACCTGTGCGCAACAGCAGATGACACAAGAAAACGTTTGGACCTCCTTGACCTGCTGGCATCTCACGCATGATGGTGCTTTCAGTAGTGCTTGGCTCCAACGGTACTCTTCTCCATATGTGCACCTAGTCATGCTTCTCACGCCTGCGTTTTGGAGGAGTCCCAGCCAGCACAACAGCCGCAAGCCAGCCCAGCGCTAGCACACGTTGTTGCATGCACTCAAAAACCTGACACGATGCATATCACCATGACAAGCGCGGTGGTGAGCACACTGGCTTGTGAGCAGCAGCAGCGTGGGCCAGGCAGTTCTACAGTGGCCCATCAGCTGGTGCAGGGGCAGGTTTGCTTGGCGCTGCTACCATTGCGTGTCACCGCACCCCAAATAGCCAACCATGCATCACTTCACAATCATTCAAATTATGGGGTCACAGGATGTGGCTCACCTACTGTGGTGTCAACTTGGCATGCTGCTCCCTGCACATATGCAAGGACGAGGACAACTGCAGCAAGCCATCCGATTGTCACGTGAAGCTTCGTCATGATCTTGGCTTTGGCGTGTATGTTGACGACCTTTCAGGTCGGGCGTAAGTCGGTCACTTCAGCTCCCCACGGACTGCAAAGGCAGGCAGGAGCAGCGGAGTTAGCAAGGTAGGCCACTTCAAGCGCGTGAGCGTCGAACGCATGTACTGCTAGACATGTAAAACCCTCTTGCATCGCTTGCTCAATGTGATGCACTCACCTGCGGGTGGTGGTTACGGACGAGAAAAGTACTGCTGATCGCTGCCAGCTGGCAATTGGGTTGCTCAAAGGCTTTTCGAAGGAGGTGCAAAGTAAAACAACTTGATGGTGCCTCTCCAAAGCAAGGCTTTATATACCAACATCTACAATGTAACCTTTGATGGTCGGTGGAACAGCATTAAGCGCACCATAACTTACGAAGGTCGGTGGAACATCAACACCATAATGCAGTTGCGCCGACCCAAAGTCCGGTCTTCGTTAAACATTTCACTCGATCTCTTTGGAGAAGACAATCACGTCTGACCCGGCCTCTATGAACTGTTTCACTCACTGGTGGTGCCCAGTGGTGCCCTTCCCATTGGCCAGTTTGTTCACGTGACGTGTCAAGCCTGGCCCAGTGCTGCAGTGTCATGGATTATTTCACACCTGCAGGTGCGTTCCACTGGCGCCAGCTGCTGGCCTGTGGAAGCAGTTTGCAAACCTGTCACTGGCCAGCAATGCTGACTGCTAGCAGTGGTGCTGTTTGATTTTGGCATCCAAGTGCCAGCCTGGTGCAGGACTGTGAAACCCTGGTGCAGGGTTTCACATTTACTCGGTACGCTGTGTACTATGGCCCTCCTCCCACCCCACCCCCTCGGGATGCGCTCAAGAGAAACCATAGGGTTGACTGTTTGCAAGCTGCTGAAGCAGTCAGACATGAAGACCATTTTGTGCACTGGTGACGTCTTGTTGACAAAGAGAACTGCCCAGCAGCAGCTACAGCAATCCATAGCAGTAAGTTCCCGCTTCAGGGGCGCGTTTGCTGCTCTGAACTCTCTGCAAATTGCGCTGCCCATCGAAACGACAAGACAGCTGACAGTAACGTAGACAAGCCTGCACTTTTACCTACTTGACTGCTGCCCACTCGTGGACGTACTTTGGCTGCGCCACACTGAGGTTGCAACATATGTTCATGTCCTTGGCAACTGGGCTGGCTCACAGCGAGCAGCCCCTTTTGCCCGATTTGCAGCTCTACAAAGCCCTAGGTCATGCCTCTCAGTGATGTGAAGCACACCATGTGCCAGGGCATTGCCCCAAACCAATTCACAGTTAGGCCTCAGCACGGGTCGGACGTGCTCACAGCATGTTCCAGCTGCTGTTACCCACAGGCCATGCGACATGTACCCCCAGTTGTGCGTAGCCTAAGGCAGGTTTTACGCCGGCAAAGGGCCCCCGCCACAAGCAGGACAAACTGCCTGGAAATACAGGGCGCTTTTCTAACCAGCAGCGGCTGGGGGGTGCATGGCTCTCGTGAACTGGGGCTGCCCTGGTGATGCGGTGCATTGGCGGCTTGTCCACCCACTGTCAGCACCGATCACACCCCAGGCTATGCAGCACAACCAGGCATGCCACATGCAGGCAGATATGCAAGGTTTGTGAAGGCAAGTGCGTGTGTTGTTGTTGTATGGGGAGTTCACTGCTACTGAACATGAAAATGCTGCTGCATGAGGGGCTCAGACACCCAGAGCCCCATTTCCGGTGGGGGCTAAGTTTCAAGGGGACTTACTGATGCTTTTGTGGGACGGGAACAGGTTGAACTGCAGCATCCTTGAAGCATCAAGCCACCTTCCCACCCACACTGCTGGCACCTCCCCAACAGGGGCACTCAGCAAGGTAATCTGGCTACGATAGAAGATGAAACACCTTCTGAGGTAGATATAGTGCCTTGATGAATGCAATCTTGCTCGGCAGGAGCTCGCTGTGTGCTAGAAAGTGGTTTGGCGCGCTCCGTGTGCTGCAGCTCGTCCTTGTCCCCTTCTCGTGCGACCAAACGTTGAGATGAATCATGGTGATGTAGTCGGTAGCAAGGTACCAGGTAAAGTAGAACATTATCGTGGCAACTGTCGTTTGTCACACTGCGTCCACAGGTTGTCATTTGCAACCACCGAAGGCACCAAAGGCGTGCTTGTGCATTTCAGAAGCTGTGGTTTACGGAGTAACACAGGTGGCCTGATCAGCCTCTGCCACTTTCATCTGGCCCTGATGCAGCCACTGCCGCTTGCTTCTGCATCCAGTGCACACCAGTTGCACGCTGGGTGGACCATGTGCATGCTGGTTGTGCAGTTCTTGACACAGCCTCTGATCTTGGTGCTGCTGTGGAGCTGCTGTGGCGCATCCAGCAGCCGTCAACCTACCAGTAGTGAAGGGCAGTACGGTGGTACACGTTTGGTGACAAGCTGGGTTGACTGCTAGGATCTCAACCATAGCTCAGCAGCAGCACACCAATATCAAGGTCACTGTATGGACGTCGACACTGTGACAATCACGCATGCACCCGACCCCAAACTTGACACGGCCACACAATGCACTGCTTGGTGTACTAATAGTACACCATGCGAGGCGACAACAGCACTAGTGAGTGTGTGTGCAGACACCCTGGGCACGTTGTCAACCAAACACTGCCATCAGAAATCAGCCATCCCCCACACTAGGTCCTGAGTTCCAAACGGCCGGTCTGGGGGATGCCCAAGCCGCAGAACCAGAAGCACAGCGGCCGGCAGCAACCTATGTTAGTAGTACTTGCCTGCCCACATCCGTCACCACTGCTTGCCTGACAAGACCCGATGGATTGATTCAAAGCCTTCACGCACATGATCCAACACACTCCCGTACATCACCAAAGCAGAAGACAACTGGAACCCCAAACCTTGTGCGGCAGCTGCACACAACCAGCAGCTGGCTGGCATAAACAGGGAAGGCAGCGAAGCTGCTATGCTGCGTTTGGCAACAATCCTGTTGTACAAGAGCCACAACCAACACATGGCTGGTCACAGCTCAGGACCTAGGCCCGAACCTCAGTCAAAACCTGCAGACGCAACAGATGTGCTCCAATCAGCCGCAGGGCGCTCACACAATGGTGACAGCATACACGTGCCCAGCTTATGACGATGCTTGCAGCAATCCCAGTGTCAACTGCCACACAGCTATCCTGGAACACCCCGCCTTACGAAAAACCCGCGAAGCCCCAAAACCCCTTTTTAAAGCCCCCCTTCCGAGACGGGGGGGGGGGGGTCGATAAGGACTCTCAAATTTCGTGACCTTAACCTACTAACATCACTGGGAAGACACAAGCGCGCTCCCTGTCAACACACTCACATTACCGTGAATACATGGTCCTGCAACCGCAGCCCACCAGGCTGACGGCACTGTTCCTGCAGCACTGCTTGGCAAGCTATTTCAGAGGGAGAAGTGCGGCACAATGGGCTGATGAAAGCAGCATGCCATGGCATGGCAGGAATGCAGACCGGGCTGGGAATGACACCACACTTGTGCTCACCACGGTGTTGAGTGCTGCTTTAGTAAAAGAGTAATCTAAATTAGTAGAAATGGAACACCTGCACGCTGCAAAGGCAGCACCCAACCTGCTGCACTAGGTCAAGCAATCACCTGCATTCCGTCAATGGAACCAGCTGCACAAGAACCAGCTGCACAAAATGCACAGAAACAAATCCTACATACACACAGCTCGCAGGCCGCACCAGACGGTGAAGCCCAACTGATGTGCAACAATGGTGCAAAACTCGCCCCGACTGGATGGGTGGCGCAACTGCTAGCAGCTATGCACAGCAAAGAGCGGAGAATGATGCCAGCCGAGAACAGCTCAATAAGCACTTCTTGACGAAGTGCACATGGAAGCATGTGTGCATACAAGGAAATTCACCAGGCAGGTTCCAGCTCAACAAGTTGGCCTGCTCAGCAAAAAGGGAACCAAACAAAACCCGAAACACAGCAGGATTCAAGTGCCAGCATGATACCACGCCCCATGCGGCTCATCAAATGCGTCAAACTGCGGCTGCTGCTGTTGGGGACTCCTGCTGGCAACAGCCTTGGCGATCCACTTGTAAGGCCGCATCTCTGCCTCTGCCGCTGTGGAAGGCGACACTGCAGCTGGTGAACCTCCCAACCTCTTCGTGCCTACTGCGACAGTCAGATTAGCCCCAAGCACCCGCACCGACTGCCTGTCGCCAGCTGCTGCTGCTGCCACTGACCCCTTTCCAGGCACAAGAGCGCCCCTGCCAACCCCCACTGTTCCTGAATGCACCCTGGCCAACACCGAAGCACCAGCCTGCCCTCCCCAAGTCTCCCCAGAGCAATCGGCTGGCAGACACCCCTCCAGCAAACCCTCACCACCGTCCAAAGACGCCCTGTCCCTCTGCTCCAAAGCAGCTCCACCGCCACTGCTAAACACCGCCCCGCCACTCCTGCGGCCGCGCCTCACTGGCTGCTCGCTGCTCAAAGGTGACACTAGGCCGTCCCGCTCCTGCGGTGATCCCACATCCCCTGCAAAGTCCAGCTCAGCAGCTGTGCTGAGGCTGCCGCAAGGCAAGCTGTCCTGCAGGCTGTCCAGCCGGCCCATGCTGCTGGTGCTGCGCGCCAGGTGCCGAGGGCCCAAGTGTCCTCCTGACGCCTCCGCAAGCTGCTGCTGCCGCGCATCAGCCCTCCCAGCCAAACTGACAGGCGACCAGAAGCTGCCGACATAGAACTCCACAGAGGAGTCAGCCACTGACGGCAACCGCTCCAAGGCGGCGCTGCTGCCACCACCACCAGCTGCTACGGCTGCTGCAGCAGCAGCTGCGGCATCCTGCCCTTCTGCAGCAGTGCTGTCACGGCCGCTGCTGCGGTGCCGCCCCCCACGAGCTGGGCTGAGCCAGAGGTGGCCTGCATGGCTGCCGCGACGGCGTGCTCCTGCTGCTACTGACTGGGGCACACTGACAGCCCTGCTGCTCTGGGACCCAGCCACCACCGAGGAACAGGCACCAGCCTGCCGCACCGCTTCTGCTGCCACATTGCTGTGCGCCCCTGCAGCAGCAATGTCCTTTGCCGGTGATATGGGATATGCTGTCCTGGCACCAGAGCCCCACTCCTCCCCAGCTGTTGCCACGGCTGCTGTTTCATCTGACCCGTCTGGGACAGCAGCAGCAGGCTGTGGTGCTGCTTGACTGCTGCTGTCCTCCTGCTCCAGCCAGTTGACCATGCTGATGTGCCTACTGTGCCTGCTGGCACCCCTGTCTGTTGCTGTAGACTCAGCCGCCTCACCACTACGCTCCCTTGGTGACAGTGTCATCCCACCTTGGGCAGCCCCAGCTCCATCCCCTGCGGCTGCGGCTGCACTGCCAGCGCCTGTGGCTGCATCCTCAACCAGAAGTTCAGCTGCCCCTGTCAGGTCTGCAGAGCCTGAGCCAGCTTCCTGCAGAGCAGGCAGCAAGGAGCCTGATAGGGTCCTGCTTTCAGCACCTGCCAGCTCCAAGGAGCCCCCAGCTGACCCCAGGCCAGCCACATCCCCTGATGCTGCAGCACCACCTGCGCTGGGACTCTTCGTACCGCTCAGCAGCTGCAGGATGCTGGCTACGGTGCTGTTCTTGATAGACTGCGACTGCTGCAGCCATAGGCCGTTGGGCAGGCCGATACCCTCCTCTTCAGCGCGTGCAGCAGCCGCCGTCGCTGCCGCACGCACACCCGGAGAGACCAAGGCGCCAGCGGATCCTGCTGCTGGGCGGACACCAGCGGCGTGCTCCCGCACCACGCCAAACGGGCCATTTGCTGGGCTGGCCACAAGGGCTCCACGGCGTGCCGCTGCCGCAGCAGCAGCTGCTGTAGGACACCTTTGGGTGACAATAGCTGGTGGGAACATCGCAGGAGAGATGCGGCCACCTGCTGGCTCGGCAGCTGCAGCAGCCGCAGCAGCTGCAGCACCAGCAGCCGACACAAAAACTGAAGCTGCAACGCAGCTGCCTAGGCTATTGCTGACTGCTAACTGGGTACCGCATGGCATTGGTGCTGCTCCTTCTGCTGCTGTGGTCAAGAACAGTGGGCCAGCCAAGCTGCTGGACAAGGAATGGGTGTCGAAGGCTGCCCCTAAGATGCTGTACGCCAGGTTGCTGTCAAGACTCATTTGGGCGCCCAGGAAGGCAGTGTTGTGCTCGACAGAGCCATGATGCCCGACAGAGCTGTCATCACTGGTGCGGCCGGGCAGCTGCATGACTGCTACTGGGCTGACATGCCTGGGGGCTGTGGCAGGGGCTGACGCTGCGGCTGCTGCCGCCGGCGATGGTGACGACACTCCACGCAACGTATCCTGCTGCTGCTGCTGCTGCTGCT
The DNA here is from genome assembly GCA_007449985.2 of Desmodesmus armatus. Lineage (NCBI taxonomy): Eukaryota > Viridiplantae > Chlorophyta > Chlorophyceae > Sphaeropleales > Scenedesmaceae > Desmodesmus > Desmodesmus armatus. The sequence goes on from VIIQ02000600.1 coordinate 219,930, forward strand.
GCTGCTCTGTCGCTGGTTGGGCAGCAGGCCGCCAGCGGTGACCATGAAGGATATCTCATCATGTGTGAGTACCTCACCAGCTGGTGGTGCTGCTGCTGCTGAGGGGCTGACTGCGCCCTGCTGGGTGAAAGACAAAGTGCTGGCTGCTGCTTGAGTGACAGAGCACTCCCGCGAGGCGGCATCTGTGTGTGCAAGAGCAGAACAACAGCGGAACAAGCAAACAAGATCATGCATGTCATATGAGCTGCATACATCTGGTCAAGGCATACACCGAGCTTTATTAGTGCAATCAACGCCCAGCCAAATTTGAAACCTGCATCTCAACACGGGCATACAACACTCGCAGCAGCTGCAAACCATCAAGCTCAACAACTGCACCCTTGAACCGCCCCTGACATGGCGCTGTGGCCTGGCAACTGACGAACGAGCAATGCTGCCATGCTTGGACAGACACACATCACGATGTGATGAAAGCTGCGTGCAGGGCCACCTACACTTACCTGTGTGCGTGTCGGTAGCTGCTGCTGCCGCTGCAGCGTCCATGTAGCACCGAGGTGCAGGAGATTTGGCTGCCAGAGGGCTGCCAACGCTGCGGCCGAAGGAGCGGGTCAGAGACTGGCTGAATTGCGCGATGGACCTGCACGGCAGCGGCGGGTAGTTTGAAGAGGGAAATGGTGAGGCACAGTAAACCAAGTGCACGAGCAAGACGATGTCAAGTGTAAGGCTGTCAAGACCAGCTGTCACAAGCAGCACAATGCAGCCTGGTGAGGGCGATGAAACCTGACGAGCCCCTGACTGGGGCAGCTGGTGCAGAGGATGGCACTCTGTTGCCCGGTGATGTGCTTGCATTCTGCAGTTGAAGCTACAGCTCACCTGGCGATGGGCCTCATGTTGTAGTTCTCTCTGAAGGATGCCAGCATGTCCGCCGCACCCCGCCTGCCCCAGCTCAGCACATTACCGCCCAGCAGGGTGGCGTCACCATCGTTGTCATCCAGGGAAGTACCGGCCGCATGCAGCAGGCACATCTGGTCCTCAGCATCGAGCAGGGCCAGCGCCCCGGGTGATGTGGATACAGCCCTACAGGCAGTGCGGAAACACCAGGCGGCAGCATCTGAGTATGGCATAACTATATTGCTGTAAAAGCAGGGCATGGCCATCTGGTCCTCAGCATCCAGCAGGGCCAGCGCACCAGGTGATGAGGAGACAACCCTACAGGCGCAGCGGCCACACCAGGCGGCAACAAGTCATAGCACAGCACGGTGCAGCGTTGCGGCTGTTGTAGCAGTGCACCTTATGGCGTCAGGATCCAAAGGGGTCAGCGCCTGGGGCGAGGTTGATACAGCCCAGTGCAGCAGCAACACAGGTTGGCAGCATGTGATGCCAGCAGCCGCACCATATTGTTGCTGCAGTAAAGGGGCGCAGTTCATATGACTCAGCATGCAGGGACAGAGTCCACGGTGAGGTACATGCAACCATGCGTGCCGTTCCTGATTGAGTACGTTCCTGGTTTGGGGCTCCCTTGCCTGCAGTTGCTGTGTGGGAAACTGCACAGAGACAGTATGAAGTGAACACAGGAAGTCCAACTGATACCACAACACCAAACAAGCCTGCATCCTGCCCCCCAGTTTGGAACTAGCCTACTGCACACAACCTGGCGTCACACTGATCCCCCACAAACATCCGCACCTGTCTGCCCTCAGCCGACCCACTACTGCTCGGCTGCCAGCTATTGGAGGCGAGAAAGGCATGGCCTCTGTGTTGGGTGCTGACATGCCTCGCTCCAAGCCATCAAACAGGGCTAGCTGCTGGAGATGGATGGCAACAGGTTGCGTGCCAGCTACAGCAACAGCTGCTGCTGCTGCCGCTGCTGCCGCTGCAGCGCTGCTGCCTGCCCCGACTGTAGCTCCTGCTGCAACTGCCCTCTGGGCACCACCCTCTGATGCAAACCTCCTGTGGTGGCCCTTGGTGCCTGCTGCTGCGCTGTCAGGGGCTATCACCTCCTTGCCTCCCCGATCCTGCTGCTGCTGCTGCTGCGGCCCCTTCTGCTGCTGCTGCAACTGCAGCGGCTGCTGTGGCATGGCGCCAAGCAGCACACTGTGCCGCTTGTTGAGGCCCTCTCGTGCCAGCTGGCCTACAGTGACCGCCTTGGAAGCCCTGGAGGCTGCAGGCTGCCCAGGAGCTGCACCCCCAGCTGCTGCTGCTGCAGCTGCTGCAGCAGCAGCAAGGGATGTAGATGAGGCGGACTTTGGCAGCACCCCCCTGCTGCCGTGCTGAGCTGCTGACAGCACTGGCGCACTGCTGCGGGCCAGGTCTGACATCCGCTGATGTGAGCTATCGAAGCCAGCAGCGGCAGGTGCACCAGTGTCGCCTGCAGGACCAGCAGGCCCCTGCTGGGGTGCTGAAGATGGTGGCTGTACTCCTGCAGGCACAGCTGCTGCACCCATCCCTGGTGCCACTGGCACTGGTTGCTGCTGTTGCTGCAGAAGCTGGCTTGCGAAGGGCGGGGATGGCTGAGCTGCTGCAGCTGCTGCTGCCTGCACAAAGTCTGCTGTCCCTGCTGGCATCTGGCCGGCTGCCTGCAGCGCCGCTGCCTGCTGCTGCAGCTGCAGCCGAGCCGCCTTGACAGCCTTGTGGAACATGACAGCCTGGGAGCGGTTGCCCCTGCCGTGCAGGACCATCATGCAGCGCGCTGTGCCCATGACGTCGCGGCTGTGAGCCAACACCTGCAGGCAGCACCAGCATTACGCACCAGCAGCGATCAGGTGTGGTACAGCTACTGCAGGCACGCTCACTGTTCGTGTCATTGTCTGCTTGAAGCGGCGGAAGCAATGCAGCATGAAGCAGCCTCCTGGGTGGTGCATGTGGTTGTCGCGTTGCCGCTGCTTGACCATCGTACAATCTCAGCTGTACAACGCCCATCAAGGACCTCCATGGAGAATCTATGCTTCCTGCTGTTTCGTGAAGAGGACGGCACACTGGAGCAGAGCCTGTGGCCACAGCTGTGTAGCCACAGCATTGTCCCTAACACATACCTGCAGGCGCTGCTGGACCACTTGCTGGTACACACGCGAGGGAGCCGCCGCTGTCGCCGCCGCAGCAAAGCCGTCGCCTGTCTCGGCCTGTTGGGACAGTTGCAGCATGCAGCCAATCAGGTTGCCACGCATAGGGTCAGCACACGCTCAAACATCCACAAGCAGAGCATCCTGGCCCCTGACACTGACTTTTGCCAACATCGGGAAGCAGCAGTGCCTGTGCACACACAAGCTGTGCTGTGACTGCTATGCAACCACCCTGCCAGTGAGCGCCTGGAACCTGACTGAAGACCACATATGGCCGTAACACACACCTTGCACACACCGCCCTGCAGCACCCATTTGTGTCCCAGCACCTGCTGTGTGCTGGGCCTCCTGCTGGGGTCCTCCGCAAGCATCCAGCACAGCAGCTTCTGAGCGGGAGCTGACAGGCCCGTGAAGACTGGGTCGCGTAGTCCGGGAGCCTCACACGTGGGCTGCACTGCGTAGGCGAGCGTGTGGCTGCGCTGCGCATCCCAGGGCTTGCGGCCGACCAGCATGATGAAGAGCAGGACGCCTAGGGAATACACGTCCATGGCCGGCTGCAGTGACCAGAAGACATGTCAAACATGCAGCAGCACAAGCAGGCTTAGCAGACGCGATTGCTCTTTGAAAACCCTGGCCGTAAGATGAGCATGTTGAACATACCTGTGCCATGCAGCACCCTGCTGAACAGCTCGCATGAGCCACAAATATTGGCTTGCGAACCTTGCATCAATCAAAAGCATGTGCTGAAGAACCTTGTTGCCCACTGTTGGGCACGAGCAACGTACTGCAAAGTGGCTGTGGTAGGACTCTGTACGAACAATGCACGTCTGTCACTGGCAGGCTGCACACCTGTTCCTGCAACGGCACAGCCGCCCATCAGCTGCACATGTGGTACAGAACCCCACTACTTACCGAGTGTGGCTCCCCCAGGATGACCTCAGGCGCTATGAAGCCAGGCGACCCCATGCAGCCATGCATCGGCTTGTTGGGCCGGTACAGGCCAGCCATGCCCAGGTCTATCAGCTTGACCTGCAGGCAAGGCCGGTGGAAGCAGCAGCAGCAGCAGCAGCTTGTGCGCGCAGCCCCCGCCGTTTGTTTCTGCATGAGGAGGGACTGCCCAACAGTCCGTGGCAGACCCCTGAAAGGGCAACTGAAAACGCTAACTCCAGCTGGAGCCACCCAGCACCATGCAGAACAGCAAGGCGCCCAGTAGTGATGCCCACGGACCCTGCGGCTAGCCTGGCACATACCTTGACAGGCTTGCTCTTGGTGGCATAGTGTCCTGCAGGCTTGGCCAGCAGGCAGTTCTCCGGCTTGATGTCCCTGTGCAGGATGCCCAGGCTGTGCAGGTAGGCCACAGCATCAACAATCTGCATGCAGGACAGCGTCGAGCATGAGGGCCTATCAGACAAAGTGTATGGCTCCGGCAGCTTGTGCCTGTCATGCAAACACATTCCGGCTTCACAGTATTTGCCACGCCCCACCTTCACATGATGCTTGGCTGCTGCTGTTGAAAGAGGAACAGAATAAGGGCTGGTATAATCGAGGTGCAGCAATGTTCAGCACAACCGCTGCTTGTGAAATTTTGGTGTTGCACTCTCTGCAAATGCCCTGCTGCTGCAGATGCGATGCGTGCTGGTGGCGCTGCAGTTGCAGCAGTTACCGACCGCAGGCCATGCATGCAAACCTGCTTGAACATCTGGCAGGCATTGGCTTCGCTGTACCGCTTCATGCGCTGCAGCTGCCGCAACATTTCACCGCCTGACAGATGCTCCAACACCAGCACCTGCAGGCACACACATGCACGTGCACCAGCAGCGGACGATGTCGTGCGATTGACATGCCTGTGCCTGTCCTGTGCTGACAAGACCGACATGTAGTTTGATGCCTGCTGACATTGCAACCTGCCTCGGGGCATCAAGTAGGCCAGCACTCAGACCCCCAAACAGACTTTGCATCGTGGTCATGGCAGACCAGTGTGCTTGCAAGCTGCAAGGAATGTGCAACTGCAGGGGGGATATCAGCTGCCGCAGGCCGATCACGTGGGCGTCTTGGCATCACTGCTTGCATGAGCTCCACTCTGCTGCGCGGGAATGCTGCTGCTGTTCTAGAAACCATGCTGCCCTCGCACCTGCTGCCGCCGCGTCTCCAGCACTTGCATGCAGCGCACGACGTTGGGGTGTGCAACCATGCGCACCAGGCGGGCTTCGCCAGTCAGGATCTTCTTCTGCAGAGCACCACCACACAGCAAAACAAGTTCTGACTTTGTACTAATTGCGTGGGGGTGTGCTGTGGCGCCAGTGCTGACATGCCTGTCTCCATAGTTGCAAGTGATGGCCTTGGCTTGTGCACTCGAGCGCTGCTAAAAAACAAAGCACCAGCACTACCTCACAGCTGCAGCAAGGTAGTCAGCGACTGCTGCACACCGTGAGTAAAGGTACTGCTGGGCTTGTCTGCACCCAGATGCCCTTGCTGCTGCCGCCAAGATAACCCTTGCTGGTTCCTGCTTCTTGACGGCCCAGGCAAACACCTCAACTTCAGACCGCACCTGCTCCTTGGTGAGTCCTCCTTTGTTGAGGAACACCACCTTGAGTGCCACAGTCTTGCCTGTCAGCTTATCCTGTGCAAGGTGCACCTCTGAGAAGCCGCCCTGTTGCAAAAACAGCATGAGCATGCAGGCCATGAGATCCTGACAGGTGATGCCCACAATGTGTACACGACTTGCCACTTCAGCCAGGGAACTGATAGCCACGACTGCTGATGGAAGCACACTGTCAGATCCTGTCAACTGCAGCGTAAGGCACCAGCACATAAGCAGTCAAGGGGGCCAGGAGGGGGCTGGAGGGTGCAGCAGTCTGTGAACCTACCTCGCCCAGGCGTTTGAGGATGGCGTACTGCCGGCATGCTGGATGGCTCTCCCAGTCCCTGAAGGCAGTTGCAAGGCCCCATGCAGTGTTCAAGGTTGATGCAGTTCTCCACAGCGTACCACAAAGGAGCTATGCCGGCGGGTACAGCCTGTTCTTGCAATGTACTTATGACTGAAGCTTTGAAAAATCTATATGTTGCCTCACTTGTACAGCTCCTCTCCCAGGCCTGAGGCCCCACAGCAGCATCCAAACAGAGCTCCCAGGATGCCCTCTTCCTCGCCCATAGAGCTTGCTGTGTGATCTGAGGTGAGTCAAGCACGCCAGCAGCATCTGGGGTTGTCTAAAGTTGCTATGAAAGTATAGTTACGTGATCTAAGAAGATGGAGGCGTGGCTGGAGAATTGTGGCCACAACAGCTGCTGGTGATGGTTTGAAGTCAGAGCATGTAGCCCCTGGCAGGCAGCTGACGCTGAACTGGCCACCGAACATTATAAGGAGGGCATTGGTGGATGCCTAAGCAGCAACATCTGCAGCAGACCCGACTCATCATCACGTAACCCCTTCTTGGAGGAACGCGCACTCTTAGCCGCGCCGGTCAAATTTCGTGTCACCTTTTGCATCATACGTTAGGGCAACTGATCAACCATCATGATGCTGACACAGACGACGCAGAGGAGCTTCCGCGCATTTCAGCACAGCAAGGGTAACGCTCAGCCGATAAGACGAGCATCAGTAAAGAGGAACACGATGATCACCGCAGAGTACACAGCATACGTCAAGGGCGATCCCGCAGCCAACAAGCTGGCAGACGTGAGTTTCGTTGCTGACCCTCTCCACACCCCACACACTCCAAGGGTGGCTGTCATCAGCAGTGGGAAGACGTGCATTACTGTTGCACACACCATGCTTATTGTTTCTGTCTATCCACCGTTCAGACTGTAGGCAGAAGCTGTGACTCAAAGCTTCCAGCATACCCACCATAGTAACCCCCACTGCGACAGCAATGCACCAGGGCACTCCTGAAGGAGCTGCTGGAGTGCATGCACGTTCTGACAACCAACGCCGTTGTTATTGTGTGGTGTGTGATGCAGTGCCCGTTCTGCCAGAGGGTGCTGCTGACACTTGAGACCAAGTCCATTCCCTACAAGATGGGCTTCATCGACTTTGCCAACAAGCCAGAGTGGTGAGCAGCAGATGCAAGGCGCTTATGTGCCGTGCTGCATGCAGCTGACTATGTAGGTGCTGATTTAGGCTGCAGTTGGCAGTTGCATGAAGTGTGTATAATCATGGCTTGGGCAGCACACCAGCATCGCCTTGCTTAATGTTGATCATATCAACACCTGCACACCCCATACATGATGCCTAAACACTTCTGCGTGATCTATCCTTACCCGCCTGTCTGCCTGCCTTGCTGCCTGGCTCCTGTGCTGACCCTCCCAGGCTGCAGGAGAAGTCTGGCGGCAAGGTGCCTGTGATCAACAAGGACGACTTCTGGCTGGCTGACAGCGATGAGATTGTCAAGTACCTGGAGGAGCAGGTGACCTTATTTTTTGCTGGGTTCAGCAGCAGCAGCAGCAGCAGCGCAGCTGTGTGGTGGCCCCTAGTTGTCCAGGCACTTTGTTGTACTGAAAGCAGCAGGTGATCACATGTTCGCTAGGTTGAGTGGCAGCAGCACAGCTGTGTGATAACCCATTCTGATGCTGCCGGCGTGACTAGCAGCAGCGCAGCTGTTTGGCAGCCCATGCAAACGCAGTGTTCATCTTGCGCAGGTGCCCCAGCCCAGCATGAAGAGCAGCGTGCCCTCTGAGATCACCAGCAGCATCTTTGGGGCTTTCAGGGGCTACCTCATGGCCAAGGTGAGCAGTTTGGGGGGGGGGGACCTGTGAACGAAGCAGTCCTAGGGTGCGTGGAGGGAGGGGCTATGTGAAGGGTAAAGGGGTGGATGAAGCAGTAGGGGGTTGAAGACAGCACGAAGTCAGCACAGCTGCACCAGCAGCTTTCAAGCTGCACAGCGGTCAGCAGTTGGTGACAGCGGGTATGCAGTGTGTGAGAGTGAGCAGTGTGATTGCATTGGTGGCATGACTGGTTGTCTGTGGCAATGGCACTGTACCACAGTAGGCAGCAAGGTTGGTACTGGCCTCTTCACGGGGGTTTACAGAGACACAGATGTCACACTGGCTGCTAAGATGGGCTCTCTTACCTGAAGCATATAAACGCGGCTGCCCGGTTTTTCAAACCATACCCCTGGTTTCCACACCACCCTCTGTTGCCAACGCCTGTCTTGCAAAGTCATGCCAACTGAAATATACTGTCCTTCCCCGGCATACCGCCACCGCCCCTGCCCCTGCCCCTCTTTCCTCCACCCTCAAGATGGTCAACGGCCACCTTCTGTCATGACAACACAGCCTGTCACTCCATGCTGACTTATGTCTTGAACCAGCTTTCCTTCCCTTGACCTGCCTTCACCCTCCCCTTCTTTACCTCCCCCCCCCCTGTCACCCCACGGCAGCCTGAGGAGGAGGCTGACAAGAAGACTGCCTTCCTAATTGAGCTGAAGAAGATCAACGACTACCTGGCCCAGCACGGCCCCCTCTTTGGCGGGGAGTCCCTCAACGAGACAGACGCAGCCACAGCCCCCAAGCTGTACCACGCCTACGTGGCCCTGGGCCACTTCAAGGGCGCAAAGTTGGATGGGGAGCAGTTCCCCGCCCTGGCGGCCTACATGGAGAAGCTGAAGGGCATGCCTGCCTGGAAGCAGACTGCACCCACTGATGGAGAGGCTGCTGTGGTGGCTGGCTGGGCCAAGCACATGAGCGGCTGAGCGCAGCAGCCGCATGTGCATGCGCTGGAGAGGCGCAGCGGCGGTGGCGGCAGCAAAGATGCAGGCACACAGTGTTGTGCTGCTGGGAGACAGCTTTGGGAGCCTGGGCATGCAAGCAGCAGACCGAGGGAGGTGCAGTTGTTGCAGCTGTTGCGGTGAGCGGTCACGGCGGTCTAGCAGGCCTGGTGTTGATTGTCGAGATGCTGTGATGGCAGTTTCTGTTCTGTTGTTGAGTCAACTGCATTGATGGATGTGTTCATCCTTGGAGCTGTCACAGTGGACATCTGCTGGTGTCCAGATTGGCAGGTTAGTTGCATGCCTCCCATCTGGGGTTGAGGGGCACATGCACGTGCACACAACAAGCGAGTTCTGTGTTGTGCAGCAACACCTGCAGAGCATCTGCATTTGATCAAGCACAACTTGCGACATGAGCATGTCAAGGCACAGGCGCATGCTCTGGTCGGACGTCCAGGAGGTGTTTGGTCAGGACATGGGCCTTGTGGTGGCTTGTTTGCATGTTGGGGTCGGTGTGGATGAGCAACAGCTTTTGCCCCTGTGGACAGGCTGCTGCTGCTGCGTGCTCAAGCCTTGTGTTGCTGCTTGTGCTGCATTACAAGGCAGGCATGAGGACGTTTTTTGTTGTCAGGGAAGTTGTTGGTGCGTGCTATGATGCGCGGTTGCTGTGAAGCAACCTGTGGTGCATGTGTACACGCATCAGTTGATTGGCGCCAGTTGAGGCTGAAGGTACATGTGCTGTGCAAGACACATTTGAGGAGATCAGCACTGTGAAGTGCTGCTGTAACTGGTGGACAGCCGATTCAGGCTGGTTGAAAGCTTTCTGATGGAGTGGATGATATGAGTGTTGGAAGGCCCCCATTTGGAATGGTACTTGACCATGTATCCAGTAGAGCTTCCTTTGCCTGCAAGATAAAGTCCAGGCAGAGCAAGGGCAGAGGGCTGCAAAGGATACTTTGCACACACGTCACATGTGAAGGGTCCCTGCAGCAAGGGCCTTTCGATGGCTTACTTGTGGATCTACCTTGCATTGTAGCACCAAGGGGCTGACATCTTGTCAATGTACACCTCACGCTGAGCAGCCATGTGAAGTGCAAAGCAGAAGTCCATTAGTAAGCTGTCATGTCAGATAACAAGTGACTGATGAACGACGACAAGCAGACTTGGCAGCTTCCTATCGCACGGTACAGTCTTGGAATGCAGATGTAAAGCGTACATTCTCGATATAACCACCACTGCAGCAACCAGGGCGCTGCCGCTATCCAACAGTAGCATCTTCCTGTCCAAGGCTGCATTGACAACGTAGCGATGGCGATATCCAAGCAGACAGCAAGGAAAAGCACTGGAAAGGCCCGCCCTCCTGCTGCGAAGAAGGTGGGGCGTCCAAAGCACGCAGCAGACTGCATGTCACAGCAGCACAGCGCGTCCCTCGAAACCCATAAGCTCGATGAATTTGGGTGCATCTGGCTCAAAAAAGGCACGAGCTTGCATTTCCAAGATGGGTGACCGTGTCTGTGCTCTGTCCATGTGTCGCATCACTCACATCAGCAGCACAATGTGACCCTTCAAGGCTTGGAGCCCGTCAGCTCGAAATGTCGGGATAGTACTAGCATGTACAAGGCAGGAAAATCTCACGATTGGATGGCTGACTGTGTCTGTGCTCTGCTCGTGTGCAGGGTCCCATGAAAGTGAAGAGGACGGCACGCATGAACACCTCAGGCAAGGGGAAGCGCCGCTACAGGCCTGGAACCCAGGTGAATATGCTCCCCGGCTTTTTGAAATCCAGTCCATCAGTATAGGTCTTCGCCAGCCACACCCTCAGTCGCAACTGCATGGCAGACACAGCAAAACTTTTTTGCAGGGCACCCTGGGGCACCAGCACAAAACTTGGCAACATAGAACGTCTAACGCCCGGCTGGCGTCAGTACTGCAACGACCTCGGCTTTTTATGGGTTTGTGGCACACCTGTTCCGTGGCTGTGCCAAACTCCTTGCGCCATACCAGTATGTTGAAGTTGACTTCAGCACTGGTGTAGCGATTTTGCACAGGCATGCCGCGTTGCTGCATAAGTGCAGCAGCTTGCACTCACACCAAGCATGCTGCTGCATGGGCAACAGTTGTCTGTAGGCAGGCTGCCGCATTCTGCCTACGCTGGCTGTGTTGCATCGATGCGGCACTGATGCCAGATGTCTAAGTTGCAGCTGTCGGGTCGTCTGGCTTCCTGAGGAGCAGATGACCTCTCCTGATCCAGTGATCGCGGTGACATGTTGGCTGGAGTAGCATGGGTACCATGCATGAGGCACGCATCCGACAGCAATATGAAACTGTTGATCTAATGCTTGGGATTACGCGTTTGCAGCTGCTGGCACCTGCAGGTTAGTCACCTGTTCGGGGACCAGTAACTGTCGCTGCCCCCATGTACACGAACGCACACGCAAATGGTACCAATGCCTTCCGCCCATATTTACACACCATATTGAGGCGCCCCCATGACGAAAATCACAGTAGCTGCAGAGATATATCGGTGTTTCTATTTACACGCAACTAGCCCCGCTCAGGCTACACGGAGAGCTGAAACAAGATGAAGGACACACTTTATCGCTGAATGTAAGAACGTTTGGCGTTTGTCCCTCTGAGCTGCTGGGTTCAATTTCAATCTAGCACTGCAAGCCACGGAGCCGCAATAGCAAAGCGTTTTAATGTTTATCACCATTCCAACATTAGCATGAACCACAGCTGGTCTGCCAACGGCCGTTTCCTACCCCGTATTGGCCTGCCCCTCCCCCCCTCCGGGGGGGAGGGGGGAGCCTATACGCCTCCTAAGCAACTTCCTCTTACGAGGTCGTTGCAATAACATTGGCGCATCGCACCGTGGGGTTGCCATACGCAGTGCCCTGTGTGGATCTTTAGTCCAGGATCATGTAGGCTGTGCACCACTGGCAGGTGCTGCGCAAAGTGGTGGCAGCAGCAGTTGTGGTAAGTGCACTGCTGACAACTTGGCATGCATGATGATGCACTGTATGCTGCTGCACACAGGCCTTGAAGGAGATAAGGAAGTACCAGAAGTCCACAGACCTGCTCATCCGCAAGCTGCCCTTCCAGCGTCTGGTGCGAGAGATTGCTGTTGACCAGCAATTCATGGCTGACATACGCTTCCAAAGCAGTGCAGTGCTGGCCCTTCAGGAGGCTGCTGAGGCCTACCTGGTGGGGCTGTTTGAGGACTCCAACCTGTGCGCCATCCATGCAAAGCGGTAAGGAATCAGGATGGCTGCCAGTCTCGCCCTTTATATATGCTGCGGCAACCTCGGAACAGTGCAAGGATTGCTGCAGATACCAATTGAGGCCATTTCGTCTTTCATTTGGGGGCAGCTTGCCATTCATTGGCAATGATTTACCAGGCACTGCCGCACCGTAGCATGCCGGTCGAGTGTTTGCAAAGGGCTCCAGTGCAGATGAGATAGGTCACAACTGCCACTGCGGCTGCATCATACTGATGATATAGTGGACTCACTGATGCTTTGTCGTGCAAGACTGCTGTACTAAAGTCACTCTGACAGAATGACTCTGTGTGACAAAGTGGATCTGCCAAACTGATGATGAACCACCCTGCCGGCTGTGCTGCCCTGCAGTGTGACCATCATGCCAAAGGACATGCAGCTGGCACGCCGCATCCGGGGCGAGCGCGCTTGAGCACAATGTGGACAATGCCGTGGCAACCCATGCCTGCAGGCCTTCTGCGGTGTCACTGTGCTGCGTTGGCACAAGCAACGCCAACTGCGACAAGCTAGGGAGTTTGACGAAGAGTGGTCGCCAATGCTGAATGCAACAACCATGGGCACTCAACAAGGCTTGTTTGTTTGTGACAGGCTGGCCCAGTCCTGCTGAGTGCCCACGGCTGTTGCGTTCGGCATGCTGCTGAGCAGCCTTCTCATTAGGGGTTGATCAGCTATCATAGCCGAGTGATGGCTGGTACTACTGTACGTGCCATAGGGCTGAGCCCAGCAGACCCAGGCACGGGCCTGACGTGATTATGCCAAACAGGGTAGACAGCACAGCATCCATGGCCCTCACAATCGAATGACTGCAGTTGCAGAATGAGGTGATGTATGTATCATCATAATGTACATGCACTGTACCCCAGTGCACAGCTGCTGAGTGGTGGCAGCCACTGGGATTGTTGGTGTTGCAGCATGCACTGCCCCTTGCTGGAGGTGCTGGAGGCAGCAACTTTTTTTGCCTGCAACCAACAGGCTGCTCAGCAGCACTGCTGAGCCTGAGGCTGTTGCTGCTCAGCAGACTGATGAATTCCTAATGGTTGCAAGTGTTTTTAGTTTCCACATCTAGTGGCAAGCCGTGAGGATGCCTGGTGTTGCCAATGTTGGTTTTGTGCTTGGGTGCACCCTGAATGCCCAGTCACTGATCAAAGATCTTGACAAGCAGCACTGACTCAGGGCTGCACCAGGTGCATGCCCCCCTTGACATGTGTGGTTGATGACTCATGCACCATGTTTGTGGTGACTGTATGCATGTACAGCTGTTGCCCGATTATATGTTGCGGACTGACAAGTGGCACCTCTACTAGTAGTACTCGATGTACAGATGCTGTTGCTGACTAAAGTGGCACTTTGATGTGATGTGATGCAAAAGTGTGCCAGACACCTCACCCAGGCTGACCGGGAGACATTGTCTCAGAGGATAAATGTAACTGCACTTTGGGTGATAGTCCCTGGAGTGTTGGTGACATTGCCTGGCCTGAAGCCAAGCTGGCTTTGCATGTATGTGCCACAGTGTCATGCAAGATTGGCCCACTGCAAGAGCAGGCCCTCTGCTGCGGCTGCATAAAATCCAACTGCATTCTCTGCAGAACACTGTGTTCTGTGCCTGGAGGTGACCTGGGCTGTCGTGATGGCCACCTCAGGGTGGCACGCAACAAGCTGTTAGGCATCGCATCACCAAAAAAGTTACATGTCAAACATCTGGTCTGCGTCAACATTATCAACACTGTGAGGGTCAAGAATCATCTCATGCATGCCACACATATGTCACAAAGCCAGCAGTACAGCCTGGTTCAGCGTGGGGGCGGACGCCATGCTGCACTTCACCTGCTCCTGCCTCAGCTCAAGCAGCACATAGACTGCCGCATCTCAACACTGCAATGATATGCCATATCAGTGAGGGAGCCGATCCCATCAGATGGCGCATTATGCACTGCAGCCACACATATTGCAGCAGAATTGCAGCCACAGCAGGGCTAACAGCACCATGCCACAGCTTATGCACGGTGCGCTGAGGATGCGCATGGCGGCAGTGCTGTTAGAGTACAAGTCAACATTGGCTCAGCCAGTGCGCACTGCATAGTATGCAATACGATGATGATGTGCACCATGCGATGCAATAATATGAATTCACCCTGGTCTAGAGAGAGTCCCACAGTGCCATTAATCATGATGCTGTAATTTCAACGGCTGCTGCCCAGCGGCTGCTGTCCACAACTCAGACCATTGATGCTGCTGCTTCTGCAAGCACGATATCGGTATATGCATCGATGCATATGCCGTCTTTGTCGATGCCATCATGCCTGCAAGACACAATGTGCTGCACAGCCTTCAGGCGCGCTCACCACGGATGCGGCGTGCCAGCTGCATGTCCTTGGGCATGATGGTCACACTGCAGGGCAGCACAGCACAGCAGGGGGTTGACCGTTCAGTGCCGGTGGGAACACAAGCTGGCCTGAAACAAGCCTGAATCTAGGCCACCAAATGATCAGGCCATGCCATGAGTTGTGATGCAGCCCCCTTGGCTGTGACAGCTGTGCTTGCCTGGCAGCTCAACATATGCAAGACGGACCGTCAGGTTGCTTTGCCCAACCGTTGACGTGACAAGGTGCTAGGTGCTGATGGCATTTGATGGCATTGCCTTGACTAACAAGGTGCCACCTAGTAGTTGCTCACGTCAAGTTGACAGGATCTCGTCCACTAGGCGGCAGGACGCCTGCTTGCAATGGCGGTGACAGTGATCCTACAGTGTATGTAATGAAGTGACAGCTGGCATGCACTTCAAGATTCTCTCAGCTGCACGTGACGTGACACATGCTGTCTCTTGACACTGTCCCAGCACTGCAACACTGCCTGCCTGTGTTGCTACCAGCCTAGCAATATATTACGCCAGCTCGTCCGGCTGCAACCTTCAGAACGAAACTGACAGTGATGACTACTAGTATGGCAACCAGCTTGGGGCAGCTCACCGCTTTGCATGAATGGCGCACAGGTTGGAGTTCTCAAACAGCCCCACCAGATAAGCCTCAGCAGCCTCTTGTAGGGCCAGCAGGGCACTGCTCTGGAAACGTATGTCAGCCATGAACTACTGGTCGGCAGCAACCTCTCGCACCAGGCGCTGGAAGGGCAGCTTGCGGAGGAGCAGCTCTGTGGACTTCTGGTACTTTCTGATCTCCTTCAGCGCCTGCGCAAACCACCAAGATTACAGCAGATCAGCCAGCAAGGACTGGCATAGCAGTCATTGGGGCACCATGGCTGCACTCCACCTAGCATGTATCAGCGCTGCAGCAGCACATTACCAGCCACTGTACCTTGCCACTAGCCTGCAGCCAAAATTTATTGTACAGCGCCTGCAATGAAAAACATGAGCTAGGATGCAACGGCCAAATGCAGCGCCGGCATCGCATTTAGCACTCTGCAGCTGCCAGCAGTCAAGGCACCACGCATGATTGGTACAGTGACTGTGCAGGTAATCTGGCAAGCAGGGGTGAGTTGCTTCCCCAAACCTGCAATTCTCAATTCAAACAGCCTACCCCACCTTGGTCCCTGGCCTGTAGCGGCGCTTCTTCCTGCCTGTGGTGCTTGCACGTGCTGCACGTTTTCCCTTCATGCGCTCCTAACCATGGACAAGACACAGGTAAGGTCAGCGTGTGCCGTCGCCTTACACGTACAATAAGCTCCATATGTTACCGATATTTCATCGCTTTAGGGCTCCGAGGCATGTGACAGGGTGCTGCTGCTGTGGCATGAAGTGCTGCTGCTGTGCATGCACTGAGGGCCCACCTGCTTGGTAGCTGCGAGACGGCCTGGCTTGCCAGTTCCTGTGCTTTTTCTTGCCGTTTTGTTTGATCCGAGCCATTGCTGAATTGCCAATGAGGCCTGCGCAAGAACGGTGCACTGAGTTTAGCAGAGGCAGCGAGTTGAATGCCACAGCAGACGAGATGGTGTTACAGAGTCCACCACATATACCTGTGCGATCTCGAATGTCCTGTGTGCCTGGTGCCCGATTTTCACTGCTGCCCTTTCATCTTCCACATCTAGACATCCTGTCCCCGGTATGCTGGGTAGCTTTGATTATTTTGTCAAAGGTAGATCCTTGTTGAACAGTGCCTACGCCAGCTGCTTCTTATTGCGTTCAAGCAATCCAAGAGACAGTGAGAATCTCAGAGCCTCACTTCAACTAAGCAGAGCCAGCCCAGGAGGCATTTTGAAGTGAGTGGGACGCATCAGGACACTGTCTGCAGTCTGTTTCGTCTTCAGTGGTTGCAAGCAAGCCCAGTCAATGCAAAAGCAATCATTCATCCACCTTGGCTTACCTCCCGCAGGGCGCACGAGCAAACTGACATGGGTCGCACCAAGCAAACGGCAAAGAAAAGCACTGGAAGTGCCAAGCCGCGCTCCTTTGCTGCTATGGCGAAGGTGGGCCAGCACGTCATACACAGCAGCAGCACACAGCATGTTGGATGTTCTTAGCCTCGGGGCCTCCAAATAGGAGAAATACTACAAACTTACCCACAATGAGGCATGCTGGACGCGCTCTAGCCGCGGAAACTGCCGGCTGTGTGTGTTGGAAACTGACCACAGCTACGCCAGTTCACAGCAGATAGGCCAGCACTGCCAGCCTTGACAGCGCACTGTGCCTAAAACACAGCATTTCCCACCCCTCTGACATGTATCCATCTACTGCCGGTGTGTATGTCTGTAGGTTGTATACAAGAGGCGTGCAGCGGCAGGCACCACGCGCAGGCCAAGACGCTACAGACCTGGCACCTTGGTGCGTTGTTGCAGTGCACGTTGTCGTGTGATAATGCAACACGACAAACACACCCTGCTCAACTTCATCAGTAGGAAGCCCAGTTGACCTGACGTCCATGCCGGCAGTTTTGGCAAGCTACAAGCCACATGCTTGTGGTGCTACCATGCATTGGTGCTCAGCAGCGGCTGCAGCAGATCAGCAGGTGCAGTGGAGATCTGTCAGATCTGCCTTATGTGTGGTACTCGAGTGAGAAACAGCACAGCCTCCTTTGCTGGCAGCCAAGAAATGGACCAAGATCCCCCCTTCACCATTACTAGTAGTGACAAAAAAGCCTTGTCCACCAAGTATGAGGCGGATGTGGGAGGTTTTGCTGCTGGGTCTGTAACTGCTGATGCGGCTGTTGCTGCTGGTTTGCGCAAGCCCTCAAGGAGATCAGGAAGTATCAGAAGTCAACAGAGCTGCTCCTTCGCAAGCTGCCCTTCGAGCGCCTGGTGCGAGAGATTGCGAAACAGTACAAGACTGACCTGCGCTTCCCGGCCAGCGCACTGCTAGCCCTTCAGGAGGCGGCCGAGGCCTACCTGGTTGGGATGTTTGAGGACGCAAACCTGAGCGCGATCCACGCCAAGCGGTAAGCCAGCTGGTTTACACAGTGATCATGACTCCGTTGTCAGCGGCCTGCAATGCTATGTGCCTTTCATAAGGGTGCATTCCACATGGGCAGCGCTGCAATGAGGCTGTGTCCATCTGTTGATGCGGAAAGGAACAAGATGGAGAGCCTACTAGTAGGAGCGTGGGTTAGTCATCATGATGTGCCTATGAAAGCCAGTGCGCACTGGCACCAAGCCTCACGGCACGCATGCCTTGATGCGCTTGAACATCAAGGCTTCAGTCGTGAACCAACTAGAAAAGTGGTAGCGGGAAGCTCAAGATTGCTATAATGTTCTCAGGACCTGCGCTGGCATCACTGACAACTTTTGTTGCCCGAGAAATTTCTCTGGAAGCTGCGCCATTGTGACACGACTTTGTAAGATCTTGACAACTGCCCTGACAGCTTCAGCCTCTGCGATCTTACTACAACTGCCCTGCCTGCTGTGCTGTCCTGCAGTGTGACCATCATGCCCAAGGACATGCAGCTGGCACGCCGCATTAGGGGCAAGCGCGCCTGAAGACAGCCTGTGCCCTTCAAATGTTCAGTGTTGCGCCGATGTACTGCTGCAGGTGGCAGCCGCTGAGGCTGAGCGGTGTCAATGGCCAGGTTGAGACATGTACAGTATGACCAGAAGTTTCACCACGCTGTCTAGGCTATGATCTGCTGCCAGCAGAAGCACCAGTTTTTGAGGGATGTGTACACTACACTAGGCGTGTGGCTTTGTTGAGGGTCCTTTGGCCATGCCATTGCAGTGACTGCCAGGTGCATTGTGGTTGCATTACGTGGTGGGCTGCATGGCGCTGGTGTCACGCCACCTCAGCCTGATGAAAAAGGTCCACCTTGAGTACCTGTCAGGCTACCTACAATCATTATGATAGCCTGCAGTTACTGCGCTGCTGACAGTGCATTCAATGCACTCTCAGAGAGTTGGAACATGTTCTTGCTGCACTGGCCTGCAGTGTCCTGACATGCTGCAAGCTTTTCTGGCTATTGGGGACTCGATTGCTGTTGATGCACGTCCATGACTCAGCCTGACACTCGGAGTGTTCGCATGTGCCTCAGCACAGGGCTTTCATTGATGACCAGCGGGCACTGCCAGCGGCGTCAATGTCCAGAACGAAGTGTTCCAGTTGACCTCGTGCCAAGCTGGCGGGGGGCCTGTGCTGGCATCTCGATGCAGCTGCTGCTGCCTGCTCAACATATCATAGTGCGAGGTAACATATGTGATGACGTTGACTATTTGAATGATGCAATGCGCCGGTCTGCAGTCCAGCTGGCTTGCAGCAGCTCGGACCACCAAAGTTGATGATGGCCTAGATGGGCCTCGACCTCGAGTGAAATGGCAGCAGGGGTGCAAAATCAGCTGATGTAATGGCCGTCTGTTTTCAACTGTGCAAGTGTGCGATGCCGAGGTTGCGCTCAGTCACTGTTTCGACGTGACGACTGAGTCACGCGGGATTCGACCGAGCGAGACCCGTTATTACTACGTGGTAGAAACACAAAATACGTCGAATGATATTTTAGAATTTAAGACGAATCAATTTCTCGCACGCACATCCTCGACAACACCATCGTGGGCAGTTGCGTGAAAACTGATCTTCAGATCACCACTACTGGCCCCTCGTCTACTGTCAAGCACAACAAGGCACCTTGCTCGCTATGGCCAGGGTAAAGCAAACTGCAACTAAGAGCACTGCTGTGGCGAAGAAGAGGCTGAAGGCTGCCGCTGCCAAGGTGAGCTTGTGGGTGCACACTGCCTGTGATGCAGAACGTAGCGCCCTCGTCAATGCGTGCAGGACCTGATGCAATGACATTGTATGCATCCTTTCTAAACAGACAGAACTTTCGAGATGTACTACTTCAACTCAAGGTGGTAGCAGGCCTGCTGCTTCTTCAGCCACTCTGCGGCAGTCTGAGCTCCGGAGCAAGTACTCAAGGATCCTTGAGCCCTTGCTGTTGTGACCTACAAATGCACTTCATTCGTTTGCTCGGAATCTGTCGACAGGGGAAGGGCAGGAAGTCTAGGGCAAAAAAACGGGCTGGAGCTGTGGTAACCAAGCCCATGAGGAAGCCCAAGCGCTACAGGCCTGGCACACGGGTGAGGAAAGTAGAGTGTCACAGGGTGTCTGCACCGTTGAATGGTGAGCCGGTCACTGCACTAAGCCTTAGTCAAGGGTTGCCCCCATGTGACAGGTGAAGCTGGAAATGCAGCTGTTCAGCTTCACTACCAGCAGGGGCCCTACTATCATAGCTTGATTTTGCCTGTGCACGCTCCGCCGCAATGTGTTTGTCAGCGGCTCCCCTCTGTACTGCCAGTGACTGCATGACGTGCGTGATGTGGCACATCAGTGGGGGCAGCGTGGGGATCATGGAACTGCTTACTAAGCATGGTAGTACCATGCCAGGCATTGTTGTACGGTATGGCATAGCATGCAAACCCTAAGGTTGGTCAACTAGTACACAGTGGCATCACTCATAGAGTCCTCAACAATGCATGTTGTCCGACAATGTATTGACATCCAGTGGACCCATCCACCTTCACGTACTTTGACAAGGAGCTTTGCATGACGAGGCAAACTTTGGTGATTGACAGCATTGCTTGAGACTCTCTGAGCTGGTGCATCACAATGCACATGCCGCATGTGAGCCTCACGCCCAGCCCGGCTTTGGCAGTCTGATCAGACCGTCAGCAGTGCACCGCGAAAGGCGTTCCCAAAAAATGCCCTTCCTGCACTGCATCTTCTTGTGCCCAGGCCCTCATGGAGATCCGCAAGTATCAGAGGACCCAGGCTCTCTTGCTGCGCAAGCTGCCCTTCCAGCGACTGGTGCGTGAGGTGGCTCTGCCCCTGCAGCCAGACCACTTGAGATGGCAGCCCCAGGCCCTGGAGGCAGTACAGGAGGCAGCTGAGGCCTACCTGGTTGGCCTGTTTGAGGACGCCAACCTGTGCGCCATCCATGCCAAGCGGTGAGTTGACGCCGGCCTGGTGGCGTATACTCACGAGCCTTGATGACTCACCAGAAAGAAAGCCTCAGGCATCTGCAGAGCTTGTAGGTGTCATCACATCACAAATGCAGCAGCTCAGCCTGAGTGAGGATACAAATGTGCACACAGCATGATGCAGGTGGCGTTCTTGCACTCAGGCAATGCAGAGCGATCAGGTGCATTCTATGCCAAACTTCTCATCTGTACTACTGTTGGTGACCCACCCCTGCCCCGCCGTGCCCTGCAATGCCTTTCCCTGCAGCGTGACAATCATGCCCAAGGACCTACAGCTGGCACGCCGCATCCGGGGCGAGCGATTTGCAGGCTGATTGCACAGCTGTTTAGTGCGTGTGCGTGTGTATTCACAACAGTCAAGACAGCAGGCAGCTGCTGATAGGTGGTGATTCGCTTGCGTATCAAGAAGTTATGTCCGACACATATGATATTCCATGTGCTGTGCATCATGCCTGATGGTCTGTCTGGTGGATGAAATTCGTGTGGCACGAGATTGTCCAGCATAATCAGCATGCATGGCAGTTGTGGGATTGCGGTGGGGGGTTTGTTGGCAGATGTTTGAACGGTCTGTGAGGCAGTACAGCTGTGGGTGCGTGACCTCTACCAAGGCTGTCAGCACTGCATGCTAGGGGCGCAGTTCATTGGGGTTGGTTGCAAGTGGTTGCAAGGTTTGTAGGAGCACATGAGCCTCTGGCTCCCTTGGGGGTTGCTCAGACAATTCTATATTTTGGTGATTGTATGTGATGCTGTGCTGTGCTTGAACACTTTGCTCAATACTCATTTTGTGACATACGTATTAGATGCATCACAAGGCCCTCTGCACAATACAAAGCAACCAACACACGCCCACGCAATGACATAGACTTTGGAAAGGTCTTGGTGGCCTGCCCAGGATCAAAAAAGATCATGTGACAAGCATGTTTGTGTATCAGCATTGCACATACTCAACACACCCCCTGTGTCAGTGACCACAACAACAGTACTGTGGTCACTACTGGCCACAACAACAAATGCACACAATGGCACTCCTGCACTACTCCAGTGCATACTACGCTAACACACCTGTTGCAAACACCACGATGTTCCATGCGGCATGGAAGATATGCACGCATAGCTTTCCAAGGTCCAGACACATCACACAAGGGCTGAGTATTCAAAGGTCATGTCCCAACAAGTTGTCCTGATGACGGCTGAGCAAGCCCTGCATGTTGCTGCAACCCTACATCTGTGACAGGGCTACTGGTGCCATATGATAAGCCTGTGCTGCCGGCAGCAACAGTATGCATCTGACAAGTCCTGACAGAAACATATGTTGAACACCTTTGATGTACTATTGCTGACTGCTGCACTTCCTACACCTAACTATCTATGCAGCAGACTTGGTTCAGCACCCTGACTTGTTTCCAACACGCCTGCCTTCTGCCAACCATAGGACATGTGCACATGCAAGTGATGACCCTCATTGTCCTGGGCATACACTGCAGACAACATAGCAAAGATCTGATGCAAGGGGATGCAGAACAAAAACAATGAGGCAATCACTACACTTCAGCAGAGCCTGTCTGCCTGTCTTTTCTCAGTTGACTGAGGCATACAGCGCCAGCGAAATCTGCCTGCAGCACTAGGCCATGTGAGTGCGCTGCCCTCAGGTCACCACAACACAAGCGAAGATGCAGGTGCAGGCAGCATGCCTGATGCGGCGCTGACATTGAAAACATGGTGCTGACACCATCAAAACAGTGACCACCAGGCAACACACAACATTTGCTCGATCCAAGCCATACATCAAGCACCGCCCAGCATAGCACCCCACAAAAGAGCACCAAGCACCACACAGGAGTGCACTGCATCAGCTCCCGCAGCTGTGACACAACAGCTCCCGCAGTTGTGACACCGCAGCTGGACACAACAGCTTATTTCAGACTGGCATCAGTAACCGCCTGCTTCATGCTCAGATTGGCTCAGAATGCTGCGCCATGAAGCAGGGTGGCACTGATGTTGTGACGCAGGGCCGGCAGTGGCTTGAACATCTCACAGCTGCTGTCTGGCACGCCATACCCGCACTTTGTGTAGAACCCCTGAGCAGACTGCACACTCAGCAGCTTGATGCCTTGGATGATCTTACAGGCCTTGCACAGCTTGCTGCTGACAGCCATACTGCCCACACCAGCACCTTGCGCCCCTGTGAAACCATCACCATGCGCCAACGTGCCCAGGGGGCTTGCTGCTGCTGCTGCTGCTGCTGCTGCTGCTGCTGCTGCTGCTGCGTCGCCACACCCACAGGTCAGACCGCTGTTTGGCGCTGACGGAGGCATCTCCAGGGATGACAGCGACAAACAGGAGCCTGTGCTGGTGCTGCCGCCCAAGATGCTGCTGCTCCCAGAGCTTGAGCTGATACTTGTGCTGCTGTTGGTGCTGACAGTGCTTGCCAGACTGCTGATGCTGCTGCAGCTGGACGACAGGCACATGCCTGTGTAGTTAGGTGCTTCCTGCAGGCCGCAGGACACGGCGGCAGTGGGTGGTGTGCTGGGGCCGTCCGGCAGCAGCACTGGCAAGCTGCTGTAGCTCCTGCGCTGGGGTACAGCTGGGCCCAGCTGCGCCGCTGTGGGGTCCCAAGCGCTGCCTGCGCTGCTGTCCCCGGGGACTGCCGTAATGGGGTTGAGGCCACAGCTATCAAGGCATGTAGCTGCAGGGTCCTGCAGGGGGGCAGTGCTGCCTGCTGCTGGCTCTGTGATGCCGAAGAAACCCTCAGAGATCGCATCACAATTGTCGGCCACAAACTGCTCGATGTGCTGGAGCAGTTGACTGCCAAGGCCACGGTTGGGGCTGTTGCAGCACAGGAGCTCAACATACCTGCGAGTCAGTGAAGGCAGCCGGCATGGACTGAGGATGCGAAGGTACTTAAACAGCAGTGACTGGTTGCGCAAGTGCAACACAGCAGGACTGCCCCAGCACAGCCCAAACATGCGAAGACGGGTGAGCATGGTAATGCTGATGATGAGATGCATTTCCTGACCCACTGAGCAATCAGCAGTAATGTTGTACAGCTCCTTGCTTTGAACAAAGCACAGCACTAAGTCATGACAGATGAAATGCGCGTGCGCGCGCGTCCAGCACATTATGGCACGGCACTTGCATGTGTGGCATGTCAGCGCCGTCCTTGCTGCAGGACCGAGGGTAGAACAGGCCCGCTGCCAGGACTGATTTGCTGTCCTTGGAGGTCAAGGTGGCCAGGAACATGTAGTGGGCTTCATGCAGAGCGGCTGTGTCACCTGCCGCAGTTGCTGCTGTGACTTTTGCAGCCTGCTCCTTGACCATGGTCCACAGCTGCATACACACAAACTGATTCGTGCGCTGCACAATGCTGCCAACGTGCTCCAAATCACCCCATCCTGTTGATGGAGTAATGCTCAACAGCAGCTCCTGACCAAGAGCACGACCAACCATGGCCAGCTCCTGCTGCAACTGCAGGCACCCCATGTTGGGCTGTGCTGATGAAGTCTTATTGATTGGATATACTAAACCTAACAAACAACCTTGCAGACACGCCCTGCTTGCACAGAGATGCTGCAGACATGGCGGGAGTAGATGGCATAGCTTGTCTGAACGAGTGCAGGGCTGCAGACGACCTTGTGACAATATGAGATGAATATGATCGACGGTGATAGCAAGACCACGATCAGCTGCAACGATCGAAATGTCTCCGACACTTGCAACCAAACTGACAAGGCCGCTGAACCCTGCCAAAACGATACTCCAGCTTACTATGGAAGAAAAGTACACCATTCACCCCTCCATGCATTGCCTGTTGGTCTGGCGAAGTTGACTAATTCTGACCAATGCATGTGCCTTCTTCAAATTGCAATTGAACTGTCCACCGCCAGTCATCGCCGTCTGTTGTGCTTTTGATTGGGCCTGCCACCTCCTTGCAGCCTTGCAGAAGCCAGGAATGGACGTTCACCTGACCCCAACCCAGGCGTGAACCCAGGGGTGCCACCCCTGGGGTGTGTTTGGCTCGCTGCCACCAGTGGCTGCACCAGAAGGCATGAACCCAAACTTTGTCTTTGCAGTGCTCCACGTCACAGTACTAACTGGACCACAGTGTCCACACCTTCCACCACCTCATACGGATCCATGCAAATGCTTGGGACAACCACAGCCGAGCGGCATGCATTGGCAGCGGCAGGTCACCTGCAGGGTGCTGCACAGTGTGTGGGCTGTGCAGATGACGACAGACAGGCCAACAAACAGGGCCTCATTGAGTAGACAGGCCCTGGCCAGGGGAGCATGACATACTATGATAGTTGCAGCTCAATGAGATAACAGTCACTTCGACAATACATCCCTACAGAACGCTGCCTCACAGTGTGTTGCACATGAGGGTATCAAACCACTGCTGCAACTACAAGGAGTGTTGCAACAATTGTAACTACTTTGACAACTTTAGCGGCTGCAACCCTGACTGATTGCGGCCCTTAGGCCATTCCAACCCCTTTCGTGGGTGGTGACGAGGCCATACACCAAGGATGTTGCACTCATGGCTCAAACTGTGTTAGGTCCAGGGCTTTCCCCGGCAAAACAGCACGCCTCAGCTCCACATGCAAGGCATTGCACCAGCATCGTCGCTAACTTGGACATTGGCGGCACACAACAAGAACTGCAACCGCATGTGGTGCGCACAAAAAAGCCCACCGGGACACAAGATGATGGAAGGCAGGAACCGACGGCAGGCATGCACGCTGTGATGACAACAGAACCAAGCAAATAAAATCACCACACAATAACGTTGCTATGCACAATCATCAGGCTGCAGCAGTAGGGCACCCGATGCCACTGTGACGACAGGGTTCAGCAAGGCCGGCTAGCGGTGAGCCTACACAGGCCTGTGCCAGCAGCAAACGTGCACTACCTGAAGTAGTGTATCTTCACGTCCACAGGAACAGTTGATCCCGGCCATATCAGCCAGCACTGCGCCCAGTAAATCCAGTGAACTGGGTCTTCAGAACGAGCCAACTTGCGGCTGCGACCAGTGCATTGCAGACCGCTTGAGGCTCAGCTCTGCGTGCACCTGTAGCGGGTCAAGTGCACATTATTTGAACCTTGGCCAGCGCTGCCTGTATGACCTCCACACACTGAAGTGCAACACAGTGAAGACGCCACCTGTGACGGGTGAAGTGCCGTGCTGATGCACAGCATGTGAAATGCACAGCTGCAGTCAGTGCCGTCTACTGCGAAACAATCACACTGAGGAAACAACTAAAATCATGAAGGCAACCACGAAAGCCTCTTGATCCCGACAGCAGGCCCAGGCATCCTTCAAATATATCACCATGGGGTCACTTGTTGCACGGGCTCACGACGTACGTCTTGCTTCGGGCGACGACCACCACCGCGCGCCTGCATTATCGGCGAATTCTGCTGCCGAGAGAAGGCATGTCGCGTTGCCCATAAGCACAACCCATTTCAAATATATTTGTGCCAGTGCGTTTGGCACTTTTCAACAAACAAGTGCACTTGCGCCACAGCAGCAGCTACGAACACATCCCGCTTCCAACGCACCCGCGGGTGCGGGGCCTGCGACCAAACACCGTAGCATCAGGATCATGCCCACAACAGAATGCAAGTCAGTACTTCATTGTTGCCATGACCGGCAGTCCCTGGAGCCAGCACAGCGGTGCTTGTTGACATGCTTTACGGGCGCTAGTGGCCAGTGGCACACTCCACTCAACGTCACCATTAGCAGCAAGATCACGGGCTGAGGAATGCTCAGGCCTGACGCCCCTTGACACCAGGGAGGAGACCAGAAAATGCTCAGATGGCATTGTCGCCATTGCCAATCGTCATACGTGAAGGCACAACTGCAGATGCAAAGGAGATTTCAGTTGCATGCCGAAGACATGGCCAGCTTGCCGTCTGTGGCAGCAAACTTGGTGGCGCCACCGGGTGCTGAAGCACATACCAAACACCGTCCTTGATAGGATCGCACTACAACTTAAAGAAAGCATGCCATGCGATGTTCAGCCGCAAGCGTGTCAAACAACCACACAAGTCTATGCGCAAAGGCCGTCCGATGGGCTGAATCATGTTGGAGGATACTGTGGAGGCCGCCTCCGCGGCGGCGCTGTCACAACAAATAGCAGCAGTGAAACCGTTGCACTTTTGTAAAGAGCAATCAATCACGTTGACCACACCAGTGCAGTGCTGCTTCATGCAAGCCGCCCATTGGCTTGCAAGCGACTCGGAGGGACTCCAGCATGCCGCACTGCATGACATCCCTCCCCCAATAAGTCAAAGCACGACAAGTCAGAAAACCGGAAGTCCAAACGTACTCTACAACATGATGACTGCAAGTTGTCAAGGCGGGGCTGAAGGCCCCGTAACGTAGCAAGGTGATGCAACACTCAACCTGCAGGAAGGGTCAAGTCCTTTGGGAATGCACCACAAATCAATTCACAACACTCTACCACACTCTCTTCTCCCCCTAGTCCGGAATGGGGACAATCACAACAGCACCCTTGCAATGCGAAACAGCTGTCGCATTGGCTGATGTGTAGTAACAGGTTCTGCACCAAGCAAACTGCTGTTGCTGATGGTCTGCTTCGTCCCAGCTGGGGCAAAACCAATCATCGGTAGGGACCATGGACTTGACAGGCGCCAAAGGCATAACACGAAGCAACTGCACACGGCACTCATTATCCGAAGGTGTATAAAATCATGCTGCCAAAACACTTGTACGAGTGTTTAAACACATGATCAACACATGTGTTGTTGTACACAATCAAACATAGCAGCCAAATAGATGATCTTCGCGATCGGGCACCTTGGTATTGCTATGGAAACGCATCCTTCAGCAGCGCGCCTGCGCCTGCATCACACCAAGCTGCCAGGGACGGAGCTGCGTCCAGCTGCTGCTGCTGATGCCGCTTGAGCTGTGCAGTCGTGTCCTTGTGTGGGTTGTGGTCACGCATCCCTGCGCCCTTGTGCGTGACCATCCCTCGCATCCTGAGCTGCTGCAAGACAGCTGGGGACAGGCACTCCTGCAGTGTTGCTGCATTGCCAGGGCGCGGTGCTGCAGCATGTAGGGCAGTGCGGGCTCGCTTTGCAGGCCTGATCGAGGCCAGAGAGCTGCCTGCAGCTGCTACACGGGCACCTGCAACACATGCAGGGCTGGCTGCACAGGCAGCAAGCTGAGCCGCCCCGTGCCCTGCAGCAGCAGCCCAGCCTGCAGCTCCTGCTGATGCCGTGGCACAGCCTGGCGCATTCAGGCTGCCGGGAAGGGGCTGCTGCAGCTGGTAGTGCTGACGCTGTGCGGCTGTGGCTTGGTCACTGCCTGCATAGATGTCATCTGCCAGCGGCTGTTGTGGCTGCACCGGCCCAGCCTCAAGGACCAGCCGTGGCCAAGAGCACCCCACTGCAGCACTCCCTCGCTCTCTGCTGCACAGTGCCTCCATCCTGAGCCAGTGCAGCCTCTCCTGTTGTCGCTTGAAGGTGTCGCTGCTGGCCCCAAGCAGCTGCGAGCTGTGCCGCTGACAGCACTGCAAATCCAGCCTGCGCCGGCTCATGCGCTGACCAGCTGTTCATGGGGCACAAGTAGTGGAAGCTGCTGCTGCTGCTGCTGCTGAGGGCTGAGCAGATGGTGCTGCCGCCTCACCACCATGCGGCACATCATCTGCGCCCCTGTCAGCTGCTGTGACAGCAGCAGACTCTGCTCGTGGTGGGGTACGTGATGCAGCCGACGTGCGCGCGGCTGCATCACCTACCCCACCAGCAGCCGCAGCACCTCGTGCCTGAGTTGCGCGTGCCTTCTTGCACGGCACACCACAGCCATTATCACCCTGGCCCCGCAGGCACTGCTGCTGCTGCCGCTGCTGCCGCCTCTGCCTTTCGTCCCGCCTTTCCTGTGCCCCCTTACGCTTGTTCATGTACCCCTCCAGCACCTGCTGGAACCTTTCCCTCTGCAGCACCTGCTGGTTCCTGTACCTGGGCGAAGGCGGTCTGCGCTTCTGCTGCTGCTGCTGCTGCTGCTTTTTCTTCCTCAATATCCTCTGTGCCCTGAGGCTCTCATACCCCTGCCCCCCAGGCACTGCTGCTGTTGCTGCTGCTGCATGGTTGTCTGTGCCTTGCGCTTTGCAGCCAGCAGCAGCTGCTGGCGGGCCTTGGGGTACCTCTCCCACAGTGGGCGGCGCTTCTTGCCTGCTGCATCTGCTGCCACAGGGCTCATTGACTCGATGGGGGCGGCTGCACCATTTCTAGTGCTGCTGGAGACACCCACAAGCAGCTGCAGCTGTGCTTCTGCTGCTGTTGCTGGCAGGGGGCCTCCAACTGCCTCTGCTGCTGAAGGGGGTGATGCGGCTTCATCACAGCCACCAGCTGCCTCTGCTGCTGAAAAGGGTGATGCGGCTTCATCACAGCCACCAGCTGGCAGTGTGGGGCTAGCCAGCTGGTCACCACCAGCAGCCCGTGACAGCTCCTCGTGCTGCTCTGGCAGGGTCTTCCTGCGAGCAAGTGGGAGGCTGCTGCTTGTGCTGCTGCTGGCGCTGAGCTTCACACCCAGCTGCTGCAGCCCTGTTGGCAGCAGCTGCAGTGGTTGCGGCACCAGATCTGGCATGGCGTGCTGCTGATGCACTGGGGCCATGCGCAGCAGCTGCAGCAACTCATGAAGCGACGGCTCTGGTGCAGCAGCTGGCACCAGCCCTGGGGCCTGAGCTGCACCACTGACATGACCGCTGGACAGGCCGCTGTTGCTGACTGCAGGTGCGGCTGTGGCTGGGTATGGGGCCGCTAGCACCAGTCCTGGCCTAGCTGCACCAGCAGGGCTGCTGCCCATCTGGCCAGCACGCTGCACTCCCTGTGCTGCCGCAGCTGGGGAAACCATCTCAGTGGTCTGCAGTGACAGCTGTGCGGGTGCTGGAACTGAGCGCTGCTGCTGCCATGTGTGCTGAGGCTGCTGAGGGGTCTCGCCTTGTCCTGGGCGCAGAGCAGCTTGCTGAGGCTCCAAATCCTGCTGCCCTTGTGGCTGCTGCAGACGCTGCTGCTGCTCCCGTTGCTGGATTCGCTGCTGCTGCCGCTTCCAGCGCAGGACAGGGTTGACCAGTCGCCTGCCTGGCAGGGCCCGCCGTGCTCCTGCTGCTCCTGCTGCTGCTGCTGCTGCTGCTGCTGCTGCTGGTGGCGGGGAGCTGCCTGGCAGGGCCTGCTGTGCTGCTGCTGCTGCTGGTGATGAGCTCTCTGGCAGCTGGTGGGGGCTGGTTCTCAGCAGGCTGCTGACTGTTGGCAGTGCTGGCAGCTGCACCAGGCTAGATGCCCCTGGCGACTGCAGCTGCACGGCACCAGCCTCAACTTGCGCATAGGTGGCAGCAAAGCAGAGAAATACAGCAACAGATACAGCAGTGTCAGCGCTTGAATTTTGACTGCGCCCCAACCAGCAGCACCTCTGCTGCCTTGGCGTAAAATACATTCGCAGAGTGCAGATATTATTTCGAGTCCCGTCAATTGTTTTCTGCTGTTGTGACGGCCAAGATTCATGTTGCCAGGCTCCTGCTAGTGCTGCTGCTGCTCCCTGCTATGTGACACCATATGTGACACGATCTCACAAGTATACTTGCCGCATGCACTCTGTGAGGTGCCACACAGTTTTCTTGCGCTGTCAGCAACCCACCTCGCGCAGTACTGCGTATGTCTGCTGGTGAACATAGGTCAGGTTCTCCATGACGCGCCCCAGCACCCTTGCACTCTGCAGGGCCTGCTGCCGTGCCTTTGATGGCACCTTGTCCTCAGGCAGGTTGAGGGCAGCCAACTCCCTGTAGGTATCAAACAGGGGCACCTGCAGACATGGTATGACAGCAGGGGCTTCTGGGCAACTGGAGCGACCAGATGGAGCGAACAGTGATGGTGTTGGTGTGAAGATGTACCGCATAGTACCTTGGCCCCCCCCCATGTAGGCTACAGCACATGATGTAGGGTGTACCCTTTCACCGCAATTCACCCCTTGTGCAATATACCACCCAGGACCCTAACCCCTCAACCCCAAACAGAAGCAAAATTGTGTCCGTAAGATTGTTGGTGGCGCTCCCAATGCAGCATGCTCGCTTCTGTCATACCGTGTGTGCATGCGCGCATCTTTCTAGGCATGGTGTGCCACACAGCCAGGGCTGATACGCCCCAGTTGCCAATGACCGTCATCCGGGCCGGAAGTGGCAGTCGGCAAGAGAACACAAAAGCACAACACACCTGCAGCAGCCCCTTGCTGGCCGCATGCCAAGAAACGCGTCCGCCAGCTGTGTCAGTGACCCCCACACACAGGGGTGCCGACACTCCTTGGGCGTTGCTTCCTGCAGCCAAGGAATGGGACAGCAGGCAGGAGTTCCGGTCACCCTCTGACATGATACAGCTACTGTTTCAACTCTGCTCTGCAGGTCCTGAAGCGGCATGGTGCAAGAAACTGCCAGCAACTGCCAACAACAGGAGAGCAAAGCGTTCGCTAACACGTGTGTGCACCCCAGACTGCCTCCTGGTTTTCACACAGCTTTCCGTTGGCATGGTGGCTGCGCACTGCGACAACTCAAGATCATCACACGAACTCCGACTATTCCGTGCTAGTCGGTATGTCGTCGCAGCAGCCGGGGCGGAACAGGCAGACTGTCTCCGCCTCTGTGCCTGCGACCGTTGCGTACAAATCTCCTGTGCGCAGTATTGCCGACTACAACTAGCTAGACCCCAAGCGGGAAAATCCATAGTTTGTTTGCCCATCTGCCCCTTTTGCTTCAAGAAGGTCAGATCATGCTCCTGATGCACCTACCCAGCAAGCCTCTCATTGCTGGTACCGCCTGTCCCGCACGCCACATGGCTGAAAGCAGGCTCTTCTGCTGCCCAGTGAGCATGTCCATGAGGCCCGCAGTGAACACTCCTCGAGATGTCACCACACCGCCAGAGGCGGCAAAATCCATGCAGCTGCAGAGGCAGGCCACTTCTGCATCTTGCATGCCGTCAGCGGCACACACTGAGACGTCAAAACTGTGCAGCAGCAGGCGACAGGACAGGCAAGCTCGGTTGGCTGGTGCAGTGAAAAGTGGCCAAGGTCCAGAGTCGCAAGTTGAACTTTTCACCGACACTGCATGTGGCAAGGGCGGTTTTGAGCTTGGCCCCTGGTCCTTTCTGAAAGTACTATAACATCTTGTCTCCAGGACCTGTGCTGTCCTGGATCCATATGCATACAGTATACTGTATCACTATACCTCTGGAAGTGGAACCTGTGACACCGGCGGTGTCACACCGCCACTGCTGAAGTCACTGTGCATTCAGCCTTGTCCGAGGGTGCAGCTGCTGACTAACCATGGCATGCACAGCATGTGCACCAGATCATTTGTGCCAAACGCAGTTGCGATGCATCGGCAGGAGTGCGGGTGAGTTCAGTTACCCTGCGCTGACCGTTCAAACCCTTGTGACTGACCTGGGCGTCACACCAGCAGCACCATCCTGGCTGGCTTGCAGGGAGTGCATCAGAGCAGCAACTCCTGGGCGCAGCCGAATCAGGATGCTGGTGTCAGGGTTGTCCGGCTGAATGCGGGTCAGGACAATGTGCTGCACAGTGGTGCTGTCGCCGTGATCTGGCTGCTGAGCCAACCTCACAATCGGGCGGCTTTGAGGGCTGTCTGTGCTTGAGGGGGCTGCACCAGGCTCCCGGACAGGCACCCACCTGCAGTGGGCAACGGAAAAAGAAGAAGAAGAAGGGGTTACAGGGCGACACACGCAGCTACGCTGCAACGACACCCAGCATCGGAAGGGAACCAAAGTCCTTTGCAGGACCCACAAGGACGGGAACAGACAGCACGGAAAGGAGAGAACCCGCCACCATAGATGTCTGCAGAGGAGACTGTCTGAAAGGAGGGGACCACAGGCAAGGCTTCAACCCCACAAAGCCAGCCACACAGACAAGAGGGCTTCCACCAGTACCAAGCCGAACACACACCCCCATGCCCCCGGGGCGACCACTTCGAACACAATGTGGAAGAAAGGCTCCAGCTGTGCTGCGATACACACCCCCAAGACAGGTGCCCGGGTGTCAGAGCGACACCTTTTGTATACAGGGCTGCCCCAAGTCAGCGCGCCCAAGCACCTGCACCGTTCACAGGCCAGCAACACTGCCCCCTACAACCAGGCCCAAGGCCACTGCACGGCCCTTGCCTGTGTTCTGCTGCCACTGCTGCTGCACACCAGCACCTGCCTGCTGACGCAGCGGACTGCTGCTGATCCAGCCAAAGCTGCTGCTGCTGCTGCTGCTGCTGCGGCTGCTGCTGCTGTAAACGAGAGCAAACCACGGCACAGTGAAGATAAGCAACACTGTACGCCAGCTGCTGCTCCAGCTCCAGCTCCAGCTCTCCAGCTACTGCTGTCAAGTGGGCACGCATGAAGGTGTTACAAGGGTACGGAAGGGGGCCGTTCGGACAAACCCCACCAT
This sequence comes from Desmodesmus armatus, assembly GCA_007449985.2. NCBI lineage: Eukaryota > Viridiplantae > Chlorophyta > Chlorophyceae > Sphaeropleales > Scenedesmaceae > Desmodesmus > Desmodesmus armatus. The sequence continues at coordinate 252,823 of VIIQ02000600.1, forward strand.
CAAAAGCTTGTCACGCACACTCAGTGTGCTTCCAGATAAAAAGATAAAATCAGATTGCGAAAACAGAGATATAATACACTGGAAGGACTGAATGGCGCCAACGGCACTGCTTCTCGCACCTGCAGGGTTGCGACAAGAAAGAGCGGACGGAACAGAAAACAGCGAACACACAGCTGCGAGCCACAAAACGCTCCCACATGTTGCAGTGGGCGTACGTGGGGGCAACTTCACCGACACCACCAGTCGCTGCACTGTTCACAAGCCAGCAGAATGGAAGTCACACAGCAGCCAGCAACTCACATGTCAGCACATGCAGACACTCAATGCCTAACTACTCGCAAACCGTTGCCTCCTGACAGCACCACATGCCATGCAATGAAAGGCTGCTGTGTGAGCGCAAGCCCCTGCGCCCGCTTAGGGATGATTGCAGAAACCGCAAAGTCAGCCAAGACGCGCCAAAACTCCCCAACAGCAGCACGCCCTGCAATGCGCTCTACCGTCAGCAGAGGCAGTGCAGGGCCTTCTGCTGCCACAGCCCAAGCCACTCTGCGGCCAAAGTCAACAGCACCTATGCCAGCCAGACACACCATGTCCCACACAACATGATGCAACCGGGGATGAGGTTTCACCCCCATCCACAAAGCTGCAGGCCGCGGTCAGCAGCCAACCAAGGGGGGCGGTCGCCCACCCGGTGAGCTCGCAACTGCCCCTCGATCTCCGCCCTCACCGCCCCTGCAACAGGACACTCCCAACAATGGTGTTGTACACCGGGCTCAGCAGCCCCACAGGCTACACAAGAGGTGCCTGTGTGCATGCGCTGAGCCGTAGGGAACGCATCGAGGGTGAGCCGCCATGCAGCCTCCTTGTGCTCATTAGGCACACGCAGCTTCCACCACCGCCGAAGCACCCGAGTGACCTCGGGCAATTCGCCCACAATTGGCTGCAACATATCAACAGACAACACCCTCTGACGGAAGGCAGCATGCCTGTCAGCAATGGCTGACAGCGCCTCCAACGACTGACACTGGGTGGCCAGCGACACAGTGAGGGACTTAAGCTCCACCACATCCCCATTGCGAGTATGCCAACCCAGATCAGCACACACCCTGTCCCTAGCTGCGGTAAGCTGAGCCTCCCAAACGGCCGGCAGCCGCCCGGATGGCCTACCCCGCAGCACTGCACGTGCTGCATCCTGCCACGCACTAGGGATGGCCGCGACCAACACAGCCAACTCCTCCCTAGCCACCACCATGTTGGCATACCTAGGGCGATGCTGCAACACAGGGTCCCACACATGCATCCTGTATGCCTCCTCCCTTGCCCCCAGGTCAGGAATGGAACAGATAGCCTCAACCAGCTGCAACCAATGCAGCGCCTGCCCTGCACATTGCAGCTGGGTGAGGCCAAACAAGTCAGGCACCACAAACTCCAAGCCCACCATCTTTTGCCGCTGCTGTCCATACCAGTCCCACTGCTCCCTCTGCGCCACCACCGGATTGGACCACAATGGGACATAGTAACACCACGGGCCGGGCTGGACCGGGTTAGCGCCCACATGGCGAATATATGGCAGAGCCCTGATGCCAAGGGCAAAAGCACGCAAGGGGTCTGGCAACAGCTGGCCCCCAGCGTCCCTGAACAGCCGACCCCTGTCACACAAGGCCAAGCCCCAATAACCCCCACCAGGCACCACCGGCACATGGTGCTGCAACAGCTCCCTGCTGACCGCCACCCAAGGCTTGCGAGCATCCCCCACCAACACTTGCACTGCCTCACAAGCCAGGCGAGAGTGCAGGTGGGCCCGCACTGGCAGCAGACCCAAACCTCCCTCCCTAGGGTGGGCCTCCATACACGCCCTGGGCACCCCTGGTGCCCGTCGCTGATCATCATCAGGGCCCAGGCCAGCATCAACAAGGGCAGAGGCCCATTTTATTAGTTGCCTGGCACGCTCAGCTGGCAGGGCCCCAGCAAAGTGTGCATGATACAACAGTGTGGAGATGGCATACCCATTGAACGCGAAAGCCCGACCAAACATGGACAGGTCGGGGATGCGGCTGATCTTCTGCACCCGTTCCCGCACAATGCTCAGCCGATGCTCCCAATCCACTCCAACCACCCCCACACTGCCAAAGACAACCCCCAGGCTTTTGCAGGTGTCACGCACCTCCATGCCTGCCACAGGGGCAGGATCCACCACCGCTTGGCCCAAAGGCAACAGTTGACACTTGGGCGGCTGCACCCGCTGGCCTGTAGCATCTCCATACACCGACAAATGCTCCAACAGGCCAGAAACATCAGCCTCCCCAGGCAGGAGGGGCTCCACATCATCCGCATACTGTGTGGCGACCAGCCTGCCGGCTGCAACATCAATGCCAATGCCACACTGCTTGAGATGGCAGAGCAACGCCTGCCTTGCAAACAGGTACATCAGGGGTGCCAGAGGGCAGCCCTGCCTAACCCCAGCACCACACCGAAAGAAAGAGCTCTGAAAGCCATTGACAACTGCACATGTCAGAGTGTCTGTCAACAGCAGCTTCATCCACTGCAGAAACCCGGCACCCACCCCAAGGGTCTCCCCAGCTGCAAACAGAAACTCCCTTGACACAGTGTCATAGGCCTTCCTAAAGTCCAGGAAAGCAGCTATGGCTGTTTGGTGGCGGGCACGCAACACCTGGGGCAGCAGCTGCAGCAGCCGCACACTATCCCCTATGTGCCGATGCTGCAAAAAAGCACACTGCGCAGGATCTATCATAACCCCCGCCACCTGCAACAACCTGTTGGCCAGCAACTTGGCCATAAGACGGTAATCATAGTTAAGCAGTTGAATGGGGCGATAAGCATCCACATTGGTGTGCACCCCACCAGGTTTCAGCACTGGCACGACCGCCCCATCAAGAAACCCCGGTGGGCACTGTTGTGTTGCCCCAATGGCCGAGTACAGTTTGGCCAGGATGGGAGCAAGCTGCTGTCGGTACCGCCTGAACAGTTCCCAGGGGATACCGTCCACCCCCGGAGCCTTGCCAGGCGCTGTACGCAAGATGGCCCGCTCTACCTCCTCAACTGACACCGATGCACTCCCCAGCTCAGCAGCTTGCTCGGCCGTCAGCCGCTGGCTGTGCTGTGCCAAGTGGGCAACGGAAGGCATGACAACACGACAGGCGGGAAGGCGGGAAAAACTGTCATCTGCTAGGGAGCACCAACCAGTACTGGCCAGGCTTTTGTTGTTGGGCCGCCGATAGCCCATTACAATATGTCGGTGGTCTTCAGATCGCAAGGTCTGGGGATCGAATGCTGGCAAAAACACTGGCCAGGCTGTGATGTCCGCCCACCCTTGCAGCGGCTCGCAGTGGTGAAGGGGTTTCGGTGGTTTACCCTTCACGCGCAGATTTACCAAGCTTCGGCTTCGGCAGTTTACCAGGTCTGGAGAGTACCACTATGTGGTGAAAGTATCCAGTAATGAGGGAAGAAGAAGAAGAAGAAGAAGAAGAAGAAGAAGAAGAAGAAAAGAAGAAGAAGAAGAAGAAGAAGAAGAAGAAGAAGAAGGGGTTACAGGCTCCTTTCGCAACAACGTACATCCAGCATCGACGGGAGCTGTAACATGCTTATTTCTATGTTCTACATTTTTGATGCACCTTTCAGGCCCTCTGGTGCTCTCAGCTAGCAGCGGAATCATCTGGCATGTTACTTTTCTGCCTTGCATTTCTGCTGCTGTACCTCATTGCAATGTCTTCATTCATGTTAATAGTGTTTACTGGAGCAGTCGATAGCCCAGGAAGCAGGACTTGGCCATGCCGCGGTCAGTGCGTTCACTGAAGTTATCTGAGACGATTTGAAGCTTTTCTGGAGGTGCTAGGTATCCTAAAGAAACTTGAGCCAAGAGCAACGAGCAGCGCTCCAAGCCACTCCTGTGTTTGCTGGTGACAGCATTCTTCAGTAGCAGCTCTGGAACCCAGGTTTGCTTCCGTCAACGTTGCAGGAGCCCTGTCAACACAGCAGAACATATTGGAATGCGTAGAGATGACCATCTCATGTCCATGCATGGGCGTCTTCGTGCTGCAGGAAGCAGGATGGCTGCAGCAGTAGATGCAGCAGAGGAGCGGAAGGCACTGGACGCCAAAATCACAGCGGTGGAAAAGGAGTTGACAGGGGCCACCGGAGATGAGAAGGTGGCACTACAGCAACGCCTGACAGCGCTGGAGCAGCAGAAACTGTTGCTGATGCAGCAGCAGTCAGGTGCGACTGGTGGGGCACACAGCCAGGGTGCTGGCCTCCTAGTGGCCAACCTTTTACTTTTTAAACAAACGTTCTGCAGACAGCTTCATTTCCGAGCAAGGTTTCAGCAGAACAGGTCTGCAAGATGAGGCAGCAGCAGCAACATGCTGCCCCGAGGCAGTTGCAGCAGCAGGTAGCTTGCTGCAGGGTTGCATGATAATGTGGCACAACCTGCAGACCCAACATTGCATTCTTCTGCTCGTAACCTGGAATCAATCCAGCAGCGGTCTTTAGCTGTCAAGATTGCCAAAAGTACCAGCATTTGGCAACGTGCCAGCTACCACAAGATCATGAAGCTTGTGGAGGGATTGGGTTCGATTGAAGTGTTCCAGAACAGTCACCAGCTCCTGAACTTTGCTGATTCAATGTTTGACACTTTGCTGCGTGCCCTGCCCCTGTGTCCTTGCATGTACCCCTTGACCTCATCTGCGGATGAACCACAGCAGCAGCAGGTGAGATGGTGCAGGACTTTGTCATGGCCCTTGTGACAAACTGCTTGTGCATCCATGCTTGACTTTTGCCGCGCAACATCATATGCTAGGTGCCAGCTGTTGGTGCTCAACCTGACTTTGCACAGAAGCTCTGTAGCGCCTGCTCTGCATGCCCTTGTTCAAACAGCGACCATGTCTTGACCTTCGCTGCATGGCTTGCCCCCCACATCCTTGATGCACCTTGCTTGCCTGGCTTCTTCCATTGTCCCACAGCAGCAGCAGGTGAGTGATACAAGGTCTTCTTGCAACTTGGAAACCGCGCATTGCCTGCGCACCACCATATGCAATACGCCAGCACCTGGTGCTCAACTTGACTAGAAACACCGGTTTCTTCAGTGTCAGGGATAAGGATGGTAATGGCATCATCAGCATTCACCGCTTTCTCCTGTACGTTGTCTGGCATGTCTTTGCCTGTCATTGCCCTTGGCGCATTGCTGCAGATGTCGAGGTTTGCGCAGAGGTGGTGCATCTGTCAATCGAGGGCGGTGGAGCGCCCTTCAGCATGGACTGCCCTCTCTACAACCGCAAGCTCCAGGTGGTTGCCATTGAGAAGTCCCTGGCAGCCAAGAGGCTGAGCTTACTGGGCATCAATGGCAGCATTCCCACTGCAGATGAGAAGGGCTACACTGTGAAGACGTATGAGCCTGGCAGCACTGTGAACATCACGGCTGAGCCACGTGCAGGTGTGTGGGCATGAGGGTTGGCATGTTGGGGCAGGGGGCCTGTGCCAGCCAGAGCCCAGCGACATTGGCATTACACACAATGCAACAGCCTCTGGGGTCTTGTTGTTGTGCCCGTTCTTGCACGACAGCATAACCTGCAACAGTGCGATGGCATGACCTTGCAACACTGTCAGGAGGCAGGCTGTGTTAGGTGTGGCGAAACACTTGTTCCACAACCTGTACTATGCCAGGAGGCCAACATGTTTGTGACAGAATGTATTGATGGAATGTTGTGCTGGTTGACATTCCATGCTTGGTTGACATTTCATGCTGCTTGTTATTGAAAATGCGCCTCTGCAGGTGTCAAGATGGCTGCTGCATACAGTCATGCAACTCCCAAGTCGCGTCTGTTGTCACTTTGGGCATGACACCTTCTTGCTTGCAGATGATTCCTTCAAGGAGGGAGATTTGCAGGAAAAGCGCAAGCAGCGCTATTGGAATGCATTCCAGAGCATCCTCACAGTCCTGATGACGGCATTCTCAACGGCAGTGGTGACACGCTTGATGCAGAGGGTGGCTGTGTAAAGCAGCTTGGTCAGCTTGGCATCATCCGTGAAGCCATTTCAGCGACATTTGCCTGGTGTCAACATGTTCCTTCCAGTTCTACTTTTCGAGTTGTTGTATTGTGGCTTTGCTTTGCTTGGCTTAGCAGTACAAGGGCCTGCAACCACGGAAGTGGCGGTGCCCTGCACCGACGCCTGCTTTATGTAACACAGAAACCCAACACAAGAGCACGGCATGATGCCATGGGTTGCCACGCTAGTCTTGCTTACTTTTCCATTCACCTCTCTTGTCAAATCTCCATTGGCTACATCCCAAGCACATCTCATTGGCTTGCAGGAAAGAACTGCATGTGAGGCGCGTAGCAGAAGCAAGAAAAGCTTCAGACAGCTGAAGCGAATGAATGAAATACTTGCACTTGACTGAGTGTTAGTTACTTCAGCACGAACAATTGTTATTTCAACTAATACATAGCCACAGGTGTAACATTGATTGATTGATGTCGCCCCCTGCTGCCATCCCCACACAGCTCCTTTTATACCTTTAAACCCTACAGTGCTACCAACGATACTGGAATCCGTAGCTCAGCAAAAAACTATTTGGAATCGTGACATCAATTCGTAAAATACGCAAAGTCAGGGTGCAATGGATCAATTGTTACGTGAATCTGGCCGTGAAGCTGCTGGGGGTACGCGGATCCGCGGACCAGGGGAGGGCATTTGGTAAAGCGTCGGTTGAGCTGCATGTGGCTTGCATGGCCATGAGGCTTGCATGGCCATGATCGGTGCACGCATGGAGACATGCATTGTTTTTTGATACATCAGGAACATATGCATGTGCTTCTGACCAGCAATCGTTGCGCGATCCCTTCGGTACCTTGTGTGATAGGGGTCTGCTGTTCCGACGCGATATAGGATGCCATCGTATGCTAGGTATATTGCGTCTGCTGGAGAGGTCTTCAGTTGCTTGAGAAATGCCCAGGGCGTGCCGGAGGCCGTGCCTGTTCAGATAGGCCTCAGGGAGAACGATGTTGCCTTTGACCGGGATTCTGGCGAGTGGGTCTACTGGTGCCGTGTAGATGGAGTGTTCGTGCGTGTGCTGGAGCCCTTCCTGGGTTCCCGGGAGGAGGTGGAAGAGATGGTTTGCGAGCTGCTGAACCCTACTCAGCACAGGGCCAACCGCATGGCTATGGCGGCGTTACCATGCATTCCGAGAAGGGCCATGTCTCCACTGGTGGAGTCCCACGCTGCAGGTGGAGGCGCTTCGTCTCGACAAGCAGATGGTCAGCGGGAGCCTGTTACCCTGGGCCAGCCGGCCCTAGCTGGACCCGAATTTGCCCCTTTACAGGTGAGGAAGAGCGAACGTGCACCCGAAACGGCCCGGCTGATCGAGCTGGCCGAAATGCGATCAGCGATGGGCCTGCCAGTGCCAGACTGGCAGGGTCTGGGAGCAGCAGCCCCATACAGTGTGCATATGCTTCTCTCGAGAGGCTATTATATCCTATGCTGTGGATGGCTGCTGCTGCCTGAAGAATCAGGGCAGGCCACCTTTTTTGGCTGTTGTTGCCCGAGAAACGGGGCAGGCCAACGCCGCCAACAGCTGGGTGACTGACCAGCTGAGTTGGTGTGACGAAACCTGTGCTCAGCTGGATGTTCCTGAACTCACGGTGTTGCTGACATGCTGCCGCTGCCCGAGAAACGGGGCGGGCCGACGCCACCAACTGCTGGGTGATTGACCAGCGGAGTTGGTTGGGCAAGGAAAGTGCGCCGGAACCGAGTGCGTCTGTACCTGCTGTGCTGTTGACGCGCTGCGGACGTGCTGCAGGGATCTGCAGCTGCACCTGGGGTCCGGGGCGGGCAGGCTGCCCTCCCTGAGGGGCCTGACGTATCGGCGCTGGCTGAGCGGACCCGGGCAGCCGCGCAGGCAGCCCTCATGGGTTTTGTGCAGGAAGCAGTAGTGTGCTTTGAGGAGCTGGAGGGGCGGGAGCCACCCCCCCATGCGCAGTCGGCCCTGCACTACACGGTCCAGCAGCAGTGCAGCGCCATCACGGACGAGGTGCTGCTGCTCCATGATACCGCTTTCGTGTGGGACCGCCTTTTTGACAAGGTGGTCAAGCCCGCCATCGCCATGGTGCTGGGGGTCTCGGCGACGTCTGATTGCGCACGAACCTGCCATGAGACTTATGAAGCAATCAGGGTGCAGACTGCGGCCACCCCCCCGCCGGGGCGCCTGTTGGCCAAGCTGGAGTTCTTCATGGGCAGGGTGCCGGGCATCTGGGACCGCCTGCAGGCCCAGCACGCCACGCATGCGCAGCAGGAGGCTCAACGACAGTCGACCCAAGCTCTGCTGGCCTTGGCGGCCGCGAGCAGTGCCAGGGGGGCACCGGCCGGGGGGCTGGGCAGGCCGCCACCCTCGGGCCCGAGCTCCTCTGAGGGCGGGCAGCTGTCCATAGCCCTGCGTCTGAAGGACGACGAGTACCAGGGCAAGCCCACGGCCGAGCGAGGCTGTCGCTTTTGGTCGGGGATGGAAGGCAGCTGCCGGAAGGGGCCGGGCTGCCCAGACGCGGCTTCCCATGTGCCTGGCCAGCCGTCTGCCTGGTATGCGGCACGCAGCAGGGTGTGGGCAGCGCATGGGGGTGTACGCAATGAGTTGGGCAACTGGGCCCTACCTAGGCTGTCGGGGGTGAAGCGCCCAGCCCCTGGCAGCGGCGGGGGTGACGGGGGTCTGGGACGTTTCCAGCCCCCGTGTGAGGAGGCGCTCGCTGAGCTCCTGGGCCAGGTGCTTGCAGCAGACCTGGCCGGAGAGGCACCTCCGGTAGAGGAGGTTATGGCGGGGTTGGGCTTGGAGTGTGGTGCACAGGAAGCTGGCATGCAGCCAGATGTGAAACCGGCGTGCAGCCGTCTGCCTGCTGAATGGGGTGGCGCTCAGCAAGTGGCAGCCGTGGGGGCTGCTTGGTATGATGTGCTCCATTCTGCGGAGCAGCTAGCCTCAGTGTATCAGGGACTGACAGATCAGGAGTGGGTGCAGCTGATTGAGAGCTGCTTATTGTCGGGAGACTCGTTTCAGGCGTGTTCGTTGCAACGGCATGCAGCCGTTTGGTATGCCTATGCTCAGCTTGCGGGCATTGCCAGTTTGCCGCTAGTGGAGAAGGTGTTGTCCTGGGTACGTGATGGCTACCCCTTACGGTTTGTGGATCCCTGTGAGGAGCAGCAGCAATTGCACCCCAGGTATGCCCAACGCTTGTGGCGGGCAAGGCGGGCACTCAGCTGGGTGGTGCCTGCCCACCAGGTTGAGGCATACCTGCATGCGGCTGAGCCCCAGCCTGTGGTGTTCCCGAATAACGCATCATGTGCAGAGCACTCTGAATTTGTGCGGCAGGAGCTGCAAAATTTTGTGCAGCTGGGTGCCCTTGAGTTGTTGAGCCCCCTTGGGTCCCCAGGGGTATGTGTGCACCCCATGTCTGTGGCGCAGCACCCCACATCTAGCAAGCTGCGTCTTTGCGTGGACGCCAACTACGTCAACATATTCGAGCCATATGAGCCTGTGCAGTTTGAACTGCTACCCGATGTGTTTCCCCTCGTCCGGGCGGGAGACTGGGGCTTCGTGACGGACTGCACCAAGGGGTACCTGCACCTGCCGTTGCACCCGTCGGCCCAGCGCTTTCTGTGCGTGGCCTTCGAGGAGAAAGCCTACATGTTCAAAGCACTGCCGTTTGGCCTGTCATCTGCTGTGAAAGCTTACACGGACCTGGCCACTGTTGCCTACATGCCTCTACGGCGGCAGGGCTGCAGGTTCAGCTTCATGATTGATGATCGGATTGGCGTGGCTGCAACCCGCCAAGCCTGCTGGTTGGACATTTTTGTCACGGTGCGCATTGTATGTGCCCTGGGGTTTCACCTTGGGCTGGCCAAGTGTGTGTTGTGGCCGTGCCAGCGCTTGAAGTACCTGGGGATGATGCTGGCACTTGACACCCTGCAGTGTAGTGTACCTGACTTGAAATTGCAGAAGTTTGTACAAAATGTTGACGCCGCCGTTGGAGCGGAAGACATTTCAGCCAGGCAACTGGCAAGCATTGCAGGGATGCTGATTAGCTTTGCACCGGCCATTCCGTTGGGGAAACTGTACACCCGGCAGCTGTTCTGGGCCCTTAGTGGCAGGGCCAGCTGGGATGCGGCGTTTCCTGTGGGTAGTGACTTGCGCCAGCACCTGGCCTGGCTGAAGAGCTATGTGTCTGGCCACAACGGCCAGCGGTGGTTTCAACGACGGCCGGGAACAGTACTTGTCACGGATGCGTCCGTAAAGGGTGTGGGGGGCTTCGCGACAGCCGCGGCTGGAGTGCAGGTAACCTTGCAGGGCCAGCTCCCCAAGCAGCTTTTTGTGGCGTCCAGCACCTGCAGGGAGGCTGCGGGCATGTTTTCGCTGCTCCAGGCGCTGCTCCAGCACCCTGATTGGAGGCCGCATCTTGAACACAGAGCGGTCAAGATCCTTACTGACAACCAGGGCATGGCGGCCGACATGCAGCATATGGGGGGATGCCCCTCTGTGTTCCAGTACGTTCGGCTGATGTATGAGCTTGCTGCAGCGCATGATCTGGAGCTGTTGGTTGAGTGGCGACCTAGGGAGTGTGATCTGCTACAGTATGCCGATTTACATAGTAAGCTGGTGGATGTTGGAGATTGGGGTGTGGCCCCCGAGGCGTACATTGATCTGTGTCAGCAGTGGCAGCTGCAACCCTGTGTGGACTGGTTTGCCAGGCCGTGGTCAGCCAAGTGCCACATGTTCTACTCCCGTTTCCTGACACCTGGAGCTGCAGGGGTGGATGCCTTCGATCACTGTTGGAAGCTATCGTGCGGCGTCAGCTACATTTGCCCACCCCAGATGGTGGTGGCAAGGGTGTTACAAAAGATTCTTGATGACAGGGCCTCATGTTTGCTCGTACTGCCAGCCTGGTACAGTTTGCTGGGGCTGCTGCCCATCCAACAGCAGACCCATCTGCCTGCTTCAGTCATACGCTGGGGGGACAGAGCCCCTGATCCCAACCACCGCAGTCGGGCTCTGATGGCCGGTTTGCGTGCTTATAACGTGGTGTTCAGTTGAATTGACAGGCTGTTTGACCGATGGGTAATTGATTGGTCAAGTGGTGGCAATTTGTCAAGTGACTGTGCGACATTGTAAAAACCACTCAAAACCTTTACGAAGTTGTGAAAGGTCTGCTTTAAGCTCTCCGTAGTCTCAAAACCTTTGACAGAGCTTCTGGGCCGAAAAACCCACACACTGGCTGTAGGCCTTTCAGTTCACACTATGGCTGTTGTGGTTTGTTGTTGGACATGCCAGTGACAGCACGTGCGGCCCTCTTCCGTTCTCTCTTCACACCGGCCAAACAGCATCTACTGTATTGTCCAAGGCCATTGCTCTGCTTTTCTTGTCGCATGGGCTGCAGCCAGCTATAGCAGTTTTGTATCTACTCCAAAACGCGTCTGCTACGTCCACACGGCCCTGTGGCTTCGGGTTTGCCCAACTCCCTTGATCTGAGCAGCAGCAAAGCAGTAGCCCCACTGGTACAGGTGGCTCAGCCATAGCTTTGTACCCATTTGTACAAGAAGTATATTGGAGAGCTTTGTAACTCGTTTTGAATGAGCCTAGAACAAGAAATCCGCAAGGATCCGAAGAAGAACAGCCGTAAGGGTTTGCGGACAACTTGCTCAAACGAGGCCCCCAAAATGCGGAAAGGGTATAAAAACGTTCAGTTCCACTTTGGATGTTCTAGAGGAACTGCTTTAAGCTCATCTTGGGTTCAGTTCCCCTGCGGAGGTCTCTAGACCGTAAGACGCAGTAATGAGGGAATGACAGCACAGTGGCAGCATATGCAGCGGCAGTTCCATCTCCCCTTCCTCCCCCTTTAAATGCATATAAACCCTGACAGGGTTGTGTCTGTGACAGACGGCATACTGCCATTCTCTGCACCAGACAGCACGCCAGCTGGCAGCGGCCCTCACTTCTTGCATATGTGTGTACCACTGACGCTCAGGTGTGGTTTCATTGGCAAACAAACTCAACGGTTGCTTCCTGCAGATTCTTGGCTCCCAGCTGGTCCAACCTATGTAGGTGCGCTTCGACTCACTCTGTGTCTGGAACGCCAATGTGGTCGTTATCTCTGATGCCGATGGTCGCATCAGCGCTGCCCCGGAACTCCCTCAGCAGGTCCAAGTCGGCTTTCAGCTTGCTCTGCAGGCACACACACACAGATCGCAGGACTCCAGTACTAGCAGGCATTTTACCATGAATGGGGCATGCTTTGTAATAGGCACGATGGTGTCACGCGGTTTATGGCGTGTGGAAATGGTGGGTTGCTGGGACAGTGGGCACCTCATCCCTTGGCCAGGTGACTACTGCCGAACTCGGACCTCTGTGTATACACATTAGACTGCACTGTGCCCTACAATATCGGCATTCTCGTCCTGGATAACAACAGGCAAGACTGATGGTCAATCTCACGGGATGACCTCTGCTGTGACTCTATGTCTGTGACCTCTGTGTGACATTCACACCGCTGACGCTTGGCCAGCTGCACTGGCAACATCACGCCCTCTGCTTTTGTGCACTGCAGCCATGATGGCTGGGCCGGCCGTACCTCAATCCCTATCAGCAATTGTCGCTCCTGATCCAGCTGCACCGCATCCCTGCCAGCGCTCGACTTGAGAATCAGTGCTGGCAGAATTGCGCACCTGTAGTCATGCATGTAATCAACAGTGTTGCTTGGTCACGCAGACTCTGCAGTGCAGCAGGCACATCACCTCCACATGGGAAGATGATATGAATAGATGTGGCTGGGAGTTGTAAGCTCAGGGAACCTTGACAGCTATAAGGTGGGAAAGTAGTCCTGTTACACTGGTGCACCGTATGCAGGCTTAGAGAGAGAGTAAACATCCAAATACACTCTGAGAATGCAGAGGTCATATACTCCGCAGGAGCGGATAGCATAACTTCAGTCGCCATGCATAACTTCCTAACTTCGGGTAACTGCGGGCAACTTCGTCCAGCATAGTGGGCTGAGCATACTCAATTCCAACACTCCGCCGTGATCAGCACACTATGCAAAACTGCTCAGTGAATACCAAGTGCTTTGCGGCACTGCACAAACTTCTCAGGTGGAAGTGGCTTAGTAAAGGTATCTGCAAGCATCTTCTGAGTAGAGATGTGTGCAAAGTGAACTTCACCGCGTGCAACACGCTCACGTGCCATGTGGTGCATCACATCAACATGCTTGGATCGTGCAGCTGTGACTGGGTTCTTAATCCAGCCTAGGGAGCCTTGACTGTCAGTAAAGATGTTGACGGTATGAGACTTGAGGCCAATAACAGGGAGGAGCTTCCTGAGGAACAAAGCTTCCTTAACAGCCTCAGAAGCTGCCATATACTCAGCCTCAGTGGTGGAGGCTGCAACTGTGCGCTGCATTCTACTAGACCACGAGATAATGCCGCTGTTGAACATGAAAGCATAACCAGTGACAGACCTGCGGGTGTCACGACATGTTGCAAAGTTGCTGTCACAGTATGCTGTCAGGGACAGACTGGTACCGCTGTAAACAATGCCAACTGTGGGTGTGCCTGCAAGGTAACGCAGAACACCTAAAGCATGCTGCATGTGCTCAGTGGTGGGTGCAGCCAGATAGCGTGCAAGGCTGCTAGCTGCATACGCAATGTCAGGTCTAGTGCTAATTGAGAGGTAAAGCAAACTGCCAATGAGTGTGCTGTACTGGGGCTTCTCTTCAGGCTTGAGAGGTTGGCCATCAGTCTTGGTCAGGTTGGCCGAGGGCGCCATTGGGACAGCACGGGCGTAAGCATCTGTCATCCGGTAGTCTGAGAGAAGGTCTTGTGTCTTCTTGTCGTGCCATAGCTTCAGTGTGTGTGTAGAACGCTGCCGTGTGATCCTCATACCTAGGAAGTAGGTAGCCTCACCGAGGTCTCTTGCCTTGAAGATTGTAGCCAACTTGGTCTTGATCTTTTGTAGGTCTGGTAGGCTCTTGGCGGCGACGAGGATGTCATCCACGTAGATGAGGGCTAGTATGTTGCCGTTGTTGTCTTTCTTGACGTAGAAGGAAGGGTCGCCGAGGGATTGTTGGAAGCCTAGGTTGATAAGCTCCTTGTGTAGCTTCTGGTGCCACACGCGTGGTGCTTGCTTCAGGCCGTAGAGTGCCTTCTTGAGTAGTAGGGCTTCGCCGGGACGGCCTAACACATCTGCATAGCCTTCAGGGGGTTGAACCCAGACTTCTTCTGACAGGTCTCCTTGTAGGAAGGCGTTCTTGACATCCATCTGGTGAAGGTGTAGGTCTTGTGCTGCCACAGTAGCTAGTAGCAGGCGTAGGGTTGTGAACTTACTGACTGGTGCGAACACTTCGTCGTAGTCGATGCCGTGCTCCTGCTTGAAACCTTTTGCTACGAAGCGGGCCTTGAAGTTTGCGGTTGGTCTGTGTCTCCAGCCACTCCACTGTGCGCTTGATAGCAGAGGGAGCTTGGTCCTTGGTCTTCAGAGGGACCACCTTGCTGTAGTTTGTTGCATGGTCTATTACTGTGAGGATAAAGATAAAAGATAAAGATACAGAGACACCCCCCTGGTCTCTTAACGCCATAGGACTTCGTCCCATTGGCCTCGCGTCCGTTGAGGACGGCTCTTCATACCAACACGCCTGGGGGTCTAGGGCAATGGCACTCGTGGCCACATCTCACTCCCCAGGGGCACACCTGGGGGCCGTGTAAACCCACCGAAATTCGGGCTGGAGATGTTGTTCGACATGGGAGCTTGGATGCTGTAAGGTATCACCCTTGACCCACTGGGAGAGTCCCCTCAGTCCCGACCTGAGGGAACCTTGAATCCCTAGGGTAGCACACCCAATAGCGGGCTCCATGCCTTTTCCGGCTGTATTCTGCACCCATTCCTTCCTTTGCCTCTGTGGCAGTAATCAGCATCAGGGGATCCCTCTCCCTTCACTGCACTTGCCCGGGTCAGCAGCCTGGCTCGGGGTATTATCACCCCCCCTAAGGGGCCGGTGGGTGGGCCGGGATTCGAACCCGGGTCTCCCCGACATAAGCCGGGTGCTTTTCCACTAAGCTACCCTACCCGTGAGGAAGTACTTGCTGCCGCCAACTGATGCTGTAGGCATGGGGCCACACACGTCTGATGACACAAGCTGCAGGGGCTCAGTGTACTCACTGTGGGACGGCTTGAATGGCTGCTTGGTGGACTTGCTGAGGGCACATGTAGAGCAGATGTGGGTGCCAGCCTTGGTGCAGTCCTCAGGCTTGATGTTGATGCCGGTAGCCGCCTTGTGCTTGAGGAGTGTGGCCATGCTGTTGTAGCTGGGGTGGCCTAGGCGGGAGTGCCACAACTCCGCCGTCTCCTTGGTAGCCGTGTGGTGGGCCTTGTCAGCGTAGTCAGGGCGGTAGTCAGGGTTGGTTGCACAGAAGGCTGGGACGGTAGTTGTGCCGTCAGGGTTGGTTACGGTCTGGATGACGCGTTGGTCCGTGCCGTAAAGCAGTGTGCGGGAGCCGTTGGAGACCCACACGCTGAACTGCTTGGAGGGGTCGTCCTGCTTCTTGGTCAGCTTGGCCTCTGACAGGAGGTTGGCCTTGCACTGGGGAAGGTAGTAGGCGTCCTTAATGGTGGTAGTAGTGCCGTCCAAGAAGGCCAGACGCACAGAGCCCTTGAGTGAGGCCAGGGCTGGGCCGTTGCTGGTGTCAAAGGGCTTGTGACACTTGACGGGCTCAAACAGAATGCTGGGGTCAGATGTTGTGGGGTCTGAGCTCCTGAGTCCATAAGCCAGCCGTCGAACTTGCCGGTGGGCAGAGGGCTGAAGAGCTGGTGGTCACGGAGCGGCTTAAACATTGACTCACTTGAGGGGGTGACCAGGGCGTAGTTGCCGGTCTTGTTGTTCCTGTAGATGGTGTAGCCGGGGTCAGGCTTGCGCACAGGGTTGAAGTAGGAGCTGGGGCTGGGGTCAGAGCTGCTGCTGCCGGTGATGTAGGCACTGTTGAGGCCGGCACTGCTGCTGTCGCGTGCCTTGAGCATGTAGGCACGGCCGAAGAAGGCAGGGTCGTCGTACTCCTCAGGCTGCTGCTGGGTGTAGTCGTCCTCCTCCTCCAGCAGCTGGCGGCACTGCATAAGCTGCTCAAAAACAGCTGGGTCGAGTGCCTCACGCAGGGCGTGTGAGCGGCCCCTACCTGCCTCCTTGGCCTGTAGCTTCTTGCACTCATTGATGCTGTGGCCGTAGTTCTTGCAGAAGAGGCAGTTGCCGGGGAAGGTGTGGTGCGGCTTGTGCTTGGGGTTGTTGTTGTTGTCGCTCCCCTTGTAGCCGCTCTTGTTGTTGTAGTCACCCTTGCCCTTGTTGAAGCCGTTGTTGCCCTGGAACTTGTTGAAGGAGGGGACAGTCCTGCTGTTGAAGCGGTTGGACTGCTGCTGGCCGCGGAAGGGCTGCTGGTTGAAGCGGAAGGAGCTGCCGAAGCTGTTGCTGTTCTCACCGGTGTAGAGGGCCTTGCCGTAGTTGTCCTGGGCATCTGTGATGTGGCGCTTCTCGTGCTGGACAAGGCGGGTGAGGATGTCTTCCACGCTCTTTGGTTCGTTCATGCGGATGATCATGAGGATGGTGTCGTAGGCTGTTGGGAGGGCCTGCAAGAAGAAGGTGAGCAGCTGCTGGTCAGTGGGCTTCTGCTTGGCTGCCTCCAGGAGGGACACAAGGTGCCTGAAGCGGCCGTAGAGAGCCAGCATGCCCTCGCCCTTGCGCATCTTGATGTTGGACAGCTCAGTGAAGTACAGGTCGGCTGACCCTGCTGCTGCGACGCTCCACAGTTCGGACATCTGCTCGTACAACTGAGCTGCCGAGGGGCAGGATGGGGCAAAGCTGTCGATGAGGGTGCGGTCGACAGTGGCCTTGATGAGCATGCGGACAACTGCTGACTGTGGGTGGTCGGCTTTCGTCAGGGCCTTGACAAGGTCCTTGCCGGCGGTAGTCAGGGCGCCCACGAAGTCGTCTTGCCATGGTGTGAAGTCCTCTGGGCTCTTCATGAAGACGGTGAAGAGGAGGGTAACCTTCTTGCCTTCTCCAAGGTCGATGGGGATGGAGATGAGCTGCCGGGGGGCACCGCTGCTTGAGCTGGATGCCATGGTGAAAGCTGGTGTGCTGTTAGGCTTATGGGTGCTAACAGGCTTGGTGCAGCTGACTGGGCTGCGTGGCTGTATGTACGTCTACACGTGAGCCTAACTGCACTGTAGAAGGAGTGCAGGTGCTGACAGACTGAGTGCTGGCAGGCTTGTAGCAGCTGACTAGGTGGCTGCTTAGCTGACTGAAAGCCGCGCTGTTGGGGCCCAGATGAGCTGACTACACTGTAATGGAAGTGCAGGAGCTGAGGCCGCTGCACTGCTGGTGCCCTAGCTACTCACACCACGGTGTACTGTAGGACAGGATAACCTGAGGTGGAGAGCAGGGCAGTCAGCAGCGAGGGCAGAAAACGACAGGCGGCAGGGGTGTCAATAACCAGGCACTGCCACTGAGTAGTTGAACGTTCTGTAGCTCACACAGAAGAGGTTGCTGTCGTTGTAAGCCAAACAGACAGTGGGATTAGGCTGCTGTAGGGCAATGCTGCATGTAGGGAAGATGCAGTGCTGTGGCAGGAGAAGCTGTCGCTGCTGCACGCTGTAAACGCGGATGATCAGGCCGCTAAGCTGCTGCAAATCGAACAACTAGATCCGTGCAACTAAAGCACATTGACAAAGGCGATAGCCTAGCTGCGCAACGGCAGGTCTTCCTACGTTTGTCACGGGCACAGGTTGTATCGAGCTGTAGGTCTAGCTGAGGCGTGAAAAAGGGCTCATAGCCTGATATGAATAGATGTGGCTGGGAGTTGTAAGCTCAGGGAACCTTGACAGCTATAAGGTGGGAAAGTAGTCCTGTTACACTGGTGCACCGTATGCAGGCTTAGAGAGAGAGTAAACATCCAAATACACTCTGAGAATGCAGAGGTCATATACTCCGCAGGAGCGGATAGCATAACTTCAGTCGCCATGCATAACTTCCTAACTTCGGGTAACTGCGGGCAACTTCGGCCAGCATAGTGGGCTGAGCATACTCAATTCCAACAGAAGACACTGGTGTCCTTGCATTTGTACCCAGCCCTGCCAAAAAAGTTCACAGTACAGCTTGATGCTGTTCATAGTATGCATGCACATGCATCTGACGCGTGGCAAAAACTCAGTTCTGCTGAGTATGAGTGGCACTGAGTATGGCAAATCAGTGCATGCTCAGTATGATGACGATGATGATAGGTCTTACGCAGTGTACTGGGATCAAGTTGAACACCAGATGGCACATGCTGGGCAGTGCATGTCCTATTCAGATCCTGCCGCAGGCACACACGTAACATATGCATATGGTGTTGCAAGACCCTCCCTACGGGGAATCATGTGGGGTGCGCCTTCCGCCGCAGATCAAGCGGCGACATGAAATGGTTGTCACAGCTGGGGATGAGGTGCCATTCGACTGTAAACCTACTTTTCCTGTGTCACAGCTCCCAAGCGCCGCTCAAGGTCATGCAGTGTGTATGCCTCCAGCAGGGTCTCCATAGACAGGATGACTTGAAGGGACTTGTGCTGCAGCTGGCGAGCCACGACAGGTATGATGCCAGCAGGAACCTCATACACCAGGAAGGCGGCTGCTGCAGGAGAGGCATCAGGCAATGCAGGGCACACACGGACATACATGTGATGTAATAGTGTGAGGCTCGGATGGTTGGGATGATATCAAGAGGCGCTGGCAACAAAGGACCTTGCAGGGCTGTAAGGCAGCACACATGCAGCACACAGCACACAAGCATGGGCGCTGTGGGGATATATAATATCACAGTCTGCAGGGAGTCAATTTTTGGTGGGAACCCCTTTAGAGGAGATGGCTTCTCAGCTGTCTAGTATTCACTGCAGGACCACGCACCTTGGCCCTCCCACACCGGCACCATCACCAGCTCCAGGCCTGCCACGGGGTGAGGGCCCACCAGGCACGCATCTGTGGCCAAGCAGTGCTCATGCAGGCGCATGAAGACAACATGGCCACTGCACACAGGCGGGGAGTGCATTGCAGACACAAGGTACATCAAGAATTCCAGAGTCCTTCTAAAAGTACCACTAGTGGGTTTCTGGGGCTCTGGAAGCTTGGCTTTATGAAGTCCAGTGGGAAGGCCCCCCCTTCCAGCAGGGGCCTTCTTCAAAAGGGGAAAAATCCAAACGTCCTGTAGAATGCACCTGGTAGTTTCATCAAACTCATGCAGCCTTTACGAGAGAGTGACTGTTCAGTACGCGCTGTTGGTCACATTGAGCAAAGCAAACAGAGCAATGCGTGCAACAGCAGAACAAACATGGTGTGTGCTAGCCTCTGGGCTGTTGTACAACAAATCAAGGTCACATCTGTAGCTGTGAAAGTCAAGAGCTCATGCCAGCCATTCACTGATATCACGGAGATGGCAGAACAAACCAGAAGGAAGTACATGCTGTGTCACTTGCATTCCTGCTAACATGAGGAACGTTCCTGGCATACACAGGTGACGCACACAGCCAGTCCTACTGAATGCTTACCTGGTGTCTGTGCCGCCATATGGGCCCAGTACAAAGGCAGGGCCTTCACTCTGGCTGGCCGTGTGGGCGAGCACCAGTGTGTTGACAAGCTGTGGGGATGCGCTGTCCGCAGCGCAGCTCACCCCTTCTGGTTTCCTGCAAGCAGTCAGCATGCTACCTGTTTCAGGATCTGCTGCAGCTTCCTCGGCAGCTCCTCAGATCCTCAACATGCCATGTTCCAGCCTGTGTACACCTTGACCTGTGTGGCTTGGCTGTGTTTCAGACACTGAGTCGCTGTGATGCTGAGGACTCACCAAAGTCGAACATGAGGAAGTCCCTGGAGGTCATCAACCACGGCTTGCAGACGAGGTTTCAAGGGACGCCACTGCCTTGCTGAACACCGTAGGGTGGAGGGCAACTGCTGCTGCTGTGCTGCCACTGTGATTGCCACTGGATTGCCACTGCTGGCCGCATCTTGTTCAACATAGCGGCACACGTTGTCAACGTGCTTTTGCTTACTGCATGCGCATGGCTTGGGCTAAGCTCAGCTTGACAGATGCTGCATAGCAGATGCCCTATCTGCTGCAGCACATATGCTAGACCATGCTGGACTGCAACAGCATGCTGCTGTTCGGGTGCTAGCGGCACAACATCATGTTTGAAGCTGATTGACTGCCTGCGGTGGGGTAGCAAGACCGTCTATGCGTGTCTTTAGCTGGTTGTGCGCCAGAACTTATTGTGCTGCACTAGGCTTCACTCTGTGGCTGCTTCTTCTACCGAACGTGCATTCTTGTACAGGTGAACGCGATATCACATTGAAAACCGCAGTCGGTCGATCTTCAATCAGTCAACACTTCCGACAGCTACCGTGACCGGGTGTCAACAGTCAGCCGTCCGTTATAGACATCTGAGGATGATGAGATAGGTTATGTGGTTGAAAACCCCTTTTTCTGGCGAAGCCAGGCTGTCAAGCCACAGCTTATGCATCAGATACCAGATGAGTTCATCCGCCCAGCAGAAGACCCTCCATGCCGTTGATCTGTTGGAGATGTGCATATTTTTTACTTACCGTATGAATGAAAGTTTAACGTTTCTTGGTGAGTCTGTCACAGGCTGTGTCATGCTCCCCCCCTCACCCCAGCAATGTGTCTGCAGTGCCCAACAGTACAGCAGGTTGATGTGCTTCATGCACTCTACGCACTGTTCAAACTCAATTCTGATGTTGCAGTGCCTGCAAGAAACTGTGGCATGTGTTTCCACATGCGACAGTACAATTGCAAAAGTCGCACAACAAACACAGTTAGCACGCCAGCCTGTCCGCTCGAGATGACACTCCCATCTCATCCCTTCAAGTGTCTTGCAAGCCAAGCCCCAGACCTGACATGTCATACGCCCTGGCAGGGCAGAGTCTGACATACCCATGAGCCTGCAAGCCAGCTGGCCATTCGGTCTGTACGTCCAACGTAAGTTGCATGGCACTGGAACAAACATGTCCTCAGGACACGCTGTGACAGCAAGAGGGAGTGGCGAAATGTGCGCCTGCCGTGTGCTTGTGGCCTGGCCGCAGATGCAAGTGAGGGCTCTGCAGCAGCGGGTGACTGCTAGCGATCTTGCTGCTGGATCACTTCTGACTCACTGCAGTCACGGCAGCTGCCAAACACAAGGGGTCCTGCAAAAGGCCTTGCTGCAGCAGCACTGTGGGTTGCACATGTTTTGTCGCAGGCTTCTGTTGCACTTAGTGACCGTCACTAGAGAAGCTGCAGTGAGGCACACAAAGTCCAACAGCACCAGCCCCGTGTGTATCCTTGCACCATTGTCCCCCTTCCTGTTACGCACACACGGTCTGTGGAAGCCGCACCCTCAGGGTTGTGCTTCCAAAAGCTGAGTGTTCCCTGCAGTATGGCTGAAAGTGCATGCAGGTGCATCCTCTAAGCAGTGCAGCACGATGAGCTCTCAAAGTCCACTAAAGGCTGCTGCGCAGGCAATGCAAGCACCGACTCAGCGAGGGTCTGGTAAATTGCGCCTCCTTGCTGAATGCTGTATGTTAGGCAATGTTCTAGAGCCGCGTCTGCTAATTGCGTCTTTGCTGCCCTTCGGTCACCGGGTGGTTGCAAACCAAGAATGTGTGTCGGCAGTGTAACAGTGCAAACCAAGAAAGTGTGTCGGCAGTGTAGTGTAGGGTCAGGAGGTGCCTCGCCAGTTGCATGCTGAGTTGTTTGAAGCGTTTGGTGGGTGGTCACACATTTTACCAGCCCTTCCTACGGATGCAATGCGACAGTTTATGGCTCAAGATCCACGCTGGGTGGCGTCCTTTATCAATGCATGCGAGCGTCGTGCTCAGGATGATCCTCCCGATGACGTTGTGTTTGGCGATCCTATTGACAGTTCTGACGAATTTGTGGATTGCAGCGAAGGAGATGATGATGACGATGTTTTCAATCTTCTTGATCACATTTTGGCGAGTGATGGGTTAGTTTCTGTTCCCCCATGAGCCTCTGGCTCCCTTGTGGGTTGCTCAGCTTTTGCTGAGCCAATTACTGTAACTGTAACTGTAACTGTAACCATGACGGTTGCCCGGGCAGCTTTCCTACTTATTTCGATACCTTCACCTATCAAGGTATCGAATGCGATGGTTCATCAGTACGGCTGCACCAGCGAGGAGGAGCTGCAGTACACGGAGAGCGCCAAAGTACCTTCTCGCACGCACGAGCTCCTGCCGAACAGTTTTGCATTCATCAAGGTATTCTGTCTACTATATATGGTTATTCGTCTTCTATTGTAGCCAGAGTACCTTGCTGGGTGCCCCTGTTGGGGAGATGCTTGCATTGTGGGTGGGAAGGTGCTTTGGTGCTTCACGGATGCTGCAGTTCGTCCTTCCCGCAACACAAAAAAAATTTCTTTGGGTCTATCGTCCACCTCTACGAACAGATGGAAGTGGAGGGCGTGAGTATTTGAGCCTCTCAAGCAGCAGCATATGCATGTCCCCATGAAATCGCCCTTGCAGCAGCACATGCATTTGCTTTCACAAACCTTGCACACCTGCCTGCATGTCACATGCCTGGGTTGTGCTGCATATCCTGGGGTGTGGTTGGTGCTGACAGCGGGGGGACAAACCGCCAATGCATCGCATCACCAGGGCAGCCCCAGTTCACAAGAGACATCCACCCCCCAGCCGCTGCTGGTTAGAAAAGCGCCCTGTATTTCCAGGCAGTTTGTCCTGCCTGTGGCAAGGGGTCTCACACCGGGGGGTAACGGTGTGGGCTACGCACGACTGGGGGTACATGCTGCATGGCCTGTGGGTAACAGCAGCTCATAAAGAGCTGTGAGCACGTTCGACCCATGCTGAGGCCTGACTGGTTGAAAGCTGATGCAGCAGGCTGAAGAAGTGTCTTTCTTTGCAATGTTTGCTTCTACACCACGAAAGCTGCCGGTTGAGCAATCATTCTAGAGAGCTCATTAGAGCTCTCAGCACTCATCACAACTGTGCAGATTGGGTCACTGAAGCATTGCCATCTGCTACAGCAATCTCGGTCAATCTCACTTCAACAGGGGCAGCAGCAATGTTGTGGGAAACAACGGGATGCTTGCACAAGCAAGCAAGCTACCTGCAACTGGCTCCTGAGCAGCCGCAGCTGTATTTGGTCCCAAAAGAGACATGTGACTCCTCACAGACACCAAAGATGATGACGACCAGCATGCGCCTTGCAGGTGTGCCTTGCAGCTCGCCAAGCACTTCGAGTCATAACATCACAGCTTGTTGCAGTAGAGCCACCGACACACCTGACTGCTGGAAGGCAAAAACCCTCCAGCACACACACGCATTGGTATGACATACACAATGCACACTTATGCAGCAGTTGCCAGATGTACATCAGTGGCGTACGTGTGAATGTACACACCTGTGACTTTGCAATGAGGGTACCCGGTGGTGGTAGCACTTTGGCAATGCCCCTCAGAGAAACGTGAAGGGGACACATTCTCCAACATATGGCAACCATGACTAAGCAAGTGCGCACAAGTGATGTTGACGGCATTGCTGAACCATGGCACAGCCAAGGGACACCTCCGTCAAAACCCCACATTGAGGGTGTTGGGCAAAGGAGCACACTGTCCAGCCACTGCCTCATGCCAACAATGTAACATTGACACACCCTGAGCGTTCCACTGTTATAGTAGATCGTCCATGGATACCTGTTTGGCCTGCTGCATTCAATGTTTCCAGGCCCGTGCCTCGCTGCACTACTGTAATTCCTGCCTGCACCAGCTGCTGCAGCTCCTGCTGCCATTGACAGGAGGCTGGTGCAGTGTGCATCAGCTACAGAGGCGCCAATACAATATCCGTGCAGTCACCCAGTGTCAGCCCACAGCAGACTGGGCTTGTTACAGCACTGCTACCCGCTAGCGCAGCACATGCACTCTGCAGCACACAACAACGACTCTGCCACTGTATGAGCTGGTAGGAGGGCGAAATATGTCCCCTCCCAGCCATTTACTCACCCTATACACACCCTATCAGCCCCTGGCATCAATGCTGCCGCCAAGAGAATGCCTTGCTTGTGAAAGAACGAGAGCATTGGCGAAGAATGAGGACTGGGTGTACATGAAGCTGACAGTACACTTCATACCCCTTGGGCGCCGAGGTGCATTCCCTTTTTTTCGGGCACATGCAGCTCGGGAAGCCATGCATGTGAAGGTCACACAAACCCACCACAGTCATCATTGTGCAGACCATCTGCACACTGCACGGAGACGTGCTCTCAACACAAACCTGGAAAGTGCCATCACAGGCACCCACAAAAGGCCCAAAATACAAAGCCACACCACCACATGACAGATGTGCTGGTCTTTCCACAGCCAAGGTCACCACCGTGGCCTGACAAACACACCTACGGCCCACCCCTGACAAACACACCTACGGCCCACCCACAAACACACCCACCACAGACACCTGTAGTCAAGTGTGCAGTCCCAGATACCTGGCTACAAGAAAGGTGTGCAGGCACGGATGTTGGATCACTGACGATCAAGGAGCCCCAGGCACACTGTGTGTGACTCCCTCAAGCTGTGCACGATGTGTGCATGATAGGTACGACACTGCACAAGCTGTTGGCAGCCAAACCAACACCACAACAACCAGGTACTGCTCAACAAATACATTCTAGTGCTGCCAAGCAAGTGCCCAATGTGCGGGCTGTTTGCTGTTCAGCAACAAGATTATGCAAACACTAAGGGTTGGCATTCATTTCTGGTGCATGAGTTAGGCACTGTGGTGAGACAAGGTATGCACACACAGGCTCGACGCACACTGGGCCTACAAAAGCTGGCACATTCTGCCATCTAGACTGAGTACACAACAGTAGAAGCATCAGCACTGATATACCCACTACACAAGCAGCCAGACAGGCAAAGCCACTCAAGGCTGTCCCAGATTACAGTACACAGTGGGCCACTGTGCCCACACCGAATGATGCGCAGGCTCGATTGATGTTGTGATGCATGCCGATGATGTGCTGCCACCGAGCACCCACGTTCGCATGCAGCCAACACACTGTCGCATTGTGCACATGCCCTGACGGCTTTTGAAGCAAAAATGCTGCTGAACAACCTGCGCCAGCATGCATATGGCACACTCACCCCCCCCACCCCCCCAACACCACCACCACACACACCCACATATCGCGTCCCCACCCCCAAGAAGGTGGCTCAGGACTGACGGTGGCCTCCTGTGGAGTTGAATGCTGCATCTGGCAGCAGGCCTGCATCACCTGCATCAATCCATTCTTGCAGAGACGGGGCTGTCTCCAGCTGCTCCTCTGCAAGGGGCTGCTGATGCTTGGGCTGTGCAGCACTTTCCTTGTTTGGACCGCTGCTGCCCACACCTGCGCCATCACGGGGGATCAACCCCATTGCTGCAGCAACAAACGCCGCAGGCCCAGGTCCCACTGCCGCTGCCACTTGCTGCACAGCATGCTGCATGCGCCTTTCAACTGCGGCGTCTCCACCGACCTGTAGAAACTGCTTGACATCCTGATCCTGCTGCATCAGCTGTCCCAACTGCTGTGCCAGCACTTTGCTTCTGCTGTCCAGCACCGCGTCTTGCTGCTGCAGCTGCTGCAGCAACTGCAGGAGCTCCTGAGGGTTGGTGGCCAGCTGTTGCAGTGCAGCTGGGAACAGCTGCTGGTACTCCTGTTGGGCTGCAGCATCTGCAGGGTTCTGTGCTGCAGCACGCAGCACAGCGCCAGCTGGTACTGCAGGCGTGGATGAGGCCAGAGCTCTGCCTGCAGCTATTGCTGGGGACTCTGACACACAGAAGGGGCCACCTGCAACGGCAGCATTCTGTGCAGCTGCTGCTGCCTCTGTCACAGCAGCAGCATAGCCGCCAGGCCCTGCTGATGCTGCCGCACTGTCTGGCACAGCCAGGCTGGCTTGCTGCTGCTGTGTCACTGCTGCTGCTGCATTGCGAGTGTTTCCATCAGCATCTCCTCCAGCCTCCTGCACCCTCATCCCCTGCAACGCCTCGTGTGCATGCTGCTTCTTCTTGCTCTCCCCCATGCTGAGCCGCTGACGCCTCGGCAGCGGCTGCCGCACCTTCCGGTTACTCTCGGATGATGGGACCTGCTGCATCTCTGCTGCTCCTGCTGCCACGGGACCTGGCGACCGTACAGTGGCTCCCACGCCAGCATCGCCGCTGCCAGGGTCATCAAAAGGCAGCTGCGGCTGTGCGTCTGCTGCTGGTGCTGGCAGGGTGCCTCCGGCTGCCTCTGCTGCTGCCGGGGAGCCAGAAGCTGGCCCTGCCTGCTGCTGGACCACTGTCGGTGCCTGCAGCAGACCTGCCGCCAAGATGGGCACACCCCGCTTGTCCAACCTGCCAGCTGCCTTGAGGGCCGAGCCCTTGGGCTGCGCCTTGGGGGGTGTGCGCACCTCAGCTGCTGGCGGCGGCGACCCATGAGCAAAAAAGAGGTTGTGCTCCAAGCCAATTGCTACACGCCGCCTGGCTGGGCTGGACCGAGCAACACCCTGTGCCGCTGCTGCTGCTGTTGGTGGTGGCGGTGAGGATGGCAGTGCACTGTTCTGATCACTTGTGCCCTTCCGCTTCCTGCTTGGGCTGCCCACTTCAGCTGCAGTTGCAGCAGGAGCAGGAGCAGCTGCAGCAGGCGGAGGAGGCATCAGCACATGCTGCTGCTGCTGCTGCTGCTGCTGCTGAGCTGGCTGGCCGTTGTGGTGGGGTGCACCACGGCCTGTGGCTGGGTTGTGGCCCATGGGCAGCAGTGCTGGCCCAGCTGCACCACTGCTGGCAGCAGGGCTGCTGCCCATCTGGCCAGCACGCTGCACTCCTTGTGCTGATGCAGCTGTGGAGGCCACCTGACTTGTCGGCAGGGACTGCTGTAGAGGAGATGAGGCTGACTGGCGCTGCTCTTGCCCTGTGTTCTGAAGCGCCAGGCCTGTCTCACCGCTTCCTGGGCTCACATCAGCCTGCTGTGGCTGTAGCCTCGGCTGGTGCACGTGGTGCACCACGTGTTGCTGCTGCTGCTGACTCGCCTGCGGCCCATATGGCTGCTGTTGCTGCTGTTGCCAGCCTACAGCAGGAGCGTGTCGTGCTGCAGTTGCTGGGGCGGCACTGTCTGACGGCACCTGCGTGGGTCTCCTGCTCAGGATGCTGCCAACTGAGCGGTATGCTGGCAGATGCTGCAGACCGCGGGTTCCTCGTGTCTGCAGCTCCAACCCACAGGCCTCAAACTGCACAGAAATGGAGTAGGCAGGGGGGGGGGGGCAGCAGGATTTGTGACAAATTAAGTACCTGGCGGCATTAGTGAAGCAAGCTCAGGCAAAGGTGTTGATAGCGTAAAGCAAGCAGCTCTATCACCTGCAATTGCCGCATTGTGCCATTTCATACTGTGAGCACACACCCCTGCAGGGTAGTGCCAACGACGGGACTCTGTCCTCGGCGTCTCCAATTTACTGGGTACCTGTCAAAAATCAGGGTCAAGTAGCACATGATGATAGGACTATTCAGATGAGGCAGCAGTATTTTCTAACACGCCCCTAATGAAAGGGGTTGCAAGTGGCTGTGACAAGCTTGCACTGTCGGCACACACCTGAGACACTACTGCATAGGTCTGCTCGTGCAGGTATTGCAGTGTTGCTGAGGCACGCGCCAGCTCGTTGACACTCTTCAGGGCCTGCTGCCGGTCTTGAGCAGGCACCTTGTCCGCGGGCAGGTTCAGGGCGGCAAGCTCTTGGTAGGCGTCAAAGCGGCACACCTGAGCAGGGACAATTTGCGGCCAGATGTGAGTCAAAGCAGCAGCCAGCCAACAGGGGACAGAACATGAAAGGGTCGACCAGTTCCTGAATCCCCGCCACGCATCCCGTCTGACATGAGCTACATTGCACAGTCAAAGTTTGTATGGTGTAGACTGGTGCGGGATAAGGAATTCCAGGGAGACTCAATACGGCAGCTCAGCTGTGACAGGCACGGAGGGTGAGGCAGAGGTAACACACCTGCAGCATTGCCTCCTGGCTTGGTTGATCCCATGAAGTCCGCCTGGCTGGGTTGATCACTACACTCAAAGGCACAGGCAGCCTTGGGGCATTGGGTCCTGCAGCCATGGCACAGCAGGCAGGAAGCGCAATCGCATTAAACAACATCATTCAAGTACTCACACTGTGGTGGCCTGGAATCAGCTTGAATGCACGGTCTGGCAGCAACTTCCAGAACAGACAACTTTGCATGGGCACAGCATAGGCCGGTGCAAGCGGGCAACAGACTGGTGCAAACGAGGAGGAGGATGGTGCAGGCAATGTGCACCTGCATTGTGTTTGCAATTGACGCCGTCATGCGCACATGTGACCCGCACACATGCGCAGCCACTGTGTTGTTTGACATCTCCCTCTTGCACTACATGGAACTAGGCATGCCTGACCCTACTGCACTTACCCAGCTGGGCTCCTGGCGCTGGTGCCCCCTGCCCAGCTCGCTGCAGGATTTGTAGCAGCCCCCTTGGCTGCCTTGCAGGGAGCTGTACCAGACCACTCGTCAGGACCCCTCCAGATGTCACCCGTCCATCCGACACGGCTTACTCCAAACAGCTCCAGATGCAGGCCAGTAGTGCGTGAGCCTCGCCGGGGTTAGTGGACTCCGATACCTCAAACCTGTACAGCACCACAATTACGGCAGGTCAGCTAGCTGTTGGTGCTGTAGGATGTAGCAGGATCCAAGGTCACCACAGCTGAGATGCAGGCAGCACCTTTGTTGGTTGGCAGAGTTGGATGCTTTGGAGATGGTGCATGTCACGCAGCAGTACGATCCCAGGTTGCCGCTGACCCAGAGGTGACCGTTTTCATACTGACTGTCAGTAAGACTGTATCGGCTTGACTAAAGCTCGGTGTCTTATACACACTGCCAATGAGTTGACTCAGATCATAGTTGTGCGCATCCTGTCTGCTTGTGCATCACCCTGCAACTGTGCACTTGCCTTGGCTCCACACCGCCTGCACCATATGTTGTGCCTTGCAGCATGGCCAGCAGAGGTCGAGCTCCTGGGCGCACCCGCATCAACATGCTGGTGTCAGGGTCATCGCCATCCAGCCGACCCAACACAATGTCCTGCAGGGCTGAGCTGTCAGCATACGCTGGCTGCTGAGCCAGCATCACAACTGGCCGTTGGGCTGCGTTGCTTGTGCGGTGGGCGATTGTTGCAGGGTCCAGGGCAGGCAGCCACCTGCAAGCAAAGCAAGGTATGGCAATGTAACAGGCACATCCTTCATATCTTCTTAACTTCTTCTTAGACTGCATTTGGCTGGCCACGCTGTTCATTGGTGGTCTTGCCCCACAATGCCTTGCTCAAAAATCGTTTGGACAGCTGCCGCTGTTGAGTTTCGCACTGACAAATTTCACACTAATTAGCTGAGCTCCTCAAATGAGCTACTCCGCTGCATTACCACCCATCTTGATTGTTTGTGGAACTTGCCCCCCCCCCCCCCCCCCCCCCGCGTATGCAATGGCAGCTTTAGTAGTGGGCTGCCAGTGCAGATACCCTTGGCACGAATCTGCACTCACCCAGTGTGTGGCGAGAAGGGTTGACCGTTGCCGCGCACCACATGGATGGCAGCGGGGTCAGGGCTGTCTATAAACCTCTGCAGCAACGCCAGATCAGACTCTACCCACTTCTGCACAAGCAGAGAGTGTTATGCAGGACATGCAGCTTTTTGTGGGGCGCTCTTGTGTGGGAGCAAATCCTCATGACTAATTGTAATTCACAAAACAAGAATGGTATTTGTCACTGCCCAGCTGCATGGTGCGCAAACACAAGCGCATCGCGGACAGATGCAGCGCCGCCTGTACCTCACAATGTGCTGATCCGGCTAGCTCCAAGCCATAGCTGCAAAAAGCCCCAGTCATGACAGCCTGTGGCTTTGGATGGCCTGCCGTACCTGCTGCTCCACCAGCAGGTTGACCTCCAGCTCCAGCACCGCCACATCTTGCTCTCGGCTGATTGCGTCCTTGATTGTGCCCCTCAAGCTTGCACCTGCAGGCACACATGTTGCTGTTGCGTGAAGAGCCTGATGGCAGCAGTGACACTACTCACTCATGCCATGATGGTCTTGCAGGTGCATCCGTGCGCACAAACAACTATATCATCACCCGCCCTTCAACTTCAAATACAAAACCTGGTGCCTTTGCGTGCCACGCATGTGACATGCACATGGTAGGTCTTGGAGGCTGATGAGTCATGTGACACACAGTACATGGCAGGTGTGAAGATCACATGCTCTCAGATCCTCCCAAGGTACATATGTCACGTGTAGCACGGTGCAGAACGCCAGCAGCTGTTTGCTGGGTGCAAGTAAACAAGGAAAGTCTGGGAAAAGCCCAGCGGCAAAACCATATGCTGCGGACTCAGACCACAAGGTGTCTGCTGCACATGTTGGCTGCGCTGCGCCAGAAGACAATAGCAGGGCAAGGCAGAGGCAACTTCGGGTGTGCTGCTTCTTGCACCACTAACCATGAGCCAAGCTGTGCCACAGCACGTGGTCCCAATGTCACGTGATCTGAGCTCTACTGTGGCTTTAGCGCTTGGCACAGTGGTTATGTGCTGTGATGGACGATGCTGATGTGTGGCAGGCATGCTGAGTAGATGGACATGGCTGATGCCTGTTTGCCTGTTGAGGTGCAGGTTTCTGTGGTTGGGTTTTGGTGCTGGCGGTGCCTCTTGGGTGCGTGGCTCCCCTGTGGCCCCGCTTGCGTTGTTCGTGTGCAAGGCGTGCTTCGAACGTGTAACGTCGTCCAGTATGCTGAGCATCGCTGTATGAGTCAGTGGAACACTTGGGATCCAGGAATGGCTGAGCCAGCTGCCTGTTCCGCTTGAAACAGCTGTGACAGGTGTCAGAGGCCAGATCCAAAACAACGCAAGCATGTATCTGCTACGTATCTGCTACGTATCTACGTATCTGCTGCTAGCGCTCATGTCTCTTTAGCGCCCAACACGTGCGACACCAACAACAACGTACCTGGCTGACTGCAGAACCTGTGAGCGTGCCTCCAGTTCAGATACACTGTGGGCTGCTAGCAGGACATGGAGGACGTCAATGCTTGCATGGATAGCCTTGTGCTGCAGCAGACGAGCCACTGCTGCACCTGCAGAGTGCAGGAAACAGCATGTAAGAGGCTTGGATAGCTACTGGAAGCAAAGGTCCTCGCCGGTGCCAAGCCAAGGCAGGGGGAGCAAGCAGCTGCAACAGCAACACAGTGGTGATTTGCGTGAGCAGAGTCCAGTCCAGCACAAACCCAGGCATTCTTGCTGATGTGTCAGAAGGTCCCACCACCTGGTGGTGCTGGGCATGTCTGATCCTTGCTTGTTACTTGCTTGGCCAGCAATGGCTGTTGCGCTGCCCAGCACTGACTGCAGGCTCACACACCTTGTGTCGCAAACGCCGGCACCATGACCAGCTCCCTGCCTTCCTCACGGTGAGGTCCCAGTAGGCATGCGCCTGTGGCCAGGCACTGCTCGTGCAGGCCGCTGAAGTCAGCCAAGCGACTGTCCTGTACCCTGTACATGCATGACAAGTGCAGACAGGCGCAAGTCCACAGGCGGCACATGATCAGTAATGCTGTGTCCTTCTTGCGTGGTAGTTACAGTAGTGTTCAACCGGCCAAACATCGTGTCGGCCAATAGAGCACTGCGTGCTGGTTGGTGCCACCAGGGTGTGCCGAGTACAGCGTAAATGTTTTCAGGCGGCCCAAACAATATTTTTGATATCAAGTTACATGCGGTGTCGAACACTGTCAACAAACATTGGCATCAGTGCTCTTCAAACTCCTGTCAGTGCTCACTTGGGCTCTATGCAGCCACGGCCTATGGAGGGCCAGAGCTCCAGGCTTGTTCCGTCACCCTGGCTGGCCATGAGCGCCAGCGCGAGCGTGTTGACACCACGTGGGGGTGCCATGGCGCCGTCTGTACCAGGCCTTGCCAGTGCCGGCTGCCTGCAACCAGAAAACACACACTGACACCCATGAACCTGATCCATGTTGTGCAGAGCTTATGTGTACATGCACTCTCACCCCATGCCAGCAGCCAGATCGAGATCTAGGAGGTGCTTGGCTGCAAATCCCTCCAATCCAGTCACTGAGTGGTGGGTGCTGAGGTCCCGAGACAGGGCTGCTGATTGACCCGGCAGACACGTACCATAGCTTGAACGTCGGTAGATTCTGTTGTCCATCAGCCACTTCTCGCATCCATGGGCCCAAGTGACGGCACGGCCACGCTCTACACCAGAAGGCGGAGTTCTGCTGCTGCTGCTGTGGTGCTACTCTGAACTGGAAAGCCGGTCTGTCGAGCCAGTCAGCATCAAGACAGGAATGCATTTGACCAAAATCCAGCACCTATGAATGATTTGCAACCAGCATCAGCTTGGCAGATGGTACTGCACAGGCCTGCTGCAGCTGGTGCTGTGCTGGACTGCTGTTCTCCTGCTTGTCGTTGCCGGCAGGACGCATCAGACAAAGACGTAGCTGCTGATATGATTTTCAGAATGATTGGCTTTTCTTCGAGCCGCTCAGCACGGTCTACGAGTGCCTCTGCCTATTTGAGCGCCAGAACTGATGGTTGCTACAAAGGGCTACCGGTCTCCCTCTATCAGAAGCGCTTACAGGCCTTAGTTACACTAATGCTGGTTTGAGAACCAGGATTCTACTCACTGCCCAATCATCAGTTGGGAGCATTAGTCAAACTTCCACAACTGCCGTGACTTGTTTATCAACGCACCAATTACTTCAATGCCACAGTTACTTTGTGTGTAAAAGAAATATTACTTTGTGTATCAGAATCATCAAGATACACCGCCCCTAGGGGCATTGCCACCAGGGCCCAAGCATCCATCCCATTTCATTCTTACCGGAGGACCTAAGCGCCCTCTTATCGAGGTTTTCTGCCCTCCAAAGGCTTTGAAAATGCCCCAAGCCCCCACCCCTCGGATAGGCCATGCGGCGGAAAGGCCCCTGGTCCCCAACCCCCATTATTGACTGCTCCTGACCAGTATACTGTGCATACATGCTTTCACCTACTTGTTGACCGTGGGCTATGTTGACTCCTTGATGGTTGAGCTATAACAAACAGGGGGAAGACCAGGAGCTCGAGCCTTGTCTGTGCGGCTGAACAAGTCGGTGACATATATGGCCATGGCAGGTAGCACAGTCGATAGGACAATATCGACCCGTTTTCCGCAAGTGCGTTCTTATATATGTACGTACATGCACAAGTATACTGTACATGTACATGTCCTAGGACATGCGGCATGTAGCACAGTCGAAGGAACAAAAGCGTCACACCTGGGCGAATGGCTGTGACGATTGCTCAATCGGCTATTTAACACCTTCAGATTGTTTGCTATGAACCCAAAGTCATATATGACGCCACATTTGGACACAGCAGTGCCACAGCAGAGGTCAGCGGTTTCAGTCTCACGCTGGACGCACTGATTGCTATGATGAAGCTATTGTTAGTGGTTAACGCCCTTACGTTTGAAGTTGCATGCCCAGGATGCACGTAATATGTCTCATCTGAGGATCAGAGTGATCCGTCCACAGCATGGGCCCGCATCGTGTACTCCTTTGCATACCTCAACAGACAAAAGTGCAACTGCGCAGGCAACACTACCCCCCTCTCTTCCTGCTCCCCTCCCTGCAGCTGCCAGTCACCTGCCCCCCTGCTGCTGTGACTGTCAAACCTCTAGCAAGCCCTCCCCATGCCCCCAGACCGTGCGAGGAATTCATATGTGAATTATCTCGATCCATCCAGGTGTTTCCCGCGCACTGCAGAGCTGTACATGCACAGCCAGATTTTGCCTTGGCAGCAGGTAGGCCCTGCAGGGGCACCCAGCTGGGTGCTGTTGCCAGCATGGCCAAGCAGTCCAAGCCAGCTGCAGCAGTATGTCAGCTTGATGTGGGTGTACCAGCCACGCATTGCGGCCTGGTGCGGCTGGTGTATAGCTGTACTAGCCTCGTACTGGTGTACTAGCCTCGTTCAGCTGCACTAGCCTCGTTCAGCTGCACTAGCCTCGTACTGGTGTACTAGCCTCATTCAGCTGCACTAGCCTCGTTCAGGTGCACTAGCCTCGTTCTGGTGTACTAGCCTCGTGTAGCTGCACTAGCCTCGTACTGGTGTACTAGCCTCGTTCAGCTGTACTAGCCTCGTACTGCTGCACTAGCCTCGTTCAGCTGTACTAGCCTCGTGTAGCTGCACTAGCCTCGTTCAGCTGCACTAGCCTCGTACTGGTGTACTAGCCTCGTACAGCTGCACTAGCCTCGTACTGGTGTACTAGCCTCGTTCAGCTGTACTAGCCTCGTATTGCTGCACTAGCCTCGTTCAGCTGTACTAGCCTCGTTCAACTGTACTAGCCTCGTATTGCTGCACTAGCCTCGTTCAGCTGCACTAGCCTCGTTCAGCTGTACTAGCCTCGTACTGCTGCACTAGCCTCGTTCAGCTGTACTAACCTCGTTCAGCTGTACTAGCCTCGTACTGCTGCACTAGCCTCGTTCAGCTGCACTAGCCTCGTACTGGTGTACTAGCCTCGTTCAGCTGTACTAGCCTCGTACTGGTGTACTAGCCTCGTTCAGCTGTACTAGCCTCGTTCAGCTGCACTAGCCTCGTACTGCTGCACCAGCCTCGTTCAGCTGTACTAGCCTCGTTCAGCTGTACTAGCCTCGTTCAGCTGTGCTGGTCAGGTTGAGAGGCCGCTCCGAGGGGCGGGGGGGGGGGGGGGGGGGGCAACTGAACCTTGGCTGCTCTGCAGGATGTACTGCTGAAAGGGTGCGTGGGTGTGCGCCAGGGCAGACTGCCCCCTTCCCCCCCCCCCCCCCCTTCGGGAGAGCAAGTCCACCCAAGATACAAAAACAAGGGGTGCACGAGCTTCAAGACGAGGTTCCCTCTGTTTACATCGAGTTCTCTTGGCACCATGTCATCAAATACCAAGTAAAGGAAGTTGTGGGCAAACATAGGTTTGCTGATCTGATGCACTACAGCAAACAGACATGATGATCTGAATTTCAGTGTCGGTACTAGGGTCCCTGTAAAGACGACGCAGGCGGTTGAACGGTGGCTGTGATACCTATGAACGTATTGTAGTTGTGCTTTAGCTTACACCGGGCTGAAACTGGCCTACAGAGAGGCCTGTTGCGACAAGGATATCACTGCAGGCCCCGACGCCCAACAAACACCCAAATACATACATAACTTAACGTCTGAACAAACATCAATAGATTTCTAGTGACCCAGGGTGACGAACGAGAAAGTGGTCGCTATTGTTCCTTCGACTGTGCTACATGCCATGCATATTCTCTGATGGCCAGGCCCTGTGTGCAAAACAGTCCTGAAACGCCGGTAGCATTTTGAGCTTGATGCATCCTTGCAGCCTACGAAGGGGTACTAGAATAAAACCGTTGTTTCACTATAGTAACCCTTGCTGCTACACAGTCTGAATGGACCTCTAAGTTCAAGCCATTAAACTATCAGGGTTCGATGATTCAGGCACCAATATGTCACAGGCGTTGTTAGTGACTTTGGGTGACGGTAGTGTGACCTTGGCCGTTGTGACAAATTTTCTACTTCAACCTGGCACCACGCCTGCCAGTTTACTAGTCTTACTCGCTTCCATGGCTGGACTCGAAGGAGAAGGGGCCAACATCAGTCTTAGGAAAGCGCCAATCAACCTTTCCCCGCCTGCGCCGAGCTCTTCCAAAGCAGGGCTGCATCCAGCATGGTATGCTGGTCATCCCAGTGGGTGTCTCACCTGTGTGGTAGCCAGTGTACCTTGATGGTTGCCCGTGTTGGGAAGGAGCTCGGTGTGGATGGAAAAGTGTGGGGAAAGGTTGTTGGTGCTGTGCTGGTGTTGCTGGTCATCTTGTTCCTTCGTTGCAGCCACAGCGACTTCTACTTCGTTTTGGCATCATAAAAAGCAAACGGTAGGTCACAGTGAGTACATGCAAGCAGCAGCAGCAAATGCATGCCCTCAGCTGCAACATGTCAGCATCCAGGCAGCAGCACACGCATGTGCATACCTGCCTGCATGTTGCATGCCTGGGTTGTGCTGCATAGCCTGCGATGTGGTTGGTGCTGACAGCTGCTGGACAGACCGCCAATGCATCGCATCACCAGGGCAGCCCCAGTTCATAATGCCATACACCCCCCAGCCGCTGCTGGCAAGAAAAGCCCCCTGTACTTCCAGGCTGTTTGTCCTGCCTATGGCGGGGGTCCATTGCCGGAAAAAAACGGCTTCGGCAACGCATGACTGGGGGTACATGTTGCATGGCCTGTGGGTATCAGCAGCTCATAAAGAGAAATACATATGCGGCACATGCAGTCGCCTTCACAAACCTTGCACACCTGCCTGCATGGCGCATGCCTGGGTTGTGCTGCATAGCCTGGGGTGTGGTTGGTGCTGACAGCGGGTGGACAGACCGCCAATGCATCGCATCACCAGGGCAGCCCCAGTTCACGGGAGCCATCCACCCCCCAGCTGCTGCTGGTTAGAAAAAGCTCCTGTAGATCGGCCAAGCAGTTTGTCCGGGGGTCCTTTGCCAGCATGAAACCTTGCTTAGGCTACGCACAGCTGGGGGTACATGTTGCATGGCCTGTGGGTATCAGCAGCTCATAAAGAGCTGTGAGCACGTTCGACCCGTGCTGAGGCCTGACTGAATTTACACAGTGTACACCTGCACAACTAGCAGACATCAGCATTACGCTAATACAACACCTGGCCCAGAGGCTGCTGCTTGTACTTCTGTGTGCGAAAGGGTTGCTCACACTTCTTCCAATGACCGATTAGCCAAGGTAGCACAGGGACCTGCAATGTGCCTGGTTCAAGCTGCACCAGCCAAGACATGCAGCTACAGACGGTCCGCTCCAGACTGATGTAGGGTGGGTTGAGAGGTTGGGTGCATGTTTTCAGAGCAGAGCTGTGGCAGTACCACAGTCCTGGCACCCTTGCTTAGCCTAGACTGCTCCTCTCATCCCTCAGCCAAGCATTGACTGCACATCAACACTTTGACCTGGACATGTGAGCAAAGCTGAATGTCACAATTGTCTTGCCACCACCTCAAACAGACACACATCTACAGGATGTGCTCTCCTGGACAATGGCGCACACCACACACGCTCGGACATCACTCTCAGGCTAAGCACATGTAAACATAGGATGTAGACACCGCATCATCCACCGCACAAAAACTAGCAGGAACCTGCAGCTCTACTGTGTTGGAACGATGCACACTCACAATACGTGCAGGCACAACTCTTCCAGTGCCAGAGCAAAAACGTCACGCTGCTCACATACAGTAGCCACTACAGACCAAGCGCCAGCACCCAACTACGGCCTACACAGAGGGTGTAGGGTCAACCAGCACAGCCACCTGTCAAGTGACTAAGCTGCGGTACAGGAAGGTGGGTTGTGCCCCATCCTTGTGCACAATGCTTCACTGCGCGAGCACATGCGCACCCAATACAAACAGGCGCCAAGCATACATGCTACTGCTGCTTCGCCTGACAGCGCAGCCAGCTCTGTACACATATCATATGAACACAACACACACTCAGTCCTGTCAACCACCAATCACTCCTGCAGGTCGATCTAACTTCGGGGTTTTTTCTAAGGTCTGGCGTGCTGCTGTCAATCCTCCCAGCAGGCTCGTGCCTCTTGCAGTGCTGCATCCCCTGCCTGCACCAGCTGCTGCAGCTCCTGCTGCCATCCCAGCAAGGCTGCCAGCTGCTGCACAGCACCATCACAGTCACCCAGGTGCAGCACATCCCTCACTCGCCCCTCAAAGTCAAACCCTGCTGCACCACTGCTGCCGCCGTCACCTGCTACCGCACCGTCCTGCTTGGCATCACCCTCTGACACTGCGCTGGCATCACCTCCATCTGCTGCAGACGCATGCGCCTGCATGGGCGACACTGCTGCTACTGGTGCCGCTTCTGTATCACCAGCGTGTGGGGCATCGCTGCCGGCTGGCGAGCAGCAGCAGCTGACCATATCCGCCACACTGCTGCTAGCTGTGAGCGCTGGTGAGGTGAGATCCTCGTCGCTGTCGCTGCCATCGCTGCCGCTGCTGCTGTCACTGCTGGAAAAGCACAGGTCCCTGTCGTCTGCGCTGCTGTCACCATTGCGGGATCTGATACGCCGCCTGAGCCTACAAGCAGGCCCGCAGGGGTCCTGCTGCTGCTGCTGCTGCGCGTGCGCATGGCCCTGGTCCTGCTGCACTGTGGGTGCAACTGGCGTGGCAGGCTGCTCTGTCTCCTGCTGCTGCTGCTCCTTGCGCTCCCCTGCCCTGGTCAGGTTGATGAGAACCCTGGGAGTGCTGGCTGGTACTTGGTCTGCGCAGTTACAGCAGCGATAGCAGCAGGCAGCACGCGCATTTGGCAAGACAGCAACAACATCCATGCTGGTGGCGAGAACAACCTCTGTTGCAAGCTGAAAGCTCACATACTGCCAGTAAGGGGGATAATCGTGCTTGTATGATAACCGAAAGTTGAGACACACAAAAGCTGTGCACAGCTTGGGATATACTTAGACCACTCACTCCACAGGCACTCCTCCCCGTCTGTTGGCACCGTGGCTGCAACCCTTGGCTAGGGCGCGCAGCCAGGGTGCGGGTGTACATGCGCATGTTACGGTGTGCATCTGGTATTACCATCCCTACAAAACCAAATCAACACTGTAGCATGCACATGTACACCCAGTTGTAGCACTTCTAAGTAACGCCGTGTTCATGACATACCATCTCTACTCACCAATCATGCCAGCAAAGGGCTGCACCAGTAGGCTGGTGCCCATGACAATCAGCAGGTCAGCCTCTGCCAGGTCATTCAGCCGCCGCCTGTGAAAACGCGCAGGCAGGGGCTCACCAAAGAAGGTGATGTCTGCAGCAGCACAGGGCAACACACAGCGACATAATCCAATGGCAGTGGTACATTAACTGGCGCAGCAAACAGAGCAACTTGCAAAGAAACATACTCAAGGGGTCATGTGGACAAAGCTAGCTTGGCTGCTGATTGGTAGGTTCTGGTATGCACATCGATGATGTTTATTTCCATCACTGAAAGCACACTCAAACAAAGGATGTGCAGCCCCTGTAAAGCAGAGGCTGCGGAGCAGACAGGCAATACAGCTCACTACTGGCGTCCACTTTGCAGTGCCAGCCTCAAGCCAGTCAAATGCACGTCACTTGCTGTGCTGCAGCTGTGGCATGCAGGCAGGTTCCCAGACCCACCTGGCTTGACTAGTCCCCCGCAGCTGCTGCATGTGGGAAGCTCATCATCATACACTGCTGCCTGAACTGCATAGATGCTGCAGGCCTGCTTGCAATCAATGCAGTGTGCACCTGCACGCGCGCAGAATATGCACAACAGGCATGCCAGGATACACAGCATGTGCAACCAACAGACAAAAGGGCCTCAGCGAGGCAACTTCTGGAAGCTGCTTCCTGGCTGGAGCAGGTGCAGCACATGCTGCTGGCAGAGGAATCCACGAAGGTGACACTCACAATGTCAGCAGCACAGCCAACCAACCTGCCAGTCACAGTAAGGTGCATGTATCCACAACAACATACTGCACGTGACTCAGGCGCACAGCAAAGTACCCCTCGCAAACTATCATGTCTGGCGTGTGAAGCCCCCGTTCCTCACCGTCAAAGGATCCGTGTGCATTGACCACCTTGTGTGCTGGCAGCCCTGCAATCTGCTCCAGTCCATCAATATTCTGACTGAACACGGTGTGCAGGAGCCCCTTATCATGCAGCAGTCGCATGAAGTGGTGTGCTGGTGTGGGTGCATGCTTGTGGTAGCCAGGCCACAACTCCTGCAGGTTCAGCCAGAGCGGGGAGGGGGAGTAGGGCAGCAGCAGCAGCAGCAGCAGCAGCAGCAAAGGAAGCGATAGCGCAATTGAGCAGAGATGCATTACAGCTTGGCATGCTATGGTGTGTGATTGTCACAGTGACAGACATTGTCTGCATATCGCGCCAGCTACTGCTGCCAACAGCGTCACCGTTTGCATGCACACAGGCGGCAACAGGACTAACCACCTTCCAGCCCACAACAAGGCAGTGACCACAGCTGCTGCTGCTGCTGCTGCTGCACGCCTGTAGCACATACCTTTGCCAGCATACAGAATGGCTTTGGGTCATGGCGGAAGTAGCGGATGTCAAACACAGCCTCGGGCCAGGGCAGGTTGAATCGCTGCAGCTGGCTGTACAGGCCGGTGCCAGGAGACCGGAAGTCAGGGATTCCTGCAGACACACTGATGCCAGCACCTGTGCACGGAAACAGGGCGGGAAAGGCCAGAAGATAGTTGGAAGTACGGTTGCTGAGTCATAGCTGCCACCTAGCGTGCGTTGTTGGCAGCACAGCAACAGTTTGCACAGCACGCCTACTGCAAAAAAGGCCACGGCGGCTGCTCATGAGCTGGCGCTCACGCTGCTGGATGCATAGCATGGTAGCCCCAGAAGAACTTGCCTGCCATCACCACAATCTTCTGGGCTTTGCCGGCCTTGATGAGCTCAGCCACGCCTTGGAGGTCAAAACGTTCCAGCAGCGGCTGCAGCAACAGGTGCAGGGTTGAAAAGCTGTATTAGTATAATGATTGCTGAAGAAAAACGTAGAAGGCAGCACCTCGGGGCCTGTCAAAATCATGCCCCCTGCAAAAGACTGCATTGTTGGGGCTGCTGCTGCATGCAGCGCTGCACCGACCCGACCGGTCCGCGGCTACATGATGGCTATAGGTGTGTCTCACCTGCTGCTGCTTGGGGCTTGCGGTGTTCAGACGGACAGCAGCTAGCTGTTGAGCAGCAGCAGCAGCAGTAGAGCCCAGTCCTGCGCCATGTCCCTCGACATCACAAGCAGCTGCCATAACGTCTTTTACGTGGCTACTATACGAGGTTGCTTGGGGCGTTTGCCGCAGCATCGCGACCACCACAAGTTGTGCCAGGGATGGTGATGGCCAGGCCCAACTTGGAGGGCGGTCCGATGCTTCCACGGCACTAATAGCTGCACCCTGAAGACACGTACATCGCTCTGAGGCCTACGGAGCCTCTGTCATGCATGCAACAAACTGTGTTTGACTTGAATGTGTCAGGTGAGGTGCCAGGCTGGCCCTTCCTCCAGGCGACTGTCCAACCCATCAAAGTTCCCCAGTGAAGACTCTGGCATGTACCATTCCTTCGACTACTTGCTCAACACCCCTCTGGACAGAACTGTGCACAGCTTAATCAGGAGCAAATCAGCAGGAGCGACTGTTCAACAGTCTCTATAATGTTTTGCGCACAATGCATTACCTTGGCCCAAAGGCCACGCATGCAGGCAAGGAGGCGGCTTGTCGCTCACATCCTAG
The DNA here is from genome assembly GCA_007449985.2 of Desmodesmus armatus. Classification (NCBI taxonomy): domain Eukaryota; kingdom Viridiplantae; phylum Chlorophyta; class Chlorophyceae; order Sphaeropleales; family Scenedesmaceae; genus Desmodesmus; species Desmodesmus armatus. The sequence goes on from VIIQ02000600.1 coordinate 294,275, forward strand.
TAGCATCGCCCACCTGATGCCACAAGCAAACAGATCCCAACAGCAGTCGCACTGCTGCCATCAACAAGCTGTTGACAAATGCCAGGTACTAACACAGAGAACACAGCATTTCAAAAAGAGTATCAAGCACGAGATTCATCCCCACAACTTCTTGATGCACAACCACCCCCAAAAGTCAATGTCAATGTTCTGTCACGTTCCAGTCACACCCCAGCCGGGGTCGCAGTCCTTTTCACACCCACACAGCACAAGACAGAACTCGATTCTCTGGCAATCAGAGCGCATGCTTTCTTCTCCTATCCCTCTATGCAAGGCACACCTCATACACAGTGCTGTGGGGGTCTTTCGTGGCCCTGAACAGCCCCTCAAACATCTGCTTGTGACCCAGCAGCTGCAGTCGCTTGATCACCACCCCACCCTGTGTGCCACCCTGGCTGCTGTCGGTAAGGCCACCAACCCCACCACCCTCCTCCTGCTGCTGCTGCTGCTGCTGCTGCTGCTGTCCATTCGCCCCAGCAGCTCTACCACTGCCCTGATGTCCCTCACCCCCTGGCTGTCGCCACAGTGCACATCCTGACTGTGCTGTTGGCCCCTGTACCCAGGAGAGGCAGCACTAGCAGCTGCTGCTGGGTCGCTGCTGCCACTTGAATAGCAGCCCTGCTCTAGCAGCATCACATCCTGCTGGTAGAAGCCATGTACTGCTGTCAGCACATCACCACAGGTGACACCCTTGCCGGGGTCTGATGGTGTGCAGGACACTGCAGCATGTCCCAGCAGGCTGCTGCTGCTGTGGGGCAGCAGCAGCGTGAGAGTGGTGCCCAGGCAGCCCTGCGCATCATGTGACAAACAGCATGCCGCAGTGCGGGGATGTGGCATTCTCATATACATACACTGTGCTGCTTTTGAAGTTGGCGGGAGGTTGCAGTACATCATCCTGACAAGGTGGCCGATGAATTGAGAGGCTGGAATGCATGCCTTTCACAGTCCATCTGCTGGTGTGAGTGACTCACCGGCAGTACCACTGCTTCAAGCTCTTCTGCAGCAACCATCCTGCAGCAGGCACAGGACAACACAGCACAGCACAGCACAGCCATCAAGCAGGCTGCTCACACCCAGCAACAGGGAAGCCTAGTTGAGATAGCCTGGTGCAAGGAGGGTTGGCGGCCGCCCAGAAAACAGCACCCAAGACGATCCTGCTAACATGCAAGGAACACTGCAAGGAACACTGCAAGGAAGCATCTAGTGATAGCACATCAACAGGCACTGGAGTGACATCCATTTCCTTTCTGGGGTGCCAACTGCCACGATCGCTGGCAACCTCTATAGATGGGAATGTCCACCAACCCACCTGGGGTGCTGTCCCACAGACCACAGCTGGTCTGTCAACAGAGCAGCCGGCATCATCACCTGCTGCTGCAGCTGCCTGCCGTCCATTTGGACCTCCTGCAGGAGCACAGGCATGTTGGAGCCTGCAGTCGTTGCGGCATACCCCCTGGGTACCACCAGGGCCGGGACCTGCTGCTCTTTGAAGCTGCTGCTGCCACCATTGCTGAGTGTGCTGCCCCAGTGTTGCAAGCCCCTGTTGGCCACACCTGCCACACTTTCACCTGCTGCTGCAGCACTGGCGTAATGCGGCCCTGCTGCTGTAGCTGTAGGGCTACCCTGCCGCCGCAAGCTGCCGCTGTCTGCTGCTGCCGCTGCCAGGCTGGCGCCTGACTGCTGCATCTGCAAACCAACAGCCCTTGCTGCATCCGGTGAGAGCCGAACCAGCCGCTGATTAGGCTCCAGGCTGGCCCCTCCACCTGACACAGACTCCAACATCGCACCTGCTGCCTGCTGCTGGTGCTGTTGCTGGTACCGCTTGCACGCCTTGCCCAGCCATGCTGGCGTCACCACATCCAACAGCAGCGGCAGCCAGGCAGCAGCAGCCTCCGGCTGGCAGACAATCATGTTGGCCCCACAGCCGAGGTGCGGAGCACCAGGCACCACGGTCGCCCCAGAGGCCGCCAGAGCCTGGGAGAGCTGCTGCTTTATGGGGCTAGGCACCTGCCGGTCAAACGCCACTGCAAGGCTGGGGATCTCCACAAACTGTGAGCTGCCCTCACAACGTGGCTCTGCAGGTATGCCCCTGGCACTGCCGCTGCAGCTGCTGCCGTTGCTGCGGGCCTCAGGTGCTGTTTCAGAGGCCTCTCTGTCTGCTGGTGATGCGTGTGTGGGTGTGGGGGACTCCTGTGCAGGGGGCGGTGTCTGGGACAGCGGCAGCGGCACACCAGCTGCGTGCTCCACTGCCAATGCCTCAACGGCACCCTGTGTGCCATCCCACTGCTGCTGCTGCTGCTGCTGTTGGCTCTGTTGTTGTTGAGCAGGTAGAGCAGCAGCATTTCTTGGAGTGGCAGCAGGATGAGGGGAGCAAAGAGCCGCCTCCATGCTGCTCTGGGGCTGGTGGTGTGCTGCTTCACCAGACTCACTGTCAGCTATACTGACTTGCGAGAGCTGATGCTCCGCTGCCTCCTGACACTGCTGCTGCTGCTGCCGCTGCTGCTGCAGGAGGCCCCCTCCGCTGCTCGTGCCGTCACTCACAATTGCCCCGATGCCAGCCACCCCTTGCTGCTGTTGCACACTGTCCTGCTGCTGCTGCTGCTGCTGGTGTTGGTGTTGGCATGTGGCCTCTTGGACATCCACATGCCCACAGCTGCTACTGGGTGCCGCCGTTGTCACTTCACCACTTGCTGCTGAGGCGGCAGGGCTTCTGCCCCTCGTGAAGTGCAGAGCAGCCAACAGATGCTCCAAGCTGCTGCCGTTGCTTGTGCCACTGCCGGCACCTTCTGGCACTGCGCTGGACTCGTCACCTGTACCAGGCAACTCTTGCTGCTGCTGCTGCTGCTGGTGGTGGTGGTGGGGGATGTAGCCGTTGGGCGCTTGCGGGTGCAGCAGTGCCTGCAGCTGATGCATCTGCTGAGCTTCTGCATGCGCGCCCGGTTGCACCTGCTGCTGCTGCTGCTGCTGCGTCGGCTGGCCTGCTGCCACCTGATACTCCGCCGCACCGTTCACCGCGGCTGAGACCCCTGACGGTGGCTGCTGCGGCTGCTGCTGCTGCTGCATGACAGTCCCAGCTGATGAAGCGGCCTCGGTGCCAGCGTCCTGCCGTTCTGCCCCCACCCTGCGCAGTGCATCAAGCAGCTGTTGCAGACCCTGGCTCCCTGAAGACACAGAGGCAAAGGCACTCTCCAGGTTTCTGCCCCCTACTGCTGCTGCTGCTGCGTGGGTACCCTCCACTGACCCCACTGCAGCTGCTGGATGCCAAGGCTCTGCTGAATGCATTCCTGCATCAGCTGCAGTAGGTTCACCTAAGCTGCGCAGCAGCCCTGGTAAGCCTCCCAGCGCCTGCTGCTGCTGATGGTGTTGCTGGCCCTGCTCCTCTTCAAGATCCTCCCCCTGCTGCTGCTGCTGCTGCTGCTGCAGGCTCCGCAACTCCTGCTTGTTGAGTTCACTCAACTCGAGGCTCAGCCGGCTCACGAGCTGAGCATACTCGCTGCCCTGCATCTCCTCCACCTCGCTTTCCAGGGCAGCGACCTGACACTGCGCTGCTGCTGTCACCTCCGCGCCCAGGCAGCAGCCTCTTGCAACTTGCTGGCAGCAGCAATGCACTGCAGGGCGCTGATCAAGCCACCGATGCCACTGCCACCTGACTCCTGCACACCCTCCTCACCCGCCAACCCACTGCTGCTGTTGCCTGGTGCGCCGCTGCCGGCTGCAGTAGCAGCGGCGGCAGGGCATGTGACGTCAGCACGCTGTGTCTGCTGGGTGTGCTGGGCCTGCTGCTGGTGTCCTGTCGAAGCTGCAGCCGCTGCTTTGTGAGGGCTGTGCTGGGTGACTGCCTCATCATCCCTGGTGGTGTAGTCCCTAGGCAGCGTAAGGCTGAGATGCGGCTTGTGCTGCTTGTGCCGGGAGCCTGGGGCCGCCAGAGGGCGGTCCCTCCTGTCAACTGGAGCATCAGGCTGAATGGAGGCATCCCCAGAATGAGCTGTGTGAGGATCAGCAGCACCATCAGCAGCAGCGGGAGAGGCAGCTGCTGCGTGATGGAAGGACTCGGCAGTGTTTCGCCTGCTTTCTCCGGTAGCTCTGCGCAGGGCAGCGATCAGCTCTGTCACACTGCTGCTGCCACCACTGCTGCCGTGCTGCTGCTGCTGCGGCAGCTGCGCAATCAGATGGTGCAGCTGTGGCTGCTCCTGGGCACTGACATGCTGTCCACCGCCGAAGCCGCTTTCAGCAGCCCCTGCTGCTGCACCTGCGCCGCTACCCCACGCCAGCTCCCCTGCTGTCCGTGCCCCTGCCCGTCCACCGACACCTCCTGCACCACCCCTGCTGTGGAGTGCTGCAGCTTCTGCAGCAGCTGCCTGCCCTTGTGACAGCGGCAGCGCCACAGCTGCTGCTGCTGCAACGTCTTGGGCACCAGCTTGCTGCTGAGCCACACCCCGCCCTGCTGCTGCTGCTGCAACCCCGCTGCCGCTGCTGCTGTTGAGGGCGAGGGTGGCTGGGGGAGCTGCAGCAACCTCAGCCGTGCCTCTCCTGCTGTCTCCAGTTGTCCTGTGCAGCTGTGCCAGCAACTGCGCAAGTTCCTCTGAACCGCCAGGCTGCCCGCCTGGTGTCCCACCGCTGTCCTCATTTCTGCTGTGTTGACCAGTAGCAGTACCAGCCTGCTCTGCAGTACCCCTCCTGCTGTCCCCTGTTGCCCTGCTGAGTTGACCAAGCAGCTCAGGAAGACACAGCTCCCCAGCGTGGCCTGCATGAACCCCACCCGCTGCTGCTGCTGCTGCTGCTGCTGCTGCTGCTGCTGCTGCATCGCTGGTGCTGTCACTACCAGCGGCAGCTAGAAGGGGACCTGCAGGCCTGTTGTCCCCAGTCGCCCTGCGCAGCTGCCCCAACAGCTGGGCAAGCGAGAGGCCACTGGTGTTGCCGGGACCCTCATTACCCCCCTCCATGACTTGTGCTGCTGCTGCTGCTGCTGCTGCTGCTGCATCTGCCACGCTACTGTTACCGCTGCTGCTGTCAGCAACGTCACCTGTTCCCCGCCGGCTGTCAGCAGTTGCCCTACGCAGCAGCCCCAGCAACTCTTCAACACCCCCACTGCCGGTGGTAAGGCTGCTGGCGTACCCAGTAGCAGCGCCTGCAGTGCTGTCACCAGCAGCAACCCCCATTGATGCATCTGCCGTGCTTGTGCAGCCGCCAGCTGCAGCAGCAGCGGCAGCAGCAGCAGCACCCGTTCTGCTGCCTGGCATGCTGCTGGGCGTCGACAACACGCCCTCCTCACGACCTTCCCTCCTGCTGTCGCCTGTTGCTCTGCGCAGCAGCCCTAGGAGCTCCCCAATGCCGCTGCCGCTGATGGCAGGGGCAGATGGAGCCGCTGCTGCACTAGGCAGTAGCCCCAGCAGCCCCGCCATCCCTTCTTGGCTGACAATAGCACCATCAGCAGCTGTAGGAGCAGCCGCCTCTGCTGTGGCACGCCTGCTGTCTCCGGTTGCCCTAGGCAGCATCCCCATGAGCTCCTCTAAGGTACCCGCCCCTTGGTTGCCGCTGCTGTTGCTGCTGCTGCCAAAGCCGTTCCTGCTGCTGCCATGAGGAGGTGTGTCTGTGCAGAGGGTGCCTGCAGCAGTGACCGCTGCATCTGCTGTCCCCCTCCTGCTGTCACCTGTAGCCCTGCGCAGCATATCCATCAACTCATCCACACCCCGAGCCTTGTCTGCTCCCACCATACCACCAGCCCCCGCCGCCATATCCACAGCGCCCGCACCCCTGCTGCTGCTAGCAGGGTTGCTGCTGCCGGGTGGCAGGATGCCGCACGTCGCTGTTGCCTCGGCAGTACCTCGTCTGCTGTCCCCAGTTGCACGCTGCAATGCCCCCAGCAACTCCCTGAGATCCCCAGACCCACCAGCCTGCCCTACAACTGGACCAGTAGGCCAGCTCACAGCCCCTGGGGTTATTTGGCCAACTGCCCTTGCCGCACCTACTGCTTCTGCTGTGCAGCGCCTGCTGCCGCCACCCGCAGTGTGCAGGTTGCCCAGCAACTGCCCAAGGTTCAGGGGGGATGGGGACCGCTGGGCGCTGCTGGCTGCTGCTGCGCCGCCAGCATTTGCCCCAGCTGCGCTGCGGTGTGGTGGTGTGTGCGGCGCTCCGCCACCGCTACCCCAAAAGCCAAGGGCCTCTGGATGCTCCTGCTGCTGCTGCTGCTGCTGTTGTTGGTGCTGCTGCTGCTGCTGCTGCTGCTGCTGAGTCTGCCCTTGCAGCTGACCCACATGATGTGCAGGTGCCGCATGTGGCTGCATCGCGCCAGGCTCTGCTGCAAGCGGGTGCAACCCACTTGTGCCAGCTGCTGCAGCTGCCTCCAGGCCTCTAGCAGGTGGCGCAGGTGCTTCCTCTCCTGCTGCTGCTGCCGCTGTCCTGTCAGAGAGACGCTTGAGAGATTGCAGCAGAGCCTCTATGCTGCCGCTGCCGCCACTGCTAATCCCCATTGACCCTTCCGCACTGCGACAGCTGGGAGGCCGCATGCCATCACCCGCAGCAGCAGCAGGGCCAGCTGCAGCGGCAGCATCTACAGAATTGAGCTGGACAACACCGTATCCAAAGCCAGATAAGCTTCGCTTGCTGGGCGTGCTGCGCTGTCCGGTGGCAGCAGGCGAGGGCACTGACTCGCTCGTCCCCCTCCTGCTGTCACAGGTGGCTCGCTGCAGGGCAGCCACCAGCTCACCAACACTGCTGCTGCTGCCCCTGTCTGTGGCGGGAGCGCCACGCATACTGCTGCTGCCAGCGTCTGCACCTGCAGGCATCCACCCATCACTGTACTGCTGCAGGTGCTGCTGCTGCGGCGGCGGCTGCAAGTGCTGCCAGTCATCCTGCACAGGCTGCTGCCACTGCTGCGGCTGCTGCTGCCAATGGGCCTGCACACCTGCAGCAGCGGCTGCAACAGCCGCAGTGGACCCTGGCAATGCAGAGCCTGGCATGCTGTCCCTGCCGCCATGCACAGTGTTCACCCATGCAGTACCCTGCTGCAGCAATCCTAGCTGCTGGTGGTGGTGGTGGTGGTGGTGGTGCTGCTGCTGGTGGTGCGGAGGGTGCTGCTGCGGGGGGTGCGGTGCAGGGTGCGCTTGCTGCTGCAGCAAGTGCTGCTGCTGGAGTGCACCGCTGGCATTGCCACCGCCACTGCTGCTGCTGCTGCAGCGGCGGCCGGCAGGGACCTGCAGAGCAGGCGGCCGCAGCCGCGCCCTAGGCGACTTGCCAGCATCATCATGATCATGATGGTGTGCTGGCTCCCAGGCTGGCAGGCCTCCTGCACCTGCTGCATGGCTGGTGCTGGGGTGAGAGGCTGGGGCCTGTCCTGCCACCAGCTGCTGCAGCTGCTGCTGGGGCTGCAAAGATGCAGCCAACCGCTGCCAGGGGCCCTTGGGAGGGGTGGTGCTGCTATCACCCTGCAGCCCCAGTGCCCAACCTCCAGGCGCAACACCACTACCGCCGCCACCACCACCACTGCTTGGGTTGCCGCCAGCATAGCCAGCAGTGTGGAACAGCGGCCCTTCGTGTTCAGCGTAAGTAGCAGCAGCTGCTGCTGAGCTGAGTGGACCGTAGGACTGCCCTGTGCGCTGCCCTGGGGTCGCCTGCTCCTGGCTAGCGGCTTCTGATGTAGGGGACAGCTGCAGGTGCAGCTGCTGCGCCAACTGCCGCACTGCTGAGGGGCTGTCTGTGTGCTGCTGCTGTGCCCCGTAGACGCTTTCAACTGGCAGCTGGGAGAAGTGCACTACCCATGGGGTCTGTGGGCCTGCTGCTGAGGTACCTGCTGCTGCTGCAGCACCTGCTGCGGACGCACTAGCGGTAGCTTGTTGTGCTGAGCCTGAGCTGCTGCGGCTGCCAAACTGCAAGCAGCAGGGACAGAAGCCATGGGCACGGTACACACAAGTGATGCACTGCAGATCAACTGACCAGCAGCTTGTGCTGGTTTGTTGTTGAAGTATGGTATGAATCACAATTGCATGGTGCATGGTAGGTGCTGGTGAATCAGCGCATTGCACCAAAGCAGCTAGGTGGTGCTGCTGCTCTTCAACACATACCACCAAGCAAATGCAGGCATGCAAACAGGACCAGACGCTTCCTGGTACCTACAGCTGTACTGGCATCGGGCACAGCGGTTCCAGGGGGTGGTAGCAAGGGCGCAAACTGCTTTTCATCTGCTCTGTGCCTCAGTCCAGAGCTGGCAGACACCCAGCATTTGCTGACGACCTGAAGGGCTTTGAATCGCTGCTGCCCTGGGCCAGCTGCTGCTGCTGCAAGCTTCTCTGTTACGCTACCAACAACCTCCGGTGTTACAAGGTGTGTGGTGCGTTTGCTGAGGTTGGGTGAGTACCTGTGCATGCAGAAGGCATGCTTCAGTTGACGGTACTGTTCCTGTTTGTTGAGGAGGGTGGTGTGTACTCCCTGCACAACGTTGGATCCAGCTTTGTCAAAGGTCCAAATACGTCTCACCTTCCACCACCACCTTCAATGTCCTGTCGAATGGCGTCCTTATCATACTTTTCAAGGCCTGTTGTTGTGATGGTGAGGCCACGTGCCCACATCCCAGCTAACGTGGCGATCCAGGGTGCCCAAACTTCATCTTGCAACGAATAATGCTGTTCGAGCACGACACAGTGCATGTTGGCGTGACAGCCCAGCTCAAACTGCTGAGGGTTCATGCCTCCCTGCACCCTGTTCTGCCATGATAGGTCTTCCATTGGCATTGGTTGGCTGCTTTATGATGCCAACGTACGCTGTTGAATGGTCCCAGCAACTGGGCAGCACACCATCAACCACACCCACCCAACACTGAAAAGCAGTAGCCCCGTCTGAGGAACTGCAGCAGCCTGCAGCATGGCTGCGGCGCCTGCTCAGTCCCCAAATGCTCTTACCACAATCCAAATTCAAACGGTGAGCTATTCTCAGCTCCTGGCAACTGTCCCAGCAGGGAGGGGGGGATGGATCTGTATCCTGCTGATCAAAGCTGCCTTGTGCATTTCAAAGCTGCCTTGTGCATTTCAACTGCAGAAGCTGGAGGAGAATTATGACCTGCTGACAAAGCTGACCAGCATCACTCAGCAGCTGGCAAAGCAGCCACAGCAGAACCCAGACCCACAGACCAAAGCCATGATGGACCAGTGAGTGCTGGTGTGGTGCTGTCCTGCTTTGCTGCTGGCATCAACAGCCATCGGAGCCACAGCAGCTGCTACTTCCAGTCCAGCCATGCCGAAAAGCTGACTGTTGAACATCTGCAGGCGTCGTTACTCTCGATTGGCAACAGCAGCAGCGGTTCCTGGCCTTGTTTTCGACCTCAAAGCTCTTTTCGACCTGCAAACCTGAACTCAGGACTGGGAGCTGTTTGCAGCCAGCACAGCAGTAGGGTAGTAGCAGAGGAGAAACTTCTTGTCGCTGTTGCTGCGTCATGGATGAACAGCTGCACCGTTCTGTCTGTTGATGTGCTGCTGGTGCAGATGGAGCGCGACACTGCATGACAATCTCATGCAGCTGGCGGGACAAGCAGATGCCAACCTGCCACAGCCGGCACCAGCAGCAGCTCCTGCCGCAGCACCTGTAGCAGCAGCAGGGGCAGCAGCTGGTACTGCTGGTCGGTGACGCTGTACTGCTGTGTTGACTTATTCACAGGACAGACTTTGTACAATAGGTAAGAGTGGTAATGCGCATGTAGCAACCTTGCAACAGCAAGCAGCACTGCCGTTAGACCTGTGTGCAGTGCAGTTCCCGCCACTCTGCAGCTCTGATCTGGTGCGGCTGCTGCTGCAGCACCCTGCAGATGTGGGCAGTCAGTGCCTGCACCCTACCAACAAGTCTTGTCAAGTAGGCACAGAGCGTTCATGTGGGTTGCTGGGCTGGGAAGCATTTGGCCACGCACAATATCTGTTGTGCAGGTTCACACTGCTGACGGGTGATGCCTATTCTGTACTTTCTTACTGCTGCAGGTATCTGATCTGTTGCCATTGACCTGAATGCACAGCGTGCAACTGGAATGTTGCAGCTACAGGGAGTGTTGTGTTTGCTTGTATCTAGCGCTGCCTGGGCTGTGATCAGTGCCGCAATCCAGCTGTTGCTGCAGCAGGAACCGTGAAGCAGCAGTATCACCATCACTATCTCCAGCGTGCCAGACTGGAGATCAGGTGGACTGGCTGATTTAGTGGCGACGGCAGCTGTCTGTTTATGTCACCAATACAACAAGGACATCCCCCACTGTGTATGTGCTGGTGTGCAGCCGTGCAGGCTGTTGTCGCTGCTGGGGCAGTTTTGGTGCATTTTCAGGGGCAGACTCTGTAAGGTGCTTAGTGTTGGCTCTGAAAGTGAATCAAGTGTGGATTCTATGGGTTTAATCGTCATACCCACGGGATGCTGAGTGCTGGCACACGTTGCTTGAGTGGTAAACCCTGAACAAGAGAACGGGAGGTGTGGGGTGACAGCCAAGTTGAAAGTGTGAAACCCACAGTGCAGAACCGCCGCGTCCACAGCACAACTCAAACCGTCCTTCTCACAATCACAATCACATCGCGTCTCCTATCTCCGTTCACTTGTAACCTAGCGCCCCACCTGCTCCAATCAGCCGTGCTGCTCCAGAGCTGGAGTCCCAGCGAAGTGTGCTGCGCTTTGTCCCTCGAACGCTTCTAGTCATGTCAAAGCGCAAGCCCGAGAGCGCCGCTGAGGAGCCCGTGGACACCAAGAAGTCCAAGAAGGTCAGTTTTGGAGACTCTGCTGCTGCTGCTGCTGCTGCTGTTCTGCAACCGTGCAACCCCTGTCTTTGGAACCAAGTGTACTGGTTTTCAGCAGCTTCTGCAGCATCTCAGTACTATTTGAGTCTGCCAAACTGCTTGGAAGCCATGCAAAGCAAGATCGTTGCAGCCGTCTTGGCAGCACTGGTGGCCACCTGAGGCAGTGTCAAGTTGCCTAGGCTGGCTACAGCAGGGGACTCGAACCACTTCAGACTGATATTCTCATGTTTTTCCTGGTGCTTTGTTTGCAGGACAAGGCCTCCAAGAAGGCTGAGAAGGCTGCAAAGAAAGCGGCCGAGGCAGAAGCAGCAGCAGCAACAGCAGCAGCAGCAGTGGCGCCGGCAGCAGAGGAGCCTGCCAGCGACAAGAAGCAGAAAAAGAAGGACAAGAGAAAGTCTGCAGCAGCTGCAGATGAGGAGGCCCCTGCTGCTGCCGCTGCTGTGACACCAGAGCAGCCCAAAAAGGAGAAGAAGAAATCCAAGAAGGACAAGCAGGAGGCAGCAGCAGCGGCCGAGCAGCTTGCAGATACCCCAGCAGCAGCAGAGGCCCCAGAAAGCGGCAGCAAGTCGAGCAAAAAGGACAAGAAGAAGGCTAAGCAGGCAGCAGCAGCCGAACCCCCAGCAGCCGAGACCCCAGCAGCAGCGGAGACCCCAGCCAGCAGCAGCAAGCAGGACAAGAAGGAGAAAAAGAAGGACAAGAAACGCAAGTCTGCTGCTGCTGAGGATCATGAGGCCCCAGTGTCAGATGCACCAGCAGAGCCAGCAGCAGCAGAGGCAGGGGACCAGGACGGCAGTACGAAGAAGAAGAGCAAGAAGGACAAAAAGGCAAAGCAGCAGGAGGAGCCAGAGCAGCAGAATGGCACAGAGTACCCACCAGCACCTGAAGAGCAGGAGGCAGGGGGCTCGCCAGACGGCAGCGCAGAGGAGCAGCAGCAGAACGGCGGCGCGTCTGAGCCTGACAGCAACGGCAAGGTAAGCGCTGAGCGATGGGCCCATGCATTGGTGTGCTGTTGTGGTGCTGTTTGTGCGCATTTTGCCATTCACACAGGGCAAGAGCCCCACGCATTCCTCTGGACTTGGTTCACAGTCCCAGCAGTGGTCAAGCCACTAAGACGCAGTGATCTGGGGTAGCCCTGTTCGGAGCTGCAAAGAACCCACAGCACCGGCAGCCATTCGCAGAAACTGCTGCTTGAGCAAATGCGGTGGGAGCTGGCGCTGCATTGTGACAGCTGTGTGTTCATGTGCACTTCATTGAAGCATGTGCTATGCTGTGCTGTCACCCGCATCGTTCTGTACTGTGCTGTGCGCTGTGCTGTGCTGTGCTGTGCAGGATACCACTGGTGCCAGGGCCTTCAAGCGTGTGAACGACAACGAGTGGCTGGACAAGAAGGGCAGCTGGAGCAACAGATACGAGGACACCTTTGGAGCAAGGTGCGTTACTCAGGCGGGCACTGTGATGGGCAGCTCCATGTGTATGTGCACAGCACTGCATGCTCACAGGGAGCAAGGGCATGTCAGCGGGGAAGTGCTCGCAGTACTGTATTACTCTACACCCTTAAACAGCTGGTCAACTTTGACCAATTGAGCACAGCAACTATCTTCAAAAGCAATAAGCTTCTGAATGCACGGACTGTGGTTGCGCCACTGTATGCACAATGCAAACAAGCCGCACACGCTCCACCAACCAGCGCATACTGCGCATCAGTAACAACTGCACTATTATACATCACGCTGCCATCGCTACTGTTGCTGCTGCCCCTGTTGCACCACTGCAACATGCCCTGTACAGTGACTGTGCTGGACAGGGCTTCTCAACAGCCTGACTCACTGCCTGTGCTTCTGCCCCCGCCCTGCCACTGCTGTTTCTCCCTGTGCTGTGCAGTGGCTGGGGCTTTAAGGCTCAGCAGGTGCTGGGTGCTGTGCGGGGCAAGGACTTCAGGCACGAGAAGACAAAGAAGAAGCGCGGCAGCTACAAGGGCGGCAACATTGACCCACACGCAACATTCTCATACAAGTTTGAGTCCGACGACGAGTAGGCAGATGGCCAGCCGAGGGTGGGATGTGGGCAGAGTGCATGGTTGGGCGGTTGTGGAGGTTGAGGCCACAGGATGGATCAGGCCATGACGTCTTGTGTGAGGGATGGTGATGTGTTGTGGTTTCTAACCCACCTTCGTGGTGGCAAGTAGGCGCGCTGTGTGAGAGTGTGGTCTGTGAGTTGTAGGTTGTCTGGGTCAGTGCTGTGGCCGTCCTGCCCACACACTTCAGTGGTGTTCATGAAGTGCAGGTGCGGGTGATGAGCTATCCGTATGCAAACTCCTACTACCGTGTTGTATGGGGGTGGGTGGCTGGTTTGTGCTCCTCGAACCACTCCCCTTGCAGTGATGCCACTGCTTGTGGATTTTGTGGGGAAGCGTGGGGTGGGTGTCAGCCCGTCCTTCCTGGCCACTGTCGTTGGCGTCAGTATGCTGGCGTTGCTGCAAGGCCGCTGCTGCGACCAGGCTTATGTGTGCGGTGCGCACATGCTTCTCCTGGCAGCAGATTGTGATATCGCTGTGCATGCAGAAGATTCCTTTCCATCCAGGCTCTGGGGTCTACCTGTTGTAAGGTTGCTGAAAGGCATGAGGAGATGCGCCGTGCCCAGTTGCCAGGTCTTTGTTGCCTTTGAATGTGCTGTCCATGATGACCATGCGCCCATACCCCACAGCAAGAACCGTGCTGCTTGGATATCCACGCGCTTTGTTGTACATGAATTTGCTGGACCGCACCAAGATGGAAGCATCTTCTGACCAGATCCCACTCTATTTGCACATAGATCCCTGGTGTGAGGATTCCTTTGAGCTGTTTTGGCCTTGCTGTTCGTTGCGGCTCGATTGTGAGGCCGATGGGCCTTGTCATCACTGCTAGGCCGTCAGCACAGTGCGCATGTGCAGCATGGCTGCAACCATTGCCAGTGTATGCATGGCGAAGGCTGCAGCGCCTGGTAGCAGAGCACAAGCTGCCGTATGGTGAACCTGAGCAGTACATGACCCGTACAGTACACCACGGTGGGCTGGATCGCAGGCCTGGTGCTGCATGGATGCGCGAAAATGCCGTTTTGGATGTGAGACCGCAAAAGCCTTCCAAGCGATGCAGATGTTACACTGTGAAAAGGCTGACAGCTGTCAGACTCCTGGCTGTCAACAGCTACAAAGAAGAGGCCACTGCTGCATGGGGTGTGCTGTACTGCCAAGCGCACAACATGCCTTTATTGACGAGGGGCCTGTGACTCGCACCGCATGCGAATTCAGCAAAAGTAAGGCTGTCCAGGCAGCAAAACAAGTGCAGATGCTGACAAAAAAGCAAACACTGAAGCCCAAGGGGGCGTGCAGCAAAATTGCGGCCAACAACTAGCACCATGCACGGGCAACCCAAAATCTGCCTCGCACCCATCCTGAGCCTCAAAGAAACCAAAATTGGCTCTTTCTCAGCACCACCACAACGATCAGGCACCCTAGCACAGGCTCAGGAACCTATTCAGAGCATCCATCAGCCTGGGGGGCCAGTGCTTGTTGTCCCGCACCCATGCAGGGTCCTGGTACCTGCTGTCAAATTCAACAGCTATGTCCCACTGCTGCTCGGCCCTCCACCGCTGGTTTGGCCGCTCTGCATATAGCACGGCTGCCAGTGCTGCATGAGTCTCAGGGTTGCCTCTGATGTCGACTTCTAGCCCATTCAGCTCTGTCAGGGCCTGGCTGGTGGAACCCTCCTGCAAGGCCAGGGGGCGGCGGCAGCAGCAGCAGCAACAATGTCAGAAAGGCCAGTGCTGCATGAGTCTCAGGGTTGCCTCTGATGTTGACTTCTAGCCCATTTAGTTCTGTGAGGGCCTGGCTGGTGGAACCCTCCTGCAAGGCCAGGGGGCGGGGGCAGCAGCAGCAGCAACAATGTCAGAAAGGCCAGTGCTGCATGAGTCTCAGGGTTGCCTCTGATGTCGACTTCTAGCCCATTTAATTCTGTGAGGGCCTGGCTGGTGGAACCCTCCTGCAAGGCCAGGGGGCGGCGGCAGCAGCAGCAGCAACAATGTCAGAAAGGCCAGTGCTGCATGAGTCTCAGGGTTGCCTCTGATGTCGACTTCTAGCCCATTCAGCTCTGTGAGGGTCTGGCTGGTGGAGCCCTCCTGCAGGGCAGGGGCCGGCGGCGGCAGCACGCAGCAACAATGTTAGCAACTATGTCACAAATGTCAGCAGCAACAGCAGCAGCAGCCATATGAAAGGTTTGAGGCCTCACTCATCCACAAAGATTTGGCCACCTAGCGACTGCATGATGTGAGGCTTGGCCTGAGGGGCCTACTCTTGCATGCTTGTGGGCACCCTCTGCACAACTGAACTCAACTCTATGAGTTGCCCGGGAGCTGCTTTGTTTCTCAAGGAGAGCTATCCAAAAAGTTTGACCGTAGGTTGATGGTGTGATGAGTGCTGGCCAGTTTGACGAGGCACCTTGCCAGTCACAGGACCCAGCTGTAGAAGGCCACCTTGGCATATGTGGGTGCTGCTGCAGTATCTCGCAGCAGTGTTGGTGACCACAAACCCATGCAGGCATTGCTGTTTTAAGCCAAGCAAGTCTGCACTTGCACATCTACCCTCCTGGCAGACCCCCCTCATCCCACCCGCAACCCCCACCCATCCAATCCCACCCCCAAGCCCCACCGTTGCCGTTCACCTGATACATGCACAAAGCCTGCCCCAGCCTGGCATACTCTGTCAAAGCGAGGTCCGGATGCTGCTTTACTACTGCTGAATAGCCCTGTAGCGCTGCTGCATAGTCCCCCTGCTTGAACTGACCCTCTGCTGCCCTCAGCTGCTGCAATGCTTCCAGTGCCTCTGTGGCTGTCACTGACGCCTGTCTGCTCCTGCTGCGGCTGCTGATAGGGTCAGCAGTCTGGCGAGCTGCAGTCCAGAGAATATACGAGTAGTGTTTGAAAGTAAAACAGTGCCATGTGACAGCTGAAAACATGCAAGGCAGGCGTGCAATCACATCATGTTGCTGTTCATGAGGCTCTGGCATTTGCTGGGTGCACAGCTCTGCTGAGCCCATTGCTCAGATACTGCAGGGCACACGCTGAAGAGCCATGCACAACCTAACAAGAGTCTGAATGTCATGCAATGCGCAGCTTCCAAGCACCAGTGCGCTGGTGTGCATGTCTGTGGTTGCTGAGAGGTGCAGCATGCAACTTGCGCAGCTTCCAGGCACCAGAGTTTTGGGAAGTGCATGTCACTACACCTGCCAAAACCAGCCTACCTCGTATCTGACCGACTGCGGGAGGGTCAAACCCAGCTGTAGCCCCTGGTAGTGTCGGCTGCACCATCCCTGCCTGCTGCTGCTGTTGGGGCTGGGGCAGCTGGGTGATGGCTATATGGGCGTGAGCTGGGCTGACTTGGCACAGCAACAGCACTGCTGTCAATCCTGCAAAGCCTGTTGCACCTGTGCTGAGGTGTGTATCTGTAGCTGCTGCTCTCAGCAAGAACTTGAGCTGCCTGCGTGCCACCCTGTCCTGTGCAGGCACACAGCAGCAGCACCTGGGCCCCCATTGCCGGCTCGATTGCGTCAACGAGCTCGAAACAACGTTCACGGCTCTCATCTCCACAGTCTGTGGTATCAGCAGGACTGCAGGTCCAATGCACAAATGGCCAGCTGGCTAGATCAAGTCTGGTGGAAGCGCGAACAGGTCATTGCCACGCCGCGATTTTGATGCCAATGACGACAATGGGGTGTTTGGCATGTCACCTAATCACCCTCGTGTGCTGCCAGGCTGGTCAACAAGTACACGTTGACCTTGACAGCTTGACTCAGTGAGGCTGTATACTTTGGTGCTTTACCCCATACCCCCTGCTTGAAGTTTATTTGGCTGACAGACCTGTGCTGTTGCATCATCAGCTGCAACATTATGCTCACTTGAGCCTGGCTGACATGCCATGCAATGATTGGGTACTAGCCAATTGACTGCACGCATATCTAGACACCTTTGCGAAACACATTATGTACAACCATGTGGTCAGACAAATGAATGCCTTCCTCAATAACCTTGACCATGCCTGCCTATGAACAATGAGACGGCCTGCATGTGCGAGTATACTTCAGTCGGCCAGGGGCAAGATGACAGAGGTGGCGTCCAAGGTCCAACTTTACTCAGCTGTTGTGTGTGGGCAGCAGGTGGGGATCCAACCCCCCTGTCACTTAGACAAGAACAAATTGCAGTTACAAAGGCGTGTAGACGCCCGGACAGGGCCAGCAGCAACATCGTATGCTGCCAGACCTGCATGCACACTGGTGCTGAAGTCATTCGAGTATCGCTAGTAGCCACTATACATGATGCACATACCAAAGTTTACGCCGCAAACTGCCATGCAGTGGCTGCTGCACGCCAAGGGGTGCAAGTCACACTGCATTGTCGCTGCACAGCCGCTGGCAGGTCCTGCAAGTTGGTTCACAGCGCAGCAGCTACAACGGCCGCACAAACACACCACGATAGGCCAGCCCCATCCAAACACCCGTCAACAGAAGCTACCATCAGAAAGGCCAACAGCCTATGTATGCCGGCCCCATCCAATTGATATGAGGTCGCTGGCATTGGGCTTGGCATGCCAAAGGAGCCACTCTTGTGCAAGGCGGCACTGGGCCAGCACAGCTGGCAGCCAATGCAAACAGCCTCACAGGAATGCAGGACCTGTGGCTGGCAGCGATGTTGGAAATGTCATGCAAACGCATGGTCCGAACAGTCTCAAGTCGCACACACTAGATCCCCATATGGGCGAAGAGCTGTCTTCGAGACAAGAGTTTGCCAGAGCTGGCAGCTGTGCTTTGCCCACGTAGGGTAGGGTCCGTGCTGACAGGCAAGCTGACAGGCAAGCCGAGCAAAGTCACTCTATGCAGCCCACACAAGGTACTCCCTAGTAGAGATGGGTGCACATCAGCCTCATGATCGCCCAAATGCATAGGTGCAAATAGGACAGGAGGGTGGCGTGCTTCTCAGCGCACCAACACATGCGCTGAACACTGCTAAGGCACATGCAGCAGACTGCACAGCAGCCAAGGCACCTAGCTTGAAAAGGAACGCACTCAAGAGGCACCGGGTCCTGGTTATGGGGACCTGGGATGCACTCAGCCCCAAGCCAGCTGGAAGTATGGAGCAAGAGACACACATGGAAAGGAGTGAGGTGCATAGCTGTCAGGGCGGCAAGCAGGGTGGGAGTTCAGTGCCCCCAAATCTCAGCATCTGTCAGCGTATGCCTGCGTCAACCAAACTGCATGCTGGCCATCATTAAAAACCCCATTAGGCACACATATGCACACCCAACACAGCACACAAATACACAAACCCCAGCAGTAAACCACCTGAAGCAGCAGCCATCCCACAGCAAGCCTCCTCAGTCTCTCAACCAGCACATACCAAATTGCACAAGAACAGCACACAACAGCAGCAGCCAACTCAACCGGCACTGAGTGCCATTGGTGTTGTCAGCATCTAGCAAGGTAACTGCTCAGTGCCTGTGCCTGGGTAGGCCTGCATCCTTGCCTTCAGAAGCGGCGGCATCCACCAGCAACTGCTGATCGCTCTTCACTGCCAGAGTGTCTGGCAGATTGTCCCAGCTGCCATGTGCCTTCTTCTTACCAGGCAGCAACCGACCAACGGCAGTGTCCAGAGAGCGCCTCTGCCTGTCATTCAGCAAGTACTCGTACACAGCTGGCACCAGGATAACAACAGCAGTGAACACCAAGGAGGCCACAAGGGGGATGATCCACCTGTCGCCGCTGCCCAGGATCAACAGCACACCAATAAACAGCCACACCTGCAAGAAAAGGCGGGAAAGGGCGGGAAAGGGGGGGAAACATCATGGAAGGTGGTGTGTGCATGTCAGCACATGAGAGGCACAATCACGGAAGAGTTCAGCTGCCCCATGCCGGCTGGAGCGCCTCACATGATAGAGCACCAAGCCCAGTACTAATGATGCCAGCCGTGATGCTGGCAGGATGTATTGAAGCCACAGCGGATGCAGAATATGCGATGTGCAAAGTGACAAACCGTAACACCATGCCCAAGAGTGTGACTCACGTGGTAGGGCAGGCCGATCCTGATGAAGTCTGCTGTCTTGTATTTGCCAGCTGCCATGACCATGAGGTTGCACTGGTAGCTGTACGGCAGCACCCAACCAGATGACGCACCCAGCATGCTGCAGTAGAACCAGGGAAGCACAGACAGGCAGAAAACAAACAGGGACTGTCAGATGGTGTGCATGGTGCAGTGTTACATTACCCAGCATGGTTGAGTACGCGCCAATGGCTTTACTAAAACATTGTGGCCCACAGTGAAAAACTGCTGCGTGGTTCATCCATCGCTGAGTGGCAGCTGTGGCACTAGCTGGAGGCTCAGGAACAGGGCTGCACAAACAGGAGTGTGATCATCACAAACAGGAGTGTGGTTTGAAACCCCAAGCGTCACTTACACAGCCACACTCATAATGTTGGCGCCAATGCCCAACTGTTCGGCAGTGGAGGAAGCAATGGGGTACATGATCGCTCCGGCGGCGTTGTTCGTAAGCAACTCAGACAGGATTGCAGTCACGAGGTAGATGCAGCACAGGGCAGCAGTCTGGCCACCAATCTTGTTGCCTGCAGGGACAGAATCAGGGCGACAGTCACACGTCAGCTGACAGGGTATTGTGTGCCAGGGCTGCTGCAGGCCACATCAATGATGCTTTGAAAGTCCAACTGCGGCACGTATCACACTGTCACGCCCACAAGCTGCAGCACTGCATGTGGTGTCCTGCCAACTGGAGAAGCCAATGCAGGACCAGGCATACCCAGCGTGCTCTGAGGCTTGCATGTCCTGCATCCCTGAGTATGCATGCAGCTGAAGGTTAGCAAGCCGCAGCTGCATCAGCTATGTGACAGTACTCACTCAGTGACACAAAGATGTCTGCAATGGCCTTGGCAAGCTTTGTCTTTTCCATGGCTGTGCTGACGGCAAAGGCAAAGGCAATGCACACCTGCAGGCGCAACACCATACACAAGCATGAGCCAACAACAACTGCGGCAGCCAGGCCAGGACGGCTCCTCCGCCTGGCCAGCTCACGTGACATATTTGTAAGCACACTTCTTGCACCAGTCCCAACGATTTGGCAACTACTGGCTGCTTGTAACAAGTTTCTCAACCAGCAGGCATCCTCAAGCCAACAACACCAGTGCACTTGGCTACCGGCCACTTCTTACATAGATGCTCCATTCCATGGACTCCCGAGCCTGGTCGGCTGACATGCACTTGAAGGCAAGCATCAGCCCAGCTACAGCCATAGAGGCCGGCCACAGGTGGATGAAGTCATTATTGATGGCGCCTCCGACGACCTGAGGAGCAGACACAGCACATCACAGCATGGACAGAATGGCAAGCCTCAGCACGCAAACCATTTGGAGAGAAGTAGTAATCCACAAGGTACTTCACCAGTCACTACGGCAGGTAGCCTCTAGAAATGGAAGCTGGCTCAAAACAGGCGGGCTATTTAATGCAGGAGCATGCAGGACTGAGGAGAGGGTATGCCACCGCCTGCAAGCCGTTTGGATGAGGCCAGTTTGTCGCAGTGCCGCTGATACCAGGTGCATTGCTGCCGGACAGCCACAGCAGGCTGCATGGGCTGTGTTGCACACACACTCCCGGTTGCTCGTAACAATCATAGCACTGACTAATCATGGGTCACCTACCTGTGTAGTCACCATGGCGATTGTGAGGATCAGGGCAATCCACATCTTGCTGCGCTTCATGGGGGAGCTCTTGGGCACTTCTGAGATGAGGGCAAAGGCGCGGTTGTTCTTGAAGTTCGCTAGGAACTCCGGGCCTGCCTCCACAATCAGCACATCTCCCTGCTTGAGTGACACCTCAGCAATGTTGCCAGCAAGGGGTTGACCTGCACAGAGAGCGACATGCAGAGTCATGAGCTTCAGCCACCATGTCAAACGGTGTAGTGGCTCGCTGGCTAGTGCCAAGGTGTGGGATCCCCTCCCACATCTACTGTACTGTACTGGTATGAAATGACTCAATTCATACCAGTACAGTACAGAAAGGAGCCCTTCCAGCATGGGCCTGCCACTACACTCCTTGCCATCCCTATTTCCCGGACTTCCAAGTGACGTGCCGCTGTGCTGCAGAGGCTCTGTGTGTCAGAGGAGTGCACCGCAAGCTTTTCATGCGCTCAAACACAGGACATGAGAACCAAGTGCAGCCATTCTTGATGGTGGTGATGGTACGGCCTGGTGCATGTCACAGTAAACGTATTGACTCGGGCTTGCAACACACCCCAGCGCTGCCTCACCTTGCCGGTGGATGCCCAGCACAGCTGCTCCGTATGTCTGCCTGAATTTGACGTCCTTCAACCGCTTGCCCACTAGCTCATTGTGTGACACCACAACCTGCAGGAACAGCCACAAAAGCAATGTCGTGCGCTTGCATCATAATGCCATGATGCCATCATCATGCCATGGTTAGTAACAGTGTTACATGGTGCGCCTCTATACATCATCCGTCCAACCTACCACGTGTGATCCGTCAAGAGGCAACAGGTGTTGACTCCAGCACAACATGATCAATGGGTTTAGGGGTTTAGAGGTTTAGGGTGGGATTAGAGTTCGACCCTGAGGGTGGGGTTGTAGGGGTTTAGAGGTTTGAGTTTTAGGGATTCGCGAGTGCTCACCTCAATCAGCCTCCTGTAGAGGATGTCTGACTGCAGCTTGGCCACCTGGTCAGCCTGCATATGCTCAAGAGTGGTGTACTTCTGGAGGTATGCCACACCATCAAGGTCACCTGCGGAGATGCAGAAAGCAATCACAACACAACCTCAGACATAATACGTTAGGAACTGTGTGCCAGGGAGCTTCCTAAAGTGTGATCAGGTCAGCAGGCGCAGGTCGCACATGTGCATAGTACGGGCGACAGACATGCAAACGCCCCATACTGATGCTGCCAGCAAGCTTGTAGCCTCAAATTCCCCCATGAGCCCTTGGCTCCCTTGCGCCGCAACCGGGTTGCACGGCTCTGCCATTTCAAAAACTGCAACTGATGAGCGGGGGCCCCAAGTCTGGCCGGCTGCCGGTGAGGCTCACCTGCAAACCACAGCACGTCTCCCTCCTGCAACACTGTGTCGTGGTCAACCACCTTCGCCGTGCTGCCGTCAGCATGCTCGATCTCAAACAGGTACAGCCCGTTGATGCCACGAAGACCGACCTGTGTGACACAGCACAGGACAGCACAACAAGAGAGTCTATCAGCTGTGGGAACTCGTCACAAAGTTTCCTGCGAACATTAATCAACCATCCAGCAAGCTGAGGGGCTGTGGGCACTCAACTATATCAGGCAGCCGAAGCTGACAGATGACAGCTGTGATGGGCTATCATGCCATGTCCAGCATCTATGCAACAATACTGTTGTATCACTACAAAGAGAGGCATAAGCTCACCTCTTTGATGCTTTTGCCGGCCTCCTTGGACTTCTTGCCCACACGCACGGCAGTGGTGAACTGGCGGGCCAAGGCCTCATCCAGGTAGCGGGGCCTGAGGGGGGAGCAGGACAACACGCGTGGAGAGAACCAGGACCCGTCAGCACATGCAAAATACCATGATTATGCCTGAAGAGCAGTCACGCTCATCAGCATTCCCTGCTTGTAACATGAAGAAACCCAGCGGAGCCTCCAGAGTCTGGCAAACTTTGCGGCCCTGCATCCAGCACCCAAAGACCTGCTGACCCAGACGCCCAACCCACAGCCCACTGCTTGTCAAATGAAGAAACCAGTAACGATCTGGCCCTGTAACGATCTGGCCCTGTAGCCAGCACCCAATAGCCTGACCCAGACACCCAACCCACAGCCCGCTCACTTCTCAAAGTTTGCTGTGAAGTCCCCCTTGGTGGGGTCAAACAGCCCTCCTGTGCTGATGACCAGCACGTCCTTCTCCTGTAGCACCAGGTCGCCCAGGCGGCCAGGCTGGCGCACCTTTGAGCGCTTGACTGCAATGACAGCTGCGTTGAAGCGCCCCCTGAAGCCAATGTTGCGGATGCTCTGGCCCACGATGGGGGAACCCTTCTTGATGGAGACCTGCGTGAAGGGGTGGTTTGATCAGCCAAAGTCAGTCAGCCACCATGCAAACAGGGCAGGCACTGTCGCCCACAGTATGGACCGCCGTCAACAGTCTACAAGCTGTTAGAGCCGTTCTGAGTGCAACTTTGTGTACTGTACGCCCTGAATTCAGAGTGGTTGCCCCAAGCCGATCAAGCACACCACTGCACCTACCTGCAGGAGAGTGGATGTGGGGTTGTCAGTGGCAGCCAGGTCAAAGCCCTCCTCAATGGTTGTAGCAGCAGCGTCCAGCAGCACATTGCCCTGCTTGCTGGTGTCGTGGTCGGAGGTCAGAATGACCAGGCCGTAGTCACGAGCAGCTTGCTCAACAGCCATGATGGACCCTGCAGGGGTGATGAGTGGGGGCAGACAGGCAGGCAGGCAAGAAGCTGGCTCAGCAAAGCTGAGGCATGAGGGCGGCCCTTCCTGTCTTGATTTCATTGTTCGGCCTAGTACAACCTGTCCAGTATTGTGTGTGCTGGACCTCTCCACCCAGACACTTGGTCACGGCAAGAGCTTGGTCAAACCTAACCAGCTAAAATATCTACCCGGTTAAACCCCAGGTGCTGAGCTCAGCCCCCACCTGTGACATACACCACATCTCCTGCCTTGAGTTCCACTTCGGGTGAGAAGGGCACGGCAGGGGCGTTGTTACGGCCCAGCGCAGTGAGCTGTAGCTTGCCGCCTGCCAGCCCACTGGCCTTGGCTGTCTTGCCGGCAGCGTGGGAGCCGTTGGGAACGTACAGTGCACTGTTGAGGTCGTCGGCAGCGTCATCGCCTGGTAGCACCCACTTGCTGAACAACAGGATGTAGGCCATACCCTGTGCACAGCAGGAACACACAGACCGGGGCCCGACCATCAGCAGAGCTGATGTTGGAGACGTGATGATCAACATGAAGGCTGGCTGTGTGTTTCCAGTATCAGATACTAGCTCGTAGATGACACCATGCATGGGCCATGCACTGCACCACAGAAGCTGTCCCCACCCCGATGAAGAGAACCACCCAGCGGTGAGAGATGCCACTTGTAACAGCTGTTTGAGTGAGAAACCCAAAAAATAAAGGCTGGCAGTTTGCAGACCGTAGGCTGTAGCTTCCCCAACAGACACAGCTGCAGCCCTAGGGCAGCCGGCACTCACCCAGATGGCATAGGGTAAACCCCAGGGTGTGATGGTGAAGAAGCTGAACACGTTGTCAGGGTTACTGGTGCCATACTTGGCCTCCTGGAGCCCGGCCACCACCAGGTTGGTGGAGGTGCCGATCAGTGTGCAGGTGCCTCCCAGCACGGTGGCAAAGGACATGGGGATGAGCAGCTTCTTGGGACTGATGCCGCACCTGCGGAGTCGAGAGCAGTATTTGCATGAAGTGAGCCTCGAATATAGGCAGAAATAAGTGACAAGCAGCCTCAGGGTGCAGAATGTGACGCAGAAAAAACATGCATTTCAAGATGGCTGGTGCATGACTTGAGGACACTGACTCTAGGCTGGCACCCTGCACGCATGGCTACTGTGGTGTGCACTGTCCAAGAGTACATTCTTTGCGCATGTTTTGCGTCGACAGCGCACCAACGCAAACATCACGCTGAGATGACATGAGCAGGCAGGCAACGCTGGGGGAGGGGGTGTCCAGCACACATCTTGACTGACAGCCTGAGGGCTGGGAACACTGGCCCCAGGTTGAGCTCACCTCCTTCCCCAGGAGATCAGGATGGGGATCATCAGCGCCACGATGGGGGTGTTGTTCAAGAAGGCAGACGCCAGCATGACAGGGATCATCATGCGCACCTGATTGGCCACAGCGACATGTTGAAAGGTGCAGCAGGTAGCCACAACACATTGATGCACAGCCAAAAAGCCAGAAGGTCTTTACTCAGGTTGTGCCAGGAAGGGATCAAGTCAAGTTTTGATCTGAGACTGCTTGCTGGCAGGCTCTTCATGTTCCCACACCCCTCAACCATTCAGCTCTGAAGGGCAGCATGCCCCTGCACCGGCATGTTTTTATGTTGCCCAATAGTAAACTCAACACCCCCAAACCAAGGGTTGAATTTCAGCCACCCTTGTGTAACACCCACCCACTGTCCTGTCCTGGCATTCAGGCATGTCTTTGCAGGCACCACAGCACACGTAACCCTACACCCACATGCCTTATTCGAACAGCACTGACCTGTGCCCAGAAGGTTGAGCTAGCCTTGCCCAGCATGAAGTTCATGGCTAAGTCCAGGCCACCTGTTTGCGTGACCCCCTCAGCCACCACGTACAGCATCATCACAGTCAGCACTCCAGTGTTGCTGTAGCCTGCACGGCAGACACAGCAGGGGGGTGCGCGGCAATGTGTGGTTGTGTGTGACAGGGTTGTTTTGCGACAGCGAAGCACACACAGAGTGGACGGCCTTTTGAGCGGCTGGCAGGAACCAGGTATGAGAGTGTGCCTGGAAGGTTGGATGGGCGACATAGAATCACAGCACTGTTCAAAGGGGTCTGGGCCGGCACGTTGCATAACAGCATGTTGTGGGCCCACCGTGGGCCCAGGCTGGGAACTGGCTGACCAGCCTGGCACCTCTGGGGTCTTTCAAAGCGGCCAGAGGGCTGGTCGGCCTTCCAAAGAGCCTCAAACTGACTTCATTTTGTTTTTAAACTTATAGGTAGAGCTTAGCGTGTGTGCGGTGCCCATGCAACAAACCTCTTACCTGCAGCAGCGTCCCTGAGGGACAGGATGCCTGTGATGATGAAGAGAGTAGTCATTACTCCGAACACCAGGTCTGGACCGACCCAATCGAATGCCATGATGATCAACCTGGTCGCAGACGGACACACATGCAGACACAGACAGAGACAGCAGGAAGGCAGCAGCAGCAAGCATGGAACGGTTTGTGTGGAAAGCGTTCCTGGGGTCCAGCTAGCAGTCCCATGCATTGTACGTTCTGACAAGCCCCAATCAACAGTATCCGAGGGAGGCGAGGTTGCGTCCATCAGCAGGCAACCGCAGAGTTCCATCTTAGGCCACGAGGTGCGCAAACTCACGATACTCCAAGGACGGCGGCCACGACGGCCCCTTGCCATCCTATCGTTGCCATTTTGCGTTCTTGTGCCCCTCTTGGACAGGCGGATTGGGGATGTCTTGTTCAAGGGCTGACGACCACAGTGCTCTGCGGTTAGAGTCTTGAACTGTACGCACAAACTTGCACACCTGTCAGGGATGGCTACTGCCGGCGGGTAAAAGGCGTTCCGTTCCTGGAAGCGTTCCAAAGGTTTTAGGTCATACCAGTTCGGAGACCTACTATGCAAAAACAGGGTCTCAAATTACTTTTACGGTTGTGCGTGTGAAACCATGGCTTGATGGAATTTTCCGACGTAGCCCAAAAACTGCCCAAGATCCACGTTCCACTTCCCTGGAGAGTATCTGGGGGGGCCTTGAGTACTTGATTGAAACACATTCAAGTTTCATGTCACATTCTTCTTCAAGTGCCCTCAAGTGTTCTCCTCCCCCATGCCTGATTACCTGGTGATCATTTGGACTTCTTGTTCTTGCACTCATTATGCCATGCAAGCACGTGCTGATCGCCTGCAAGCACGTCAAACCTGCAGCCTGCAAAATAGCATTATAGCTTGACATAGAGCAGCTGAGTCTTTCCACGCCTGGTAGCTTGGGTTTTACAGCGGCAAGCAGACTAGAGCCAGAGTGCCAGCATCCCCAGCTGGCGGGTGAGATTCGATACCAAGGCACCCAACTGTGCAGCTGATAGCCCTGATCTCAGCTTGCACAGTGCATGCAGCAGCTGCTGAGTCCGCAGGGACTATTGCCACACTACGTTCACGCTTCAGAGTCCCACAATTGTGCTTGCAAGCTGGCAACACACCACAGGCACCCCCCCCATGTCGCAGCGTTCCATCAGTGGCTACCTGTTACTGGCAAAGAATGTTCCACTGCTTTGTGAACACCTCTTGTGGAAGGTGCTCACACGTGCCATGACAGGGGCAGTTGGGTGGCAGGGATTGCAACACGGTCAACGCAGAGCACACTTTATTCAATCAGCAGTACCCATGGGCTGCTTCTGGCTCCAACTGGCTCCAGCTAGCCAGCGTTCGCCGTAGAGGAATAAAGCCATCTGCATTGGAGCAATCCCCTGGGTCTGCTGCTGCTGCTGCTGCTGCTGCTGCTGGTCACTGGTGTCCTGAGGCTGCTTTCAGCTGGCTGAACAGCTCCATGTAGTGTACCATCAGTCCAGGCGGTCAAGACTGCCGCAGTGCACACAGCATTGTGTAGCGCATGGTGATGGCCATAGACTCAGTCAGGCTCAGCCAGCTCAATCAGTCAGGCTAGCCGGACACGATGGTTCATGCTGCTTGAATTCACAGCAGAACATGTGAGGCTTCACTGACCTGGTCGTGACTTTTCAGTGCCTCATGCTACACACAATTGGTCAGCCCTGCCTCTGCTTGTGGACAAGCCCAACAAATGGCCTGTACTGCTAGTGCCACTATCAACTTTGGTGCAGCAAAGCCAGCTCTGGGCTGCAGGCTGCTTGGTGCTGTCGGTCGTGAAGGCTGGGACGGTTTCATGCCTCTGATGTGCGTCCACGTGCCTCAGCCTTGCAGTCGACACCTGCAGGTGACAGGTGGCTCACGACTTTGCTTGCATGGTCAACAATGTGAAGCTCAGCTCGCACAAATGTTACAGATTCAAGCTTCTATGACCCATGCTGTCTTCCTTTGATGATGTGGGATATACGAACGACCAGCAACAACGAGTTTCATAGTGCGGTAAGGTGTTCGTACCCCTGGGCTGAACATTCACCACAACGGACCTACAGTGGTGAACTGGCGTGTTCAGCGAGTTTTGACGCTTTCCCAAGGTTTTCGAACGTTTGTTCTTGGTGGACTGCGAACGTCACCCTGATTTGTCACTTGAACATGCAACTGTCGGTGTCGGAGCCACCTCCTGGCCATGAACAGGGCTGCAGCGGCCATTTGTGACTCCAGTTGTGGCTACATTTACCCCTTGAGAACAGACAACCGTGCTCCACCCACAAACCGTCTAGGCTGATCGTATGTGCTCTTGGCAATGGGCTGGAAATATTTGTGTCCGGCTTGGCAATTAGCTTTCCTGTTGTTGTGCTGCCTCCAAGCAGCCAGCGCTTCAGCAAGGTCGCTTTCGGTGCCAGGGCAGGTGACGATTTCATCAGCCGGGTAGCTCGCGCAGTGCGTGTTGTCCTTTGTAGTCTCCATGAGAGGTGTCGAGCTGCATTTCCTGTCTGCCTGTGCAGGCTCTGAAGATTTGCCATGCGTCAACCACGGACTTCAAACACTCGCTTCTGACTTTGTCTGCCCTGAAGTGGCAGGTGCGATGATACAGCGCATGATTGCCGGATGTGTGCACATGCGCAAAGGTCTAGCAGCCCTGGGCCGTACGTATGTTGCCGCCATACGAACACTCCACACATCAAGGTGACAGGCACGTGCTGCTGCCCTGCCTGGCATGCAGCTGTAAAGGCCTTCGTCTACATATTCACGAGCCATTGATGCCAATAACTTCAAGGGCTGATGAGCACTCCAGGTGTTCAGGCCAGACGCTCGCCTGGTCAAGTAGGGAACATGTAGTGCATGGGGCGCTCGTTAACAGACAACCAAAGTCCTAGCTCGCTGGTGTCTGCTGCTTTTGCAGGCTGAGTACTCCAAGTCCCCCTGGGACTGCTGCCACTGTGCTGAAGACAGCTCCCACAGTACCTGCGGAGGTGCCAGATCATGCAAGCATATGCACATGACACCAGAACACCAACCTGTCAGTGCATGGACGGATATGTGTACAACCCAGTCACACACGGTTGTGAGGGTGGGTAACCACGCCACTGCAGTATCATATGCTGGCAGTACTGGTGTACGCTGCAACAAGTACTGTCAGATATAGGCAGCCGTAAAGTGCGGGGCAGCTCCAATTTGCCTGCATGATGTATGTTGGCGTTGGGGGCACTGCCCTGCCAGCCTGGCTGTGCATAAGCTGACTTGTGCATGGTGGTGCTGGGCTGCCCTCTTAGGCTGAAATAACCAGACTCATGCACTGTGGTGCGCTCCCGCCTCACCATACACTGTTGAAGCCGCAAAAAATTGAGCCAATCGCACTTGTGCTGTTGCCAACTTATGTGCACGCAGATGCCATGCTCGCGAGGCCCGCTCGCTCCCTGAAGCAGGTCAACCCCACCTGCCCTCCCGGCTGTGATCCCAGCGGGTGTGTGCTGGACTCCACCTCAGGCGGCTACAAGTGCATCTTTTGCCTCGGATCCCTGTTGCTCAACACCGCGAAGGGCACCTGCGAATGCCCAGCTGGCAAGTACGGTGGTGATGACACATGTGCCGACTGCTGGAAGGCCCACTACTGCCCTGGAGGGACGTACACAGGCCCAGGGACTCCTCCTAAGACGCCCTGCCCTTCCAACATGACCACCACAGGGCGCCGCTCAAGCAGCATCAGGGCATGTGGTGAGCATACAAAGTGTTGCGCACTGCGCCCTGCCCTGGCAGGGCAGGGCCTCTGCACAACATTCCAGCGCCATCGCTGCTGCCACGGTGTTGCATGTGGTTTACCTGACATGCAGCAGCGCCACAATCTGCGACAGCAGCATGATAAAACACCAAGACAGTATCGAGGGTGTGCCTACACGTGACGTGTCAAAGTTGTGTGCATGCCTACTGCTGACCCTGCCTGCTTGGCATTTCCTGCTGCTGACTCTGCTGCCTCATGTGTCGAATGCAGTCAATGCTGCCGGCACCTCTTACGATGTCGACGCTGCCGGCAACATCATAGTCACAGCCTGCCCCGAAGACACTTACGGCCCTGGAATGAAGAAGCAGCGTTCATGTGTGCCATGTCCCCCAGGCTACACCACAAACGGGGCGACTGGCCAGATCACCGTTGCTGCATGCGGTGAGAGTCACGCCCCAAGTTGGCGGTGCTGTCACAGCCACTCGCAATCAGCCTTGCTGCTGCTGCTGCTCTAGGATGCCGCGTGTCAGCGCGCCACTTGTGAACTGTGATGCTTCAGAAGCAGACATGACTGGGCGGCAACAGTGTCGGGCCGCCCAACACGGCTTGCTTCAGTGCAAGTCACTGAGTGGGGGACACAAGGTTGGAAGCAATAGCTCACGTGATCACCCCAGAGGCAACTTGGGTGCTATGCAGTACAAGTGCTGTGATCACCCTGCAATCTCTGGTGCCAAAAAAATGGTGTGATGTGTTTCTGCTGCTGCTGCTGCTGCCGATGCTGCTGTGTCTGCCTTTTGCTCAGTGGTGCCTGAGGGTTACTACCTGAAGGCTCCTGGTCAGGTGGCCCTCTGCCCGAAGGGGGAGTACAAGTCCGGCTTTGCTGCAACTGCATCATGCACTAAATGTGGTGTTGGGGCCACCACACAGGCAGCGGCTTCAACCAGCAAGGACGACTGCACCATCCTGCTGCCCTCATTCTATGCTGACTCCATGGTTGGAGTGGCAATCAACAGCACCAGGAAGTGCCCGCAGAGCTTTGTGTGTCCAGGGGGCGAGGTGACGGCTGCCTTTGACCCCACCAATCCCACAGCCACCACCGGTACCACAGTGTTGCAGTGCCCTGACGGTACCTACACCGAGACCATCGGCGCCTCATCGACCACCGCGTGCAGTGAGTTGCAGTGCTCTGTTGCCTGAGGCCCTAAGTTAGGACATGACAGGCTGCACTGCGGCACCACTCGTCAGGCCCCTTTGGGACGTTCTGCTGAGCTTGTAGTCGGGCTGGCTGCTGAGCAGATGCAGCATTATGCTGAGCGCTCCGACAAGTGGCCACATGGTTGCTGATTGATCGCACTCCTAGGAGAGCATAATCAACCTGGCTGCCCCGACATCACCATGATGATCTGCGTCATGTGTGTCAAACTCCATGCTTCCCTGCCTGCCTTCCTGCCTCCCTGCCTCCCTGCCTCCCTGCCACATTGCCTCTTGACGTTGTTTCCGCAGTGACCCCCCCTGGCTTCAAGACCGTCAATGGCGTCACCTCTGCATGTGCAGCGGGCGAGTACAGGCCCGAGTGGAAGCCACCCGCTGCTGCCAGCGCCTGTGAGCTTTGTGGAGACAACATCAACTCAACTGCTGCTGAGCAGCTGGCCCTGTATGACACTTCCACTGGAGAGCTCAGCACTGTGACCGTGCGCGCAAGTGCTGCAAGCTGCTGTAAGTCGTGATATCGATGCCTGCTGCACCCCGCTAGTGGCCCGGAGAGTGACTCTCTCATCATGATACGGCTGAGTGCCAAATGTGGTGTGTGGGGTTCTTATCTTTATGCCGTGACTGAGAGAGAGATGCAGCACTTGAAAGACTGGCAGGTGCTCACCTCAAAAACACGATGCGTCTGATTGTCGTTCACTGATGGCATCAACAAAACATGCACATCAGCTGCTTCAATTATGGCAACGAAGACAAGCCAATGATGGGTCCATCATGTTTTGGTGGTTGACTCACTGCTTGACTCACACGATAATTGATGCTTTAGTAACCTGGTGTGTTTTGTTGGCTGCTTGCCCTCTTGCAGACATCAAAGCCGGGCAGGGCATGTACTTCAGTGCTACCACCAACAAGTACTACGCAGTCAACTGTGACAGCAACAGCTACGGTGTGCCAGCCCTGACCTACGGTCTGGCAGCACAGCCCTGCCGTGACTGCCCTGGCGGCATGCAGGCGAACTCTTCCCTGCCCAACAGTGCCGCGCATTTTGTGTCGCATGGTGGGGGCCTCCAGGGCTACACCAGCCCCAAGGCGTGTGTCACTAAGGCTGGGCACGGGTATGACGGGCGTGTTTCCAATAGATGCCCTGCCGGCTCTTTCAACGCTGCTGGCAACTACGACACCTGCAAGCAGTGCCAGACCGGCCTCAGCACTCCCTATGATGCCGACAGACAGGTGTCTGTGGACAATTGCATGCTGGCACGCGGGTACGGCTTTCACGACAACACCATTGTGCCCTGCCCAGTGGGTGAGTTTCCTGACTCCTGAATATTTGGCTGGCACACTGCAGTTTGTTCTGGCAGATATGTGTGCAGTGATGCATCAGGCCACCCGTGGTCAGCGTGAATGTTGACGTAGGTTTGACCATTTGCAGCCTGCAGTTTGAATCTGCCTCGCATGTGCCAAAAGAAGGTTTGTACATCTACCAAACTGTCATGCCGCCAGCTGTTTGTTCGCTGCATCAGGTGGGGGGTGTGGTAGTGTAGCATGCTAGACATGCTCTCCCCTTTGAGCGCCAGTGGTGCTCCATGGTGTAGTTATTTACTTACTTTGCTGCATGTGTGTGCCTGCTGCCCCGCCCACCCACAGGCACCTACAATGCAGACCTGCGAACCAACACCACCGCCCCATGTACCCCCTGCCCTGGCCACCTGACCACCACGCAAGCTGGTGCCGAAAGTGTGGATGATTGCAGCATGTGCGCTGCCGGCTACGGTGGCGGAGACTGCACCACGCAGTGCGGAGGCAGCCAGCCTACCTTTGGCCCTGCTGGCAGGGACGTGGGCTCTGCATGCGAGGTCTGCCCTGTGGTTTCCTATGGCTTCTTCTTTGACTATCTAGGCATCAATCGCAACTACACCCCCAATGTGGTGGCACGGCCTGGTGCCTCCTCACTTGGCGACTGCTTGGCTGAGTTTGCACAGATTGAGGACGTCGCGTGGTTTATGGGGGGCTCAGTGGACATGGCGCATGCTGCTGCCAGCACCTTTGAAAGCTGCGTGGCTGCCTGCAAGGAAGATGCTGCTTGCGAGTACCTGACGTTTGACTACGTGGCACAACAGTGCTTGCTGAAGACCTCCGCTTCTGCTGCCAGCGCAAGGTAAGCCCGCAACATTGGGGGAAGGGGTGTTACAAGTCAATACTTTTGCCGTTGGGCGGTTTCCCCAAGACCCTCAACCCCTCCCTAAACACTAAACCCTAAACCCTAAATATGGAACACGTGTTTGCTGGGGCAAGGGAAGATTTACTAGACGTTGCTCAGATATCGCAGAAACCGCACTTGGTGTAACCATGCTGCAGCAGGCTCAGGTCATGCTCAGTTGTGTGTGCCCTTATGAATGTGTGGGTGATGGGACAGCCCTGCAACACGTCAGTGACGGAACCACAAGGCCCAGCCTAGCAACATGCTGCCTGCTGTTTGTTAGTTGAAGTTTTGTTCGGCCCCAAGTATCCATAACGCACCCATGCACCTTGCCACGGTATCTGGTGCATGCCGGCTGCCGTGCACTGAGCTGCTGCATATGCATGTGTTTTGATTTTGTCTGGCTGCAATGTGCAGTGGTAGTGTTGTGGGCTACAAGGCCGTCCTTGCTGTCGAAGCCACTTCTGGCAGTGTCAACAATGCAAAAGCCCTGGCATCCGGCTTCTACACCTTTTGGTGGGGGCAGGCATCAGGCATCGGGACTTCGTACGAGTCTGTCGCAACGACCAGCCTCCACGCCTGCTTGAGCGCCTGCGACCGAGACCACAGCTGTGCTGCTGTGGCACTGACAGGCGCCACTGCTGCGGCTGCACCTATCGCATCCTGCAGCCTCATCAGGGGCAACAACACAGTCGCCACCTTCAAGCCCAGCGCTACCAGAGTGGTGCCAAC
The DNA here is from genome assembly GCA_007449985.2 of Desmodesmus armatus. Taxonomy (NCBI): domain Eukaryota; kingdom Viridiplantae; phylum Chlorophyta; class Chlorophyceae; order Sphaeropleales; family Scenedesmaceae; genus Desmodesmus; species Desmodesmus armatus. The sequence continues at coordinate 327,816 of VIIQ02000600.1, forward strand.
CCGCCAGCTGCTGCCTCCCGGTGGTGGTATCGCTGGTGATGATGCTCCGCCACCTGCCAACACTCAAGGAGGTGGGTGCCTATTTTCCCACCGAGCACACATGTTGTGCAAATACACATATCACTTGCTGTGCCAGATTTTACAGTTGGCATTGTCTGCATCGAAACTTTGTACGCGACTGTGGGCACTGTTCAGTCGGCTTTGGCAAAGTCGCGCCTGTCGCAGTCGGCTTTGGCAAGCCGCGACTGTCGCAGTCGGCTGGCGACAGTCGCCGCAACTGCCAGCCGACTGCGACAGCCCCAGCTAAGCCAGGTACCGTAACAGTCGCGACTGCAAGGAAACCCTAGTCGGCTGTAACAGTCGCATACAAAGTACGGATTAATAAGTGTCCTTGTGATACTGGATTTTAACCAAATTGTCGCCTTGACCTGGCGTACGTGCCAGCCTAGTGTCAATAACATATGCTGTACCTCTGCGTGCACTTGAGTCACCGCGACGCTCTATGCAGCATGCTCTGGCCTCCCTCACTTTTTGCCCTACTCTTTGGCACCTTACAACTCCTCACAGCAGCATACAGTGTGGGGGTTCCTTGTCGCCCCTGAACCCTAGGTCTGACTGGAGGCCAAGTCATGACACAATGAAGCTGATGGAGGCCAGGCAGGGCATATGCCGCAATGCACTGTTACTTGAGATCTTCACCAGCCCGGCAATCGCAGTGCGCTAGGATGCAGCGCTGCACCCTTTGACAATTGCCTCAGTGTGGCACACTTCCTCAACTGAATCTATGTTTCCCTTTCTGCTGCTTGCCTGTCATACAGTGTGCTTGAAGTATCGCATCGATACTATTGCCGGTGGCGGGCCCACTGGCACCTGGGGCATGGATGAGCTTGATGCTTTATCCGCAGACCTCCCTCAACCATTTGGCCTTGGCATTGACTCCCAAGGTGGGGCGACAGACATTTACTTTGGCACGATGGACAGCAAGATCTTCAAGTTGTACCAACTCCCCACTGGTCGTTGGCAGTTGAAAAGGTTTGCTGGCAACGGTCAGCAGCCTACAGCCCTGCCTGGAGCAGACGCTCCCGCACTCACTTCCCCTTTGCGTTGGGCATGGGGCATCACAGCTCATGAAGGGAGTATCTACTTTGCTGACTGGTTCTATGCCGATGCCGGCTCTAAGTATGGACTGATCCGGAAGGTGGACGCCAACGGCATAATGAGTGTGTTTACGTCAGACCTGAACGGCCCCAGAGGGCGGCTGGTGTTTGATGCGGACGGGAATATGTATGTGCTGGATGAAGTCAGTTACAGCCAGTACACAATTGTGCGCTTTGACGCTGGCACCAAGGCCAAAAGAACAATTTGCTCATTTGGAAACCCGCTTGACGACATGGTGCTGAAGGATGGGATGCTGGTTGTTACACACGACTGGTAGGTCAAGGGCATGTCTGGCACCTCTCACACATTTGCACTTTGCTCAGACACCAACCTGCGACCGTGGCCGCAACCTTGAAGGCTTGGCGCAAGCCCTGCTTGTTGTTCAAGCACAAATGTTGACCGCAAAAGCAACAAGTTCCTCCATGCCTCAAGGTGCAGCCCCACAAAAATTTTTATGCCTTTTATGTCACACAGGTACAAGATCATTCAAGTTGACATATCTGACCCAAGCACCTGCAAGTACACCACCATCGTTGGCAAAGTGGGAGGGTGGCCTGGCTTCACAGACGTGTGCTTGCCAACACGGGCGGCGCAATCGCAAAGCCTATGGGTGTCGACTACGACGCACACGGGAACTTGATCATTACAGAGGGTAATATGGGTAACAACATGGGCAACCGCATTCGGCGTGTGATGGCTCCTGCCTCGCGTTATGGCGGCTACATCTACAGCATTGCTGGCACTGGCACCACTGGCGAACTCACACCCGTTGAAAGCAGCGCTGATGCACTGCAAGTGCCCTTGCGCGACCCAGCGTATGGGCGAGTGGCATCGGATGGTCTATCATATTTGCAGACCGGGACAACAAGCGTATACGCCGGATGACTTGTACCGAGTATGCGCCACCATCGGTGTGTGTGAGCATGCCCAACAATGTCACTAATGGGGTCTGGCCAGACACATGTGCTGGTGCGGCGAGCCAAGAGGCATGTACTGCAAGCTGCCACCCAGGTTACAGAGGGATAGTGACTGCGCAGTGTGGCGCCGATGGCATGTGGTCTCAGCAGGGCACGTGCGATGCAATTGGTAAGGGTGTGGACGTGTTTTTGGCTCGATTTGGACAGGAATGCCAGTGGGTGCTCGGCATTCCTTGCCGTCCATATCTGCTCCTGGCATCCTGCAGATGCTACCTTACCGCAAGCGTTTGTGCATATGATCATCACACAATGCCCCAGCTGTCCCAATCGGGAGTGCGACGTCAAATGTGATGTCAACAAAGTATGTTTTCAACGTCACCCCCCCCCCCCGACTGCTTTTCCTGTCTGCAGCCGACGCATCCTTGGCCATGGGTGAGGCATGCTCTGCAGCACAGGAGTGTGTCTCGACAGGCTGCCTGCCTGCCGACCTTATCAATTTTTCTTCCTCGCTCTCCAATGTGGCAACAGGATGTAAGTCACCTACAGGACATTAGGATCACCATGAGCCCAGCAGCCCAGCATGGACGTACCGTATGTAAGAAGCACAAACTGGAAAGTTGACCGCTCCGTGTGCCTCATTGCGGTTGCAAGCATTGTGCAGGAGTGCCAGGCATACCTCCCTGCTATCACTAGCTGTTGCAACACAAGTTTGTGTGTGATATGCTCTTGTCGTGCAGGCTGTGCACGCATAGGGGAGCCTGCACCATACGGACAACCCAATCAGGGGTGTTGCTCAGACATGAGTGGACTTGTTGGTGGCGTAAATACATGTGGTGAGACAACTTGTCTTGACATTGTGGGCCACACACAATGCAACTGCAGACAGCAAAAGCGTCTTCAGAAGGGGTTGATGGGCGGAGAGATGTAGGGAGATGGCATGCGACACCGTATTGACTTTGAGCCTGGCAGCAGCCGCTGCCGCTGTGTGACACACCTACCCAATGGAACAGCTTACAGACCTTGGGCGCAAGCTTTCAAAGCTGAGACAGTCTTTCACTCTCACTGTCCCTCTCACTCCCTCTCTTTTTCTCTCGCAAACTGCAGTGTGCACCATCAAGGATGGCCCTTCTACTGGGTACGGCCCATGCTCAACAGCACAGGACTGCTGCCAGGATACCCCGGGTGTCACACGAGCATGCATGGGTAACCATTGTGAGTGTTGTTGCCAAAGTCAAGCCTGCAACACGCTCAATCGTGTTGCAGCAGCAGCAGCAGCTGCAGCAGCAGCAGCACTGTATACATGCTTCCACACAGCGCTCGCATCAGGCTTGAGCCTTGATCTGCATGTGACATCCATCAACACATGTCTATTTGCCTGGCCTCAGTGACTGAACAAGTCCAACACTGAAGGCTGCAGCACCACTCACTTTTGCAGTGGCCTAATGGGCTCAGCCCTTAGTAAGCCTTACATAATGGCATTGTGACTTGCTGACCCAGTATATTGCCAAAGGCCGCCCACTGGCAGTGCGCTGCATATCCAATATCTCCCTCCGTGGTTCTGGCTCATTTGCCTAATGCTGCTCAAGCACACCTGCAATTCACCTACATACTCACTCTGAAATGATATTTGACTCTGCCGCCCAACCTCAACGCACGCAGGCTGCCGGGCAACTGGATCCTATTGCAACCCAGGGGACGGGTGCTGCAACGGAGCATGCCCAGGATACGGTGCCGCATGTAAGCATAGCTCCTCCTGCGTCTTGTTGCTGTTGTGACTCACGCATGGCATGCGTGTGAGGCTGGTTGCCAGCACAGGAATCAGTGCAGGCCAGATGATGCTATGTGCTTGATAATACAGAAGGCGTCACATGTACACTGACAGAACTTTCTCTTGCTGATGTCCATCATGCACAGGTCCATAGACATCTCCCCCAACAAGACCGATGTGCCTCCAAATGATCTGTACACCACAGAGCTTCTGCTGTTGGCAGCCATGTGCATGCACAAAAAAGCCTGCTGAGCACACACAGTGTGCACACAGTGTGCCACGTGGCTGCCGCTTCTGGCAGCCCTTCATTTGGTGGGTGGGTGGGTGGGTGGGTGGGTGGGTGGGTGGTGGTGGGTGGGTGGGTGGTGGGGTGGGTGGGTGGGTGGGTGGGGGGGGGGGGGGGGGGGGTGGGGGGGGGGGGGGGTTGGGGGGGGGGGGGGGGTCGGTGGGAGGGGGGGGTGAGGACATCCTGGTGGCCACCTTGTGTGTGGTTCTGGCATTGTGTGCTTGCGTTGACTAACCAGAAGGTTCAGGCGGTGCACGCCACCTAGTACAGATGCCATTTGCAGGGCCATGCATGGCATGCACGTGCAGAAGTGAGGGGCAGGGTGTTGCAGTCGGCTCAGCTCATTCGCACTCCCTTGCACGGCTGCAGTAGTTCTCTCAGGTAATACTCTCAGAGTTGTCCACCGGGTGGATGTCCTGCGGGGAGCTCAGGGTTGCAATCATGGCATCTGGAAGAGATTCAATGTCAAGTTCAAAGCTACCCGCTAACGTTCGCCGCAAAGCATCAGCTGGGCTGTGGTTGCAACGTGTGAGTAGTAGCTGTTGTTTGTGCCATGCGGCCCTGGTCTTACCATTGACAGTTTTTTTCTGAACTGGAGGTGCAAACCCTTCCATCCCTGCAAGTGTCTTGGGTTTTTGTATGTGTACACATGTATGCGCAGATGGCTGGTCGCACCTCTAGGACACGGTGCCTGGGGGGGGGGGCACTGCCCGGGGCCGGAGGCACAATTGGAGACAGCACAGGACACCAAATGGTGTGGTGGTTTGGCTGCTGCAATGCACCACTACATAGGCGCATTCTACAGCTTTGCATGGCTTGTGTGTCTTGTGGACGATCACCGTGTTGCCATGCATGAAGTGCACTCTTACTGTCGAGTGGGATGCCCCCTGGCGGCCCGGTTTTGGATTGTGTGGCTGCACTCTACAGTGAAGATCTTCACTGTCTTGTCCCTATGGGTCCCTAGTAGCTGCTGTTTTTGCTCTTCAGGCTGAATGAGCTGCCCAGACTACCTGTTGTGTTGCATGCAGCACTTCAAATGGCAACTCCGCTGACTGTGTCCAACACAGTAGTAGTGGGTCTAAAATTGCTGAAGCACACAGGCCACTGGCAGCATGTGATGCAGTGTGATCGATCTTGTAGCTTGCGGCGCTGTGCTTTTGGGACCACGGGGGCTATCTGACATAGCCCATCTTGGTAGGGCTGATGCAACGATGAGTTTGCTGTTGTAGTTGACCATTGGTGCACCGTGCACTAGTTTGGCACTAGTAGTGTTCACCCTCCTTGAACATTGCAGTGGGGAGTGGCTTCGACTGATGCAGGACATGCTTTTACAAGTGGGCCATCACCAGCACCACATGCTTCTTCACCCGCAGCCTTGCAGCACGTTTGCACAGGCAGCCGCTTTGCCACTTTCGTTTCTAAGTGCTATCAAGAAAAGATTTGTGGTTCCCACACTGTCATAGTTTGCTTACATGCATGCTGCCGTGCCCGGCTGCTGGAGTGATTTGCTGCTGAGGGCACCGAGTGCTGTTGGGTCTACTGCACGTACATGAAAGACACGTGTGTGCTGGGTTTTCTGCACGTACGTGCATTGTGAGAGAGTGTGGGCTGAGCCTCAGTAGGCTACTGCACGTACGTGCAGTGTGAGACATGTGTGGGCTGGGTCTACTGCACGTACGTGCTTGCTAAACATGCCTGCTGCACAGGCAGTTGTGGTGTACTGCAATGCATGTCCTGCACTTCTCATAGTGCCTTGAGCTTTGGCCAGATTGTGGGGTCGCCATGTTTGCCGTCACTTCCTTTTTGGGTTGCCACATTGCCCGTGATGATCATCACTCCCTCACCCTAGCTGCTGTCAGGCGTCGATGGGCCAGCCATGGATTTCATGCTGTTGCAGGCAATACCCCCTGTTGAGGATGTGATCACATCTTGCCCGCTGTCTATGTACTGTTGTTTCGAAGCAGTCTGACTCATCCCAGTTGAGTAGGGTTCATGCATGATGAGTGGGCTGTTGCTGTTGACTAGTATGGTATGGTGTTCTGGCCCTCTCGGGCATGCAGATTGGCCTTGATCCATGCAAGGCGTGCTTTCAAATGTGATCCGTCTCCATCACCCCATGCTTCTTCACCCATGTCCTTGCCACCCATATCCTTGCCACACTGCTTCGCACAGTGAGCTGCCAGCAGCGGCGTTTTGCCAGTGTCACGCCTGAGTGCTACCAGGCGAGATCTGTGGCCCCCACACTGTCATAGTTTGGCGGAGTATTTTTTTGGCAGAGTTTGTTCACTCGGACGCTACATGGCTGCTTGATTGAGTTGCTGCTGAGGCAGGTTGTGGTTGGTTGTACTGCTTGATGTGCCGTAGTGATCCTTGTAGTTTGGACTCGAGCGATCTGCACCTGGGATTGCTGTTGCTGCTGGCTGCCGGTTTTGCTGTCCGTCCCTTGTTGACGGCTGGTCCACGTTCCAGTTCCTAGTTTGCCTGTCCCTTGCGGGTATCGTCGCATTTTGAACGGGTGATGAGAAGTGCATTTTCAACAACTAGTGATCGAGTTCAAGCCACCTCCTGCCCCAGCCTGAGCAAAATGACCAATGCAAGCTCGAACTCAGTGGCAGTTACTGCATCCTGTAACGAAACATGCTGTCTTACACTGGCAAACACAGCATGGGCGCACGGTTTCTCCTGAACCCCTTCACCCGTCCATCCAACCACTAGCCAAACCACCTGAATACTCAGAGTGAAAACATCCTGGCTAACGATTCCTATAGAAAACTGCAAGTGCAAGACCTCAAAAAAACAACACCAGCAAGCTGCTGTTGTTGGAGGAGAGCAACTGGCCAGGCACCTTCAGGTCACAGTGAGCCAAGGGTTTTGGGGGCCCCGAAGCTCGTCTAGCTTCAGCTGCACATGCATATGCATCACTTACTACTTCTTGTCGTTGACAGACACGGCAGCTTCAGCCTCTGCGATCTTATTACAACAGCAAGCTGATACCTGCTGGGCAGCAGCTTACTGCCTCCACACAGATGACTCAAGAGCCTCCAAGGCACACCAGTGGCACCTCAGGCCCGGCCAGACGCTGCCATGCCCTCAAACTTGCTGCTGTTCAAACCAACGTCAGACAACGCCAGGTCACCCATACACCACATCCTCAAACCAAGACATCGTCATCCGACAAAGCCACCTCATCGTCACCTGATGAAGATGACTCATCATCCGAGCCCTCATAAGGCACCAGGCGAGCAAACAGCAGCAGGTTAGCAGCATCGCCAAAGCTGCTGCGCCTGACTGCAGCCCCCGCACCCTCCTCCCCGCCCTGCAGCCCCGCATCGTCGCTGGCTCCTGCAGCCACTCCCCGCTGCATCTCACTACCGCCCTCCTCTGACCGCTCACCCATGCGCCCTGTCTCCCCATCTGCGCTGCCTTCGGGGTCATCATCGCCCCAGTCAGCCCCTTGCTGCTGCTTCAGACGTGTGAGGCTAGCCTGCAGGCTGTCTGGGTCCTGCTGCTGGTCGAGCGGCAGCAGCTGCACCTTCACTTCCCAATGAGGCTTCCTCCACAAGCCCAGCACCCCCTGCCGCCAGAACTGCAGCGCTCCTGCAGTCAGCTCACCGCTCGCTGCCGCTGCTGCTGCTGCTGGTGTCGGCTGCTGCGGCAGCTCCCATGGCTCCCACCGCTGCACCAAATCCTGTTTGTATTCAGTGGGGTGGAACACCGGAAGGTCCCCAAGCGGCAAGCTGGGTGGGCAGAGTGACAGCGGCACTGCCACTGTGGCTGTAGGCACGGACAGCTCGCACCCCCCAAGCGCATGCACAGGCAGCACCTGAAATCCACCGTCACGGGCGTCCTGGGGAATGTGCTTCACTTGGCAGAGTAGGTACCCCTTGGGGTGCACACCCACCACCTGCGCAGTGGTACACCCACAACAAGCACACTGGCATTGTGGCACATGTTAACCATTCTAGAATCATGTGTGATGTTCCTCAGGAACAGCAGTGCTGGGCAGACCTTCATGCATGCCTTGTGATGTTGCTGAACTGTGCTGCCAGCACCTCCCCAATCATCGCAGGATCCTGTAGCACAGTACTGAGCGCCACACTCAGCCGATGCCTGATCCGTGCAGCGCACAATGCCTAACCGATACACTGCGACAGCCAGCACAACACTCGTCCTGCTTGCTGCATGTCACGGTAGCTGTCACACATCACACATAGCTCCCAGCCTCTTGGCACACCCCCCACCATTCACCTTCCCGTTGAAGACATCGTCCGCAAGCCCTCTCAACAAGAATCTTTCCCAGGAGGTACTCTCTGGTAAGCCAAGCTGCGCCTTACGGAACAGTGCGAGGCCGCGGTTGTACCACAGTGCCGCCTGCGCCCATGAGTAGGGGGCCCTGCCTGTGAGTGACTGCTCCAGCTGATCTGCAGGTGCCACCCACACCACATCCCCGCTGCTGCTGCTGCTGCTGCTGCTGCTGCCGCTGTTGGCAGCAGCGGCTTCTTCCCCCTGCTGCTGCTTGATCCAGGCAGGCGGCCACGTGGCAACTGCCACACACCGCACAAACTTGCTGGGACCCTCTGCCCCTTCAAACAGCGCTATGACCACATCATCAGGCAGCTTCCCGTCCCCTCGCAGCCTGAGCAGCAGCTCACGTAGGCCCGGCACAGGAGGCTTCCTATTCGTTACGGCTTGCTCTATACTGGAGATGTTGCCGATGGTTTTGACGAGGTCCTCCCGCACATCCTCCCTGCAGAGTACGGCCCCTAAGCTGCTGGCTACAGAGTCCAGAAGCTCCTGCTCTTCGGGCAGCATGGGCAACGGCTCAGGTGGGTGCATCATATCAGCCCTCGTGTACGTGTAGCGGTGCATAGCTCCGATGAGGCTGCCAGATGCGTCTTCACTGATCCACGCTGCCACTGAGGGATCTTTCATGAACACGCTCCCACAGGCAGACACGAGCTCCTGCCAGAAGCCGCGAGAGAAGCGGCGCAAATAGAACTCTGCGGGCTTTCGCTCAGGGGCGGTTGTTGCGTCGTAAGCTGGCTCTCGCGTAGTGGCCACGATCACGTCCAGCTTACAGCCTTTCCAGCTCTGCACGGCATTACGACAGCGTAAGACATGCTCAGCGTCGTGGCAGCACACGATGTGCAATAGCAATGATGTCACCATGAAACCGCACAGAACATGGGCCCGTCACCACTGCGGCTCTTTGCGAAACAGTCCTTTACCATACGGCATCCAAACGCAACAGGCCCACTGATTGGGCAGCGCAAGCTAGGGCTGGGCCGTACCTGAGACAATGTGTCTCGATCTCGCACACCCTGCAGCAGATCCCGCTGGCTGGGCAGCAGGCTTCCGGAGGGCAAGAGTGTCACACAGCCGAGCTCCTCCAGGAGCACCACAAAGCTGGTCTGATAGAAGTCACTGACAGGGCCTTTAGTCACTCCAAGGACCTGCAAAACCCAGGTTGGCAGGCAAGACACACAGCAGCATGTTGGGTCGTGACTGATTGGGCAGCCTTGCCACATAATAGTGGTACTATGCTAGTGGGTACTAGCCTGTTTTGACGCATGTGGCCTCTACTGTGCCTGACCTGCAGGAAGCTGCCCTCACGGTATGCTACAGTTCATGCATGCAGAGCCTGAGGCAGCCGATGCCCCTGTGTTGAACCAAAAGAAAACCCCCAAACCCCAGACACTAGACCCTAGATCCTGAACCCGGACATGTTCAGCCTGACCAGGCCTGCTCACCACAGCTGTCGTGGGTGTCCTCGTGCGCTCCAGATGTTCAGCCAGCTTAAGCTTGTCTGCGGAGACAGTCCGAGGCAGCCGCGTACGCTCTGGACGTGCACCTGCAGGCCTCCTGCTGCCACCGCTGCTGCTGCCGCTGCCTGCAGCAGCAAACCTCCAGTCCATTGCCTCTTCAGCTGCAGCATCGGGCGCCTGACCCTGCTGCTGCTTGTTGCGAGGCTCCTGGAGCGAAATTGTAACCCGCTCCTTCTTGCTACTGCTGCTGATGGGATTGAGTAGGCTGCTGCCGCGGCTGCTGCTGCTGCCAGCAGGCTGGCTCTTGATGTATGCTGCTGCAGCTGTTGCGGTTGCTGCTGCTGCTGCTGCAGGCTTGACTGGCCGCTGCAGCTGCTGAGTGGGGGGTGGTGCTGCGGTCAGAGCTTGTGCTGCCTGCTCAAGCTTGAGCCTCAGGGCAGCCCTGTCAGCTTCTGAGGGGCCCTGGCTACTTGCTGCCGCGCCCTGCCTTGCCTGCTTCTCCTGCTGTTGCTGCTGTTGCTGCTGCTGCTGCCGCTGCTGGCGAGGCTGCTGTTGCTGAGGCTCCTGCTGCCGTGTATCTGTCTGCAGCTCAGCAGCACCTGCATCGCCTGCTGCTTGCTGCTGCCTTTGCTGCCGCTTGGCTGCTGGGCCCTGCTTGTCCTGCTGCTTGTCCTGCTGCTTGCCCTGCTGCTTGACCTTGCCTTGCTGCTTTTTGAACTGCTGCTCTTCCCGCTGCTGCAGTTGCTGCTTGGGCTGCTGTCGCTGCTGCTGGCTGCCCTTGCCCTGTGGCGCTGCTTCTGCCACTGCTTGCTGATGCTTGGCAGGGGTGGGCCTGGCAGGAGGCTTTCTCAGGCCAGAAAAGGACTCAGATAGCCTTTTGATCTGCTCCTGGGAAGCTGCCCCAGCAGCAGCAACCGCCCCCCCGTCACTGCTGCTTGTGGCGCTGGTGGCTGCATTGCTGGCAGGGCTGGCAGTGTTGTTTGCTGCTTCGCTTGCTGCCACTTCTTCCGCTAAATGCAGCAGCAGCTCACGCCGTGCGGCCTCTGCTGCTGCTGCCCTAGCCTCTGCCGCATCTGCTGCATCCCATACCTCCTGCTGCACTTCCTCAGCAGCAGCAGCAGCAGCAGCAGCCGCAGCAGCAGCAGCGCTGTCCTGTGGCCGTGCAGGCCTATCCAGCGCTGCTTTCTTGGCCTTGGCTGCTGGAGGGAGGGGTGAGGGTTGCGGGGCCCTGCCGGGGGCAGTAGGCGACTTGCTGGCAGCAGCATTCTTACCCTGCTGCTTCTGCCGTTGCTGCTGCTGCGGCTGGGGCTGCTGCGACGGCTGCTGCTGCTGCTGCTGGCCTGTCCTGAGCTTGGGCTTTTTCAAGGCCTGGGTAGGTGGCTTGGCTGCCACACCAGCGCTGCTGCTGCTGCTGCCGGCAGGCTTGGGAGCTGTTGGCCTAGCCGGCCGTGGGTCAGCAGCAGCTGCCTGCTGCTCAAACCAGGCCATGTCTTCAGCTGACAGCTGCAGAGCCTCTGCTGCTTCTGCCTCTGCTTGCAGCTGCTGCAGCAACTCCATCCTAGCAGCCTCCTGCCGGGCGACGGCTGCAGCAGCAGCGTCGGCAGCGTCCCAAACCCCCTCATCCTGCTGCTGCTGCTGTTGTTGCTGCTGTCCTGGGAGTGGGGGGCGCTGCAGTTTCCCGCCACTTGCTGCTTGTGCTGCTGTAGCCCCTGGTGATAATAATACTGGACCTTGGGCAGCAGCAGGTGTTGGGGGGCCAGGGCGGCCTGGCCGCTTGAGCTGTGCATTGAACACGGCTTTCTTGAGGTTCTCAGCAGCTGCAGCTACCCTCTCTGGCGCCACTGCTGCACTCGAGGGCTGCTGCTGCCGCCTCTGCTGCTGTTGCTGCTGCTGCTGCTGCTGCTCCTGCAGCTGCTGGTCGGCCAGAAGGGACTGTATGAGGGCCTTGCGCTGTGCCTCGCCTGCTGCTGCTGCAGCTGCGGCTGCCTCGCCTTCGTCCCAGAATTCGGGCTGGTCAAGAGGATTGCTGCCAGCTGCAGCAACAACAGCAGCAACAACAGCAGCAACAACAGCAGCAGCATTACAGGTTGGTTACAATAGGTGGCACATCACAGCAGCAGCAGCAGCAGCAGCAGCAGTGGTGTACGAGCCACAGTCGCTGGAACCTCACGGCAGCAGCAGCAGCAGCAGAAGCAGCACCAGCAGCAGGTATAGGGAGAGGAAAAATTTAGATGCCGCTGTCAGTGCCAGTATGGTTCCCAAGGTCAATGCCAGTACTGTTGTCAGTGTCAGGGAACAGAAAGAAGCATTATGACTCTGGCCGGGATTCTGCTGGGGAGATGGCCCCATGAAGCCATGTACACAGCAGACCCTGGCAGTACTGCTGTTGCCACCATACTGCAAGCGTACATCCAAGACGAGACAGTGCTGCTGTAACAATTCAGCCAAAATGCAGCCACGGGCGTGCACCCACGAGAGATTTCCGCATGTATTTACGGTCCTGCCCGCTACAGCTGCCCCATACTGCAAGCGCAGTGACACGGCAGGTAGACACTGACAAGACCACTCACCAGTGCCTGTTGGCCGCACCGCAGGCCGCACCAGCAGTGGCTTCTGCAGCTGCCCTGAGGCGCCTGCAGCAGCAAGCCTGCTGCCCACTGTCCTCGCTTCCCCACTGTAACTGTACCCAGGCTTGGGCGTAAACACGGGAGCCTGCAAGCCTTTCCTTCTGCTGCTGCTGCCGCTGCCAGTGGCCTCAAACTCTTCTAGCAGGGCTGCCATCTGAGCAGGAGTGAGACCCACGTCACTCTTCCTGACGTCATTCGGATCCAAAATAACGTCATCCTCGTCGCCCCAGCCTGAACCGCCACCCACACTGCTGCTGCTGCCGCTGGAGCTCCCAGGCCGCATCAGTGGACGCTGCACCGCACCCCCTGGCTGCTGCTGCAGCTGCCGCTGCAGCCTTGCCAGCTCTGCTGCTGCTTCCTTCTGCCTGAGCCGCTCAACAGCAGGTGCCCCAGCCTGCAGCTTCGACTGCAGCTCGGCCAACCGCCTAGCCTGAGCCTCCTTTGCGGCCCGTTGCTGCTCCTGCTGCCGCAGCCAGGCTTGAAATGCGGGGTCATTCATCTGCCGACGAATCGCTGCAGCGCCTGCTGCTGCTGGGTCGCTGCTGCCTGCTGCCTTGCTGCTGCTGCTGTCCCAGTAAGGGAGGTCGTCAGAGTCTAGGATATCCAGCCAGTCATCGTCATCCTCGTCATCAAAATCGTCATAGTAGACGTCCCCTGAGTCAAGGTAGGGCACGCCCTGCACAGTACAGCACAGCACAGCATAGCACAGCATGACAGCATGACACAGTAGAAAGGGGAGCAGCCAGAAGTATGTGGTGGATGCTCAGAAAGGGTTGCGTCTTGGTGAGCGGAGTGACTGGCACCGCTGCTGTAGCAGCAGGCGTGTAAGCGCTATAGTTGACAAGAGATGGCTAGTGGGGTTTTGCGTCCTGCATTGTAGCCAAGGAACTGCGCAAGCGCTGTTCGACGCTGTTGGGCCAACACAGGAAAGCAATGATGTCGGGACACAGGCTGTGTCTCCAAGATGCGCACTGCCGGCTCACCTCAGGCCGCATGGCGGGGCGAGAGGGGCGCAGCAGATCTGAGGGTGTCAGGCCCTGGGCAGCAGCCAGGGCAGCAAGGCTCTTGGCGCGGCCTGCAGTCAATCAGGGCAGCAGGCACATACACCTAGCACAGGTCGCAAGGCTGCCATGCCACCACAGACTATGCCAAGGGGTGCGCAATTGCTTGAGCTGCAGGGCTGACACGTTGAGATGCAGCTGCGCATTGTTGAGCATGAGGGCTCGTTGCCGCTGCAATGCCAATTATTGTGAAGTCGCTGCAGCCTGACAGCACCCAGCTGTTGTGCAGGGACACCCCTGTTCAGGACACTGAGCCCGCCCTTCAGCTGTGTCTCAGATGCCCCAACTGGTCCAGCTTCTGGCTTCCTGACAGTGAACACCAGCCCAACACCGCACCTGTTGTGGTGAGTGCATTAATGCTGTTTGCCTCTGCCTCTGCCCAGTCAGCCTCCAGGTCGGCGCCCTGCTGTGCCAGCTGCTGCTGCAGCGTGCTGGGCGAGGACGCAAGGATGTCTGCTGCATCCTTGGTGACCTCCTGCAGAGTCAACACAGACAGCAGTACAATCAGAGGGGGGTGGTGAGACTAGGGCAACCTGCGCGCATGGGTAAGCGGGTAAAGCAAGGCTCAGTCCCCTGGGCAGGACAGCTGCAAGAGTTGACACCTGCATTTATACAACCAGCTGTTGAATATCATGGTGCTGCATCCCATTGAGCAGACAAACACGCAGCTGGACTCCACTGCTGCAGTTCCACAGCATAGAATGTATGGCTGTGCTGTTCTGGCTGTGCAGGCAGCCGCCACTGCTGCCGCGTGTTGCTGCATAGGCCTAGTCGTCAGACTCCGAAACAGCCGCTGCTGCCACAGCTGCTCACTGAGGCCCACACACCTTGGCCAATGCCTGTCGCAGGGCAGTATCCATCATTGCACTGCCAGTGCCTCTCTTTGACAGCTTGCGCAGCCTTGCATCTGCTGCCTGTATCCGTCGCAGTGCATCCTTCTGCTTGCGCTGCCGCTCAAGCTCTGCTGCCGCTGCCTGCTGCTGCTTTGTAGGCTGCTGTGGAGGCTGCTGCTGCTGTGGTGGTGGTAGAGCATCTTCATCGCTGCTGCTGCTGCCATCTTGGCTGCTGCCACCCTCCTGTAGGGACGCAACAGCAAATACAGTCGAGCAAGCCAGGACTTGTGTGGGTGGAGGACGAGTGAGGTGAGGGCGGGACATGTAACACATGGCCTTCCTGGGTGGACCGGGCGCTATTTGACAGGCAAGTTGCCACACCAGGCAATGGGCTGACATGGTCATCCCAGTCAACACAAACTCACTGCAGAAGTGTTCTGCACCATGCACAAGTTGCCAGCTGTCCTCGTGCTATCGTGCCTTGCATAACAGGCAGCATAGAGAGCAAATACAGCCTATACCATAACTCACCCCAAAGAGCCTGCGGCGCTGTGCAGAGGCGACATGACTGCTGCGCCTGGCTGCCTGGCCAAGCCGATATGCTGCATGTGCAGCTGCGCATGAGCCAGTGCTGTTACAGCTTGAGGTGCAGCAACTAGCTGCAGTGAGCCTTCGTCGCACAATTGGACCTGTTGGGCATGCTGCTAAGAGCCTGCGTGCCCCGCATGCGGGAATGAGTGGCCGAGCAGTGCTGCTGCTGCCACCACAACTAACACTTTGACATGTGGACGAGCTGGAGCTGCCATGAGCTCTCAATGACATCTTGAACGTGCTGACAACGTGATCAACATGCCCTGAACATTGGACAGCAGCCTCTGGTCTTGTGCCAGGCTGGTGGTGTCACACTCTGGTGGTAACCAAAGTGTGGAAGAGATGATCAGACCCGATCACAGATCAACCACGTACGCTAACACTATACAATTAAGCTCAGTCGCATCCTTAGCACTCGGTGTGGTGGCACGGTGCAGGTGTTTGACTTTGGATCACGTCGGGGTCCTGTTGTCGTGCTGTTTCGGGCTTCACATCAATCACTTTCGTTTTGGTTGCCTCTTTTAAAAGCCATTCAACTTTCTAGATTGGTCCTGATAGTCAAAGGTCTTGGCAGGAGAGGCAGCAGTCATGGCAGCAATGCAGCAGCTTCCCTGCGACCTACGGGCTTACAAGCTCCAGCGGCACGCCACTCACACATGTGTCCACCAAGCACGAAGCATTGGCCGCAGCCAGCAGCAGCACAGCCTGGCGGGTGCAGCAAGCAGGAGTGTGCAGACAGCAGCCTACAGGGAAACACAGGTGAGAAGCACATGCAATACGATGCAGGCACAAACAACCTCAACTGGTCTGACAACTAGTGCAGTTTTGATGTTGGATGGTCGGCTTGAGAGCTGTTGTACCACTGTTGCCGGTGGTTTCTGCTCATGCAGGCTATGCCGCCCCCACCCCCTCCTCCCCCACCTCCTCCACCCCCAGCACCAGAGGTACGCCTGCAGGCTGGCTCAGCACAGACAGCATGAATGCACGACCTGCTTCTTGCTGGCAGTCTGTCAGCAGCAGCACACCCTGGTGCATTCTTAGATGCTGAGGGTCTCTTCCAGCCAAGGGCTTTCTGATTGTCGCACCCGTGCCAGCAATCATGCCCCCACACGATTTGCATAGGCCCAACCAGGCTATCGTTGAGGCTGCATGCACGCTTCAGAATGCTGTGATTTGTAGGTGCGTATGGACAGCACACCTGCAGCTCAGCAGCTTGGGGACGCACGAGCCCACCACTCAAATGCACACTGCGCCTGCCCCCTGACACCCCCTGCAGAGCCGCCGCAACGTCCTGCTGTATGCCGGAGCAGCAGTCACCGGCATTGCAGGCCTAGCTGCACTGCTGAACGGCGGCGGAGACAGCAGCTTTGGGGACGTGGACTCGAAAGTGAAATCCAGCATAGGTGAGGCCTTCTGGGATTGACAGGACTAGGCACTTGCTGTGGCTGGTGGCTGTGGCTCAGGGCCTACATTCCTGGCTGTGCTTTGGCTGGTGGTTGGTGTTGTGATCCTGCTGTGCGGATGTGTCATCAGTGGAACCGCGTCCGAATAAGGTTGCCGGGACGTGTGATGGCTGTGTGTCCAGCAGCAGGAGGTGCGGCTGTACATCCCCTTCAACCTCCTGTTCAATTGTGCCTGGCTTGTTTCCTGCTCTGCCATGAGCGTCAAGCTCACTTGCGAGTTTGCTCAACAGGCTGTCTTGCTGAGCATGTTCAAGACAAGACAAGACACCCTGTCGCTGCTGCCACTCTGATGTACCACCATCACTTCTGCAATGTGCTGATGTGTCCTGCAGATGCCTTGCGGGAAGAGGCTGGGTTCAGGCGGGGCTATGATGGCCATGTAGTGCTGCTGTCAAGGGATGGAGATCCTGTGGAGGTATGTGTGCTGACTAAAAACGCTCAATCTGCAGCCAGCTGCATGCTGAAAGGCTCTACGGGGGCAGGGCAGCCTGGCGTGGTGGTGTCAGGCAAATGGCACTTGAGGAACAATGGTGCCACCAATGCAGCAGTGCTGCCATGTTAGGGCTAGTAGGGCCTTGCACCAGCAGCCGCACCGCACAGTGGGCAGGGTCACGTGCCACAGTGTGATCTGTTTGGGCAGCAGCTGCAGATGTGCAGAGCCTGACTATGGAGCCAAGGACTCCTCCCACTTCTTGCTGACCTTCCTAGCTAGTGGGTATGTCAGCCATGCCTGCAGTGGCGTGCGGGGTACAGGAAGCAGTAGGGAACGCTGCGAGATTGATAGATACCTTTGAGGGCCGCGGCGGCCCTGACCATATGTCAGCCTTGTCTGCTGGATGCTTGTGTTGCTGATGGGGTGTTTATGTGTGCTGCCTGCAGCTGCGTCTGGATGCAAAGATCCCTGGGACTGTGCTGCTGCGGGACAAGAACGGCGGCGTGTTTTACATCACTGTTGACAACGTACAGCAGGTGCGCGCACTGCACGCAGCAGCTGCGATCTGCTTGATCTGTGGTATCTCTCAGACATAGCATGACACAGCACAGCAGACGAGGCTGTTGAAGTATGCTGGATTTAGAAGCAGCACCCTGCGCTTTATGCACTGCCAACAGCCGTTGTCATGGCTCTCACATGACTGTCTGCATTGTGTCACACGCCCGCCCCCCTCACCTCCCCGGGACAAACTGTTGTGCAGATTGACCTCACCGACGACTACGTGGTGGTGGCGCTGTTTGGTGACGGGGCATGGGAGGATAAGATGCAGCGGCTGACAGCACGAGATGACGCCGGCAACCTGGTTGACGTGGTGCTGGATGGAGATGCCTTCCGGGACCTCATCAGCGTCATGGAGTAGCTGTGGGTTGATTTGGACCCATAGAAAGTATTTGAATATGCCCCACAGATGTGTATGTACAATTTCTCTTGTGGTGGTTGGGGTGGTTGGTGGGGCCCGTCTGTGATGATGACACATTATGCTGGGGGTGAACACCCACTTGATACGATTTGAACAAGTACCCAGCATTGTTGGTGGCACAGGAGGCAGTCACTGCTGTCTATTTGGTGGACTTTGTTGTAGTTGTAATCATTTGGTGGTGGTGAGTGGTGAGTCATATGTTGAATGGCAGGAACCCCCAACGCGGTCCTGGGTTGTTTCTGGATGACATTGTGCCGTTGTGGGGGTGAAAGTGGTGTCATCGCCCAGGTCTAGCATCTGTGCACGTCATGCTTGTGGGTGGCAGTTATGTTGGCACGTCATTCTTGTCACACCCAGTCCAGGCTTGTATCTCGTTGCTTGTGTTTTTTATCTCTATGCTTTTATAAGTTTTCACCGAGTGGATCGAGCGTTACCGCAGTCCTTGCTTGCGAGACGTATGAGTAGGCGCATCAAACTCTCTTCTCGAGCATCCATCGTGTACGTCGCATTCCCTTAAATACACTGCATTGCTCAAAGAGCGATTTCGTAACCCTGTTGAGGGCCTATCTTGTGCTGCACTCGTGATTCATATTCTGCTAAACCAACAGCATCACAACAGCACTCTTTCTGCCAGAGGTTTTGGGTTGTTCTGAACATCGCTTCCCGCACAGAACGACAGTCCGAGGCCTGTATCGGATTGACCTTTCGCACTTTTCGCACTCCAGTTCTGCTGCAAGGTGAGCTTGCTTTCGCAAACCCCTTCTGATTTGTGATTCTATATGAATCATGCATTTCATGTGTCCGACCCGCCTGGCCCCCTCAATTCATGCCATGACTCATGTGTTTTCGCGGGGCACAAATCCAGGACGACAATGGCGATAACAGGCACGGGCAGCACCCTAAGCAGCCTTCCTTGTGAGTCTCTGGCCCTCATCGCGTCGCAGCTGCAGCGGCCTGACCGGCTCAGCCTCTTCTCCTCCTGCCTGGCACTGAGGCAGGCTTGCAGCCTTACAGCGCATTGCCTGGTGGTCCCTGGGCAGCAACTGCTGGCCACATGTCACAAAGCCCCTTCAGGGGCATTCAGCTCGCCGTGCAGCAGCAGCAGCCCCTGGGATTGCGCTTGCTGCGCGGATCTTGACGACTGCCAGGCATGTATGGCAGCTGGTGCCAGTAGCGCAGAGGATGACATGACGATCAGTGACGAAGAGCAAGGAGAAGACAACGAAGAGGATGCTTGCAGCTGGCTGAAGCGCTACAGCGGGGTGCGCTGCCTCACTCTCACCAGCTGCGACAGCTGCCAGGGTGGCCCAGCAGGAGTGGGGCGTGCACGGGCCCTGCGCATTCAAGGCCCCTGCAGCCCGCACACCCCTACTGGCCCCTGCAGTCCGCACACCCCACCTGGCCCCTGCAGCTCGCACACCCCTACTGGGTACGCTGCCAGCAACCGCCTGGGTACCAGCAGCAGCAGCTTCCTGGCGAACAAGCCGTGTGTCAGGTCCCCAGCACACAGGCCACTTGTCAGCCTGTCCAGTTTCCTTGCAGCAGCCGGCAGCAGCATGCCCTACCTGCAGGAGCTCGACCTCTCATCAGCCTGCACCTGCCTGGACACCCCACCCGGCGTGCTGGAGTGCCTCACGCGCTCCTGCCCTCTCCTGTCCACCCTCAGCCTGCCAACCTGGCTCCTGCAGCCTGCAGCACAGCAGAGCAGCAGCTGGTACCTCTGGGGTGCGCGCCCAGGGTGCAGCTTTGACGGGCCTGCTCTGAAGCTTGCTGCTGCTACTGCTTGGGACCCCACCCTCAGTGCAGCAGCAGCTTTCGCTGTCTTTGAAGCAGCCAGCAGCCCCACCTCAGAGCCTTACGGCCTTGATAGGCTACTGCTGCACCCAGCGCATCAGCACCAGCCTGGCAGCAGGTCTGTCCCCAGCAGCCCTCCCGCCCAGCTGAACCGCCTGCCAGGGTTCCCACCTCTTAGGGGCATCAGCGCTCAGCAGCAGCAGCCGCAGCCTAGCAGGGAGCACCTCGGTGTGCTGGCAGGGCTGTGCAGCCTCACAAGCTTGAAGCTGTGTGGTGCTGCACCTCCCGCAGCAGCACTCAAGCAGCTGTCCCAGCTCACTCAGCTCCTCAGCTTCAGCCTGTTGATTACAGACAGCACCCCAGACATCCCAGCAGCCCTCTCCCAGCTGCCAGGCTGGCAGGGCGGCGGTGTTGTTGGTGACGCTAGTGACAGCGACAGCAGCATAGCAGCCGCCAGCAGCGGCGCCCTCCTCGGCGCCAGCCTGGCACTGCTGCCGGGGCTCACCAGCCTGTCTCTGTCAGGTGCCCTGCATGCGTCCGATACCCTGAAGGCCCTAGCAGTACTGCCAGCGCTTGCGCAGGTGGAGCTCTGCAACTTGTCGGACTTTGCGGTTGGCTCGCTGGCTAATTTGTCAGGCCTGACTGGGCTGACGTCGCTGCGGGTGAGGGGCTGCAGGGCGCTGCAGGCGACAGCGCGCTCAGCACTGCCGCTGCAGCTGCAGGCCTTGCAGGAACTTGAGGTGCTGGACCTTGACTTTGACCTGCACTTGAGGGACATGCAGGTGGGTGGGGTGTGTGCAGTTGGGTTGTCTGTTTGGTCTTTGGGAGGCAAGAGGAGCCAAGTACAGCTGATCAGCCGTCACATGCTGGTACATAAGGGGTTTAATATCCAGCTGCTTGTACTGCTTGCACCGCACAGCAGCAGCAGCAGGATGTTGCAGCCTGCTGCAGGTTGATTGCTGGCGATGTACTGTGCGTGTGACTGAGCTAGTGCATTGTGTTTATGCTGCCTGCAGGTGCTGTGCTTGCTGAAGCGCCTGACACACCTGTCTGCCAACAGCTTCCACCACTGCATACACCTGATGCCAACACTGAGCCTGCCTGCACTGCGGTGCCTGTGCATAGCCAGCGTCTCACGCTTGCAACCGCAGCAGCAGGTGCAGCAGCAGGTACAGCAGCAGCAAGGGCCCCCAGCAGGCGCAGTGTATGCGCACGTGATGGCAGCGGCGAACGCAGCAGCTGCTGCTGCTGCGCCAGAAGCACCCGCGGCAGTGGCAGCAGCTGGTGGCGAAGCTGGCAATGCAGATGCCGTGCAAGCAGCTGCAGTTGCCGGAGTGCCGGTAGTGCCTTTGTCTGCACTGCCTGTGCTGATGAACCTGCAACAGCAGCAGCAGCAGCCCGGGGAGCAGCCACCTTACATACTGCTGGCTGCTCAGGGTGGCGCCCCAGCACTGCTGCTGCTGCACAACCAGCAGCACCAGCAGCACGCCCAGCCCCTTGCGCCCATGCTTCAAGCCTACAATGCAGTTGCTCCCATGCACGCCGCTGCGCTGCAGCCTCAGCAGCAACAGCAACAGCAGCATCATATTCATCAACAGCTGGGGCATGTCAGCGGTGTCAGCCTGCAGTTGCTGCAGCTGAGGCAACAGCAGCTATACCTACAGCAGCAGCAGCTCAGGCTGCAGCAGCAGCAGGTGCGCCTGCAGCTGCAGCAGATGCAGACGCAGTGGGTGCAACATGCCAACCCACACGCGATTGCTGCAGCAGCAGCCGCAGCAGGAGCGGCCCAGGCGCCCCCACCGCCACCACCTCACCCAGCACCCCAGCAGCAGCAGCAGCAGCAGCATCCCCAGCAACAGCAACAGCAGGCCGCAGATCCTGCACAGGCTGATGGCGCTGCTGCAGGAGCTGCTGTTGCCGGCTGCATGCAGTCAAGGGGTTGGCTGGTGGTGCTGTTCCCTGGCCTTGAAGAACTCCGGCTCACTTCTGCCAAGGACTGTGCAGTTGCACTGCCGGCACTGCAGGGCCACCCAACCCTGCAGAAGCTAGTGATCGGCACTGCCGCTGCTCGGCAGGCACAGCAGCAGCAGGGGGTGGCGCCAGCTGGATCAGCAGCATGGTGTGCTGCCAGTGGTGCGGCAGGCATGCACAGCGGCCCCAGCAGCAGCAACTCGATGTTGGGACGGCAGTGTGCTGGGCTGGTTGCTGCTACCAGTAGGGGGGTCAGCGCACCCTGGGGTGTGCTGAGGACAATGCCTTGCTTGGAGGAGCTGGAGATCCTGGAAACAGGTAGGAATTGTGGTCCATCTATGCTCCCTTAGGCCTGTGGGGTTGGTTTTTGCTCAGTGCCATGGAGTGTTGGGGCCTGTGCTGCATGCCTGCTTGTGCGCCATTTTAGAGGGTGAGCAAACAGTGGAGGGTTTTGCAGGCTCTGATGGAGACTTGGAGGCTGAAGGCTTTTCCCCCGAGGCTTCCCTGCCAAGCCCTTCACATAAGACACTTGTTGCGCGTGACATGAACACTAGCACAAGGATCTGACATGCTCAGTTTGATTGTGTGACTTTGAAGTTGCTGGACATGGACGACGTGCAGGACGTGCTTATGTTGGGTTATAAGATTACCACACTGCTGTTCAGTGTGCTGCTGTATGATTTGCGCACCCTGGTGCTGTGCTGACGTGTGCTGACATCGCACTGGTAGTGCCCTGCACGTGTGCTGACATGTGCTGGCCGTGTGCTGCATCCTGCACCTTTCCTGTTCCTGCAGCTACTGTGCTGGGCTGCGTCTTCTCAAGCGTGGGCATGGCTGCTGCCGGCCAGCTTGTCAGGCTGGTGTTGCGTGGTGCAGACTCCCTGTCTGACTTCTCAGCAGCTACGCTGCTGGGACCTTATCCATGGGCAAAGCTGTCTCACCTGGAGATTGAGGGGCTCAGGTGCGCACAGCTACCTGCCTATCTGTACATTGCTGTGCTTTTGCATGCTGGCTTGGGACATGCTAGATTCTGATCTTCGCTGATGTGTGATTGCGTTTTTACGAGGCTGGGCTTGGTTGCATCGTCATGCTGCCAGGAGCCATGTGTGCATGCTTTCTTCCAGGGACGGCTTGCAGTCACTGAGCAATAGAGCTGACAGATGCTCTGCTGCTGTGCCTGTTATGGGCTATTGTACACCTGCTTGCGCAGGGTCTGAGCAACCGTGGCCTCAACTGCTTGGCCGGGCTGCCAGCAGTGCAGTCTCTCAGCCTCAGCTACTGCCCGAGCATCTCCGCAAGTGGCCTGGGCAGTTTCCTGCTCAGCAGCAGCAGCAACAACCTGCGGCGTGTCAACCTGCTGTGCTGTGCTGGGATCAGCCCAGCAGAGGCTCAGACCGTGCAGGATGCCATTTGGGCGATCACACACAGGCGGGTCGAGGTTTCATGGAGCAGGCATGACCCTGCACAGGCATGATGGAGCCTATCCCATGCCAGTTGCTGGGCTATCGCCCAGAGCACAGGTTTGCATGGCAGGATTGGATGTTGTGAAGTGGGCGCAACTGCTGGTGCGCACATAGCTGTGTCACCCAGGCGCCAGTAAGAGCTCGTTGGGTGTGGGCATCCTATGAGTGTTGCGCGCATGGCGGCTGGTTGTGCACGCATGTGATGCAGTGGCGGGACGCCGATCTTGGCATCTTGCCGCTGAGCTGGGCTCAACTGAAGCCAGGATGTGTGTGCAGTTGTGAGGGAGTTGTTTAGGGTGGCGTCAATGTTTTGGGTGGCGTCAATGTTTTGGATGGCGTCAGTCTTGAATGGCTGGGTGGGCTTGAGTGTGGTGTTTGCGACAGGGAGTTCTGATTTTGTGGGAGTGCATCATGGTGTGTGTACATTGCATCTGTCAAGCTGAATTGTACAGTGGTAGCCTTTTGTGTATGGTTTGCATAAAACTGTACAGGCGTAAGTGCAGTGGCTTAAGTGCAGGCATATTGCCAAAAGTCGAGGCAGCTGCAGTACTGGCAGGAGGCGCCTACTGCAGCTGCAGTACTGGCAGCAGTCCGGGCTACCTGTTGCCCATGTAGCGAACTGTGCTAAGGCTCTTTGGCGCAGTGTGCTTGCTGCATCAAGGCCATGTGTGATTGCAGGTAGTGGGTTATTTCTGGCCACAGTAGTGGCTACACCTTCTGCAATGTGTGTTGTGAAGGGCTAGGATCATCAACGGGAGCTGCACAACACGCTTTGGTGACAAGTGCGCATGCATTTTTGGAACTATGCTGATTTGTAGGCGTTGCTTGCGCGCGGTTTTTGTTTTGCATGGCTAATCTGTTGTGAGCTTCAGGTGATTGGTAGTAATTGTTGCAGGGATTGTTGGCTGCTTGTGTGCAGGCTTTTCTGTGAGAGGCGGAGGCTGATTTTGCATGTGTGCTTCAATGCCAGCGTGTAAGGGCATGCTGTCGATCTTGACTGTTGATCTCGACATTGTGGAACAATGTGGAACAGTGCGAGTGTTTCTTGTGTTGCGCACCCCTGCAGTGTCTGGTTTGTTGGAGTCATAGCTTGTCTGGTGCTGTGTGGTGTGTGAGGGGCCTCAGCTGGCGTGGAGCTTCCGTTTGCCGTCAACGTCTGACATTCGGCTGTCTTTCCGTTTTCTGCCTGGTAACGGAGAGGTTGTGGGTGCTGTTTGAGGTTGAGCGTGTTGGCAGTGGCAGCGTGTCGTCACCTTGGGGCCGATGTTGGGCAGGCAGCAGGGTATATGTGTGGTTCGGCTTGCCTTGTGTAACCCGGAGGTGTGTCGGGAGTGAAGTGGCCAGCACCCCACCAAGCTGAGTGTGTACAGGAGTGGGTGGGAGTAAAATGGGTCCACAGGATTGTTGGAAAAGTGTGGGTGAGTGTTTGAGCGTGTGCGCGATGAGAGTGGGCATGTTGAGGTGTGTCGTTGGTAGTATTTGCCATTCGTGTACGCAATGCGTTTGAGGCATCGAGCTCTGTGAGCATCTCAAACAGCATTCTCGCCTTCAGGATCAGCAACTGCTGATAGATGGAACTTGCTTGCCTGTCAGCATCAGGGTGACGGGCGTGGATCGGTGTTGAGTGCATCTCGGCACTTGTTAGTCACCACTGCGGCAGCACATGGTGCATGGCAAGAGCGGCAGTCTGTGTTGCTTCCTTCCTGTTGATTTCACAACGCATGGCATCTGGCTGACTGGGCAGTCTGTCAGCCTTGGCATCTTTTCCTGCTGCTGTGTTGGCTTTGACACCTCAAATTGCTGTTGATTGGTGCTGAAGCAACGGTTCCACGTTGTTATCGGCACATGCTGTACTGCTCCCTGTGACGTGTGTTTATAAGTGAAGTGCCATCTATCTTGTCGGCTTGAGTTAATAGGATGCAGGGATCCGTTGAGTGGCGAGCATCCTTCCGCTGCTCACTGCCAAAGTGTGTCTGGGGGGCTCCCCTGCCTTTTTGTGGCTTGCATGAAGCTAGTGTGGCTCTTGCTTCCCTTCCAAAGGGGGGCTGCCACACTTTCTCGGCACACAGCATGTGAGGAGGTGCCCAGCAATGCGGGGTGTTGAGCGTTGCTGTTGGGGTTTGTTGCTTAGGGCTGTTGTTGGATGGTTGGAGCGCGCTGTGGGACTGGGCTATAAACGGCATTCGCCATGCCGGAGTTGCTGCTGCTCAGTCCAGGACTCCTGCTGATGCTGCTTGGATGACCGTGGTAGTTTTGTCTGGATGACCGTAATACATTTGTCTTGATGACTATACTACCTCTGTCTAGATAAGAGGCGGGCTTGTGAGCCTGGGCAGGCCTTCATGCCTCACGTCTGGTCCGACGGCGTTGTCGCTGATTTACAGACTGGTGGCAGGGTTTGCTGCTTCTGGGGCTGTGGAGTGTTTCCTGCATGCACACCTGCGTAGCAAGTACTTGCTGTTCAGCTTTACCAGCTGGGCCTTTGCATCAATGCAAGGTACCTCAGCTGAGTGGCTGTCTCGCCGTACCGTGCTGAAGTGTCACCACACTACCGTAGGCGCCCTTGCCAATAGGGTAGGGGTGCACGTCTTCAGTCATGGAGGCATATGCTGTCTCCAGCTCAATGTGCATGTTTGCTTATGGGTACTGGATGTGCGTCCAGTGGCATTGTTGGGCTGCCTGCCTGCCTGCAACCTGACAGTGCTGGAGAACTGGTTGATGGAGAGTGAAGATGGCTGTGTGCTTGTGCATCAAACGTTCACGGCCATGCACTGCCCCTTGCATCCTTTGACTGCAGTTTGCAGCTGGGGCACATGAGCAACGGGCTGCATTGCTTGCAGCTTGCATGCCAGTGTTTCGCAGCGTGGTGCCTCAGCTGCAGCAGCCTTCCTTGAAATAGATTTGTGATGGCATTGTCCCATGCTTAGTCGTACTGCTTGAACTGCTTGGTGTGCAAGGGTTTTCATGGCAAAGCGTGTGCACAAGCTTTGCCAAGTGGTGAGTTGTCAGAGGCGGTCTTGGCTAAACCTCGGTGTTGCACTTGGGTGGTGGTGGACCAAACCTGAGGTGATGGCAGTGATGCGCTGATGGTGAGTTATTGAGGTGTGATGATAATGTGAAGTGGCAGTACTAATGCACTCCTGTGGTAGTGTCGGGGGGCACCCGTGCGCCCTGCCCGTGTTTGAGATTTGTTTTTACTGTATGGTAGCCTGAGTGGGCCATGCATGGATTGCTGCACCCGGCTCCAAGAGCGCTGATCGCATTCAGGCACAGCATTGAATCCACATGGCCTTCAGGGGCGTCGTGAGAGCCTGGGTGGGTCCACCGGTTGAGCGATGGAAGCACACTGAGGCATCTGGTATTGCTCCTTGAGCTGTTTGCAAGCTTGTTTGACAGGCAGATGTGCTGTACAAAGCCTGCTCACTTAGCCTACAGCAACTGGCAGGCGCCGATCAGCTGGCAGCGGTCATGACCAGCACAAGCTGCAGGTGGTCCCCATTGTTGAGGTCACACCGCCACGCTGTTGAGCATGATTGCTCGTTGGCAGTTGATCACTCTGCTGTTTACGTGAATCTTTGGCTGCAGGCTTTGCCGATCACTGTGCAAACCTGCCCGCTAGTTTGTCGGCTCGCAATGTGTTGCGCCACCGGCTGTGGGCCATCTGCTCCCCGATGAATCTCGATCAGTGCATTGAACCTTGCCGGTTGCCTGGGCCCCTGTGGGGTAGGTCCAGCAAATTTGGGTTTCGAAGCCTGCTCTCACTGTGCATTTGGGCCCGCTCGGCCGCAGCAGCATACGGGTTACGCCACTGCCTGCAGCTCGTGCTGGATGCTGCAGATCGCTGTGGTTGTTATGAGTTGGTGGTTGCATTGAGAAGGTGACGTGAGTGCTGGCATCTGCTGACAGCAGTGCTCAAGTGGTGTGAGTGTGGAGGGGCAACACATTGTTGAGGGGGTGTAGGCCCATGCTCGTAGCTGGCAGATGTGACCGCAGACGTCAGGTACCTGGCAAGAGGGTGCTCAGCAGCCCCTCTGCAGTTTTGTAACGGCGATGAGAAGTTGGGGTCACCCCAGGGGGCCTACCTTTGTTTGGTGGGCAATGCGCATTTACCTTCTTGCTTACAGCCAGCAGCATGGTGGTGTATCCTAATGGGCCAAAACGTGTTGATGCATTGTCTTGTGATGACATGGGGCATGGCATAGTTGACAGTGGCGCCCTGCAGCTGTCAATGGGTACGTTCCGAATGGCGGTGCTGAAGGCCTGCTGGTATGGCATGCGTGCACGCGCTGTTGCTGGAATTGTGTAGGTGTACGTGTATGTTTTACCAAATGACTGTGCGCAGGCCTGCCCAAGTAACACGGAACAAGTTGAGGAATGTACACCGTCAGGCTGATGCCTCTCTGGCCAGATGGCCATGCTAAGCACCGGCTGCCACGTGTACGTAGAATACCTGAAGGACTTGATCGAGTACTTGATGAAGAAAACATTAGTGGTACGAACTCAGTATATCCGTGTGAATCAACATGGCCTGCAGACCGGCTGTCCTGCAGTTTGAATGAAACCCCAGTGGGAGTTTATGCCACACTCGTCCTTGCTTTCTGGTGCTGATGGCACGCCATCAATGAACTTCCCAGCGCGTTTCAGGTCGATTGCAAGTCCCTTTGGCGAACAACAAGCAACCGCCACCGTTGGATCGACTCTGATCTGCAGCAAACAGTGATTCACTATGGCTGCCCCTGCAGCAGTTGAGCACGTCACCGGTCTACCTCCAATATCAACTCTCACATCAGGGGAGACGCAGCTTGAGTACCTGTGCAGAAACACACAGGCTTGTGTGCTGAGGCCCTACTGCTTCTTTGTCTCTTGGCAAGGAGTGCTCACGCTGGCGTACAGAGGCTTCCCTCAGCCGCTAGTGCAGTTAAAGCAGCAGGTCACGGACTTCTACCAGGGGCTGCCTAAGGAGAGCCCAGGGTCTAAGTGGCCAAAGACCAGGTGGGGCTGGGCAACTGACCCACCTCGTGCTGGCAACTACCTCACTTGTGATGACGAGACTCCTGCTGTCACAGACACCTCCACGTGCACGGTGTCTTAGCAGATGACTGCAGCTAGTGGCTGACCATATCCATGCAGGTTTATGCTCACAGTGCACTTGCTGCTGTGTCGTGGGTGTGCCATGCAGCCTGGCATGCTTGCGAGAGTGCCAGAGGCTGACACCAGCGCAGCTGCAGCGCCTCAACGAGCTTTGCAGGTGGGTGGCATACACAGCAGCTCACTCAACAATGCTCATACAACTCCAAGTGCAATCTTGGAGCAACTCCACTGCAGAACAGCACTGGAGCAAGGAATCATTCCTGGAATCCATGGCATCTTGTCTTCTTGGTGAGCACCAGGCTCACAGTGTAGCTCATTCTGCCTCCATAGCGCACCTCATGAGCAGCCTGCGGACCCTATCCACAGTGTACCAGCATGTCTGACGTGGACCAATTGCTGCTGCTCCTTGATGTGCTTGTCAGGGAGCACAGCGGCATCTTCCAGACACCTGGACACAAGCGTGCACAGGTGCGTCTGCACCCTCACTGCTGGGTGGGAGGCAGCTGTTGCTGCTGCTTGCAGTTTGTGATTGCGCTCAACGGTGTAGGCTGCGAAAGTGGCTGCTGCTAGTGACTGGAAGCACAGCAGCACACACTCAGGGCTGAGACTGTGCAGTTGCCCTGCAGTTGGGACATCATGCTACATTGTCTCGCAGAATGACGGGTGCCTGTGTTGTGCTGTTTGTCCCTGCTGTGCAGTCTGTGCTGGTGAACAATCTGTCCACGCTGGTGTATGAAACAAGGTAGGAATGTCAGGGTGCAGAAGCGCTGACAGTTGGTGGGGTCCAGCCTGCATTCAACCACAGCGGCAATGTTTTCTATACCACGATGCTGCAGGGCAATTTGGACCCTGCTGCGACACAGAGAGCCGCACAGCAGCACATGCAACATGCTCAGCACTTTGACCTGCCAGGCAGTCATTGGAGTGTTGCAGCTGCTGGCTGGCTGTGACAAGTACCGCCGGTATCGCCGTACATGAATGTCTCAGGAGGAGCCAGGGCTAGTTTACAAATGCATGGGTCAGGAATTCTGCGGTTGCCCTGCTGTGAGTGTGGTCAACAGCATCCTGACATGCTATGTGCATGCGGCTGCCGCGGCTGCTGCTGCTGCATGGTTTGTGCTGCAGGTGCTGTGAGCGTGTGATCAGCCGCAAGGTGGTGCAGCTGGCCATGCCTGTTGACCTGGCAGAGCCACAGCCTGAGGAGGCCGAGCGGGTGCAGGTGGGCGTCTGTGCTGTTTGCCTTACGCAGCACACATGCGGGTGTTCCTCACACAATGAAAAAAGCGTTGTGACCGGTGCGTTCAGCACAATTGACAGCAACCACCAAGGAAGGGAGGCACACAGCATATCTTGTCTGCTGTTGTATGGCTTGGTTGTTCGTGAAGCTGAGGGTGTGAGCAGGAAGGTTGTCACTGCAGCGCTGTTGACAGGATGCCCCCATGCAGACATGGCTGCAGGATGTTGACTTAGTTGTCCTGTGCGTGCCGTCTGGCGTGTTGAGCCGTGTTGTTGCGCTGTGCTGTGCTGTGCTGTGCTGTGCTGCAGACTGTTGTAGCTGAGGCGGATGATGCTGACTACTGGTTCCATGCAAGCCGAGACGGGAACAGGGAGAAGCACTACAGGTGTGCAGTTTGCTTTGGTCCGAGCAGCGACGGCCTCTGGAACTCCAGTGCTGCCATCTTGTTTGCGTGCTGTAGTGCTGTTATTCTCTTGACAGTGCATGATGCAAGAGGCTTGCCGGCCTGAATCTGTAGGCACACTGGCCCTATCAACGCACACATCTCTCTTTGTTCCAGTTCATGAACATACTTTCCGTCAGTGTGTACGCCATGTGTGCAGTGCGGCAGCTTGCCACAGCAGCAGTGGGTGGCTGGCTTCACTATTCTTTCCCTGCTCTCCCCCTGTGCATCGATCAACATGATTGTCTCCTGCATGCCTGTCTTGCCTGTGCAGGACTGCTGCTCTGGGTGTCACTTTGGTACATGAGCTTGGCCTGGGCCAGCAACCCCTGTCCGCAACAGCAGCAGCAGCAGGCAGCACGCCCACCCACACACGCAGCAACTCCAGCTCTTCACTAGGCAACAGCAGCAGCGCCGATGGGGCAGCAGCAGCAGCAGCAGCACCAGGCACTGCAGCAGTAGCTGGGCAGTCGACTGCAGCTTGGGCCTCTGCCCTGCCCGGCATCATTTCAAAGTTCAGGGGAGCCATTCAGACTGAGTTCCCAGAGCTGTATGCATGGTTTGACGATGCAAGCCTGCATGTTACTGTCAGGGCTATCATTGTTTGAGTGAGAAGTGTTGCCCTGAAGCGCAGCAGCTGCGGGCTTGTCAGCATGACAGGGCCAGCTAGGGTGTTCAACGAGTGAGACAGTGAGAGGGGATTGTGTGATGTGGCTTGTTGCAGTATGTCTCAATGGGCATGCGCTGTTGTAGTGGCTGCGTATGCAGTCGCCTTGTTTGGGATGAATAGTGTCCAGTGTGTACTTGCAGCAAAGTACTGCTGGGTTGGTTCAGGCACTCTTGCTCAAGCTGGCTTTGCAGCAGTGCTGTGACAACCAGTTTGGGGCTTCTTGTGCTGCATCAAGCACGAGTCTTGTTGCTTGTGGCTGTGGCTTGGGTCATGGTGTTGCTGGGCTGTTGGCTGGTGGCGTCAGGCTGCTCTGCTGGTTAGCTGGAACACTTCTATTCAGGCCTGAGGGCCGTTATGGTCACAAGCTCACGCCATGACGATTGTATGATCAATTGTTGTACAAGGCATGATGGTGCGGTGCTGACTTGACCCAGCAGCAATGCATGACGGCATGCCTGAAGAGTGAGACAGTGTTAGATCAACCAACCTGTTCCGTCACAAGCTGCAGGGTTACAGAAGTACTCCCTCACACTATGCAGCATGGGCCGACAGGGGAGTTGAAGCTGGTGGTGGTGTAGTGCAAAGACACAACTTGCAAAACAAGGGCTGTACCTGCTGCTTGGCAGCTCAGCATCAGCGCAGCAGCAGATGAATCTGCAGGTCCCCTGCCTTTGACAGTATCCGCGGGCCGCCCATGCATAAAATTGGTACATGGTGATGCGTGCTGCCAATTTCATCTTACGGCATTTACAAGCCTTTGCAGTGATGAGCCCATCACAGTCACTGAGTCTACCTTCAACAGTGCAGACGGGGCTTATCAGCATGAGCTGGGAGGGGCTGGCAGTGTGTGAAGCTACTACCTGAACCCCACAGCTGTTTTGTCAGTTGAGCTTAGCAGGAAACGAACCTGCTCTGGCAGACAAACTGCAGTTCATGCAGCCTGCCGCCAGGCAACCAGCCAGCCCTGTTGCTGTCCAAGCCAGGGAGGAGTTGTGCCGCAGATGGCCTCCCTGGACCTGAGCAGGTGGTCAACCCCTGCGAAGGGGCATCATTCCACTTTGCAGGATGTTACGTCTCTGGTTGTTACATGCTGCTTGTGCTTGACTGCTGTCATGCGCTTATCTTACAACTGACTGCCGGTATTTGGCTGCTTTGCAGCTGCTATGAGAACCTGCTTGCTGCTGGCTGAATGGCTGGGTGCAAACACACCAGACTCCACAGGCAAACCCGTGTAGCGTGTGTCGGTCCGCTCGAATTAGCAGCAGGCCACCAGTTCAAGGCCTGACAACTAAGACAGCCCTCTGGCACCACGCAGTCTTGAGTGTGTCGTGTGTTGCTGTAACTGACAGCTTGCTGCTGCTGCTGCTGGCTGAGCTGGCTAGGTGCATGACTCATGCACCACCAGACTCCACAGGCACACCCGTGTAGCGTGAATTGTGTACGTTCAAATCAGCAGCAGGCCACCGGATCAAGACCTGACAACCAACATAACCCTCATCTACCACGCATTCTAGGGTGTGTCATGCACCGCTGAGTGCTAGGGCCCACACCAGCGTCATCAGGTGCACTGGAGAGGCTTCACCTCCCCCTCCCCTGAAGCCCCAACTATTCTACAACTGTTGCAAGTGGGGAGCTGGCACACACTCTGCCCAAGAGCAGAGGGTCGTCTGGCTCGCCAGGGCCGTGCTGAGAGCACGGTTGCCATCAAAGGCACCCTTACTATACAGGATTCATCCGCAACCAGTGATGTGGGGTGCTGGGGACTGCCACCAGCACTATATGCTGCTACCACCGTCAGAGCTCAAGTCAGTCTGCCCTGCTGCTTGATAGGAAACTTTGATGCACACTGCTCACTGCTGCTGTCGCTGCTGCTGAGCTGGGCTAGATGCCCTGACACACCCGTAGTGCATGGCGTACTCAAGAGATAGCAGCAGGCCATTGCTTTGAGTTGTTAGGGTCTGCATACTAAAACGACATCGCGTAACACATCCAGAGTGTATCAGGCACCACACTACTCCTGTGGAGGGCGGGGGTTGATGTGGGGAACTGCTTTCGGCACTACTTGGAGCATTAGCTACTGCTGGCACCTGAGAGCTAGACTGCTGCACCGCTGCTTTACAGCGAATATCCTCACACGCTGCTCACTGCTGCTGTGGCTGCTGCTGAGCTGGACTAGATGCCCTGACACACCCGTAGTGCATGGCGTACTCACAGATAGCAGCAGGCCATTGCTTTGAGTTTTTAAGGCCTGCATACTAAAACGACATCGCGTAACACGCCCAGAGTGTATGAGGCACCGCAACTAGTGACGTGGGGCTGCTGGGGGGGCACTACCTGCAACAGTAGCTTCTGTTGTTGAGCTGGCGCTGAAAGCACACAATTTGGGCCTGTGATGCTGTTGGAGACTTTTCTGTGCTATTGTTGTTCGTATTGCGTGTAGCTGAGCTGTTCGTGCACGTGTGGCTGCTGCTTGTCGACCTGCCTGCTGTGCGGGAAGCTGCTGCAGCTCTAGTGCGACCCACTATGTTGTTTCAGGTTCTTTAGATTTAGTTTGGCAGTCGTAATGACCAGCAGTGCTGTGAGTTGCCCGACAAGGAAGTTGCCGCTCGCTAAGTGTGAGAGGGAAACAGTCACATCACACCACTTCATCACCAGACATGTCACATCCTGCTTAATGAGGTGATTCCGTCTCGCAGGGGCTGACTACATGCCCAAGTCCAGGGAGGCCTGCACCAACACACTCCAAGGGGGCCATGTACCAGCTGGGCCAGGGGGGGTCCTCCCTGGCTTGGGCAGCAAAAGGGCTAGCTGAGTGCCTGGCCGCTGGCTGCATGCAGTGCAGCCTGTCTGCCAGAGCAGCTTCAGGTTCTGCTGAGCTCAACCTGGTCAGGAGCGAGAAGGGGGCGAACAGTGCTGTCAAGGTGTAGTTTCAGCATATGCAGCATAGAAGGCTGGGGGGTGGGGCAGGTTGTGCGGGATAAATTGTGGAGTGAAATTGTGTAAATGTCTCCGCAGGTAGCACTCTCCTGGAGGTCTGGTGAACTCCAGAATCTCTGTCTTCTCCGTACATCACAGAGATCCACACCTGCCCCCCTCCCCCCCCCCCCCCGCCCCCCGTTTGCTCTCTTCATGCCCATGGTTGAGGCCCACTACAACATCCTCCACCTTGACTTCAATTTTCTTTTCACGCCGTGCAACGTCACGTTACACGGGACCAGTTCATTTGTGGGGAAATGGGAACCCAGTGCCAGCCGCGGCCCGCCGGCCCTGGTTCTGATCATGATCACCACTGTGGCTGACCCATCCTGTGAGCAAGGGTGCAAGATTCACACTAACACATATGCATGTATATGTGTTAGTGTGAATCTTGAAAAATCAAAGGCATGCCCCGGGTTTCAGGCAGTGACAGGAGTCTCACTCTACTTGCCATCATGGCACGAAACCAGCAAAAATGCAGGAATAGCCTCCTCCAAGTGCTGGTAGCTGCCTACATCTGGTTATTGCAGCAAAGGTTCAAAGAAAGTTGCTGTGGTGCTTTGATGCGGTCGCTCGTAAGCGGCAGTTGTGAGCTGCCGGCAAACCGCCCAACCGCATACCTCAGCACTTCCGTGTGCTTGAGGTCTGTCTGTGATATTCGAACTTACATTCTTACGTCATCACACGTGTCACCAAGGGTCCGCAAACATCCAACACTACGACTCACTTGACCATCCTCAACAGCTGGCCATGAGCTTGATGACTGGATGGCCCCCTTAGACTCATCAGGGTACAATTAAACTCACAATCATCCCTTACCATACCGAAGATGCAGCAGGAACCTGCAGCTATTGTCTCAAAGGCCGACACACTTCTGGTCTGGTTTGTCAGAGGATTGCTGCAGACTGGCGTGGCCAGGCTGCATCTGTTGGGAGAAGGGGGGCAGGCTGATGTCTACTGGATGAGTGTCGAATCCAAGTACATCAGCAAGGTCCATAGTTTGCTCGGGAACAAAGCCAAGCTGCTGGACCTGCTGCCGGTGCTCGCCATCAAGGTGTACCAAGGACGACCCAAGAGCTGCCAAGCAGCAAACAAGCTGTCAGACCTGGCAAGTGCAGCTGAAGAGCCCAGCACTGCATGTAAGTAAAGCCCACCAGCGCAAGCATGTCCTGCAGTGAACAGTACTGTGCTGACTTCCCACTGAGCCTGTGTGCAGCTGGCTGTGCTTCTTTGCCTTCTGCTGTGCTCGGCTGCACCATGGCCGTTTGTGTGTTCACATACTCTGTTTCCGACTGTCAAAGAGTGTGCTGCATCGTCCTTGAAGGTTAGAGTGTGCAGTGCTGTGTGCTGTCTGTGATATCTGTTCTGTGCCGTGCTGGGCCACCCAGTGGCTGTAGGGTGTGTTGTGCTGACGTGCTGTGTGCTGGGCCTCAGTCAGTGACTTCAAGTTGGGTTGGGCTGACTCTGAACCAACTGTTGGTTGTATTGCTGTGCTGTGCTGTGCTGCGCAGATGCCTGCCTGCCAATCGCAGTGCTGGAGACACGCATTCAGTCCTCACTGAGTCCAGCCCTCACTGCAGGAGCACCTGACAAGGTCTTCTACGTTGAGGTGCATCGCAGGGCCCTGGGCTACACCATGGCTACACTGCCGGCTGCTCTGGTGGCCTATATGACCTGCACCAATATGGCCTGGATGCTCTATGGCATCGCTGCCTTCTTCATCTTCATGCACGCTCAGCACATGGTGCATGCTGATGTGAAGACAGACAACGTCCTGGTAGATGCCTTTGCCTGCACCATGAGTGATGCACCCTGCAGCAGTAGCCTGGCGGCCAGCACGTGCATGCAGCACAGCCCCAGCACAAGCGCCCCAACCAGCAGCAACTCTAGCCTTGGCAGCAGCAGCGGCAGCAGCCGTGAATTCATTGTGTTTGTGCCACGTGTGTGCGACTTTGGCTACACCAAGCAAGTCGTGGACCCTCCGCTGTGGGTGCTGACAAACTATGGCACAATTGACTGGCGGATTGCTGACCTGCTGGGCTGTACCTTACAGAACACCATCATGCCACTCTGCTATGAGTGGGACCTAGTTCCCTATGCACAGCTGGCCTTGGAAGGTCTGCTGGGGGAGGAGGGATTCCTGCAGCTGGAACGAGAGGTGCTAGCGCAGCACTCCACCAGACTGCATGGGGCCCCTGACCTACTGGAAGCTATCCAGCGCGTCGCACAGACAGCGCCGTCAGCAGTCCAGGCACCGACCCCAGCGCAGGCTGCAGTCTTTGCTTGCTTCAGCAAGCTTGCAGTGAAGCTCCTACAGGCTCCAACTACCACCACCCTGGACGATGGCCGCGTCATCTTCCTGCCCTCGACCTATAGGCTGCAAGACGGGCAACTGGCACCAACATCCGGTGCTCCTGGTCTGGAGAATGTGCTGCAGGCCGCTGTGCAGGAGCTGCAGCCCCTCCTGCAGGCTTTGGCTGAGGAGTCGGAAGAGGCAGCAGTGGTGGCTGCATGTCACCAGCATCTGCTGTCTGCAAGAGGGCGCCACAGCATTCCTGGTGAGTGTCACATGCGGAACACACATACTGCATGTTCTTGTGGCATGCGCAGTTGCCCTTGGCAGGGTTCCTTTGAGATATTGGCTTCAGGCACTGCTAGCATAGTGCACGTCAGCACTGCTGACTGTGACACTTACTGCTTGTGATGTTTTCCTGCAGGTTCTTTTGTGTGCAAGGGCAAGGAGGTGCGCATGCAGCGCATCCTGGCAGTGAGCAGCGACGACGAGCAGCAGGAAAGAAGTCTGGCACTGCAAGAGACAGAGGCTGTGCTGAAGCTGCTGCAGCATGCTGCAACGACAAACCACTGCGCAGCTGCACAGCAGGCGGCAGCAGTGAACGCTGCTGCTCCTGGCACCTCAGCACCACCAAGCGCACCCAGCCCGAAGCTCACGCCTGGCAAGCGGAGGGCATCTCCCACAAGCAGCAGCGCAGGGATGGGTGGGCCCCTGGCTGGCATGCCTCACAACACACCGGCAACGGTGACGACAGCGACAGCATCATGCAGCGGTATCACCAACTCACCACTCAACCTGGCAAGCCTGGCAGGCCCAACCCAGGCAGCACCAACCACTGCTGCTTGCACTGCTGCTGATGCCTGCACTACTGCTGAAGCCTGCACTGGGGACTTCAGACAGCTGTGCCAGGGTGTGCTGAGCTACACTACTGCACCTGCCCGGGACCATGGAAGCCTGTTGCCACAGCCCCGGCAGATTTCACAGCAGCACGAAGGCGAGGCGTGTGAGCCATCCAAGCAGCAACAGCACCACCAAGTCAGTGACATGCTGGTTGAGAAGGCTGACCTGCAGCGCCTGCAGCCTTCATCAGACAGTCACAGTGATGACGACGATGATGTTTGGCAGCTGGCCGCTCACAGACCCGCCCAGCATGCAGCAGCAGCAGTGGTCGCAGTAGCAGCAGCTGAGTCAGCTCCAGCTGCAGTGCCGTGCATCAACCCGCAGGAGCATGCAGCACATGATCTCCTGATGGCAGCAGCAGCAGCAAGCGGGACAGAGCCACTGACAGCAGCTGTGCCAGCAGATTGTACAATCAGCACAGTTGCAGCTGCCCCCAACAATGATCCCATGGACTGGGAGCTGCAAAGCGTGCATCAGTCTGGCACGCTGCAGGTGCTGCAGCCGCCTGATGGCCTTATGGCTCACTCTGCTCACACCTTGGTTGCTGTGCCTGCTGTACTAAGGGCACCTTGGCTGCCAGCAGCTGCAGCAGCTGCGGCGACCACTCCAGCCATGGCAGACACAGTAGCATCAACGTCAACTGCATATGCATCAGCTGCGTCAGCAAGTGAAACGGCAGCAGCCTCTGATGTTCTTGTTCCAGGCCGTCCTGACCCAGCTGCTGTCTGCGCCCAGATGGATGCAGTATACCTGCAGGGTCATCCAGAACGCTGGCGCAAGCAGCCCAATGAGAAGGGGCCTGGACCGCTGCAGCAGATTGCTGTGCAGGTCCTGACTGCAGTTGGCTACAAGGCAGACTTCAACAAGAAGCAGCTACCCCACAAGCTAGGCTTTCGATTTCTCAAGCTGCAGCAACCGCGACCTGCCACAACTACAGCAGCTGTGCAGCAGTGCCTGACAATCATTCTCAAGGACAACCAACAGCCCCCGCCACAGCAGCAGCAGGAGCAGCAGCAGCAGTGGCCTGCAGCTGCGCCCAGTGACACCAAGGTGCTGACCCGTGAGCTGGCGGACGGCAGCACCGTAGGGTGGGGCCTAGGGCAGAAAAGCACCTCAGTTGCAGACGCCGCACTGCTGGCCTGGAGCCCAAGTCCCGTGCAGTGTGAGGGCTACATCCTCAGCAAGCGTGGAAACATACAGGAGATGTATGACTGGGCATGGGTTTCTATCATCGCAGTGCTGCTGTGGCAGTTCAACCTGCCGGCCAACCAACAGTCAGATAGCCTGCAGCAGCTTGACACCTGGCAGCAGCTGTGCAGGGACGTGCCCATGCCAGCAGCACAGGCCTCAACAGGCCTCACAGCTGCTGCAGGAGCCATGCACATTGCAGTGTAGGTGTGCCGCCAGCACAAAGTGTGTGCCGAGGGCAGCAGCTGAATGAAGTCTTTTGGTATCTGCTGTGCTGGTGCACTGCTATTCTTCAACAAGTTGTTGCTGTCATGGTGCTGCTTGTGCTTTCGACGGTTGCGTGGGTCGTTGAGCTGCGTCTCTGGGGGAGGGGGGGGGGCTTTGCTTGGGGAAGGGTGCGGGGTTTGCTGCAGTGATGTGGCGAGGTGCTACTGTGCAAGAAGCTGAACAAGACAAAGATATAACTGTTGCATGCGGAAGCCCCAGCAACTTGCTGGCTGCTGCGTTTGTTTGACTTGCATGGCTTGCAGGGCTATCACTGCATCGGCGTGTGCATACCTGCAGCTGAGCTGGGGTGTTTGTGCAACTGCAGCACTGCTAGCGGCCTGCATGCAAGCTGCCGTATTGTACTAGCGTATTGTTGGATGAGCACTATACTGAGCATGTGTTCTGTACTGAGCATGTGTTCTGTCTGAGAAGTGTGCATGCTCACGCAAGGCTGCTGCCGCACATGCTGGCTGCTGCTTTTGTGATTGCTGTGGATATTGGCTGCTCAATGGAGGTGTGATAGGTGCGACAGCTGCAGGGTTCAGACAAGGTGTGCCACGAGATGGGCCGCTGTCAATGAGTGACGCTGCGTCTGTAACAGCGTCTCCTTGCACTTGTGCGCCCCAGAGCTCTCCTCAGTAAGCTTCTTGGGCTTGCATGTTGGCAAAGTGAGGGGTCTCGTCCGTGCTGTGTGGGTGTGTGCTTGTGGGCTGCCCTGTGCACGTGGCCTTGTGTGCAATCGGCATGCTGCAGGCCGCTACTCTAGATCGATCTAGATATCTTGGCCATGGTGTTAGGAGCTGCAGCAATCTGCAGCAAACGCAGCACCTAGTATACGGTTCGGCAGTGGTTTGGTGCCATCATGGCATGTTGCAGCTCATGAGATGAGCAAAAATGTGTGCATGGAGTGCTGTGCAAGTGTCCAGGTGGGTCCCAACCCCTCCAGCACTGCCCAAAAAATGTCCAGGCTGCTGTTGCCGCACATCATCACCTTTAGCAGGTGACGGAGTATCGGTAATTGTTGGTCGTCGTGGAGAATACTGCGACGGTTGCGACAAGTGCAATGTGACTGTTTCCCCCTCTCACAATGAGTGAGCGGGCGCTTGCTGTAAGCATAGGGCGCATGGCTCACCTCGGGCACATCTAATGCTGACTGTTATGTTCTGAATGAAAAGCGACTGAGCAGGCATCATAGCAGCATGCAGGACAGGTTGCCAGCTCGCATTCGGACAGCTATGCTTTTGCCAGCTTTGTGAATAGCATACTCAAGTGGCACAGAAACATGCAAAGCAGCAATTCAAACAGTTCGTAGGTCGGTAGCCGGCGCCAGCAAAAACGCAGCAGCAGTAGATGGCCAGGCAACTAGCTTCTCAGCAGCCCACATCACTGGTTGCGGTTGAATCCCGTATATGCAGGGTGCCTTTGATGGCAACTGTGCTCTCAGCACGGCCCTGGCGCGCCAGACGACCCTCTGCTCTTGGGCAGGGTGTGCCAGCTCCCCACTCTGCAGGAGTTGGGGCTTCAGGGGAGGGGAGGTGAAGCCTCTCCAGCGAACCTGATGATGCTGGTGTGGGCCACCTAGAATGTAGCGGTGCATGATACACTCAAGGCGGTGTGGTGGAGGAAGGCTGTTTGGTAGGAGGCCTTGCACCGGTGGCCTGCTGCTATATCGAGAGTACCCCATTGCACGCTACGCGGGTTCGCCTGTGGAGTCTGGTGGTGTTAGTGCACCTAGACAGCTCAGCCAGCAGCAGTTGCAATACAGCACAAGGCAGTGGTAGTGGCCAAGGCAGCTGTAAGGCAGCTGCATAGCAGCAATAAGCAGCTAGTATCGAATACACATGTAATCGTCAAAACAAAGTGGAGTGATGCCCCCTCACAGGGGTTGACCACCTGCCCAGGTTTAGGGAGGCAAAACGGCACAACTCCTCCCTGACTTGGGCAGAACCAGAGCTGGCTGGTTGCCTATGGCGGCTGGCTGCATGCAGTGCAGTCTGCCCGCCAGAGCAGGTTCAATCCCTGCAACGCTCGACATTGCCTGTAAGGCTGGACCACATTCCATCAGCTGGGGGTGTGCGAGGGTGACAGTAATGTTGCTGGTCAAGGCCCACAGGGTTCAGGGTTGCTGCTGAGTGGGCGATGAGAGCGTTCCTGCTGTGCTATTGTACGTGTGTGCAGATCAGCCATTTTTGGCGGAGCCCCCCCAGGGGCGACTGCCACCTAGGTTGCATGTCTCACACTTGCGCAAAAATGACCCCA
Source organism: Desmodesmus armatus (assembly GCA_007449985.2). NCBI lineage: Eukaryota > Viridiplantae > Chlorophyta > Chlorophyceae > Sphaeropleales > Scenedesmaceae > Desmodesmus > Desmodesmus armatus. The sequence continues at coordinate 368,248 of VIIQ02000600.1, forward strand.
AAATCTTGAGTGACCGTTCACTCTTCCTGTACAGGGGTCTGCAGCGTCTGCGGTAAATGCAGGACTTTCAATGTTTCAAACCAATATTATGGGGTGGTCGGCAGAGCCTGCGGGCTGCTCTGGTAGCGGCACTGGCAGAAACGCTGTTTGTTAGGCCTGGAGGGGGTCTGGTGGCGTTATGGCCCATTGTCTGTAGCTCATGCAGCAATCAATCGTAGCGCAAACGCTCATCAAAACGTTCTGGAGAATATGAGCGCAGATTGCGCTGGCTGATGCTGTGACCGTTTGCATGTTGTGACCGTTAACGTGCATGCAAGGGGCTGACATCCAATCATTACGGCTCACGCACAACCACATAAAAAACGTGATGGGTTGTGCATCATATGGAGCATCATCTCACAGCACTGCTGGTGACTAACTTACAGATGGTTGGATGTACAGAAGGAGCAGCTGTGTTCCAGCATCCCCAGACTGTCCACAACGGAGTGAACTAGCACCCAATGCCAACTCACTTTACGGTTCAGCACAGCCTGCCAGTACTGTATACAGGAATGGACAGCATGCAGCTTTGACTGTTGAAAGGCAAAAGCACTGTGTTGTGTGCACAACACAGTTCATGTAAACGGTTATTGCGATCAATACACCTGCAGCATCACAAGGAGAGCCTTGATGACTATTGGCATGGCAGGAAGCAGGTGCAATTGATTGCAGGCAGCGTCTGGAAGGGTGGTGCGTTGAAAGAGACAGAGAGAGGGTGCTTGCATGAATCTTGCATGCACCCCATATGGTGGCGGCAGAGGTAGGGACTGACTCATACCTGGGGCAGCACTGGGGCAAAGATGGCCTTGAGGCAGCCTGGGCAGGACTCGGGATGGGGTGGGGGACTTTGAGACAAGCAACTGAAGATAACAGCGCATAGTTTGCTGGGATTGCTGTTGGTGGGAATACATGGGACAGGAGATTTGTAAGGGTGCTGTGCAATTCCATGGAGAGGCAAGCAGGGCCGCTGCAATACTTATGTTGGTAAGACTGTAGAGGCAGCACAGATTGCCATATTAGCGCCGCCAATACAGCTGCCAGCTGCTCTGCCTTGCAGGAGCTGACGCTGGTGCGTTGGGATGGAGAGCGGTCAATAGTATGGTTGACTTGGTGTTGATACAGTGCACCCTGTAACCCTGGTGGTTCCAGGTGCAATGAATGGCCAGCATTGTCAGGCAAAACTGCTGTAGCTGTATCTGATGACAGTAGAGATGTCACCAACAACAACTGCAACTGATGTGATAATTTAGAAACAAGTACAACTCTGCTCGCAATGTACTTCAAGTTGTCGCTACAGGCCCCCCCCCCCTCCCCCGCACATACACCTAAATGTGGTGCTACAGAATAGAACTTCACTCCACTGTACATGCTGAGCAGCCCCCCCCCCCCCCCCCCCCCCACCACACACACACACACACTGCTCGCTGCTGACATTGACATCACAAGCAGGCAATTATTGCAAACTGCCAGTGTGAGCATGGACAAGGTAATCAGCGGGTTCCCAGCCTTTCGCTGTTTGTGGTCTATCTCATACTGCATGTGCTGCCCTGTGAAGTTGACAAGCAAGGCTTTCAAGTTTGACAAAGCCTCCCTGGTGCTGTTGCAGTTCTGCACTCATCATTCATCATCAGTGAAAAACCTTAGCTTCTGACCAAGGTTGTAGTTGAAAAGGAGCAGGAGCCCTAAGGCTCCGCCTTTTCAACGAAAACCTTGTTGAGGGGCAGGCCTGGGATCCCAGGATGATAGGCAGGATTACGGTGTGGCTGAGGGGGCATCTGCTGCAACACAACCTGGCACACGACCAATGTTCAGCCACAGGGACCGCACAGGTACTGCTGTGGGCAGTGGCATGGGCAGTCCAGTGCTTGCGGTGTATGCAGTATGCCATGTTGGGTTGTCCCAGCATACCACCCTGCAACTGGCCAGTGAGAAATGAATGTCAGCCGCTCTGGCTGCGACTGGTCATGGCACCCACAAAAAATGAGACAGCAGCCATGGAGCGCACGCTGTGCCCAGATCAGCACCAGCACCTCTGCAACCTATAACAAAGCAAAACTTGCGGAACCTTGACACCCTGCAGCTGCAAGATCGGCTTTACCTTCTATTTGTGCTCACAAATGCCTGGTGCAAGCAACGGCATGAATGCCTCATGCACGACCTAATACCAAAGGTTATCCACAGCGCGTAATCATCTTGCCAAACCAACAGCCTTGGTGTTAAAGCCTGACTCAGATCACACATTAGCTGTGTTGTCAGAGCCTTCAAAAGAGCAGCAGCAGCTCACACACCGCAAGGACTTCTGAGCAGCTGCCACACACGACCACCGCTACATACCAAGCACACACACTACTTACATACATGCACCACAGCATGTACAAGGGCATGCTGCCAGTGGTCCACGACTGGCACTGCTCATCTTGCCATGCACACGCTGGACCCACAAAACGGCTGGAGACAGCTCGCTTGGTGCACACTAGAAACGCACACCGCTCATTGCCAAGGCGTCGCCACCAAGCCAGCCGCAAGCAGCACATACACTGCAACATACTATGATAGTATCAGCACGCACCAGCAACTGCACAGCAACCCCAAACAGACGTTCCATGTAACAATCAACCCCCTGTACAACTGCATCTGCTGCAGATACTACATACTATGCATGCAACCATAACTTGCAAGTGCGGTACACGGGGTCTGCCCCATCACATCGTACACATGGCCTGCAGCTGCACATACGACAGCAAGCAAAGCACCTTGACAGGCTCGAAAACCCAAGCCAGCCTGAAAAACTGGCAGGCTGCTAAGGTGCGCGCTCAGTTGATGCCCCTCAGTTGTGTCTTGCCAGCATCCTCCAGGTTGAAGTACGGAGCCAGAGCCACGATGGCCCCACCAAACTCCACAGGGTCCCCATCAGCCACCTTGTACGCCACGATCTCACCATCTTGTGGGGACTGCGATGATGCAGGATTGCATCGCAAAAAACACATCAAGACACAGGACAGTGGGCAGCAGCATGGGGGTCAAACATGGGTATGTAGGATGGCGCTGGAGAGGGTGACATTGCCGCTAGCATAATACTGGCATGGCGGCTGTGCATACCATATGCGGGCGGCCAGTGTGGTAAGGCCTAGCTGCGCGTTGCAAGACACAATCACACTTGCATCAAACGCATCTGCCACTGCAAGATCGGCACCAACTGTCGGCGCACACACTGCTGCACGAGCTTTGCAGCTGTGTGGCACACATGGTATCAAACAGCAGTTTGCATGCGACACCAGCAATGCCCTGCAGGCTGCCTGTGCACCCACCTTGACATCCACCATTGTCCCAAGCTGCTCAATGGCCCCCAGCACCTGGTTCTTCTTCACCTGGTCACCCTGAGCAAATACACAGGCCACAGGCAGAGGGCACCCACGCAGTGTCAGCCAACGTCACATTCACACATACGGCCAGCATGGTGTGGCATAGCACGATGCCATTACAACTCATGACAATCAATGAGCCCCTGTTGAGAAAGTTGTCCTGCTGGCGCTTGACAGCAAGGCATATTCCTTCCACTGCGGCATGTGAAAGGCAGCTGCGCAGACAAAGGACACTCCTCTCACATCTCACATCACACCTCATCTCTGCAGGCACCTGTTGTAGGTTTGACTTGCCGCAAGTCTTACTAGTGGGTGCTCACCACTTTGCACTTGCTCTTGCCGCGCCTGAACACTCCCACCCTGTTGGCTGTGACATATAGCAGCGCCTCGTCCAGGCTGTCGTCAATGCTGTCCTCATCAAGGCTGCACAGCACAGCGCAGTACAGCATGCATAGCGCAGCACATGATGTGGCCAGCAATCAGGACGAGGGGGTGACGAGCGGTGGGTAGCCGAGAACAAGGGCAGCTGTGGAAAGCGCGAGTGACGAGGCTGGATACATGCCATACCAGCAGGTTGAGTCATGCATAAAAGCTCAACAGTCACACCCACCCAGCCTGTCGTGCGGCTCAACCAACACGCGTGCCATTTGAGGCGGCTTGCCTGTCACTGCTGGAACCTTGGCTGGCCAAAATTGCCAGTATGCTGCATCAGCACCAGTCTACACTGCCAAGTACTGGAGCAAGGACTGTAAAAAGTCAGGTGACTCACCTCTGATAGGGCAGGGGCGCAAGGCGCAAGGCAGCGTCCATGTGCGGGGCTGGGGCACTCCACTGTGGCGCAATCACCTGGGTGGTGGGCGCCACAGCTGGTGCAGCTGCTGCTGGTGAGCTGGGGTCGTCCTGCAGGTTGCGCCTAACTTTGATCCTGATGTCCCCCATCTCCAGCTCCAGCTCAGCAATGGTCATGTCGGGCTGTGTCAGGGTGGTGAGGAGGTTTTGCACCTCCTTGGTGCTGATTTCCCCCGCAACCTCTGTGAATGCTGCATGTGTAACAGTGCGTGTACATCTGATGCCAGATCTAGGGCTGGCGCGGGTTGTGCACTGCGCAACACGAGCTGAAGAGTGGAGGATCTGCATGATGTGCTGATTATGCACTGGGGTGGATGGCTGATCGTTTCACAAACAAGCAAATCATCTATGCAGACGCAATTGGCTGAGTGGTCGGGCTGTGCGCAGGTTGCAGTGTTCATGGCGTTACGTTTGACTTGAAGATCAAACCAGCTACAGTGGGGCAAGCTACTTCAAAATGGTGTGCAGCAGCAGACACGTAGCCGTGCTTCTGCAGGTGTTTTGGGCCTGAAGGCAGGTTGGGTTGAAGGCGAGCAAACAGCCTGGAACAGATCCTCTGACTGTGGTGTCACCTCACACACCTAACTGATTGACACCCCAATGCATGTGGTTAGCCCAGTGAGCAACTGCAGGCTGACACAATGCCTCTGTGTTTCAGCCAATGCAGCTTATCATGGGTCATGCCCTCAGTCCTGCAGCAGCGTACGAATGTTGTCAGCGCACACCATGGACGAGTTGAAAGAAGATGCTGTTACCTTTACGTTGCTTCACACAGCTACTTGATGCACGTCGGTCCACTCAAGAGATAGGGCAAGTCCGGCATTGACAAACCAGCAATCAGCACTGCACTGTAGCTAAGAGATGCAACACAACAAATGACATGCAGACGGTCACGAAGGTGCAGCAGGCCCACCACTGGTGACGCTGTCATGCCATTCCCTGCAGGCACACATTCCAGCATGCCTGTGATGCAACACACAACATGTGTTCAACAACCTGCACATGCTGCTGTTATGGCAGCACTGCTGCTGCAGGGCAGCAGACCCTTCGGGCAGCAGCTGCTGCGATGGCGACAAACCACGCAGTCAGGCTTGAACAATAGAAACACTCTGCCACCTGCCTTGCACATATGATCTCACTCGGCTGCTCTGCAGTGCTGAGGAAACTCACGCCAACAGCCCTGAGCGGTGCACAGTACTAGCAGCCTTTTGGGCCACGCAAGAAGCCAAACGATATGGAGACCCCTGCTGCTTCACAGACAGCAAGACTGGCAACCAACAGCTGGCTGCACATACATCTCGGAAGACCATCACAGCAACACTAGCTTGCAGCTGTCCTGGAGGTTGGCTCGTGCTGACACAGCACACCAGCCACACACACCATGCATGCCCGTCTGAACACACAGCCCTGCTCCCTGTGCACACACACAGCCGGCAACACACCCCTCCCTCGGCTTCTTCACCACTCAAATGGTGGACTACAATCGATCAACCAACCCGCTCTCAACATGTGCCCCGACCACTCCCATCCACCAAACTCTTGCAAAGGGGTGACCTCAGCAAGCAGTCACACACCCTTGGACACCTTGGGCTTGCCTGCAGCCCCAGTCACCCAGCAGCTGTAAGAGCTTGCGCAAGCAACGCAACTCACCACATGGGACATGCCCCCGCCCTCCCCTGACAAGGCCATGGGAAGCACCTGCATGTATGCACGTTGTTTCTGGCTGCCACCTCTCACCCTGCAAACACGACCATGACACACCCCAGGGTGCTGCTCCTATGCTGCCAACTGTATGCAGACCAACCTGGAACTCTGCTGGCATGAAAACTGCAGCACACCTGTCCGCACTGACTCACACGCTGTCGACACAGCACCTCATCTCATCTCAACAACACAACTCACACTGCGCTGCTACCTGCTCTGACACGACTAGGCAGCAGGAGACCTTTTTGATTACTGTACACTCGAAAACTCATGCACCGGGCAGCAGGGTGATAGCTTGCCCACAAACCCTGCTGACAGCACCTAGTAGTGCAACAACCACACAGGTGTAGATCCGGACTGTGAACTCTCAGCAGAGACCGGGAACTGACTGGAAAGCTCTGCAACAACGGAAGCTGCATTTGGACCACACCACTGGCCCAAAATGGGGGTCTGCTTGTCTTCTGTTGGTGAAGCTGAAGATGAACAACCGTTGCCACTCTTGACACCACACAACTCCTCGTCCTAGCTCAGCACACACCGCCCTACCATGCACCCCTGCCTACTACCCCTCTCATAGTACACTCCCCCTACCCAAGGCCCCCCGTGCCAGGGGCAAGTGCACAGCGAGCAACAACAAACCTGCACCTGGCAGGCCCCTTACTGCACTGTGACACACGCCCTGGGTTGACAAAAAAATGCACCCGCCCTCCTGCTACTGCCAGCTGCTGCACGGACAGCATCAAGCCTGTGTGCGAGCCTCCTGCTGCAACTGCAGAGCTTCCTGCTGCTCTTGCTGTGCCGCCTGCTGTTGCTGAACGAACTCCAGATCACAGAAGCCCTCGTTCTCCTCCAGCCTGAACAGCTCTCCAGCTGTCATGTTGATGGCAGCAGCCTTGTTGCTGCCTGTGCTGGTGGTGCCGTCCGGCAGGCGCCCGCTGGCCACGCCATTGCGCCAGCGGCGGTAGCGCACGGCTGCAGCAGCACACAAGCAAAATGTGTCAGTGGTGCACGTCATAGCGTCCTGTTGAACATAAGGTCTCAACAACACTGCTGATGGTCATGCTTCTGCGACAAATTTGTAAAGAGACACAGCCTATCAACCCCAAAAGCGCTGTGCTGAGCCGTGCTGAGCCCTCAGCAGGCATTTCAGGTGCTGAAAGCATCAGCCAGCAGCTGCACGCCCGTTTCCCCAGCCCACAGCAACTACGTACCCAGCTTGTCGTAGCTGACGGGGTTGGCCCAGGTGTCTGAGCCGCGCTCCATGCGGTCCTGCTGGCCCAGCACAAGCTTCAGGTCCTCACCCAGCACCTGCACAGCGGGAAGGAGCACCACACAATGTGTGTGAGTTCAGCAGTTAGCTTCATGGCATGCTGCAGGAAACGAAACCTTTATCCCCAAGCACGCTGTGTGTCTATCTGGCAAAGACAATGCGTGACATGCTGCTGCAGCTACTACCACAGACGCTAGATATAGCAGGTTTTGGAACAGCCGCCATGACCACATATGCTGGATCTGACGCGTCAGATCAGCATGCAGGGTGCTGTCAGCATCACCCACCTGTCCTGCCACGCCCTTCCACACGTTCTGGATGCCTGGCACGTAGCGCGCCCAGCCCAGGAAGTCCATGCTCATGCGGTACAGCAGCCGCGTCGTGCCTGCAGCAGGCAGCACAGCATCGATGCGAGTAAGCCACAACAGTGCTGCACTGATCACCTCTGCGGACAGCAGGGCTGCGCATGCCCAGTGGTCATGCATTGTGCGGCTGGTGTGCGCAATAACAGCTGCCTGGTCCCCTTACACAGTGAGTGCTGATGATGCCAAAGTCAGCAGTGCCCACGTAGCGCCAGAGAACAAAATGCTGGCACTCCAGAAGCCGACAGAGGTACAACAAGTGGCTCTGCAACTGCAACAGTATATCTGACCACCTGCCAACGGTGAAGTGCTGACACTGAGGCAGGCTCACTCACCCTTCTTGGAGGGTGCACAGACATGCAGCTGGTGCAAGTGGCGCTCGCAGTTGTCTGCTGTCACGCCGCGCATGATCTTGCCAGGCTGCGCCAGACCAATCTTGGAGATGGTCTGCAAGCGAGGAATACACACATTGACACACAGCACGCAAGATCATCAGCCGGATCAAGTGCGGCAACCATTCTTGCATAATGATGCAGATGTGACAGGTGCTTTTGGCGGTTGCCTGCCACACTGGTGACGCCATCAGGTGTGCTAAGCAAGTACAAGCAATTACAGCGACTGATACTGACAGTTGGGGGGGTGCCATTTGGGACTTATCGTGCTGCTGGCCTCTGGCCACTGATTTGGTGCCCACTCTCCAAACAGACAGGGGCCACCTTGCCCCAGGGCGCTGTTTTTTCATGCAGGAGGCTCACCATGCAGGGTGGCTGGAAGGCCATGTCGATGGGGTAGGGGTCCCACTGACCACTCAGCAGCTGCTGGGCGTGGAACTTCACGGCATCAGGCACAGGCCAGTCCTTGGCAAAGGTCCTGCGCAGGATACACATACAGAGTACAGCACACAATCAGCAGCACTTACTGTGTACAAACCCTGCCAAAGCGTACCATCGCCGCCTTTGACATGCATGCGCTCCCTGGTATTGTAGCTGCCGCCGAAGACCCTCCTGCTGCTTCAAGGATGGCCAGAGTGCTGTGCTGACACCCAGGGCACACTCCCATCCTCCCCCCTAGTGCGCTGAGGCCACCTATGCTGTTGATGCCAAGACATGCCCCGCCCCTTTTCCCAACCAAGCCAGCCGAGCCCTGTGCTCACCCCTGGTGTGTGAAGGGTGCGTGAGCCAGGTCCAGCAGGTTCTCAATCAGCAGGCCGTGCTCCACTGGCACCTCCAAACTGATCTCTGCATGGATGTCGTAGCCAGCAGGCGGCTGCGTGGTGTTGGGCACCTGCAGTAAACCAGACCAACAGCAGCATAAAAGTGTTGTACACACTCACTGAGACTGAAAAAATCAACGGTTGTGCCTGGTTGTGCTGATGATGATGCATAACAGCAAGCAAACTCAGATGCAATAGCAGCATAGCTAGCAAGCCTGCAGGAAAGCACCCCAGCACACGACACACCGGACTGATGCAAAAAAAGAAGGCTACTATGTGGAAATCTTCAGCAATAACTGCTGTTGAAGGCCTGCTGACATGCTGCAAGCACAAAGTGAGTCTACGCAGGTGCCGCTGCTGCCTCATACCCCAAACAGTCCTGCACCCCTTACCTCAGGAGGCACACCCTCTCCCGGCCACACCCAGATAAACCCATCCTTCTCCACACATGGCAGCGCTGCCACCGACACGTTGCGGCAGTGCACTGTGGAGGGCATCTTGGTGCAGGAGCCATCCCATCAAACTGCCAGCCATGGTAGGCGCACGACACCTGCACACCAGCACAAGAGTACGTCAGTCAGACCTGCTCAGCCCTGATGCTGATGATGCACTCCACGGCTTCTGCTGCATGGATTCCACCAGCTGAGCCTCCTACCCCACAGTAAGCAAAAGCGTTGGTGGCATGATCAGTGTGTCTGCGCATCAAACCCCCTGGATGTTGGCTACAGTATTCTCAGTGAATGATGCTGCAGTCACTAACACAGACTTTTGAGGTCAGGGCAGCCTACTGCCCTAGCCATACACAGGCTGTCCTGCTGCCAGCAGCCATCAACTGCTTGGTGGCAGCACACTGTCCTGCATACTATCTGAGCCACCCACCTTGCCGTCAACGACCTCGCCGAGGGACAGCGGGCAAGCCCTGTGGGCGCACTCGTCACGAATGCAGCTGGGGCGCCCGTCAGCATCCCTGCGCAGCAGTAGGAGGAGCAGCCAACGTAAACATCAGCATCATGCATCAGTCCTGGTATGGACCAAGTGCACTGCACATAACCAAAAACACAGGAGCTCACACCCTGAAGCTGCCTGGGTCGCTGACCAGTCACGCAAATGTCTCCACAGCCCCACTTGGTCATGTGCAACTGCTAAATGCGTGCTGCGCTGCGCTGACACAACACAATGCAACAAGCATTGCCACTGGCTGGCTGCAACTGCTGCCCTTACAGCAGCAGCTGCTGTCGCATGTATGAGGCAACACTGCAAGCACTCTGCAGCTGCTGAGCCATGTGCACCTCTGCTGTGCTGACCACCCCCCCACCTGAACAGCACCCAGGGCTCGTCAAACAGCTCAAAGGGCACCAGTGTGTTGGGCCCCAGCTGGCTGGTGAACTCAGCAGGGTACCAGAACTCCTTGAGCGGCTGCTCTGCCACCAAGCTGCTCCTGAGGCCTCTGTCAGGCCTCATGCTGCTGCCGCGCGGCGCTGCTGGGGCCTACCGCTGCTTGTGCTGGTGCCGCTGCTGGGCTGCACGGGTGACGGCCGCGTCGCCACCGTGCTGCTGCTGCTGCTGCTCCGGCTGGTGGTGACCGTCGCTGTGGCGCTGGCTGCGACCTGTGTGGCCGTGCTGGTGCTGGTGCTGCTGCTGCTGCTGCTGAGGGACGAGACTGATTGGCTGCTGCTGCTGGGGATGGCTTGCGCTTGGGCCACCGGGCCTGAGGACTGCCGCAGACGTTCCAGAGCTGCTGCTTCTGCTTTGAGGTCTGCGACCCGCTGTAGGTTCAGCTCCACACGGGACTGCGTGGCTTGCAAGCGCTGCAGGGCGATACATCAGGGCGAGGCAAGAAACGGCAGGCAGCACCAAACGTCGCCGCTCAGCACAGTTGTATGATAGGTGCCTGCAGCGGTAGCGCTGCAGTTGACGGGCCTTGGGATTTGACCGTGCACCAGCTCCTGCTGCATCTACTGCGCTGTGCACCAGCCAACACACTGCAGGGTTTGGCTGCCCTGATTGTACAACACCCGCAGGGACAGCTAACAGCTGCTCTGTCTGCTCCTGATGCCATCCTCAAGAACCGTACTACGTAACCAAACACCTGCAGGACACCGTCTGTGCTGACGAGTTTGCTTGCGTAATACTGCTGTGCTCACCTGGCTGGCCTCATCCACCTGCTGCTGCAGGTCCTGCAACTGCAGCTTCAGGTCCGACACACTGGCACGCTCCTGGGCCTCATCAGACAGCAGCAGCTCAGCCTGCACCACAACAGCGGCAGGACACACCAGCTTGTCATCATGGCATGCAATTGCTGGATGCAACTCATGTGGTAAACACCCAAAACTCTGCTGCAGCTCAACTGCGCTGCCGACAGGGAAGGGTCGCTGATACTTTGACAGCCTGTATGTCAGCACCATTGCTTTGTTGAGATAGCACAAGCATGTTGCTGGTAGTGAAAAGCTGTGCATACGATGAAGCTTTCAGGAATGCAAGTCCAAGTGCTGATTGTGCTGCTTCGCACCCACCTGTTCATTTGCCTCCTCGATCAGAGCCAATGTTGCAGCTGCATCTGCCTTAGTGACATAGTTGACGATGTGCTCCCAGTTCTTCCTCTTCTTCCTCAGCAGCTCCAGTCTGCTCCTGGCCTCCCAAGGGCTGACCTCCCCATGAAGCCGCTCATTCAGCACTGCAAGCTCTACCAAATCATCCTTGGCCCTCTGAGAGATGGTGCGCACACGCACACGTGGAGCCTCGTCTATCCAGGCAGGTAGCTTGAAGGTCTTTCCAAACCAGGCACCGTAGCGACGCAGCTGGGCCTCGGGATCGCGCAGCAGAGGGGGCTGTTGCTGTGATGAAGGCTCTTCCGAGCTGCTGACACACAGACGGCTGTAGGAGCGAGCTTGACGGCGAGAGAGACCATGTGCAGGCCTTTTGAAAGGACCTGCACACGTAGGCGTACTCGTTGAGGGTGCTGTGCAGTGCATTTTGGGTGGGTACAGGTGTCACTTCTGCACACGCATTGCAACGCGCCGAAGTCGCAGACTACAGAACTCTGCCAAATGACCAGAAGTATCAAGAGTGGAGGCACGCCTCTACGTGGTGTGTACACGTAGCAGATTTCCACTAAACCACTTTTGCTGGAATGCCTTGGTTGCTTCTGATCGTTAACAATGGCTGGATCTGAGCTGATCAACGTGTTGAGTTGCAGAAAGGCAGCAGGATCTCATGTTGCGCATTGGATCTGGGAGCAGCGTGTGCCAACATTCGATCCAGACCTGGGATTGCGCAGACCACACGCCTGACAGCTGCCGTGTACTGTTGAGAATCACGTACAGCGTTTGACGACTCAGACAGCACTCTCAGGGGCGTGTGGTCTCGATCCAGCACCAACACCCCCCTCCCTTGCACTGGGCAGCAGGCACCTGTCACCGAACACTGTTTATTACAACACCATGCCAACTTGCCTCAAAGATGCCTCAAAAAGCAGTGCCTGACAGTATATAGGCCGTTCCAGCAGACTCTGTAAGGACACCCCCAGCCTGCATGATTGTATCCCCCGCCAGGGCTTGACAGAGGCAAATGGATGGACCACTCACGCGTGACTAGTGACTAGTGACTAGTGACTCACTAGTCACAGGCGTGCCAACTCTTCATCTGCTGCCTCCCTTCTTTGACTGATGGTAATCGAGGGCTATAGTAACTCACACAGGTCTTCTATCTGTCTCCTGAGACCCAGCATTGTGCATGATCCAGGCATGGAGCTGGTATGCAGCCCTTGACATCTGTGCACTTCTCCCCATGCGCTGGTCAGAGACGGTGTGGGCTGCATGCAGCGCTCCCCAGCACACAAACACACACAGCAGCCAACCACCCATTCACCACCACAAGCTGGTGGTGGTCAGAATGTGCTGCTGCCGCTTGCAGGCAAACAGCAGGCTGGGTTGCCTAGACAACAACAAACACACACCAAGCAGGGCCCTGCCTCAATCCTTGCAGAAAACTGCCTGCAGCCCATCCGCGACAACATGGTTGCCATACCACACACAGCAGAGGATGGATGCACTTCCTGTGTCTACACACCAGAGTGAGCTGCTTCAGCTTGTGATGGCTGTGTTGCAAGTGACACAGCCTCCAAGTCTAGGCGACACACTCCGCTGTACTGCACAACGTGTTTGGCTGGGGTAAAGGGCATGCACCCGTGCAGCAGACACATACGAAGCGTTACTCGCCGACGCCAAACCCAGGCCATGCAAATGGCACGCACCACTGGCAGCAAAGTGGTCAGTTGCTGGCCTAGTGAAACACCAGGCTAATACCCAGCTGGCAACCCTTCAGGCAGTACAGCCACAAGCTCACTCAACAGCAGTAGGCATGGAGAGCACCCTGTCACTGGCTTGCAGCACAGGAAACGCACCGCAACATACACCTTTACGGAGACTACTGCACACGCCGTTGCCGCTGTATGACAGGGCGCTGAGAGGTCCCTCTCAACTTGCATGTCACGGGCACAGACCCCACTCAGACTTGGCAACAACACAGCTATCAGGGCACAGGCACTGCACTGCAAAACCCAGCCACCTGTAGGGGCTTCTTCCTGGGCACATCCTATCATGCACACAACACTGCACTGCATATCGTCTGGTCCTCCCCAACCCAAGCTGCACAGGCAGCTTTCAGTATACCACCCTTGCAATGGGGCTGTCAGGCTGTGCTGGCCTTGCCAACACTCTACTCCACAAGCAAGACTCACCCTCACCGCCTCCCCTAAAGTCCACTGGTCATACACTTGCGCCAAAGACAGCGCGGCTCGACATTGACACAGAAACGCAGCATCACCATCGCGTCCTGCCCACACACTCTGTGTCAACACACACACTCACGCATCCATGCTTGTAACAACCACTGTGAACTCAGCCCAACAAGCCCCTGGCGCCACCATGTTCTTGTCTAAGTTGACAACAACTGGCATCTGTCACCCCTTCTAAATCAGGCGTGGTCAAGCAGGGTCACACATACATACCTACTTACATGCATGAGTAAAGTCCTTGAGTCGGTCAGGCTGCGCAAGTCGCGACACAGTCCAGTGATGCCACGCACCAGAGCGGGGGTAACAACCTGCACATTGTACGGGCCACACAACCACCTGCTCACAAGCGGCGGCGGCCAATAAAGGGGATGCCGCCGACAAGCGGCCCACCGCCAGTGCCAACACGAATAGGGAGTGACGAGGAGGTGCCAGCGGCGGGAGGAGACCCCGCCGTAGTGGTAGTGGTCTGCGTTGTAGTCGTAGTGGTCTGACCAGGCTTGGGAGCTGGGGCTGGGGCGGGGGCAGGGGCAGGAGTTGCGGCAGGAGCTGGTGCTGGTGCTGGTGCTGGTGCTGGTGCTGGAGCAGGGGCTGGTGCTGGTGCTGGCGGTGCGTTTGCAGCCGACAGGCGGGTGCCTGGGTTGATGGGGCCTCCACCGACACCCTCTGCATTCTCAAAGTCTGTGCAAGCAGTACAGGATAGGCAGTGGAGGTAGCAGAGGACAGCAGGTTTGTGTTGGGGACCAGATGTGTGGTGAGAGGTGACAACAACAGTCAGACCAATAATTCACTTCATGAAGCAACACACACACACACACCGTTCTGTAAAGGGTTGTGTGTAAGGTGCACCTGTGCAACTGCTGTAGACGCCGCGCGCAGCTACTGCTTTTTGAGCAAGGAAATTGAGCGGTATCAGTAGCCAGGAGGCAGGCCACCTCTCGACTGTCACTGCCCCAATCCACAACCAAGGCCATTTTGCCCTGCATGTTGCTGATCATAACACCTCAGCTGTGAAGAGTTGGGCCCTCCCGCCCACAAGCCATGCAGCTGCCACAATTCGTTGCTTGTGTGTTGGGAACTATGTATTGTGACGCAAGGCTCTTGCTGGGTCGGTGGGTGGTGGGCGCGTTTGGTTGATGAAGTATGCTTCTGGGCCCCTGGCACGCTGTTTCGTGAGCAAGTCCTGCCAGCCTAGCAGAATGCCAGTATCCTCTGAGAGCCCACCTCAACCCTTGACTGATTGACACTCTGCTACTCACTTGTGACCCCGCAGATCTCCACAAAACGCCCTGACAGCCTGGAGAAATCCGCGATGTTCTTTTTGTTCTGCTCCCTCATCTCGGCAGCAGACACCCCCAGTGCCTTGGCAATGTCGTCAATGGTGTCACCTGACTGGGCCCTGTACAGGTAGCAGCCCTTGTTGTCTGGGTCTGGTGAGAGCTGGTACTTCTTCTGCAGGAGCCTCCTGGCTGTGCTGGGCCTAGCGCTGCACAGCACAGCGGCAGGACGTCGAGTACAGCATGCAGCAGCAGCACAGCACGACACAGCATGACACACAGCATAGCACAAGAGACAGTGAATGGGGCTGTTTCCAGGAAGTGTGATGCTGGCAGTGGAGCCAAGGATGCACACAGCACTGTCCACGGTGCATGCTGAGCCTTTGCACACGTGTCTGCTGCGCAATGACCGTCGTTGTATGGTGTGGGGTTTCACCTGGGCGTCTGCTTTGTGGGTACGGCTGGCAAGCCACACATTGCCAGCGTATGCTTTGATTGCTAGGCAATTACTGCTGCCCTAGCTTTCAGCAGCCCCAGTCGGCATGTGTCAGCTTGTGTCAGCTGCTGGAAGGCCATGGAAGGGCAGCTGCTGAAGAAGCTCAACGGAAGTTTGCAGCTGGCGTGCATTTTGCAAGGGTGATCAGCTGTTGCTACAGGGTTTGGTTTGATGGAGGCTTTTTTCAGCCCTGATGCATGTTATGCGGTGGGTAAGGAGGTGGACGCCCGAGCAGTATAGGCTGCTGCATGCTGTCTGTCTGGGAGTGTTGGTGACTTGCGAGCTACAAGCACGCATATGCCAGTGATCAAAGCAGAATCATACATGCATCAACCACAAAGTTGACTTCATGTCTAAATACAGTCCAGCTGCGGCTTGGCAGAGAAGGACTGTCCAGCCAGCTGTTGCATGGTGATGCAGTCGTGGTGCACATTTTGGGTGCATTCAGTGATTGGCTATCCGCTTACCTCAGCAAGGCACTGTCTGCTGTGTCTGCTGCCTTCATCCCATGGTGGCTGCATGGCTTAGTGCGCTGGCTGGCAAGCTGACTGCCGTGACTTGCCCCTGCACCACCACAGCACCAGCACAGCAGTTGCACTAGCCCTCCTGCCAAACTGGTCTCTAGGCCGTCTGTCCAGGTGCGTGGCAAGGCGAGAAGTTTATATAGCATCAAGGTAGCAAGTTGAGTTCAATGGCTAGTGCAGCCCAAAGATTGGGCAAGGGCAGCATGGACCCACCTGTTTGAGCCACCAGCAAGGCCAACGCCACAACAGCGACTGCCCCTGATATCCGCTGCATGTTGGCGTTCTTTCAATCGTCTTTGGTTTGATGGTCGCTGGCCAGCGGAAGAGGGCTGCTGCTTGGTTGGGCGTGCAGCAGTGAAGCTGGACCAGTTCGACGGATTATCCAACTCAGGTCTCTACAGAATACGCCTCAACAGCGTCGTGTGTACATACGTTGTCAAACCGCTGGTTCACCGGTGGTCCCATCCCGGGCGGTCAACAGCAGTCAACTTATGTGCAGCAAAGCGCGGCAGACATGAGCTTTAGCATGCCAAGCGCTGGTTGAGGTAGTTCAGGTCAATGTTCTGGGGGCGGTGGCGGCTTGGTGTTCACCCACAAAGAATGACCACCTGGACCACTGATCACTGACAGTGGCTCCTGCATTTCTTGCTGCTGCGTATTTTCGCTTTTGCAGTGCTTCTACGGTGTCCTTTATGGATGTGACTACCCCTCACTCAACTGGTGTGCGCAGACTCAGCTTGCAGAACCACAGTGGGCAGTCAGTGTCCTCGCCAGCCTGGCCCCCACCCATATAGTTGGTGTCCGATCCCGTCGCATGAGTGTTGCACAACGAATGCAGCAACAGCTTTCAAGCGCACATTGAGTTTCTGCACCTACAATAGCCTTGCCAGATGCGAAGTGTGCACTTCTGGTCCTGTCCTGACTGATGGTCTGATCACTAATGATGGTTCACGATGCAACAGAATAAGAATGTACCCTCTTGATTATGAAGCTAGCAGCCTCGTGTGTTGCACATCTGCCCAATGTTGCGTTGTACTGGATATCAAGGACTGCTCAGGATGCAAGGCTGTCAGGTTGCCTACGGCGCTATCCCTCATTTTTCACAATACGTGCACTGGCTCATCGTATTGACAGCATTGTAGCTATCAGACTCTCAATCAGCGACTTGGGTAGTCCCATTCCAGTTTTGTGTGCCCACACCACCCACCAGCCTGAGCCCCACCCGGTACCTTGGTGATGTTCACTGAGGGGTAACGATGCGGATAAACTTATCAGCCTGAGCCTGAGAGCTGTCAGTTTATGCTGAGAATCTTGGCATCTTGTCGATCCGATACACAGCAACAATGCAGCCCCAGTTACAGTGGGCTGCTACTGAGCCCCTCGGCATCCCAAAAGATAACCACGCGACCACAACAGTCGGTATGCAACAGGCGTAAATCAAGCGGGGTGTCCTCCTGCCAAGCTCTGTTGCTAGACACAAGCAAAGCAGCAGGAAAAGAGGTCCACTCATGCACAACTGCTGTTGGCTCAGATGTGTGCAACATCTGGCGCTGGGCGCAGGATGCCCACACTCACTGGATGCGCTGACCGCTGAAGATATGCACAGCTGCAAAGCCAGCTTCACTACTGCTGAGTCCAAACTTGACGTGGTGCCATCTGTATACCACATGGGCACAGTGGGCATCACTGCCCACTTGAGCCGATGCAGCAAGCAAGTCGATCAACGAGCTACAAGTACACACAACTCTACTACTGCATCTAAGCAAAGTGGAGCCTGTCGCGGTGTATGTCAACAGCACAAGAACTGGTCAGCTGGTCACATACGAGAGCAACAGCACGTGCAGTGGGGATTGTGCCCCAGTCACTATAGTAGCGCACCCCACAGGGGTGCTTCCAAGGTGCTGACCCCTGCGTCCAAACACCTGTGGTCATGGCATGCAACTGAGCATCCTCCCAGCAGTGTCACACACATAAGGGCACAGGCCCAAGTCAGTCATGACAGTCACAACAGGTCGCGCAACTGTGGCACAATCCCTCTCCGTGCTGACAAAATGCAGGATGCGCAGCAAGGCCTGCAGGCACGTAGACACTGCAAGAAAGAAGAAGGAAACAGGCAAAGCAGCTGTGTTTGAATCTACAGCATGCATGCACAGGCACAATCACCACGCCGCTTAGCGAGGCTGTTTGACCGCTGCTCTTGCAGAAACCAACACACCTGACGCAACGTACAGACCTAAAGATTTCAAAATTAAACAACAAAAGCAGCAGCCGTGCCCATGCCTCACGACTCCCGGCCCTCTGTGAACAGTACGGCCGGCCATGCTGGGCGCCAAACGCAGCGCAGCTTGTATCCTACAGCACATTCACCCCTGGCTCAACCCAATGCCAGTTGAAGTCACTGCATGCGCAAGCCTGCAAAACAAAAGGCTTGCTCTGCCGGCTGCCATCCAGCGGGTCACGAGGCTTGACAACAAGACTTGGATACCCTTTGTTCCACACGAAAAAGATGCGTCGTCAAAGCAACTCTGCAGGGCTGGTTGCAGTGTGTAAATTCTCCCACTCCCACAATACACACTGCTGTGGGTTGGGAGAGGCTCAACATGCGCCACTCGCAAACCCAAAAAACCTTTCAGCATGTACATACAATACTCAAGCAAGTGTGTCAGATACGCTGAATACAGCCCACGCCCCTACTGGAAACAACACCCCAGGCGCAATCTCAGACCTGCCGCGCATGCCCCGAGGTGGGGCCCATCACCCTGTACTTTCCTGCGCCCAGATAGAAGCGCACGACAGCCCATCAGACAGCAGCTGCAGCAGCACCAGCCCCTCCAAGCATTCTTTGCCTGAAGTGCCATTGGGCATCTAGGTGCTGCACTGCCGGCACCCCTTTTGGGATCTACGTTACCACAAAGATACCACCGCAAGTAGACCGACGCCTTGGCAGTCCAGCGTTGCCAACTGGTCCGACCATGACCAAGACCTTGTACATGCCTGATGAAACCCGCGCAAGGCCAAGCCAAGCCACTCAGGCCAAGCAGGGTATGGCAGGGAAGAGCCACACCCAAGCGCTAGTGAGTGGGCGCTTTCCTGCGCTGGGAAGGTCTTCCTTGCCCCTTTTCAGAGCCAGATAGGCCTACAGCCGCATGCATGATGCTTGCACATTGCCATGGGCACTGCACGACACTGAAGCTGCTTTGTTTGCCCCAGGTGCAGTCCTAGGCCTTCACTACGGCCCAAACCCATCACCCTATCAGCCCAGTGTACCAGCCCAACCAAGCCACACTCCATACACATGTGCATTGGTGGAAAAAAACCTGCACACAAAAGCTCAACAGCAAGGGAGTCTGCTTGGCAGCTGCTGGTGCACAGGCACACTACTAGAGTCTGTGCACACCTGCTGGCAAAGGCACACATGCACACTACTGCCGCATGTGCCGCAAGAGCCATGCGGCACATGGACACAAGCGCAAGGCATAAATCACGACCGCTCAAGGGATGAGCCCAAGCGCGCACACCATACGGCCAATCAATGGTCTGAGTGAGACGTGGTGGCAGCCTTGCTCAGCACCTTTCTATCGCAGTAGCTGGCAAAGCCGCAGCTTTAGAGAGCACATGCCGTGCGACGCTGCGGCAGCAACTGTTGTTGCAGAAGGTGCTGTCACTGCAACCTGTCTGCTGTGCAGCTCCAGCCCTGCACAGCATCAGCAGGTGTATCAGGTGCACGCGCCAGGCCCCAAGAGCGCCATTTACCACACCACAAGGACCATTCAAGCCCATGGTCTCTCCCCCAGCCACCAACACTGCTACCTACCAACACAAGTGGCACACACACAGCCCAGAACATACATGGCTGGAGCATTGAAGGCTGTCACTACGGCAGCAGGGCACAGCAAACTGCTGACACAGCTTAGCCAGTCCAAACAGCCACTGACACACATGCCGCAGCAGCAAAGGAGGCATGCATGCTGCAGTCCCTGCTGCAGCTCAGTATCCTGCTGATACTAGTTCACATGTCTGCCCACTGTGGCAGCACCTGACACACACTATTACCCCAGCTGCACCAGAGCTGGTCTGGTGCCAATGCGCCCTGCCAAAAAAACTGCAAAACCCCAGCCCAGGCATGCATGGCCTGGGCCAGGCAACACAACTTCACGGAAAAGCCACGTCCGCACACGTGTAAACATCATACTCCTGAGACCTCCGCCCACACCCCTGCACAATGGGACATGGGGTGCAGCCCTTCCCTACCGGCCGAACCCAAAGGAGAGGGGTGACACCACCCTAGTCCCTGAGGCCGCAGGAGCCCCATTGGTGGTTACTGGCGTGACGCCACCAAAGAATGGCAAGAACCCACCCCGCTGCACCACCATCCCCTGCTGCTGCTGCTGTTGCGGCTGCTGCTGCTGCTGGGGCTGTGTGGTGGTGGTGGTTGTGGTGGTCTGAGTGGTCTGGCCGGATGGTTGTGCTGTTGGTGGTGGTGGTGGCGATGGTGTCGCTGCCGGTGGTGGTGGTGGTGTTGCTGCTGGTGGTGGTGGTGGTGTTGCTGCTGGTGGTGGTGGAGGAGGCTCAGCCCTAGGGGCAGGGGGAGGTGGTGGGGAAGGTGGGGGAGGCTGTGGCTTAGGTGCTGGGGCAGGCGCTGGGGGAGGCTCAGGGGTGGGAGCTGTTGCTGACAGGCGGGGAGCTGGGGCACCGCCCTCAACCTTGGCCAGGTCTGCAGGGCAACAGACAGCACGACAGCATCCAGGGAAGGTGTTGGCAGGGTGACGCAACTGAAGCACGCATGCAGCTGCAGGGTGGCTTGCAGTGCTGGCCGTGTGTGCTGAGCTGTGGATTGCTGACAATGCTACATGATGGTTTCCCAGTGCACCAAGAGTGAGCAACAGCACTGCTGTTATCTTCGTGAATCAGGAGCCGCCTTTTGAGCCCCCTGTGTCATGAGAACAAGTGTCAAAGCCACATGCAGCTAGCGCTTGCTGCTGGCGCGAGCTGTAGGTGTCTCTGTCCTGCCACCGCAGCGCCTAGGGTCCGCTCAGCACTGCATGATGTGTCTACTCACTTCCGATGTTGCAGATTTGTATGAAGCGCCCGTTGAGTCGGGAGAAGTCTTGGATGTTCTTTGAGTTGCGCTCGCGCAAGTCTGCCTCAGAAACCCCCAAATCCTGGGCGATTGTAGCAATTCTGTCGTCGATTGTTGCTCTGTACAGGTAGCAGCCTGGGTTGTCTGGGTCTAGTGACATCGGATACTTCTCCTTTTGCAGCAGCCTTCTGGCGGCTGCTTGTGGTCTGACACTGTTGCAGCACAGCAGGGCACAGCGACACAGCACAGTTTGATCAAGCATTTTCCTTCTCCTTTGAGGGAGTTGTGTGGCGGTGAGGCTGTTTGCGCGCAAAGGCAGGTAATGCTGCAGGGTAAGGGCCAGTGGGCCAGGCAGCAAAAGGGGGTTGGCACCACCAGGCCAGAGCCACAGAGGCCGACCAAAGCATAGCTGAGCGGGAAGAAACTGACTGATAAAGCTCCGTTGACCGCAACAAAGCTGTGAGGAAGCAGCAGAGACAGTCGGACAAAGGCTTACTTTGTGCGTAGGCTCCTGTGCTGATTGCTGCTAGCCGCTGTGCTGCCTGCAGCAAGTGAAGCGAGGAATAAGTTGATACCCCTGCCGTTGATGCACTATCAGCTCAGCTTTATGATCAGGGACGGGGATTGGCAGCATCAGCTCAACACCCTCAACAGTGGTTTCTGCTGCTGTGCATTGCTTTGGTCGAACGGTTGCCAAGCGAGACGGACAAGCCCCATTGATGTAGTTGTAGTATTCAAGTGTCGGCATCAAAGCACGCGGTCAGCAACAACCACCGCTTTGTGGTTCACAAGTCACCTGGCAACATCAGAAGCACTAGGACAGCAACCACAGCAGTAGCTGACCAGCCTGCCATGGTTCTTAACGTAGCGGTCATCAGTTTTAACAGTAAGTTCACTGGCGGAGCAACTGCAGGTCGAGGAAGGTTGCCAAAACGTCAAACGTGCAGGCACAAGTGCCGTTCGCAGTGGCGATGACGTGTTTCCACTTGTCAATGTCGAGAACAAGCCTCTTGTTCTGCTTTACGAGGCGGAGGCAGCTAAACTCCTGAAATCACACTTCTTGCGCCGGTCAACATACCTGGGGGACCCCCTAGTGACCTGCGTGAGGCAAAAGTCAAGTGTGCGTTTCTTAAACGGCGCTCCTGCGCTAAACCCGTCGAACAGGCCGCGGTGGTGTTTTCCCGCTGCCCTGTGTGTGCGTTTCGGTCTGCAAACCTGCCAGGCAGGGGGGGGGGGGTCCCCACCATTTTTGGACGGTACTTGCCTGCTGAGCTGTGGTGGCTACTCAGCTTGCTGAGTCGCATGGCACAGAATTGCAAGTCCCCCTGTCCCAACACAGCAGTGCAAGACAATGACCGCGGGGGTTTGATGCTACTTTGGAGAAAATATCTTTTTGTGAGTGTGCTGGCAGGCTGGCCAGCCAGGGGGGGTCCCCCCTTTTGGTGGGTGGTTTCCCTGTTGTGGTGTGTTTGAAGCTGGTTGCGTTGGATGGGGTTGCAGTGCTGTGGTGGTTGGTCGTGTGTACATGCGTTGCTCCTGCATTGCTGCTGTGTCTTGGGCCAAGGCAGCAGTGATGGTCTGCTGCTGCAGTTCGCACACAGCCACGAGGACCAGACTCTGGTCCTCTGAGAGTGCTGGCCAGCACAAGGGTGTGCTAATGCCGCCCTTGTGTGCTGCTTGGATGGTGTGTAACCAGCCAGAAGCAACTTGCCAACCCCAAGTTGGGGTCCCCCGCCTCCCTCTGGCATTGCTTTGATGCCGACGCAGCTACTAGCCGTGGCACTGCCTCTTTTGTGGAGGGGGGAGACCCCCCTCACACTCCCCCCCATCATGCCCATGGCCAATGCATGGCTCCTGCCCCCCTACTAGGGTAGCTGGCATGTGGGGTCGATGAAAACCCCGGCCAGGCAGACCCTCATGTTATGGTGCGGCATTGTTAAGCCTCGGGCAAGTTGCCAGACAGCCAGGTGGCTCAGGCTGTTTCGGTGACACGATCGAGGTGTCCCTCGTTTGGATCGAACACAGCAGCAGTGCCTCGACTGAAGTCATAATGTACCTCGATTGCAATTAGTTCTGTTTGAAAGCACACGTCTCGATGCCCGGGGCCTTCTGCACGCGGTCTCGACATACACGTGGCCACGATCTTTTGCTTCCATTGCTGTTCTTTGCCGCCCTTCTGCGGCCCCTTACGGACTTTAAGTTGCCGTTCCATGCTGAACGTGGAATCATCGGGTCTGCGTACGCAAGGTGCAGGAGGTCACACAAATCTTCTCACAGGAAATCACACATTTGCTCTTTTTTTTGGGGCCCCCCAGTCACTCCGAAGGATCCTGCGGAATCCTTCTCCGAGGACAGCACCTCGACACGCATGTTATGTGACGGAGCCTTTCCCGGGTAACCGCCTGGCGCCACACGGCCCCGGGTGGCTTGATGGGACTGTGGGCCAGGGAGCACAGGTGCTACCCGTTTTCATGGTCCGTACTCAGCAGAAAAGTGCTGAATTGCAATGATCAGGGCATCTGACGTCAATGCTAGCTCGCTTGGAGCTTTTCAGCATAGTCAGCAGTCCTGCAGCAGCAGCAGCAGCAAGGCTGGCACGTGCACGTTGGCACTATGCTGCCAATCACACTCCTGTCCCCTCACTACCAACACCAAGTGGCATGAGCAGTCTGTTCCCCGCTCCAATTATTCATACACAATTCCGCGCCACACATGCCTCGTGTGCCCCTGCCTCTACTCCTTCCTTCCCTGAGGGCCAGCCAGCAAGACCCTGCCACTGTCCATGGATCCAATAAACAAAAACTTAACAGTCAACTGTTCCAGTGTGTTGCTTATGTAGCAATTACAACACAATCACTTGTTGCAAGGAAGGCCAAGGCAGCTGCTCAAGGTTGGCATCCACACCAAGCTTTGAAGCTTCCCTGGTCTGACTTCTTCAGTCAGACCAAACAGCATACTAGGCCTAAGGCTGTCTAGTCCAACGCAAAGTCGCCTGTGACTGTAGCCAAAAAACATGGCACCTCAACAGCCACCCTGCCCCCAGATGCTGTCATCATCTTCTAGTGCACATAGTGGTGGTCATCTGGGGGGCTTCGTGTTGGCCGCATATCCCTGCAGAAGCAGACACACAGCAGGCAGGTGCAGCACTCTTTAGCACAGAAGCCTGGGCCCAATCAAAGTACACATCCAACCATCCTACAGCAAACCATCCTGTGCCATGGTGAACAGCACACTACTAGGTGAGCGTTCACAGCTGCCCGCAAGCGTCTCCAAGATACCTATCCGCACAAGCTCCCATTACCTCCCAAACTGGCCCTTCCGTGCCAGGGGTTGGTGCACCCTTTCGTAGCAAAACCCTAGACAGCGTAGACTGCACAGCAGACACCCACACACCAGCACAGGACCCCAGCAGCTTCTCACCTCGCACGCAGCCAGCGACTGTTTCCCGCCAAGGTGGCTGCTTCCCGCCAAAAAGACCTTTCAGGATCTCAGCACTGCCTGGCAAGGCCACATGATAGGTCAGGCCCAAGGGGCCAACCTGACTCAATAGCTGCCCAGCTGGAAGCTGCATGCATCCAACAGAGCCACCACCGCTGCTGTTCAGCTGGGCTCACAGCACTGCTCAAAGGCCGCCTGCAAAGCAGCCTGGTCCAAGCCCCTGCCGATCAGCACTAGCCGGCTGAGCCTGCCAGCACCCTGCTGCTGCTGCTGCTGTTGCTGCTGCTGCTGCTGCTGCTGTTGCTGCTGCTGCTGCTGCTGCTGCTGTTGCTGCTGCTGCTGCTGCAGGAACTGCTGCCAGCTGGCCCCAGGTGCTATGTCATATAGGTCGTACACTGCCTGGAAGAGGTGCACACGGTCACTGTCAGACACATCAAGCAACCCTTCATACGCAGCAGCTGCGGCACAGCAGGACTAGCTGCTGCCACTGCTGCTGCTGCTGCTGCTGGCGAAGGATCTGCACCGGCAGCTCCAGGAGCAGTAGTACCAGCTGCTGAAGCTGTGTTTGCATCCTGTGCTGCAGCTGCTGCTGCTGGAGTTGCCGAGCCTGCAACAACAGGCTGCTGCTGCTGCTGCTCCCACAGCAGATGCTCAACCCAGGCCCTAAACCTCCCCATGTTGACAGGCCGTGTGCTACGAAGTGCGATCGTTCGCACAGCAGCATCATGTGCTTGGCAGTTACTAGACGCAGCAGCTGGACCATGGTGGTGGTGCTCAGGGTCGAAGCAGCTGGGGTTGCTGCACTGTGTACTGCTGAGGCCGCTGCTGCTGTCACCGGCAGTAGTAGCCTCACAGGCTGCTGCTGCAGAGGTACCGGCTGCCTGAGCAATCCTGTCTCCCAGCCAGGCCAGCGGCTCCTGCAGGGCAGGTAGCTGCTGACTGGAGCCTGGGAGGGAGGCTGGCTGTGCAGCTAATGTTGGTGACAGAGTGGCGGCAGCAGTGCAAGGAGGCACTGGCGGCTGCTCAGGCTGCTGGGGCTGCTGCTGTAGGGGATTGTTGTCCAAGAGGCGCAGCCTGTAAGCTCCTCTGTTGAGCAGCTCTGCTAGGGGTACCCTGCTGCGGGTGGTGTGTATGATGTGTGCGGTGCTGTTGATGCTGCGCAGCTGTACCTCCACTGCTGCTGCTTGAGAAGCATCGACCAAGTCCATCTGGACAGGCAGCAGGGAAGAGGCAAACAACAAGGCAATGGGGTGATTGTTACGCAGTTGCCAATGTAGCCTACGCCATGGGGTGCAACATCATGCAAAGCTCTGGCACAAAAGCGTACGTCATGGGGTGAGACATCAAGCGAAGCACTGGAAAAAATTGCCGGAGCAAAGAGCTGACTAAAGGTATACACAGAGCCCATCCTGAACGTATACACTCAGCCCAATTTGGACGGTGGCATGCACAAAAGGAAGGCCCACAGCAGGTGGGCTGGGTGTTGCAGATGCTGCAGCAGTCTCAGACTCATTGACTCAGCAGGAAGCCTGTTGTCTAGGCAGGCCTTCAGCAAAGATTAAGCCTTGAATGAAAAACATCATCACAGACTGCTGCATCATACTACACAACCATACGCCCTGCATGCTGGCAGTGCTTGCAAAGCTCACATGTTAGGCACGCCAGACCAAAAGTATGAAGCACCGTTATGACAGCAGTTGCAAGTAACACACGATGCAACCACCACATGCTAAGAATGCTCTAGCTGCGGTTGCCTCAGTGCAACTGACTCTTCAGTGGGCCTGGTGTCTAGTCAGGCCTCAGCAAAGATTAAGCCTTGAGTTTGTTGATCATCAACGGCAACTTTGGATGTGACACTACAGTTCCCCACGGCACAATCAAACAGAATCACAACCAGGCAACTGGACAGCAATGACACAAACAACCAGCGCTCCAGATGACGCCCACAAGCCACACCACACCTCCAGGGTGGCTAAGTTGGGCGGCACCTCTGGCTGCCTTCTACTGTCACCACTACCCACCACCTGATCAACCTCCCCCCCCCCCCCCCCCAGAATACCCCCCCCCCCATCTGTGTTGTCACTCAGGGGTGAAAATACCCACTTTGTCTACCTCACCCCCCAGAAGTTGAAAACTGTAAGCCCCCAATCAGTTCTACTGGAGCCCAGATGCAAGTGCCCACCTTGTTCAGAAGTATCACGTCTGCCAGTGCCACTTGCAGCTGAGCCTCGTTTGGCTGCCCGGCTGGCCTGACTTCACCCAGCTGCCTCATGATGTTACGGCCGTCCACTAGAGTGACCACACCGTCAAGTGTGACAGCTGCCTCAAGCTCTTCGTCAGTCCATAGCTCGGCAATGATCGGCCCAGGGTTGGCCAGGCCTGCAGACACAGCATCGTTAGGACCGCAACAGCAGCAGACGTGTGGTCAGCTCGCTTACAGTCGTGCCAAGCATCAGACTTGAAGCTCATGTCAAAAAGCATTGACCAGCTGACATGTCACCAGTCTTCGACGGCACGTTGACAGCTCACAATCACTTGCGCAAGGCAGCCAATGAATGCTACAAGAGCACACCACCTGCTGTCTTGAGCCAGAACCACCCCGGTTTGAGACGTTTCAGCAGTTGCATATTTCTGCAAAGCCAGAGGCGCCCCATGACTGCACAGCTACACCTGCTGTACGTCCCCTCAACCCACACCATCTGTGACGCTGATACCAGCTGCATTCATCGTAGTCTTCAGCTCACAAAGTGTCTCCTACTAGCTTTACAAAGCGACCCCCCACCCCTACCTGTCGTCTCCACCAGCACGTAGTCAAACTTGCCGGTGTGTCCTGCATCAGCATCCAGCAGGGCCTCCAGGGCCTGAACAAACTCCGCCTTCACACTGCAGCACAGACACCCGTTGGCCAGCTCCACCCACTGGGGCACAGCCTCACGCCCACCCTGCACAGCACACATACACCAGCAATGATGGGTAGGGTCAAGATGGACTGGAAGTGTCACAGCCTGTGTCAAATGCCCAGGTGCGCCACATATGCATTGCACAGTTCGTACCTGCTCCAAGATGCCCATTACCGGACAAGCCTGCTGGTAAGGAACCAAGACGACATGCAGTGAGTTGTGGTGACTCTACAACAGCTGCTGAACACACACAAGGTGCCAGCCTCCTGCGCGCTTGCCGCATACCAGCAACAACATACAGCACACATTTTGGGAAAATTCACTCCAAGCAACAGAGGCAGCAGCAGCGGCACAGCCACACCTGCCCACCTGGTCGTCCTGCACAAAGGCACTCTCAATGCCGGTCTCCTCCCCAAACTCATTCAGGATGACGGCAATGCGGTGGCCATGCTGCTCCTCAAGGATGTACTTCACCAGAGTGGTCTGCAAGGTGGCAGCAGGGCAACAGGGTGGCTGTTCAGGGCACATGGGGATTGGTGTGCTGGGTGGCGCTGTGCTGCACAGGTTTGACCAGCCCCCATGCATGGGAGGTTGCTGACGGGTGAATCAAGCCCTAGAGGAGTCGATGCCGATACCCAAAACTAGACAATCTTGGTTGTTGGTGCACCAGGCGGTTTTCTCACCTTTCCAGCACCTAGGTAACCTGAAGCAGTAAAGCAGCAGCAGCAGCAAGAGACACCACATCAGTCTTCACGAAATGATGTGGCAACAGGTCGGGCAGGTACTAGCGTGCAGTCATTGCTATGCTGGCACACAGAAAATGCTTACCCAGGATCAGATGCAGGGTATCAACGTTGTGACAAAGCATCCACCAGACCATGCAACCTACGACCAGATGCAACCTGGTGCCTCAGTGCAACTGACTCGTCAGCGGGCCTGGTGTCTAGTCAGGCCTCAGCAAAGATTAAGCCTTGTGTTTGTTGATCATCAACGGCAAGGATTGCGAGTGCATGCTGTCTCACACCATAGTGCATCACCCCTTCCATTCCACGCACTGCACACGTTTTTGGTCAAACTATTGATACCAATAAATCAGCCAGTTGACACATTCACATAAGTGCATGAACATTATGCAAGCAGCCTCAGTGTAACTGACTCTTCAGCGGGCCTGGTGTCTAGTCAGGCCTCAGCAAAGATTAAGCCTTGAGTTTGTTGATCATCAATGGCTGCAGCAGGAACCAGACCTCAAGAAGCCTGCTGGTACCACACAATTGCAACAAGATGCAGCAGCAGACTCGACATGCATGCCTGATGCACAGCAGCACAACATCCTGAATGAAATGCTGCTGCCACAGCATGCAGGCCAGCACAGGCACCAACCTGTGATCAGCGTGACTGGAACCGGACTTGTGTGTACTGTTTGTTGATGTGAGTTGATTGCTGCCTCGACAGGCCCTGGAAACAACAGGGGGACACACAACGTCAGCAGCAGCTTGGCAGCAGCACAATTGCTGCGGCTGGCCTCCACGGCATCCTCACCTGAGATGGGTTGAATAGCAACTGCCAATGGAAGTTCCTCATCATCATCACTCATCGCCTGGGCTGTTGTTTGTGATGCCCGCCGGCTCGATCTCTCAGATCGCGTTGTCTCTGACTTGCTTGCTTGCTTGCTGCCCCTTCTCAGGAGCAGAGATGCGATACCAACAGAAGTCCAACAACATCATCAAGCACATCAGGTGGACGATCTGCTACTTGAAGGCTCCCAGCTTCTGTTATTTTTCGGTGTTTGGGTCACAGACTCATTGCTTTAACAGTGTCGCAGATGCAATGGACCGTGCCTGTTGGTGGTGCTTTTACTCCTGTCACAACGCGCTGTGCCTTCCCCATTCTGCTGCTGCTATTGCTGCTGCTGCTCACAAGTCAGACTGTGCAACACTTGCGCTCGGTCATCTTTCTTTGGTGCTCGTGACCTTGGACGCTAGTCACCGCTTCTATACCTCTTGTACATACTAGCACGGCCACACAGCTCCCGTCCTCAACACTCTCACTTGCTAGTTCACTGGTGCCGGTGGAGTGTGCATAGTCCCCTGCATTCCCTCTGCAGCAGCAGTCGCAGCCTCCTTGAGCCTTCCTAGCAGTAGCAGGAGCCATGAACTTCCCAGTAGAAGCAATGGCAGGTATGCAGTGACACGGTGCTGCCCTTTCAATGATTAGTCACCCAACGTGGTTGATCGGCTGATCTGTGCTGCCTGCACAGCTTGGTACATCAAATACATTGCTGCCCTGCTGCATGGCAAGTGGCACATAACAGCAGCAGCGCAGCGATAGTGTGATGCACACCCTCTGTACACATGGCGCCGGCTGATGGTTGACTGACAGCCAAGCTGTCACCTTGGCAGTGCCTCGAAGCTCCCTTCACAGCTAGTGTCTTGTTTGCCCCATCACGCTATCACATTTGTGCCATCATGCTGTAAGAATTTCGCCATCATGCTTTTACATTTGCGCCATCACACTATTGCCCCTGCACATTTTTGCAGACCTGCCTGAGGAGCACAGGCAGGCTTTCCTCGGGCAGCTGGAGCACATGCAAGTGCGCGACAGGTAAGGGGCAGCAGCAGCCAGTCAACACCTTAGCCATTGTTCAGGCCTGTGCGCTGGAGGGCGGGGCATGTGCTGAACAGTACTGCTGCTGGGTGGGCAGGCAGAAAGCGCAGTGTGCACTTGAAAACGGTTGAAGGTTTCAGGGCTGGTTGTGAGGCTCTGCTGGAACCACACTAGCATGCCACAACCCAGCAGCAGGGCTCATAGCGGTGGCTGGCAGTAGTCAGGCGAACCATGAACGCACTTTCCACACGAATGCAGTACGCCAGCCTGGACAAGCCAGACAGGCAAGGCAGCACCCAGCAGGACTGCTGCCAGGGTTGGGGCTGGTATGGCTGCTCCTGCAGCTGTTCTTGTGGGCGATGTACTACCACTAGTAGTTCACCGCCCTGTGCCCCGCACGGCGTGCACTCCTTGCTGCTGCAGCCTGAGGCTGTACAACAACCTGGTTGAGAAGTGCTTCAAGGAGTGTGTGCTGGACTTCCGCAGCAAAAACCTTGCCAAGGACGAGGAGAAGGTGCGGTGGGGAGCGGCTGCAGGGTATAGGCTGCAGGTTATAGCATAATCTTCCACCCTGCTGTTGCAGTAGCAAAGTTGGGGTGTCTGTGCAGCGTATGAGAAGGTGTGGTGGGGAGTGGCTGCGAGGTATAGGCTGCAGAGCAGTTGACCGTATTTTTGCGCAGCAGATGGGGGTATCTTTGCAGCACAAGCAGCAGCCGACCAGCAGCGCTGTGCTGGCATGTCACACCTTCTCATGGGGTGGTGCCAGCGGCTGTGTAGTGGTACGAGACATACTGCCACGACTAATTCCGCAAAGCGGGACACGGTCATGGCGTGGTACGAAAGCTTCATGCAGTGAATACAGCAAATGCAACCTCCGCAACTTGTTATGCGCTGCTCATTGCAACCTTGTGTTGGCCTTGTGTTTGTCTTGTCGAGCAGTGCGTCCAGAAATGCTGTGAGAAGTTCATGAATGTTTCAGCGCGGACGGGCGCCCGCTTCCAAGAGTTCTTTACTGAGATGGAGAAGCAGGTAAGGAGGAGTGCAGCTTAGTCACAGCGGCATGCCCCATGAGCTGAGCATGTGCAGACCTCGAGGGGGAAGCACTGCAGTGCCAGTCAGTAGCGCTCACAGTGGTTTCATACATGCATTTTTCCTGAGTGGCCTGTGACCACCTGCCGGCAGATGTGTTGCAGCTGACGGTATCTGAGCTTGCAACGTGTGTGGTCACGCCTTGGCTGCTGCAGTATGATCAGTCTGACCAGCTGCATGTGTGCTGCTTTGGTGTGCTGTTTGTGTGTGCGCAGGCAGCAGAGGCGCAGAAGCAGGCCAGCAGGAGGCGTTGACAGCAACATGTTGCAGGAATGGGTTTGGTCGTGTGGCAGGGCTGCTGTTTCAGTGTGTTGCTGTGCTGTTGTCTCCATGCGGCAGCAGTTTCTTTCAGTGCAAGTGTTGCAAGCACAGCAAGCTTGTGCTGTTGTTGGTGCACATCGACAGGTGCAACGCGTGTGTTGAACTGGCATCCGTCTGCTGATGCTTCTAGTACAGCGAACGGTTCAGCACTTAATTTCAGGGTTCTCACACATTCATCGATGCAACCAAGTGGCATCTTCCGAGCCTGCGGCTCTTCCAGCACCACAGATGCTAACTTCGCTTCTCTTCCACACAAGACACCCTTCCACGTCCACCTAGCCTCCCACACAGTAGAGGTACAGCTGCAGCTTCTGCACTCAGTCAAGGTACAGCCTGGCAGGCTGTAGCAGCCAGTGACAGCAAAGCCGACAACGAGCACAACATACGTTTTACTATATGAAGCACCACACTGTGAAGCATTGGAACTTATTTTGGCAGTGTTCAGCGCACCCCAGAAATCGGTCAGATCACCGGATCACAAACCAGCAACCGCCAAACGCTAGGCTGTTCTTGCAAAATGTACGCTAACTAAGGCAGTTCAACAGAACCTAGTACAGCCTTCGTGCCTTACCACTACTACATTTTCAGTCCCAGTCAAAGGCTGCCACTGCCCCACACAGCACTCCTGAACATGTTCAACCTGGAACAACTGCCCCAGTCTTGGTTGTTGAGGTTCGTTGAGTTACTCCCAAGCCATTTGAAGCTGAAGCTTCGCCAGTGCAGTCGGTCGTGGCTAGACCTGGTCGATGGCAGCTCCAAAAGCAGACTCAAAGTGACCCTACCGATACACAGGAACGTCGGAGACTCCTTTGCAGCAGACGTTGTGTTAGACCTTATGTGCAAACACGTAGTAGCCCTAGACGTTTCCGCACTCTCTGCTTCTGAAGCACGTCGCATGCGCACTGTGGTGGAGGCTGCTGCTCTTAGGGAAGGTGCAGCCGTGCTGCTTCCTAGGCTAAAGCATGTGACAGTGCAGCTGTCACAGGTCAAGCTTCTGTCAGCCATAGCTGCAGCGACAGCAGCTGGGAGCGTGAAATATCTTTCACTGTGGTGCTGCGATGCCTGCCGCATGGGATACCCAACGGACATGGGCCACCCTGGGGACGGGGCACATGCTGTGGTGGAAAAGCTGGCAGCCGCAGGTCAGTCTTGGCCGCAAGCATTTGGATACAGCACCAGTCTCCTCTCCTGTGTGTCAGTCATGCATGCTCCCTTGTTGTTCTCATTGCCGCCCAGGGGCGTGCCTTGTCTTGGCCAGGGCAACAAGGGATGGGTGCATGTCCACCTGCTTTTTGTCTTGTCTTGTCCTGCCTTGTCTTAGTGACAGATCGGCGTTGATGTGTTGCGCGTGCAATGTTCCTGCAGGAGAGTCTCTGGCAGCAAGTGTGGAGGCGCTTGCCTATCTGGGAGGGCACCACTGCCTGGCAGAAGACCATGATGAGGACTACTTCCCCGTGGCGCCCTTTGTGCAGCAGCTCACCAACCTCAAGACCCTAGCCATCCCAGATTGTGCAGACGACTACGCTGACAGCTTTCAGGAGGGCCTTGACCACTGCTTGAGCCCGCTGCACGGCCTGACGCTGCTGCACATCGGCGGTTCGATGGAGGGCATCGACATGGCGGGTGGTGGGATGTGCATCGACTTGCGGCACCTGACTGCACTGCAGGATCTCAGTTTCAACACAACGCATTCCTGCACTATCACGACAGCTGGTTTGAAGTTGTTGCCGGGGTGCAGCGCCATCACAGCCCTGCAGCTGACCGGAGACCTCTATGATTTTGATATTGGGGTAGGTGCTGCGGAAGTGAGTGGGTTTGGAGGTCGTCCTTGCATGCCGCTTGGGCTGATAGGCAGGGGACAGCCACCCTTTGGTGCGGCAGCAACACCAGATTGGCAGCAAACCTTCTGCCGGAGCACATAGGTTGATGCATTGTTTCATTCAATAGCTGCAATGCTTTGTTGTGAGCTGCGCGCTTCTTTTCTCCCACCGTCACCACGCCCAGACTTGACAAGAGTGAGAATGATAGTCGCTCAACTTCACAGCTTGCAGCCTTGGAATTACCATCCTTTGCCTCAGGTGCAGCAAGCTGACAACTGATTCACTACCCGCTGCATGCTGTGTCATGCTGTGCTGTGCTGTGCCATGCTGTGCTCTATTGTGGCTGCAGGTCTTAGCAGGACTGCCGCATCTTCAGAAGCTGTCACTGTTCACCGAACACGAATTTGAGTCAGATGACTTCCAAGCGCTCACAGCTTGCAGCAAGCTCACCAGCCTCACCACTGACAACATTACGATCAACCCCACAACCCCCGAGCATGGCGCTGCAGCAGCTGCAGCGGTCACGCCAGCCTCATCAGCCTCAGCAGGCTCTGCCCCTGGTCTCAGCACACAGCACAGCCCAGCCATGCCCCATGCGAAGCCATTGCCCGCTGCTGCTGCTGCTGCTGGCGGGGCTCAACCCGGCAGCAAGTGGAGCTTGGCATCCCTCGAGCACTTGTCAATCGGCAACGTGGGCCTGGTCGAATACCTTGCGCCGCTGTCCACGTTTGCACCAAACCTGACCAGACTGCAAGATGTGAGTGAGGTTGAGCATCATACAGCAGGGCTGCTTTGTTTTGAGACGGCCAAGCCATCGTGTGCGACCAACACGGCAGCAGAGTATTGCATGGGAGCTCCTGTCATACGTACAGCCTGCTTTCAGATCAGCCTCCTACTTTACTAACATGGCATGTGCATGTACGCAGCAGCTAGATTGTGAGTTTGGGGAGGTATGGAAATGCTGTTTTACAAGTGGGTACCTTCCCGCTGGACGTGATCTGATGCATTTTCTTTTGCTTGCTGCAGACCTTTTGGGATTCGCTCCCCGTAAGGCCCAGCAGCAGCAGGGGTGCGGCTGATGTGGATGCCCTAGCAGGCCTACAGCAGCTGCAGGTGCTGGATGTAGACCTGTTCACTCTGGACCGGCATGCCGGCCACCTGGCTGGCCTGACAGGGCTCAGCACACTGCAACAGCTGGAGGTGGAGATGGTGGGGGACGGCCTCGCCAGCAGTGTCAACTTGCAGGACGGCTTGCCGTGTATGCCGTACCTGACAAAGCTGCTGATGTACACGCAGGTATGGTGCAATAGGCCCTGCAGCAGGCGGCTGAGGGGAGAAGCCGCCGAGTCCCGAAAGTGTATCGGCGTTTGGCTCTAGCCCTGGTTGGTGGGGGGGGGGGAGTATTGCTCAAGACGGCGCAGCACAGCTCATACCAGTATGTCCTTGTTAGGCAGTGTGCATGTATCAGTGCTTAATGTAGTGCAGGTAGGGTGGTGCAGTCGTGCAGCAAGCAAGGCATAGCAGAGGGGATCAACCAGTGGTTTGAAGCTGCATTACCAACGTGCAATCGTGTTGTTGTGTTGTTGTGTCTGCAGGAGGATGTGAGGGCGGGTGACTGGCAGGACAGGTACGACAGCCAAGAGGACTTGATGCTGTTTCAGAACCAGGGGCAGCTGAAGGAGCTGGCAATCAAAGGCAGCAGCCGGGTGGGAGGCTTCTTGGTGGATGCAAACGTATCTCAGCAGCTGCGGCAGCGACTGCCTGCGCTGCAATGTGTGCGCATAGAGTTGTGCCCAGACCTTGATCAGCCAGCCCTTGCACAGTTTGTAGCAGTCAGCGCTGCGCCTCTCGTGCTGGTTGTGGGGTGCAAGCCAGTCAGTGAGAGGGAGTGCTTGCTCAGCACTGAGTTGGTGAAGGTTGAGTTTTGCTGACGGGCCAGCCTGGCCAGACTGAGGAGCAGGAGTGTGCATGCGATGATGATGTGCAGGCATGTTGGTAGAAGCCTGTTGTTTTGGATGACATGGTCTTGTTTGGAGGGCTTTTGCAAACTCTGTGCGCAGTTTTGGTGCAATCACAGTCAATGCACTGTTGCCTTGCAGCTGTAGCTCCCTTGCCCGTCAACAACGATTGAAGAACAACAGAATAGCTCTCGACACCAATCAATACTGCTAATAATGCCTTTCGTCGATGGCTACCGTACGTCGGTGGATTGCGAGCGCTTCATGTGGTGTCACAACCACGCGTGCGCCAACACAATATCTATCTCACACATGGACCTGGCTAGCTCCCCGCGCTGTTCAGAAGCCCCCATCTCTCACATTCATTATACTAGCTGCTCGTGTGTATCGTTCCGCTCGGTTATTGCAGTGCACTTGCAAGTTCTAGCCCATTTCACGAGAGCGAGCCGAGTCGTTCAACAAACCAGCGTGTGACGTTTTTGTTTCTTGTGTTATACGTCGGTGGTGTTCGAGCAGTGGTGTGCAGCAGCATGTCTTGCACGTCTGTTGCTTGAGATGCTGGTGTGGACTGAAGGCCAGAAGGTAGTCGTGCAGCTCTGCTTGGTTGCCAAGCAACATGCATGGAGCGTGCAAGGTCTCCAGCGAACCTCAGAGCGTCACTGCTCAGTGTACGCTTCTACATCAGCTGTCTCAGGTGTGTGGGTGGTACACCTGCTGGTGTGGTGGGGAAGCAGTGGGACCATGCAACCACGTTGGTGGGCTGCTGATGCGCTTGCAGCACATTGTTTGCCTATGTTTTCTGCTCGTGCTGTTGGGACAAGCCCCAAATGCAACACACACTGTTGAGATGCTGATGTGCCTTTGCTGCTTGTTGTGGCCAGGACTTGTTGGACAAGGCACCAGTGGAGCTTGACAGCAGCGGCTGTGACAGCAGCGACTGCTTGATCTGCCAAGGCCAGCGGCAGTTCTGCAACCAAGCCATCACAAACTCAGCTTGCACATGGCTTGGCCGCAGGCGTGCACCCTGCAGCACTCCAGCCAACAGTCAGCTATCAACCACGACAGGCCTGCAGCAGGGCGCCCCAGCACAGCAGCAGCAGCTGCATCAGTTGGTCGAGCAGCCGCTGCAGCTGGCAGAGCTCACTCATGAGCAGCAGGGTCAGCGCAAGCGGTTTCGGTTGTCTCCACCTAGGGCGTTTGAGGGCAGTACAGGAGACCTCAGCACAGCAATGGCCGTGGACAGCTCACCAGGCAGCAGCCAGCAGCAACAGCAAGCACCGCCGCACACAGCAGGCATGCAGCATGAGGAGCAGCAGGAACATGCACCCTCACAGCAGCAGCACCCCGATGGGCTTGACCTCTCAAGTCCCCTGTGCAGCCCAGTCCTGCAGCAGGGCAGCTCAGCACAGTGGCAGTGGCAGCCACAGTTTGCATCCCTGGCTGGCCCAGCACCAGCACGGTTCACAGAGGTGGCTCGCCTGCAGTCAGCGGCTGATGCAGCTGCAGGGCACTGTGCAGGGCGCTGTGACCGCATCTCTGGGCTGGAGTTCAGTTACTGTGGGCAGCTGGTGGCAGCTGCGGGAGTGTCAAAGCAGGTAAGCCGGCGAGGCAGCTGTTGTCAGCATTTGTAGTGCTGCATATATTCATCATAGTGCTTTACGGGTGTAGAGCAGGCATCTGCTGGTGCTTGGTGCACACAGGCTGATTGATGCAGTTGACAGGCTCGCTAGAAGCGCTGTGCAAGCCAGCCTAGCGCTGCCTCACTCAGATCTTGAGTTGCGATACCATCTTTGCGTGCTGTTGTAAGGCTCGATGCGTGCTGAGCGACGTCATGCTCCTGTTCTTTGCTTGCAGATTGGGCTGTACCCCCTGGCACCTCTTGCAGAGTCTGGAGACTCAGCAGCAGATCCTGAAGAGCCCCTACCAGGCTGCCTAGGCAGCAGCAGCAGCAGCCAGCGATCCGAGCGCACGCAGCAGCACCAGCAGCACCAGGCTGTGCCGCTGCTGCCGCCAGTGGCGACGGTGCGTCTGCCAGGGAAGGTCAGCAGCATTGCGTTCAGCCCTGACATGCAGGGCGTCATCAGCATCGGGGACTATGACGGCACGCTCACACAGGTAGGCAGGCAGGATCTCCCGCAACTTGTTTACAGCAGCGCATGCTTTTACTGCTTCATGCTTCATGGATGCATGTAACAGCTGTGACATACAAATCTGTGTAACTGCTGTGGTAATGCGTGTTGCGGCTGGGGGCTTCCAGGTGCAGGATGGCGCTGGTGGGCACAGTTTAGTGTGGTGCGCAGGGTACAGTCAGGAGGAGCGTGTGTGCTCACCTCAACTCGACCACAACAACAGTTGCGTGACTACAGTTGACCAACTTTTGTCATCCCTGTGCGTTGCTGCTGCCTTGCGAACAGGTGCACCTGGCTTCGGGCCACTACCTGAACGAAGTGGACGCACACGCAGGGCGCCGCATCTGGTCTGTCTGCCACTCCAAGTTGCGCCGCCACTTTGCCGTCACAGCCAGCGACGACTGCACAGCACGCCTCTGGTGCGGCAGTGGCCTCAACACCCACATCGCCACAATCAGTGCGCCCGGCAAGCCAGCAGTGTGTGGTGCAGACTTCAGCAGCAGCAACGAAAACCTGCTGGCACTGGCTGCTGCTGACGCCAAGGTGTACTTGTACGACATGCGCCAGCTGCAGCAGCCGCTGGCGGTCCTGCACGGCCACCGGCGGGCTGTGTCCTATGCCAAGTTTTTTGGCAGCCAGCAGCTGGTCAGTGCCAGCATTGATGGCTCGCTGGCTGTGTGGGACCTTGGGCAGGTGCTGGGGTGCACAGCAGTGTCATCGCTTGACAGGGTGGGGTCTGGGTCAGCACAGACTGCTGCTGATGTTGCCTCGGCTTCGTCGGGCCCCAGCCCAGCCAGCAGCACCTGCTGCAGCAGCGACGGCAGCTGCTGGCAGCAGAGCCAGCAGCAGGGGGCACATGGCTCCAGCGGGGGTGGAGATGGCCGCTGCAGCAGCATGGGTGGGAGCTCCTCCTGTACTGGTGGGGTTGTGGGTGAGCCTGCCAGCAATGCTGCTGCGGCAGCCGGAGGTGGTTCTCAGCTGCTGCAGCAGCCATGGAAGGTGTTCAGGGGTCACACCAACGAGAAGAACTTCGTGGGGCTGTCGGTGGACCCCTGCTCAGGGCTCCTTGCCGTTGGCTCTGAGACACCAGAGGTGTTCTCCTACCACACCAGTTGGAGCAGCCCACTGGCTGCCTTTGACATGGGCAGGCCGCAGCAGCAGCGGGAGGAGGGCTGTGCCAGTTTGCAGCAGCAGTTGCAGCAGCCGTCAGCTGCCTGCTGGGGTGCCCCTCCTCCTCCGCAGCAGCAGAGTGTGTCGGCTGTAGCTTGGCAGCCCTCCTGCTGCTCTACTGCAGCACGCAGTGGCTGCGGAGTGAATGGGTATGCACCCTCGCCACTGCTTGCAGCTGCAACATCTGCAGGGGTGTGCAGGTTGCTAGCGCTGCAGCACCCGTAACAAGGCATGTGTGATGTGGCTGAGTGTGTGTTGGCC
This sequence comes from Desmodesmus armatus, assembly GCA_007449985.2. Classification (NCBI taxonomy): domain Eukaryota; kingdom Viridiplantae; phylum Chlorophyta; class Chlorophyceae; order Sphaeropleales; family Scenedesmaceae; genus Desmodesmus; species Desmodesmus armatus. The sequence goes on from VIIQ02000600.1 coordinate 406,906, forward strand.
AGCAGGCCTCTTTGATTTCCACACCACATTCGAGTGCGCAGTGTAGAGGCTGTGGTCTTTGGGGTATTTGTCTTGCTGACAGCGCTCTGTGCTGGCTTTGTTGTTGCGCTCCTGGTTGCGCCCCTGTATGGGTGGCTGTTTGTACGCTGTGCTACTGAGCAGTACAGCTATTGCCGGCATGTGCTGACAGCTAAACTGTACGTGGCTTTCAGCAGTCAGCTCATTGCAACTTCCTTCGGCTCATTGCTGCCTTGGTGGCAGCTTTACATTTGCATGGTGATGTGCTGAGGGGTGTGTGGCTGGGGCTTTCTTGATGTGGTGCCCATCATTTCTGATGGTACCCGACACCTCTTGGGTGTCAGCATCGCTTGCGGTCACCACAGTTGTGGCTGTCTAGTCAGCAGCAGCATCACTTGCAATAATCACTGGGGATGTATCAGCAGTGTCTGCGAGTCTGTTGTAGTTCTGTGATGGAGAGTTCTGTTGAGGGATGGTTCGGCCATTTTGACAGGTGCTTCCTGCTTACAGCCTGCCAAGCGAGACGCGGTGACTGCCTTTGCAGTCACCCTATGTGCCAGCAGAGCGAGGGTTGAGGGACCGGTGCAACATGGGCACGCAGCCTGCAGTGCAGCAGTGTTGCTGTTTTGAGCTCCGTGTGTTGCATGTTTGAGGTGAGAGGGCTTGGTGTGAGATGGGAGTGTATGTACAGCAGCTGAGCCCTTGGCCTGTCGGTGTCTTCCACTACCACAGCTGGGGCATGGGGCCATTTGTTTTCATCTGTTGTTGTTGTGAGTGGTGGTGAGAGGTGGTGGATGCTTGCGTGGAGTGTGTACTGTGGGACTTGGGTTGGCAAGGAAGGGGGCAGAGTGTGGTAGGGGTGTGCTGTTGAGGGTGTCTTGAGGGCGAGCGCCTGAGGGCGAGCGCCTGCAGAGAGAGGGAATCTGTACTGCTGGTGGTTACCACAGAATTCCTTGCATTTTTGTGAGGGGATTCCGCCTGAGCAGGCATGTTGCTTGTTGTGGTTGAGCCTCACTTTTCTGCGCAAACATTATCACTTGTGTAAGCCTTAGGTTCATTGTCTTATGTTGGCGGGTACACAGTGTGGCGAGCCTTTTGTGGTGTTCACAGCATGTTGATGGCGCGGCATGCTGACATACGTATGCCAACTGGATGCTTGTTTGTTCAAGCGCAGTGTGCATATGTCGTTGAGGAGTTGTGAAGTGAGGTGGCACTGTTGGGTTGCGGCTGTCCTGGTGAGGAGCGTGACTGTGGTGTTGTGGTCGGGTTGTTTTGAGTGACTCTGTCAAAACTTGCAGCAACAGTGATGTAGAGTGAGAGGTGTGCATCGGTGTTGCCCACTGGCTTCCACCAGACAGTTTGCTGCCTGCGGCGGTCATGTTTTGGTGCAGCTGTTTGTTGGCTTTTGGGATATTGAACAAAGCAGACACCTTGTAAGTGACAAGTGTTTGATCTGCATGCCCATATGGACTTTCAGGGATGTGGTGATTACTATTGATATTGTATGGCGTTTGAGGTATGACATTTGAGGTAACATCGTGTAACATGTGGTGCAATGTTGGAGTGCGACAGGCCCTGCTGAAGTTCAGCTGGACTTTCGATTGGTGCCGCCAATTGGCAAGTTGCTCTGCACAGAGAAAGGGGGCAACGTTTTGTGTGCTGACCAGTTTGCAGCAGCATGCCTTTGACCTTGTCAAGCTACCGTTCGGTCACAAGCTGTGGCATGCAGGTGCGGTGAGCACAATGCAGCACATGCCGTGCTGTGAAGTTTTCAATCACACACACAGCCAGGCTGGCACTTGACAGCTTCGTGCGTGCCTCTCTTTATGGATTCCCTACCTCCAGAGCAGTACACAGACGATCACATCTCGAATTGTCAGTGTCATTTGATGCACGGCTTCCGAGGTTTAGCGTTCCTGTATGACACGAGCGCTCTCTATGTACTGCCACCGCCCCGTAACAGCCACTTTATAGCCATAACTCCCGTTGTATCCAACCGTGAAGCAGCTGTGGCACTCTTTGGACAGGCCAACGTCACGCACCGCACCAGTGCTCGCACAGCACGCCTTGATGGCCCTGCACCTGATGCGCTTTGCGGTCGCAATGCTGGTGACAGCCTGCCTCGTGACGCTGACAGCATCACAACAGCCACGTAAGTGACTGTCCCGATCAGGAGATGCAGACTGGGACTACGGGTGGTTCCTCAAATGCAGCACTTGTGCGCCCCGCAATGCATGCGAGAGACTTTGCAATATCTGTTCAGCTTACTTGCGCGCCGTTGCTTCACTGTCCTGGCACCCGACAACCCATCTGTTATTGCAGGTGGGAGGCAGCTGCAGGGAGTGCAGGCATTCGGCTCTGTGGAGACCCCTAGACTGCCCAAGTCCGTTGCCCGGGCCGAGTGGGGCCCCAAGTTCCCCTCTACCGGCAACAAGAAGCTGCTGGCTGTACAGGCATTTGGCTCTGTGGAGACTCCCAAGCAGCCCACAGCTGTTGCGCGCACCAACTGGGGCCCCAAGTTCCCATCCACCGGCAACAAGAAGCTCCTCTCGGTTCAGGCATTCAGCTCAGTGGAGACCCCCAAGCAGCCCACAGCTGTCGCCCGGACAAACTGGGGCCCCAAGTTCCCAACGTCCACCGGCAACAAGAAGCTGCTCGCGGTGCAAGCATTTGGCTCTGTGGAGACCCCCAAGCAGCCCACAGCTGTTGCGCGCACCAACTGGGGCCCCAAGTTCCCAAGTTCCACCGGCAACAAGAAGCTGCTTGCAGTGCAGGCATTTGGCTCTGTGGAGACCCCAAAGATGCCCAAGTCCGTCGCCCGCACCAACTGGGGCCCCAAGTTCCCATCCACCGGCAACAAGAAGCTGCTTGCATTTGTGGCTCCCGCAGAGCCCAAGAAGCCTGTTGAGGTTGCAGCCAGCCGGTTTGCCCCCAAGCCAGGATCCTCCCGCAACACTGCTGCTGAGGGTGGCAGGTGAAGGCACTAGGCATGCTCTGCTTCAATCACTCTGTGTGTGAAGATAGTGTGTGTGTCAGTCACTCAGTGACTGCGTCAGTGGTGGCTTTTTGCCCAGAGAGGCCATACCTTCCTGAGCCGCCTGCGGTGCCTCAACACCTGCCAGGCTATCACTCAATCATTTTGTGAGTGGCAGTTGAGCTGCCTTGCTGTTGCAAGCACAGCTACAGTAGTCGCAGTAGTCAGCCGCAATTCGTGGTCACGTCAGCTTTTTGTGGTCGAGCCTGTCCCCCGCCAAGTGCATAACAATGCCTTGGCAGAGGAGCACAGCTGCTGCACTGCCGTCCTGGCAGCAGCAGAGGGGCAGTGGTTTCAAAGGTATGCTTGGTAGTGCACGTACTGGTACAGCAGTTCAATGAAGGTGTTGTGTGATGCAGTAACCCCAGTGGCTAGTACCTGTAGACCACCATCTTGGTGTGGGTGGCAGTGACGCCCACTGTTGTAGCAAATGACTGTTGGCCTGCCACCCCTGTGTGCAGCTGTGTAGGAGTGGTGGTTGCCACAGTTGGGCCAGGGCTCAACTGCAGGAGTGGCACACTCACCATGTATGACTGATCCAAGCCATTGGGCTGAGCATGAATGACAGTGTGTGGGTGGATGTACGTGACTGGGTGTGGGAGGATGCAGGCTGCTGCGCTGTTGTGGCAGGACTCCTCGGAGTTGCTGTAGTGCAGGGCACTTGCAAGGCTGATGCATCGGCTAGCTCATGAGTAGTGCAGAGCTGCTGCGGCGCTACTGCTGTTGCGCATGTCTGCGGTGTGCCTTTGTGCATTTGAGCCGTCTAAGCAGTAGGCTGTGCCGTCTAAACAGCAGGTGTGAGGGCCTTGTGTTGGGGCTGTTGCTGGATGTGGCTGGGGCAAGGGATGTGATTGGACTGCTGCGAGTCAGCCAGTGGTTGCGTCGTTGGTACCTGGCATGCGGGGTGAATGGTGCACAGCCCAGCATGTGCCACTGCATTTGAGTGCGCATGCATGTCACTGGCATCACGCTGCAAGCGGCATGCCTGCAGTTGAAGGGATGGTGCTGGTGAGTAACCACCACCCGTATGCCCGGCCTGTTGGAGGTTGCAATTGGTTGAACCAGCAGGGTTTTTGAAGTGGGACGAGGTTGCATGGGCCAAGTTGTGCAGGAAGGGGCGGCAGCTGCAGCCCAGTGGCTATGCTGTGGAGTTGCGCTTGTGCCAAGATGTGCATTGCTGGCTGCCATCACTCTGTGGACTGATAGTGATCCACTGTTGCATTCTTGCAGCAATGCTTCAGGTGGATGTGCACATGCTGTATGTGTGTTTGCTGCTGTGTGAGCTGGCTACCGTACAGTAGAGTCAAAAGAGTGCTGGTAGCGATTTTGCAAGGTTCTGTGCTTGAAGGTGCACTTTGATGTGTCCTGTGTCATGTTGTGAGTTGCATGCTAGTTTTACTCTGCCTAAGGGGAGTTGCACAGTATCTGCTTTGTCCTAGTTCTGAAGAACACATGTCGATAGTCAGCTTGCAGACAGCCGTTGACAGAGAGTCTTGCTCTAGTCGTTGTCATTGACACAAGTTGTGGTGTTGGGTTGCAGGCAGATTGGTGGATCTTATTGCCAGCACCGACAACATGCAGTACTGTCAGCAGCTATTGTATCCTTGATATTTTAACATTCGAACCATCAGTAGGTTGTCCACAAGGCCCTCGTGACACTGCTCTCGTGTGTTTATGTCCCCTATGCTGACGGGGCCATGCATACCCTGTAGCAAACATTGTTGCAAGCCTTGAGGTAGCCTCCGTAAATTTTCCTGGTTTGCGGACAATGCAGATGCCCAGCTGCAAGAGAGCTGTTCAGCGTGTGCTTGGCCACAACCCTGCTTCTCAGCAGTCAGCAATGCACATTGACGTGAGCCTCAGCCACACTTGAAAGGATGCAGCTAAGAACAAAAATGGCATGCATGCATACAGGTGACTGGCGGTCAATCACCAGCTCAGCTTGTGGATTAACAGCATCTGGCTGAACCTTTCTGCAGCAATTGCTGACGTGCCCCGAGCCAACCAGCTTGCACAAGCCACACAATATGATGGAAGGTTCCCAACAGGCTGGCAAGCGCCTGTGATTCAATCAGCAGGCCGCTCCTGAATGACAGTATTGAGTTCAAATGGTGTGTCATACACATGCATTGGTTCAAGTGAAACAAGGCTGACGGCAAGCCTGCGTAGCACCATGTCAGGTTCAACACCGAGAGTATCATGGACAGTGCCACTCAATGCATTGAGTGCACATATACCTGGACAGTTGCAAACCCCCACTGCACACAGTGCATGCCAACTTCTTGTGACAAGGACGACATTGTGCCAGCACACACCGCACACATGCAGTTCAGTAGCTTGCACGCGGGGTTGTGTCCTGTGAGCAGGAGGCTCGCAGGGTTCCCTCCCTTACGTCACAAAACTTCAATACACAAAAGACAGGAGGCCACAGCAGTGGGGCTGTGGCAAGAGTAGAAACTCGCGACCATCCACACAAGCAAACAAGAGAGAGAGAGAGAGAGAGAGAGAGAGAGAGAGAGAGAGAGAGAGAGAGAGAGAGAGAGAGAGAGAGAGAGAGATGACGCTAAAATGCCAGGCATTTAGCGTTAGTTGAGGAAAGGGCCGTGTGTGACCTCATATCGGTCGCCACGTCCCCACCGTAACCCCAGGTGCCTACACACCCTAGGGATCAAAAATGCTGCTTCAGCTTCTTTCGTTTCCTGTGGTCAGGCAGTGGTTGGCCATGCACTTCTCTTTTCCTCTTGCTCCAGCTTGATTTGGCGTAGTACCTGGCGTTCTGTATGGCGGCATGTCTCGTGTTCCAGATTTCCTCTACATGTTTACCTGCCAGGTGGTGGAGTTTCTTCAGTAGCTGTGACAGTGCTGTACCCTGTATTCCCAAGTCCTTCAGGTGCTCTTCTGTTTTCTTATAAATACATCCAGATACTCCCAGTAAGATGCTGGTCAGTTTCACCTCTGCGCTGGGGTCGAAGATTTTGATCGATTTCATCAGACGGTCGTGCTGGCGGTCGGCCCTGTTCTCTTGGTGCGTAGGGTCCGTGTCTCTACAGTATTCAATCTCAATGAGCTCGTAGTGTGTGATGTGTTGTTCCGTATGTACCATTAGCGCATCGGGTTTGCAGCGCTGTCGGATTCTTCGTTTGAGGCCGTCCGGCATACTTTCTGGCAAGACACCGAGCGGAATTCTTCCTTTCCTCTTTATGATGGCACATCTACGGCTCAGGCCGACGTCGCTCATCACCAGTTCTGCGCCTCTGTGCCCGTTGTACACTGCTTGGATAATCAGTGACCCCGCGTCGTTGTGCCGTCTTGTGACTGCCCCGGACAGTCTTGGGCATGCGCTGAGCGCGTGGTGCCCCCCATCAGGTTGGTTGCACAGGGGGCAGTTGTTATTATTTATGACTTTATAGCGGCTCAGCAGCTTGTTGGTTGGGAGCAGGCCCCATCTGTATTGTAAGATCAGTTTCCGACTTCTGTGTTTGATTGCGGTACTTCTCATGAAGAGGTGACTGTATTTGTGGTTTATGTGTTTGTCCTGGTCTTCCCAAGCTTTGAAGTACACTCCTGTAGTGTTGGCTTCTCCAAGTGCGCACTTGAGTTTGGCGGTGTGCTTGAGGGTCTCTGCCAAGTTGGCCAAGGGCGTGTGTTCCCTCCTTGTGCCTGTTTGTGTGGTGACTTCCTCAATTGAGTAGGGCCAGTAGTAGGTGTCCCTTGCATTGCTCTGCACACATTCTGTGGTTGTGGAGGCCTGTCGTTCTGTGGCCACCTCCACGGCCAAGTAGTCTGCCATGTCGTTTCCATATACTCCTGTGTGGCTGGTAACTTTCCAGAGGTGCAGTGTTGCCTGAGAGGTGCGCAGCCTGTGTACTATGTCTGTTAGCAGACTGTGGTGTCTGTGTTCTTCCATATCTTGCGGGTGGGTGATCATTCTGTGGATCTGATACATGGAAGTCTGACTGTCTGTGGCTATGTGGATGTTTTGGTTTGCTCCTGGATTGGCTAGTATGTAGGCTGCCCGGATGCCGACTAGCTCTGCTCTGTTGATGGTGTTGACATTGGGCATGTAGCGGTCTGTTTGTAGTGAGCGTGGCCCCCCTGTAATTGTGCAGTCTGTTGTGATGGTATGTGTCATGCCATTTTCGTCTTCAGGTGGTTTGAAGGCAGCGGCTGCTATGCTAGCCCCTTTGCCTGCTTTTGTGATGGCGCTTCCGTCAGTGTAGTAGAAATCCCTCCAGTTGAACCGCAGTGGTGGTGGTTTGGTGGCCTCCATAGGGGCAGGCTCAGAAAGGTCGGGTGTCCTCCAATTGTGTGCCATCGTAGATGCCGGCTCCCATCTCGAGTTCTTAAAGGCCCTTGTTCGAGGGAGCGGCTTGTTAGCCCCTGGTTGCGGCTGAGCCCATTCACATGGATGGCATTCTACTCGCACAAGCAAACAATATCACTCTGTGCCAACTGTGCCAAGTAGCAATTGGCATGCAATAGCAGCACACAACTTCAGCAGACACACTGTACAATGTGACACAGTGAACACGAAGCAACCTCGCCCTCAACAGTCCCACTGCCTGTCCGAGTTGATATGGCGGCTGGCCTGCCAGTTATGTCCTGCTGCATTTCTGCCAGTGCAAGAGCACAGCACCAAACGCCCTGCCCGAGCCATTCCTGCCTCCTCAGGAGCGCTTGTCAGCCACACCCCTGAGGTACCTTGCCAATGCTGATCCAATGAAGATCTGAGCCAGCTGGCCAAGGATGCAGGGGCTGCGGCAGACAGACAAACACATGGCATGGACAGCAGACACATATCTCAACGAACCGCCACCCACTTGTTGATGCAAAGACCCAAGGCCCGTCATCGCGCAGCAGTGGCCTGAACAAAGTCTGCGAGCTGTATCACAGGCGACACAACAAGCAAGCTGGCATGAGCAGGTACGCAACGAGCAACGGCCGCTACACAGCATGGGCAGTGCTGCAGGCCAGCTGCCTGGCCGACAGCCCCGTTGCTGATGCTGCAAAACACCAAAGCCCAACGCTGCTCTGCTGCAACCCCCCCCCCTCCGTCCCCATGCCTCACTGCGCACCGACACTGCACACCAGATGTGCAGAAACCCAACCCCTTCTCTCCCAGAGCAACCAAGTCCCACTCACATTGCCATGAGTCCTTGCTGCGTCAGGTTGGGTGTCAGGTAGCTGATGACTGTCACAGCAACCGGGGCGCTCTTCTGACTCGACATAATCATCACGGCAACGCCCTCACGCAAAGGAAGCCGCAGCACATACTGAGACACCACTAACGCATTCAGCGCCAGCAGCACTATATGCAGCCCTGAACTCAGCACCACCACCAGCAGCACACTCGTGAATGCCTGCTGCAGGAGTGTGTCCCGTGCTCCACTCAGTGTCTGCCAAACAATAGCTGCCAAGTTGAGTGTAGAGAACAGACTGAGCTGCACCTTGTACTTTGTGACAAAGTCGCACACAGGCTTACTGAGATCCCGGGCAAGCTTCCCAGCCACGGATGGGACCAGGACTGTCAGCAGAAGTTTGACCACCAGGTTTTGAGGGTCCACACTGACCACGTTTGCACCTGGCATGCTGCTGAGCACCAGACGGAACTCGAAGGGGACTGTGACAATGCCCAAGAGGTTTGTGGCGACCTGCAGCATGAACGTGAATAGACAGAAAAGGCGGGAAGGCAGGCCCACGGCGGCAGGATCACGATCAAAGTAGCTTGCTCGTCATTCTGTATACCACTGCTGTGGATATCACGGCAGCACCCAATACCCAAGAGAACACAACAGCAGCAATTGTGTTCAGCACTGACAACTATTGCATGCCAAGCAGCCCGTGCGCTGCAGCTACTGCTGCTGAACCACCCTCTAAGCCAGGGCTGCCCTCTGCCCACACTGCCAACAGAGTGATGTTTCAGGGGACTCATCGAATGACTAGCTCTCTCACAGCCTGCTGACAGCTCCATGCACAGTTGATCAACGTTGTCAACTAGTAGTCACTCAGGCTGTGTGCCTCAATCCTAAACCCTACACACCAAGCAAACACCCAAGCAAAACACACCCTTGGCTGCTGATCTCATCACACAAACTCAGCTGAAAGCTTCTCACCGTGAGCAGCAGTGCCAGCGCCTGGTTCCCTTTCGACGCCGCCGTAAGAGCCACCCCCACGCCCAGGGTGGTGGGCACCACACAGAACAGCGCCAGTCCCGTGGCAAACTCGCGCGGCTGCAGAGGGATCATCAGCATCAGGAATCCGAAGCAGGGGGTGATGACGAGGATGGCGAGGAAGCCGTACAGCACCCCCACCCAGTGCCGCAGGAGCGCCCTGTGGGGTGCAATTGCAGGCATGTAGTAAGATACACAGATGAGCTGGTTAGTAAGTGCTTTTGCAGTGGTTGCGGTAGTAGGTTCAGGAGGCGTACAGCGGCCCCACCCAGTGGCGCAGGAGCGCCCTGCAGGGTGCAATTGCAGGCATGTAGTAAGATACACAGATGAGCTGGTTAGTAAGTGCTTTTGCAGTGGTTGCGGTACTAGGTTCAGCAGGCGTACACCACCCCACCCAGCGCCGCAGGGGCGCCCTGCAGGGGTGCAATTGCAGGCATGTAGTAAGATACACAGATGAGCTGGTTAGTAGGTGCTTTTGCAGTGGTTGAGACAGTAAGTTCAACAGCTGTACAGCACGCCCACCCAGTGGTGCAGGAGTGTCCTGCAGGGCAGAGTGATAGGCATATGGACGAGAAGACGTACAGCATGCCCAGCCAGTGGCACCGTGGTGCTCTGCCGGCACAAGCACATACGTGACCTTTATGTGGGCAGATTGGGGTTGGGGTGTCAAGTCACGCAGCATCACAGTGCTGCATTGATTTGGTGTCCTCAAGTTGTTGCTGCCTTTTGTCAAGGTAAGAGAAACTGCAACACTGCAGCGTGGCAGTCAGCAGCGTTCACTGGAATCAGACCAGCCAGCAGGGGACCTGCAGGGCAGCTCTCTTTACTTTCACACAGCGCAACTGGCGCTGAACATGCAGCAGACAACACTGCCCCCGATTGGTGCACTCAGGCACTATCTGCACTCCAGCATATGCCAATGTTCACAACTGCTTACCTGAAATCATCTGATTTGAGTGTCAGTCCAGATATCAAGAACACTAGGAAATTGTTGGCCGCCTGCACGACCCTGATGTCCCCAATGGACCAACTGGCAACTGCCTTGCCCGGCACAGGCCAGGCCATTGCAAGTGCTGCTGCTAAGCTGAAGCTAATCAGCATGAAGTTGTTGACCACGAAGGCAGAAGCATGAGCCTTTGCCTGCTGCCACTGCTCATGCTTGCTGCTGCTGCTGCTTGTGTCCTGCGTGTGCTGTGGTAGAGGGCTGCTTCCACCGTGGAGACCGTTTGCGGCGAACTGCGGTGCTGCTGGCAGAGGGGCCGAGGACTGTAAGTTGAACGCAGTGCCTGCTGCATCTGCCTCCGAGGGACTGCTCTTTGGCATCTGGTGTCGGGGGTATGACTGCTGGTACTCCGAAGTGTCTGGAGGGTCAGGAAGGTTTGGATCCCAGCCTGTACGATCTGCAAGACTTTTGAGAATGTTGGGTGAGCCCCCCATGCCTGTGGTGGCCTTCTGTTGCCTGCAGCATGATTGGCAGAGGTGATCTCGGTGGTTTTTCCTGCTGCATTGCCCATTCACAGTGTACAGATGCGGCCAACATAACCTGAACAATTTGACAACGAAACAAATGCGCCTGATGACTCTAGGCTGGTCACCTTGGTTTCAACGCAACGAAGGAGATGCTTGAGGTCCCACCACGACAGCAAAGCTGCATTGGATGTCGATGGCAGTTTAAAGCGCCAGATTTACCCATTACACTCTTGCCCTGTCTACATGTCGTGTCCACCGTTGCATGTGTCCACGTTCCATGCCGTTCCATTCCATACCCCGTTCCATTGTGTTCGAGCTGGTTCCATTCAGCACAAATGCCTCACACAACAATCACATACCATTGTTTGAACCTCATTCCCAACACAACAGTGCCAACCGTGAAGCTTGAGGGGGTCCCAAGGTTTTACAGAACCCTTGCCGGTTTCATTGGTGGTGGCTCTACAAGCCCAGCTTCCTGCGCTGGTAATTTTCACTTCCACTCAGTTCTCCCATTTTGCCCACATCAGCTCTTTCGGGTTTCAGGTGACCATAATGGAGCGGACATCACCGCGATGGCGGGATGGCACTTGTGAGGGACTACAAGCCGGACTGCCTCTGGTAAGCTTTTAAAAGCACTGCTTGTATCACACAGTACAGATGTGTATATCGCGACTCGTCGAAACTACCGAATCGGCCTGGCACGGGCACGGGCCCACACAGCAGCTGCTGAAGATGACTTGAGGCTGCCCAAAGTGGGCAGCCTCAAGTCATCTCCAGCTTGCGGCTTGTCAATTTCTCAACCTGGGAAAGTTATTTCTTAGATATTGGGTCTATGTTGCAGCGCCTGCAACTTGCCCTGATGTAGTTGCAGCAGAATCAGTACCAACCAACCCTGCCTTTTCACTGTTCATTGCCGTACTGTGCCAGGTGGAAGATGGCACCAGCCCCTACACTCACCAGGCAGAAATAGACAAGTATCCGTTCATCATCTCATCACACCGTGCAGGTGAGGGCAAAGCACTGTTTGGGGGAAAGGGGTGGCAGGACAACAGCTGGTGAGGTGGCAGACCATGCAAAGGTAACAAAGCAGCACACACAGCCATTGCACAGTACATGTTGCCTGTGCATATGCCACAGCAGCTGCACCCTAGTGCAGGAGGGGTTCGTAAGTCAGGCAAAGCCAACGCACTGCGTGTGGGGAACACAGATGCACCTGCTGAACACCCTCCTGCATTAGGTAACCCCCCTCCCGTGCGGCCGCTGGTCCCTGCTTAGGCAGGTTTGGAAGTGAGGAGCTTCCAACTGCTGTGCATGTCCCAAGGGCCCCACAGCCTCAGGACAGCACGGCTGCCGAAAACCACAAGGGAGCGCACCTGACATGTGCATTGCCGAGGCCAGCCGCCAGCCCTCTCCCCCTCCCCCCTCAGTTGTAGCATGTGTTGTTGTGTGGTGGTCCGCACAGTCGCAATTCTTAAATGGGCACGTGGTGCGCTACGTGTCTGCGGCTGTGTATTGACCTGTCTTGCCGGCCCTTCTCTGGCAAGACGTGCTGGCTGCGGGGAGGCGGCAGTTTTTGTCTCCCCGACGTTGCATGTGTCACACTGTGACCTTTATGCTCACAGAGGTGCACATGCACTGATGCCAGACACCACCAACACTCACACTAGAGGCCTTTAGATATGCCGATCACCTTCCCCTGGTTCCACCCCTGTTTGCCAGCGGCAGTCATGGCAGCAGCAGCATGTATTTCTACATGTCGCCCCACTCACCCCTCTCCTGCATGCCAGCATCCCTCCCCTCCCAGCACCCCTTGCCCTCCACCACCCCTTGAGTGAGTTGGGCTTTTTTTGGGCCTGGGGAGAGCAAGCCTCCACGAGGCGGGCCTGGGCAACGGTGCTGCAATATGCACCGGCAAATCTAATGCTCTCTAGTGTCTGTTAAGTTCGCTTGCAAAAAATGCCCGCCATTCATGCATGGGAGGCTCGCAGTCACTTATTCCCCCTGATCCATAGAGTGCAGACGTCTCAGGTGTCGTAAGTGCTGGCTGGACTGGCCTATGGAGGTTTTCAGGCATATATTCAACACATAGGCTTTTTTTGAGTTGAAACAAGCGGTATATGAGCTTGCTGTCGGTGACGTCGTGTTGAAATCGCGCTGTTGAGAGAGGGCTTCTTCCGGCACACGTCTGCAGGCTAATGGGAAAGACCACGATATTCCATAATTCGCCTCCCCCCCTGTTCCAGAACGACACTGCCTTCTGACACCCCTCTTCCCCCACACCCCCCTGCCGACACGTGAAGGCCGTGCACGGCTCGTCCAGCAGGCCGGAAGAGGGGCTATTCTCGCATGGCTCTTTCAGAACTTCAGCCAAAATTCCGACTGTGTCTTTTTGCGTCTTGGTGAATCACGCTGGTTGATTCTGCGCCGCAACAGCGGCCATGGTCTACTATGCGTTGGGCTGCAGCAACGGTGGACATTTGTGCTGTTGGAGTGCCACCATGCATGTAGTATGTATGGCACTTTGAAAAGTTGAGTCGGCTGTGCCCACTTCATCCTGAAAGGACCTGCCTCCTTGGAGGCGGCGTCAAATGTCAGGCACAAAGTCCCAGAAGCCTCAACAGGGCTTCTACTTCTGGCGCAAACATCAACTGGATGGATCTTATAACAGACACAATGTGTACATGCAAGCACACCGTGCGCATTCTGGCAAGATGCATGCCAATTGGTTTTTCCCTATCGCCAATCACTGCCCCTGATGACTCTGTTACACTGACAAGGGCACACGGTGTTGCTGATTACACACCGTGTGTGACATGCAGTGACTGCATGTATCATACATCATAGGGTTGTGTATTGCCAAATATGATAACAAACTACTATGTGACAGTTCAGCGTGAGCCACAACCTGTTGATCTACTGTGGCTGCTAGCCCAGATGCAACAGTTGCTGTTGCTGTTGAGGGTCCCGACCGAATACTAATGATTGAGACCATGTGATCGACCTGGCCTTGTGGCCATCTTCACCTGAGAGGCAAACTGTGCTGAATCAACATCACGTGGGTTTCGTCATCACATGTTTGCACCTGGCTGAAATTTCAAAAACCACTCTGGTACACACCATGGTGCTGTACTTGTGTGACATCCACATCTGGTCGAACAACACATGGTCTTGCAATAGCTACCTGCACAAACGATCAAAATTGTTGATGGCTCACTTCAAGTAGTACTGCAAGCACCCCACCTGCTGCGGCAGTAGGGGAGCAGATGCATGATACGCGCATCACAGGAAACATGAGCACTGATGGTCAACAGCGTTACCAGACAAAGCCGCCTACTGCTACTGATAGCACTTCAAGTGGCACGTACTCTGACACCCACCACATCCCAGATTGGCAAGGTCACCGAACAACCGATCGGCAAGGTCAACCAACATGCTGAGTCAGCACACCCTCATTAACCCACTGGGATGGCTCAAAAAGTAACCAAGTTTCGCAAGATAACACCAGTCAACAACACCTCGACTGCCACCATGTCACATCTGATGATCAGCAAACAGACCAGTCCTTTGGTTCCTGGGTATGCTGCTGGCTGCGTAAGCTGAGAAGCAAGCGACTTACAGCATCGCGGCCGCCTTGAAGCGGCTGGCAAATGTGGCTCTGCTCTGGCTTGGCGCTGCGTCCTCTGGCAGCTGCACATAGTCCTGCAGGCGCTGCCGCAGCTCCTCGCCCACGTCCACCTGTGTCAGGGCCTCTGCAATGACAAAGGTCAGCACAAGCTCGCATGCTGCCATCAAGTCAGACAGCTCAAAGCCGTTCTGGTACTTGACGGAAGCAGTGCCCGACAGCGCCTCTTCAAACTGCTCCTTGCTACCGCTGTCCTCTGGCAGGGGCTTGTACAGGGCACTGCCATCGGGTTGCAGCAGCTGCTGGCAGGGCATATCTAGTCTCATGAGCATGAGGTGGCCGCTGCACTGCCCAATGCTGCGGTTGATGCTTGCAACGGGCGCCTTGGTGAGGTTCACCGTTTAGACTCCCTGTGCATCCAAGCTGGCTGAGAACTGAGGTGTCTGCAGGGCCCCACCCCGCTTGAGGGCCTTGCTTGGACCCTGCAGCGCTTGCCACCCATAATGCAGCAGCGCCGCACCTTGCAGCAGGGTTGTACCACTGCTTCTGCTGCTGCTGCTGCTGCTGTTGCTACTGTGGCCCTTGGGGCGGGCCCTGCGGCATGCTGCCTGAAGGCCCAGCATGAGGTCCAGGATCTGCCTGTCAGTCTCCATGACCGTGGCGGCTGCCACGGCGCCCATCTGTTCATACCGCAAGGTCAGGATGTGGCCCAGCAGCCTCCATACTGCACCACAGCTGCTGTTGTACTGCGGCAATCCAACAGCCCGTTGTGCAGCCTGACCAGCAGCGACCAGCTGCTGCAGCTGCTCCAGCAGTGCCTTCTGCTGCTGGAGCATGCTTGGCAGCGGCTGCTGCCTCTGCTGCTTGGTGGGGGACTCATCCCCTGCTGAGGTCCCTGCGGAGTGTGGCCGCTTGACGTGGAACTCAGCCATCAGAGCATCCCCATCCTGCTGGTGCTGCTCCTGCTGCTGCTGCTCCTGCCCAACAGCAGGAGCAGGACCTGGCATGCCTTCGTCAGCAGCAGCAGCAGCAGCAGCAGCAGCAGCAGCAGCAGGGCCAGCCTCCTCCCCGCCCGCCATCTGTACCCCACCTGCAGCGTCCTCCCCACCCACCATCTCCTCCCCACCCACAGCCTCCTCCCCACCCACAGCCTCGAGGAGCTCCTCCCCACTGACAGCCTCCTCAGAGGAGCCGCCTGCACCCTCCTGCCAGCCCGCCTCGTCACCCTCTGCCCCGGTGTCCTGCGTCATGCCCATACTGGAGGACCTGCGTGGCCACGGGCGGACTGGACTGCCTATGCCGCCCTCATCAAGCGGCTGTGCTGCCTCTGCAGCCTCTGCAACTGCCATCTGCTGCAGTAGGGCACGTGCAGCAGACAAGCTGCTTGCAGCTGCCTGCAGCCCCAGCCGACCAGCCTCACTGCCTGGCACGTTTGCAGGGAGCCCAGCTACCTCAGCCTGCAGCTGGGCTGCTGTGTAGAGCTGCAGGGTGCCTGGCACAGGCAGGCATTTGAGCTTGGGAAACAGCTGGTACACCTCCCAGTTGGTGTACATCTGGTCAGTTGGGGGCGCCTGGTAGGGGGTGGGGGCAAGAGGCACACAGGGGTGGGGGGGGGGTACTGGGGTGAGAACAAGCACTGCAGTGGCACTCTTGTTGGCCGACCCGAAGTTCCTGCCAGATGTTGAAGATTTAGCAGCCGTCTCAACTGTCAAATGTGCCATGTAGTGTCCCCCAGTGACACTCCAGAGTGGGAAGCAAAGCGCTGTTAGGCAGCCTGCTGCATACACCAAAATGCACAGGTGAGTGCAAAAAGAACAATTGCCAGACGTCCTGTGCCTGCCAACCATTACATAGTCTTTGCAGGAGGAGGGCCCCTCCGGGGAATTGCTGGCTACATGCACGATTGCACAAAGTTCGTATGTATGGAGGGGAGGGTGGTTGGCGGCTTGTGTGCCTGTCATTTTGTCTGATTAGCATGGCCTGCTGCAGTCAGACAGGCGCCCCCTACATAAAGGAAGGTGTACAGCACCCATGCAACCAGCTAGCTAGCAAGTACGATGTTGCTGCAACTAGAGTTATAGGCTATAGCAGCGGGTGAGCCTCAAAGGGGCAGCTGGGGGTCAGCACGCCCGCCAGTTTTGGCGCGCTAAGGATAAGCAGCACCAGCCCACACCATCTGTTGAGCATTACCAGGGGCGCATGTGCACATGCATGCATGTCTGAATGCAGCGCAGCACAAACAAGTCACAGGCAGCGCAAATCTAAAGACAGCGCAGCACATACACTGCTAGCAGCCGGAAGGCGAGCCAAGCCCCTCCACATGATGTATGTTGAGTCCATCGCACCTGCACAATGACCCTCTGTACATCCGCCAGGCACAGCAGGTTGCACATGGACTCTGCTGCCACCTGCTGACCGCCCAACTGGGAGAGGCCCAGAGACAAGACACACAGCCGCACTTTGCCGCGCAGTGAGTTGTGGTTGTGGCTGTAAGTGTGCCCTGCCCTCCTCAGCTCCTCAAACACCGGTGGCAAGCTCTCCATGCTCCAGTCAGGCCCCAGCATGAGGGCGGCACAGGTGCAGCTTGGCTTGAGGTCACATCCTGTGATGCAGCGGCAAGAAATTTGCAGGGAATACTACTGCGTCTGTACGTTGCATGGCAGATACCAATCAGGCAGGTGCACAGGCTTCAGGCTGGCAAGCAACATGGCTTCCAGGCTAGCACTCAACACCTGTGTGTGTGCACTGAAAGCATGCACACAGCAGCGCTGTATTGCCTGTCGTGTCTGCATTGAAAGCCGCCCTCGGTAAGGGTTGTGCGCACAGATGTAGCATCTTGCTTGCCCAGGACACCAGTTGATGTTTCATGTACAGACTGTGCACTGCACAGTCAGCTGAGTCGGCTCTCACCTGCAAGCAGCTCGTCCATGCCAAAATGTTTGCTGCCCTGGGCCCCAGTCAGCCAGCCACCGTGTATGTAGCGGCAGGATGTTTCCAGCTCTTCTGGGGCCATGCCAGCCTTCAGCAGCCTGCTCACGGTGAACGCTGAGCTGGCAATCTCAAAGCCACTGGTCACCGGCAGCACCAGGCGCCTGGTAAGGAAGAAAAGGGATGCAGCACAAGCAACAGTGAACGCATTTCATCCGTTGCATTGCCAGACTGTCGACAATAAGCAAACCCTGACAGAGCAGTCTAGATCCTAGTCTAGACTGTGCCTCATGCTCTCTTATGCGAAGCATCCTTGTTGCGCATGTGCAGCACTGCTGCTAGCATAAGATGGCACAATCATCAAGTTGGCGCTCGACAGCACAAGCCTTAAGTAAATTCAAGATAGACGGCATGCAGCAACAAACCCCTTACTTGAGTGTGCCAGAGCGCACGCCACTAGCCAGCCCTGCAGCCATGACTCGGGCTTCATTGTCTTTGGAGTAGAGGAAGGGCCGCTCTCCGAGCACCACCTCACCATCAGCTGTGTCCGTGGCGGCCCGGCCCTCCAACACCTCATCCAGGCGGCTGAGGGTATCCCGAGACACCAAAGCCATGTTGTGGTGCCCAAACGCCGCTGGTGTGCCCCAGTCAGCAAAGGACACCTTCACCTGTTGCAGGTCCAGGCCCTGCTGGATATTGATCTTGCAGTGGCGGTTCCTGGGGGAAGACAGCGGGGAGATGTTTGTTGGAAGTTCATCCAAGAGCCTCACCATGCATACTGCACAGCCTCACCATGCATACTGCACAGCAAGCTTCACACTGCTGTGGAAGTTTAGCCAGCACATGCCTGTTGCCCAGGCCAGCTGCAGAGGGTTGTTTGACATTCAGGAAGCACAGTCACATTCACTGTTTGTAGCATGACGTCACGTGACTGCCCATCGCACGCCTCGTCCCCATACCTGTAGTGCCCAAGCTCCCCCCATGGACCCAAAGCAACAGCCTGCTGCACTGTTGTCTTTGGGTCTGCTGCGTATCTATCTGTGCGTCAAGCAGTGCCTGTCGCCAAGCGGCAGACGGCCTGTTGCTGGACCTGCCGCCATCGCCCATCACGTGCTTGACTTTGGAAGGCAATTGCAACAGCTTCGCACACACGCTGGCAAGTTCTGGTGACTGCACTTTGCACAGCAGGATTGGCTCCACCAGCAGCACCATGCCTGCAGCAAACAGCAGGGATGACGTTGTCAGGGCCACAGCCAAACTTTGGATGCCTTGAACAGTATAACATTTACCGATGTATTTCCGTTGCGGAATCGTTGCGGCCCGTGCGGGCGCTCCGTAAAGAGATTGCGAAGCAGGAAGGAAGCAAGCGAACTTTCTCACCAGTGGCCCCATCAACTGCCTCGCCCCCAGAATACAGACGGTTCTGGACGTCCTGATCCATGCTACACGCGTTGCTTTGAGTAAACGCCGCTGGAGCGAAGCTGAGGCTCGCGAGCCAGCGATCCTCAGGCGTGTCTAATAAGCGCCTTTAATGCAAAGGATGAGCAAGAAAGTGCGTATCTGAGGCTAACGTAACGCTCAAGTGTGTTTCGGGGCCCAGTGACGACAAAGGAAAATTCAAACCCCACCACCAGATGTGATCTCTGCCACGATACCTGGTGCTGATGACCTGCCATAAGACCCAGACCGTCCAAGCAGCACGCCTGGAACAAAACCACAACCACCAGCATGCTGGCGGGCAGCGTACCGTGTACTACTGTGCTTGCTGCTTTGTGAGATTGGGAGGTTGCGCAAGCTGCGCATGGAGGTTGCTTGCCAGGCTGCCTGGTCAACAGGACAGAATCAATGGCGGTGGGGCAAAAAGTGGTGCAGACTGTTGAAGTAGATGTACCGACCAACACAGCTGCAGGCGGTCATCACCTGCCGTTAGCTTTTGCGGCATGCTCAACATCATCGTGCATGATCTGTCTGCATGAACGGATATATCTCCTTCAAAGGATGTGAGACAGCAAAGGCGGCAAAAGGTAGCGCCATATGGCATCCTATGCCGCAGGATCCACTGCAATCAACATCTGAAACGTCCCATTGAAGCAGCGGCGGGTAGCGTGACACCAGACAAAGCCAGCACCAGCACACTTGCAGCAAGCTGCCCCAGCGGCGCACACCTGGACATAAGCTGACTCATCAACCCAAAACATGATGCTGGAAACACTTGAAAACAACAGCACCTCAGCAGTTGTTGATACACCTCTCCTCCAACATGACGTGGCATAACGCAGAGCACAGACCCTGCAGCACCCAGGCAACAGAAACTCAATACGCAGAGTGTCGAGGCGTATGCAGTTCCTGCTACGAACTCAGCCCTCTGACAGCGGTTGCCAGGGACCCAACCTAATATGACTGCAGCATTGGTCACCAGTGGCCGAACTGCCGCAAAGCCGATCGCTCGCCAGGCCGCCTGCCTACACCCTGACTCAAGCTCAAAACACACAGCTTCACCGCTCTCAACAGTAACCGACACATGTGCACCAAACATGTACTGAGGAAGGTCAGCAGCAGCACAGTAGGTAAGCAAGTTGGCCAGCAGCACAGGCACCTGGCCACCACACCCATTGTCCACCTAAAACTGACGGTGTCGACGGACCAACATGCCAACCTTCGATGAGTCAACACAACCCTGCAAGTCACTGTCAACGAAGACCATGAATGACTACAACACAGACTGACAAAGGCTACACAAATGTAACTGGTGGCAAAACCTGTCAGGATACACATGCACATGTACACGGGTGACATGTGGAGGCCAACACACTTGCAAGCCAACCGATGGCATTGCTGCTGGGCTGCAAAACCTGTTGGGAACTAGCAACACACGCTGGCTGCAACCCCTTTGCACAGCTACCCACAATGTCTTTCTCCATCCCCAGTAACAAGAAAACCGCACAACAGCACATACAGTACAACTCTCTAGCTGCCGACACATGCAGCTTCCTGACAAGAAAAGTACAGTATACAGTACAGGAGTTAAGGCACAAGGCCCCAACCTTGGCACCAGCCAGCCAGCACAGGGCTCGTGAGGGTGCCCTATATTCTGCAAGGCCCTGCAGGACGGCAGCATTGTTCAGCACAGGCCTTGCGGCCTTGCCGTGCACATGCCTTCCACGCAAGACACTTGCGTTGCTGTACTGCCTACTGCAAGCTGTGATTTGTAAACAAGGCGTGCAGGCGCACACCCTAGGGCCTAGAAAGCGACCCATATGACAGCGCGCTGCTGTCTCAGTACAAGCCTCTTCAACCAGACCACACCTACTACTGCAGTACACTGGCTGCACAATCCACAAGGCTAGCAGCTGTGGTCCCAACCAGATCACACCCTGCTGACCACAGGGAGCTAGCTGCCACTCTGTCCCCAGCAGTGGGGGCCACAGCAACAGGGGCCCATTACTGATAAAGTGCAACTGCTGAATCGAGCTCAACCAACTCAACATCACAGACGGACATGCACCTGCCTGGTGCACAACTCACCAACTCGAACACCACTCACTACAAGATGCGTATGAGCCCTAACCAAGCCTGTAGCCAGCAATGCTTGAAGTCATGCAAAAGCCTGAAATCCCACAGCCACTGAAGTGAACAAAACCTTGTCATCCATCCATAGCATGGATCAGCACAGCCGCATCTGCACCTCCAGGACCAGACAGGCGCAGCTGTGGTGCCATAGCATGCAGCTCCTGCTGCTGCTGCAAGGCATCCTGGCTGCAGCTTCCAGTAGCACACATGCTGGCTGCCTGCTGCGCTGCTTGCTGTTCGCGCTGCTTCAGCACTCGCTGCCAGCCCTCCTGCACAGGGATGAGCTGGCCAGTTCCACCAAGGTGCGGAGGCAGCACCTGCAACCATTGATGCAGGCACAGCACAGCACGCGGCATGTCAGCACAAAAGAACATGTCAGCACAGAGCTGAACCAGGCTTGCAAGCACTGAGCCCAAAGCCCAGAGCTGCCCCTGCTGTGTGCACTGAAAGCGCGTTCAGCCCCCAGGTAGAGGCACATCATTGCGGCCGCCTACCCCGGCCACCCATACTGTGACATCCCCAATACACATATGACGGCAGCACTAGTGATGATTCAGCATCCCATGAACGTCCAGCAGTACTCAGTGGTGATGACCTGCACTATGTTGGCAGACATGCCGGTGCCCAAGCTTCACAAAACAAAATCCTGAAACAAGCTCCTGACAAGCCACCCACCTCTGCCCCCAGCTCCTGCACAAGAGCATCTGTGCCGTGTACAAACACGATCTTGGCGCGCGTCACCGGGTCGATGAAGGGCGACACGATCCGCCAGAGGCCCCAAAAGAGGCTGGACGCATTCACCATGAACAGCCGGTCCAGGTGCTCCACATAGTGCTGCTGCAGCAGGGCGAAGATGTTCTTGAGGCCGACGGCGTCGAGGTTGCGTAGGCTGAGGCCTGTGCAGCAGACACACCACACCCAACAACACAGACAGACACAGTCAGAGAGACAGACACAAGCACAGACAGGGGAACACAGACACAGACAAGTACAGGCACTACCTGTCAGACAGCCGTGGTGTGCCAGCGGAATGATGTAGGTACATGCCGAGGTGAGTGGGCACAACACATGGCTGCCTGCATGCCCAAGACCCACCAGGCATACACTGTCAGAGGTAATACTGACGCTGCTGTACTGTACCTGTACTGTACTGTCTTTACTGTACAGTTCAGCTGCGGTCTGACTGAAGCGGAATGTGGCAATGGGTGCACGCCCAGCTGCGTGACACACAGGCACCCATGTACCCCAATCACCCCTCCAGACACACTCACCCTGCAGCTCAAACACCGCCACTATCCTGCCCTCCGGGTTGCGCTGGGGGTCGCCTGCTGCAATCATCCCGTCAATCACGTAGCTGATGAAGCGCTGCTGGGGGAGGGGCTTGGTGAGGGTGTGCTTGCGGCCCTGGAGGATGCACACGCCCCTCCCCCTGTAGTCCTGTCCCTGTAGGAACACCTTATCCTGTTTGATGTCCTCCATCACCTCCTCCTGCACACAACACACACAGTTTGATTTATGATATCTACAACCACAGCATACAGCCACACCATTGAGTCCTTGAACGCCCCCATGCAAAGTGTGCAAGTGTGCACTTATGTGACAGGCAACTGGCAGGGGCACCCCGCAACACTCACACGCCTGCTGTGACGGAGCTTGCAAACCGGCCGCTGCATTGACCAGCATGGTCGAGGTGCTGGAGGTGCCTCATGACTGGCACCAACTGGACCTGAAGCAAGCTGCTTCAGGTGACCCCATGACAGCTGCAGTGCCAGCCTCTAGCCTGGAGCATTGTGGCATGACCCACAGCTCACTGTTCCACTGCTTATGCAACCCTCATGCCAGCTAAAGCAGTCCTCAAGCATGCTGCAATTCCAATGTGCTGCTGACACACCTCAAGGACGCGCTTGTTTGGTGTCCATGATGCTCTCCACTCCGCATGTTTGGTGAGGTCTGCAGCTGCTGTTGCCACGTCCATCTGCAGGGGAGCAACGGCACATGCGTCAGGGGCTGCTTCTAAGGCTAAATTGTGTCTACTATAGTGCCCATTGCTGCTGCAGGGACACAGACTGACAGCTGGCACTGCTGCTGCTGCTGTACCTTTCTGGCGATAAGCCACCTCCTCAGCGTTGCGTCAGTAAGTCCTGTTTCTCCTCCTACTAATAGCTGTTCATGGACTTGTTGAACCGGTACCAACGCCCTTAATTGCTGCACTGCAGAATCCATACTCCTGTCCATCTGAGCCATCTGAGTCTTTTTTTGTTGCGCTTGGTGAGCGACGACCGATGACAAGACAGTCGCTAACTCAGCAGTTGGTTGAACCGACGTTGGTCTGTCCGAAGATTAGCCCGGCATAAGCTTGCACTGAAACCCAAGGGTTTGGCGGTTGGGCAGTTTTGGGTCCAAAACTTTGGGGCGTGAATTAGCCTTCCCTTGCACTCTGCCCACCCACTGCAGGCTTCCGCCACCCTTCTCATCCTGCGCATAAGATGAATTGTGCAGTAGGCTTGTATAATTGTACCAGGCCAGACATGCGTCGGTTACAAGCCGTATCAGCCCACAGAGGTGCTGACAAGCCACTCAGGTAAGCTAAAGCCTGATGATCAAATACCGACTTCTAAACAAGTGAGACAACAATGGAGGATACCACCACAAGCGATGAACGCTCACAGCACAACAACAACTTCTGCAGGAGGGGAAAACTTGCAAAAAAGAGCGAGGGGCCCCTACGAACATGTGCATGAATCAGGTAATGCTGCAGGGTCAGCACTGCAAGGGTATTGCAACACGTAGTCGCAGCTGACAACTGCAAGCATGCAGGCACAGTGCAATTAGGCACAGCAGAGCAAGCAAGCAGCAGCTTGCAACGTCCACCATGTTTGCCTGCACATTCCCACTGCATGCAAGCCTCAGCTGCAACCTCGACCACCCACCACATCCTGCCGCCGCAGCCACCCTTCTACACAACCCCACTGTCACAACCCCGTGTGTATCGCACACACAATCAACGCATGCAAGGATGCGAGGAGGGCTGCAGGCACCCCTTGCACCCGCAATCCGCCTCTGGTTCTAGGTAATGTGTGCCCTGCCAGTGCCGCAACTGTGTCAACCATTGAGAGCAGCGCAGGGGTCAAGGCTGGCCGGTGACGGCACCAGCGAGGTCAGAGTCAGAGCAACGTAGTGCTGGCTGCGTTCAGGGCCTGTGTTCCCTGTTATGCAGTGCGTGCTGATCAACATGTCAAACATACGTACGTTTCATCCTATGCCGCAAAATGGAAACACACCAACCGACCAGGCCACCTGGCCAGCGCCACATCGCAACACGCATCTCCGCAACCACTTCTGCAGCCGCACATGCTGCTGTGCAGACCTGCTGACAAAGGAGGCTGCATGACTGCAACCAAGGCGCCCCAGCAGCTGCAGGCACAAGCAGCTTTACAACCAGCCAAGTGCAGCTCTTGCGCAGAGCCCAGCCTCTGCACGGGCATGCAATGCATGTTGTCACCGCCCAGCCGACTGGCATGCAACACACACAGAGACAGAAACACACACGGGGCTGCTATGCTCACATGTGCTACTTCAACTAAGATGTGCTGCTGCACTTGCGGCGGCTGCGTGCTTCAACCTATATAAAGTTCACCTCCGCGCACTACTCAGGGACCTCAAGGAGCCCAAAGGCAGAATGAACTTAGCTGGAGGTGCCATGAAACAGCCTGTGGCCAGGTCACTACGCGTCAAGACAGGCAGGGCATGCTGACGCAGGGGTGAATGGCCCCATAATGCTTCAACAGTGCACACGTATGACATGCAGCCCACAGGCTTCCTGAGCTATGCTGCTAGCTGCAACAAGCTGCAGCGAGCAGCAGCACAGCTCAACCTGCTGCTGCCCTCGCAACCATTGACACTCGTGTGAGGAGGGGCTTGAACTTGATGAAATGGGTGCACAGCACAACACACACAAACACAGGGGAGCGTCAGCCAGCCTGGGCAGGTGTGGCTGCTGATACTTCAGACAAAACGAACAAAAGGCTGTACTGCCCCAAGGCAGCACGGACCGTAAGGTTAGCAATGCATCAACCACAACTCTACACACAAAACAGACGGAATGCCCACACAAGCAAGGGCCCAGCAGCGAGGGCCCTTCCAGACCGCCAGCCAACAAACGCAGATGAAACAGATTGAGTTGCAAGGAAGACCGCGCTGCCACAACCCTGCACTAAGCAGCAGCAAGCAACCACCATTGGGCACATGGTCAGCGCCCATGCATGCATTCTGAGACACCACAGATGTGATGAGTGTGTGCTACACACACAAACTCTGTGCAACAACCTTGTGCTACACACGCAAACGCACGCTGGTGAGCGACAGCACACACGACCGGCGGACCAAGACAACTGCACCCTGCTGCAACAACATGCATAGACAGTTCGTCCGGTCGCTGACAGCCCCTGCTAGGGACGTTGCAATGGACCTCTGCACCACGCCGGTGCTGCACACTGCAGGTGACACACCCAAGCCCAAATCCGGCACCAGCTGCCTGTACACACACAGCACACGGTGCAGCAGCATCACAGAATGCAGCTGCTGATGCACGCCTGCGTTGGTTCCTCACCCGTCAACCCCGCTGAATCAACCGTTCTGCCAGGTCTGCACTTGCAGTGCACCTGCAATCATCCGCACGTGGCACAACACAACATCACATCAGCAGTATGATACTGCTACAACGTTTCAAAACCCATGCAAACCCCGCCCAGCAGAGGCAGTGCTAGAGGTGCCACAACTGCACCGAGCCGGCCCACACATCCTCCCTGGGCATGCCACAGTCAAAGGGCCTGCAACCCCCAGTCACACACCAGAAATGGAGAGTGCCTGTCAAGTTGACCGAGCAACACGAACAACAACAAGCATTTTCAAGCAGCAGGCATGGCATCAACCAAGATTGCAGTACCCGCAATCCCAAGAAAGTAAGCTACCACCATAGTCCGTCAGATACCCAGTACAAAAGAAAACCTGCGTCAATGGATCAGCAGCATTCAAGGGAACCCAGGGACAACCGATGTACAGTCAAGCGCCGTCCCATCAAGCAGACGACCGACCCACGAGACAGTTCACAAAGCAGGAGCAGCAGCAATGACCTGCAGCCCCCGCTGTCCAACAAGGCCGCTGCGTCACACAGCCCAAAGCACAGCATGCTGTGGTCAGGGGCCACCGGGCGCGCTGCTGCGCCTTATACCAAGTAGCCGCATCCACGCTGGCCGCACAGGCTCGCCAGCTGAGTCTGCCTCTGCTTTCGTCCCATTAGCGGCCTCAACATCAGCCCGGGGTGCATCCACATAGCTCTTCCACGGCCGCACCAGCTGAGACTGGTCTGAAACGGGCGTGGTGCGGCCCGGGGACTTGGATGGGGCGGAGTGGGCCTTGCCACCCAGCACCCCATGCACCACAACCGACGCTGCTGCTGTGCCTGCAGAGCCAGAAGCACCAGTGTCCACTGATGCTGCTACATCTGCCTGGCTGCTGCTGGCACTACTGCGCATGGTGGAGCCTCCGCCAGCACTAGCAGCAGCACTGGACGCTGCTGCATGCGTGCCGTTGCCCTGCAAGCCGCACTCTGCTGCCTCAGAAGCCACAGCTACCGCTGCAGCTGCGTGAGGTCCGTTGGCAACGACGCTGCCGGGCCGCGAGTTGGGCAGGGGCCCAGCAGCTGGTGACGTGCTGTTGCGCCCGCCGTGCACCGACACCGCCTCCGCCGCTGCGGCAGCCATGGGGGTGAGGTTGGCCTGGTACTCAATTGTCAGCGCCTGCTTCAGCACTGGTTGGTCCCCAGGCAGAGGCAGGATGCTGTCGGCCTGTACCAAAGCAGCAAGGTGCCCACCCTCCGGACTACCTACCAAGCCGCTGCATGCTGAGCCACCGCTGCCTATCTGCAGTGCCGTCCGCAGCCCTGACTGCTGCTGCAGCTGGAAGGAGTTGGCAGCGCCAACAGAGCCGCTCTCGCTGGCCATGATCACCCCTGCAGCCAGAAGGCTACTGTGCATGCTGAAAGAGCCCTGGTTGCTGTCCATGCCAGACACAGAGGCACTGGGAGCCCACGTGAGGTCTTGGAAGAAGGGGGAGTCAAACGGCGAGTAGACCTCTGGCACCTCCTCCGCAGCCCCTGCGTTCACTGCTGCTGCGGCAGCTGCTGCTGCTGCTATGCTGCCCGACGCTTCAAACGCCGATGGCAGCTCCCGCTGCGGGTCCGACAAAGGCGCCTGCTGCTGCAACAGCTGCGGAGGCAGCTGCTGCTGTGGGTGCGGGTGCTGCACATCGAAACCTGCCTGCCGCTGCTGTGGCGGCTGTGGCCGCTGCTGCAGTGACCCCACGTCTCTGCTGCTGCCACTGCTCGCCTGCTGTTGCCGCTGCTGCGGCTGTTGCTGCTGGTGGAGGCCCCGCTGAGGCTGCTGCTGCACCCGGTGCTGCTGCTGCTGCTGCTGCTGCTGCTGCTTGACCGCCAGCTGCAAGTGGTGGTGGTGGTGTTGCTGCTGCTGGTGAAGGCCATACTGCTGCTGGTGCTGGTGCTGCCGCTTCTGCCCCAGCTTGCCGCTGTGCTGCAGCCAGCCAGAGCCTGCAGGGTCCGGGGTGGATGCCGCAGACGGCAGCGGGCTGCCTACTTCACTAGTGGTGTTTGACAGCGGGTAAGACTGCAGCAGCCGTATCCCAGGATCGCAGGGGTGCTCCTGCGCATGCACCTGCAGCTGCTGCAGCTCAGACGTGCATGCGAGGCCTGGGGGGCCACATGCACGAAAGCAAAGGGCGACTGCCCACTGGACATAGTGTCAGTGACAGCAGTGCCACTCTCAGGGCATGCAGGGCTGGTGACAGCTGCCTCCTCAACCGACAACCGGCCCTTGGGTGGCGTGGGATCACTGTGCCGCCGCGGCACCTGCTTTGAGCCGCCTGCAGGAGCTGCTGCTGCTGCTGCAGCAGCAGCAGAGGCAGCTGCCAATGTAGCCACTGCTGCTGCAGGTGCTGGCTTGGCTGCCACTGCTGTCTTGACTGCGGGCACAGCAACTGCGCCAGGCGCCCCGCGCAGTCCTGGGAGCACCTTGCCGTTGGGCGGCAGGCGGTGCTCTGCTACTGTTGCGGCTGCCGCTGTGGCGAGAGCCGCCGCCGCTGCTGCTGCCAGTGGTATGGTCTGCTGGTACCGCTGCCGCTGGCCGTCAGGCAGTGTGGAGGAATGGAACCTGTTGACCTTCTCGAGCTGCGCACAGGGACAGCACAAGACACAGCATAGCGTGGTAAGCTTGTCATAAGCACACCGTGACGGCTTTGTCACAAGTGATACTGTTTTCTCAGACATGTGAAGACCATTTTCAGCATGTACCTGCAATGCACTCTGAGGTTCAGCACACATCGACACCTGCAGGTGATGAATACTACAAAGCATTATCACCACACTTGCAAGCAGTTAGCAGCAGCAGTCACCCCATGCAACACGCAGGCACGCTCTGACACCCGCATATCCTTCTCACCAGCAAGCCAGACGACGTGAACGACGCCCCAGCGCTCCCAACGAAGGACGCGGCGCGCCGGTTCCTGTTCTCTTCAAGTGAGTTCTGGCTGCTGCGCATGCCCAGGCCCGCCCGCGCAAACGCCCCCGCAGGAAGGTCCGACCCGACCAGCACCACCTTGCGCGCCAGCGCCAGCTCAGCGCCTGCAACGCTGGCCAGCGCGTCCCTGTCGTCCTGGTGCGAGTGCACACCGATGACGGCAAGGCGCGTGCCATGGATCACAGCCTCGCTGACAGGGGCCGATGCTGCATGTGTGCCATCTGGATCTTCAAACTCCTCAAACTCTGGAAGGCTCTCGTCATCATACTCAGAGGATGAGTACTCCGGGACCCCAGGTGACGGCTGCTGCGGCGGGATTATCGACGTAGCAGGGCTCATCGGCGGCCGCGGCGGCGGCGGCACGCCGTCTGTCAGCTGCGCACTGCGGGCGCGTGACAGCCCCAGCACCGGCGACACGCCGCTGGCAGTGACGGCCGACGCCGCTGTCAGCGCAGAGCCGACCAGTGTGTGCGCCTCCCCTGAGGCGGCGGCTGGCGAGCCGTTGCCGTTGGCGACAGCGAAGCCGTTGCTCTTGCCGTGCTGCTCCTGCCTGCCGAGGCTGCTGCAGCTGCTGCTCTGACGCAGGGCGCTGGCGGCGCGGTGCAGCGTGCTGTGCTTGCTGATGATCTTGCGCCAGCGCTGCATCGCCTTGAGCCGCCGCGCGATCACCTCGAAGGAGGGCCGTGCTGCGTGGTCGTGCGCCCAGCACTCCTTCATGAGCCGCACATATGTGAACAGACCTGTGATACGGCAGGAGAGAGCAGGCAAAGGAGGCGAACCGACACAACGCATCGTCAGGTGTTGGTGAGGACGGGGTCTTGATGGTTGGTGTTTGTCACCAACTGTTGTTCTGACCATACGCACGCCATGTGGGCAACATTTTGCTGCACCACAGCAGACAACGCATCCACCAGCATCAATCACATGCTGGTGAAGTTCTGGTAAGCTGCAGCTGCTCACACAGTCGTCACCACCACTCACATGTGCTGCTGCTGGTGCCTGGGGGCAGCTCAGCCTCTTCTGGCACCTCAGGCCTTGAGCCCTGGATCACATTGATCACCACCTGCAGGTGCACAGTAACACATATATACAGCCTGTAAGTCGCCAATTGAAAGAGTGAATCTACTGACACCACAACACTGGAACCTTAAGCACCGCATATGTCATGAGTTGACTATGTAACAAGGATGGTAACGTGATCATCACAACTGCAAACCCGCAGCAATCCACAGAAGAAGCAGTGCAAACCGCAGATGTTCTTCATGATTACGCTCAGCCAGCCATGCAGCAAGCCGTCACGAAGTGTGTCAGCTTGTGCACCATCATATTTGTGGATGAATCCAGATGCAACTCAGTGGGCTCAACCACACTGTACAGGCCACCCACCTGCTCCTTGCCCAGCATGTCGAAGGGGATCCTGAAGGTCAGCAGCTCGTACATGATGATGCCAAAGGAGTACACGTCGCTGGCACGGCTCATCATGTTGTCCATCATCAGCTGCAGCAGGAGCAGGAGCAGGACAGCACACACGATGTTCAGGGATACATTGAACCCTTTTGAAACAATGTCTGACTGTCAAAAGGATTGCACCAGTCTGACTCAAAAGTCCAGTGGTCAAAACACACAACTAACGATGCACAGCTGCTCCCCACCTGCTGTCTACACCTGGCCTGACTTCAGACATCACTCAACAAGGACTGGGCATGGCAGAATGCAACCGTACTTTGCATCTGCCTGTTTGAAGATGACGCCGATTGACGCCATGTGGACATCACTGCCCATAACGCATGGGTGCCCCTGACTGCTGCAGGCTGCTCTCAATCTTCCAAACCTCTGCTGCAGCGCTTACCTCTGGTGCCACCCAGCGAGGGTGTGTGATGCGCTTGACCTTGAGGGTGGCGGTGTTGCAGGCCAGGCGCTTGGTGAAACCAAAGTCGCCAATCTTCACCTGCACATGACAGCAGCACAGCACAGCATGCGCGTCAGCACCATCGCCCCTTGAAAGCTTGCTGATCTGCCCGTTACATTCAATACAACTGATGGGGTGTTTAACAGCAGCTCCCCAACAGCACTGTGTGCACTCAGCCACTCGCATGTCACTTCACTGTTCATAGTATGCTAGCTACACATACCCTACGGCAGATTCAAGGCCCCAGCACACATCCTGTCCTGCAAGCAATATGCTTCACTGTTGCTTGTCGTCAGAAGCACTACGCTTCACTGTTGTTTTTCATCAGAAGCACTACGCTTCACTGTTGTTTTTCATCAGAAGCACTACGCTTCACTGTGGCTGTCAGCAGTGGTTGCACGCAGCCGCACCTTGCCGTCCGCCCCCACGAACAAGTTGGGGCTGCGCAGGTCTCCATGCACGTGGTCCTTGCCATGCAGGTAGCTCATGCCCGCAGCCACATCGTGCAGCATCTCCAGCCGCCGGTCCCAGTTGAAGTGTGCCACGTACTGCAGACAGCAGCGGAAGACGACCCGACACACAGCACGCGGTGCTGAGGTTGGTGTGCTGGCCCACCCAGTAAGCAAACTCACGCACCCGTGCCTGCTGTCTTACAAAGTGGCTTCAAACATGTGAGGTGTGAGCTTCATAGTGCAGCTGCTGAAAGTGATTGCTGCTAAGAGCTTGTTCGCTGCTGCAGGCAATAATGCTGGCCCCAGGGTCATGACACAGATCGCTGCTACAGGCAACAGTACTGGCCCCGGGTCAAGAAAGATAAGAACTCACCCCCTTCCTGCGGGCTTGCTGCGACCTTGCCAGCTCCCTGGCAGCCTTCTGTAGCATTGCAAACACGCTGCCATGCTGTTGACGCAATATGACACAGTAACAACACACAGCAGTAACAGAAACCAACACAGTTGTGTTCGTCAGCAGTGGGCGGTAGTGGAGGTGATGTAGATGCTGGCAGCAAATCACTGCGGACACTTTGAACAGCTGCTGTCACCTTGGAGGCTGCAGTCATGCTGCCGCTGCCGACCGTGCTGTGCTGAGTAATCACAAACACCTTGTGCTGCATGCCTCGCTGCCAGTTGCTTCCCTGGCTCTGTTCTAACAAGCTGACAAATGAAACTCTGTCAAACAAACCCTAGCTTGAGCTGCATGCTGTGCTGCCTGATTTGTTTCCAATTTTGCTGCCCTGTTGTGCTCTCTGTACGCGATGATGTGTTTTGACTCTGGTCTCACCTTGTAGAACTCCATGACCACCAAGGGGCGCTCCAGACACACCGCACAGAAGCGCACCAGGTTGGGGTGGTTGAGGCTGGTCAGCCAGTGGACCTCCTTAGCCAGCGCAGCCTGCAGACAGGCAGACGGGCAGACAGGGAGGCAGGAACACATGCAGCAACACAGCCTCAGCAACCCTGCCTGCATCTCTGATAGAGACAACGGACTCTGGCCACCGCCAAGCCCCAAGGCAACAGAGGGACAGGCACTTCAACAGGCAGCCCCACTCTGATCAAAGACCCTGTTGGACAGCTGCCCCACTGCTGACAGCATGAACTTTGCGACTACTTGAACATCAGTTGCCACTGCTGGTGTCGTTCACAGCCTATCACCCTTCAGGAACACCAGAAATGCACTGCTGCTGTGCTGTCAACACACACGCTGCAGCTTGTAAATTGCGCTGGCGCCGGCTGCTCTCACCCTTGCATGGGCCATAGCTGCGTCACTGGGGCAGTCTGCCTTGCTGTTGGCCCCTACGTCATGTGCAGGCTCAATGGGCAGGTACTCCTTGGCTGCTATGTCTGTGTGCTTCCAGGTGCCACGGTACACCTGCACACCACAGCAGCAGCAGTGGCGGCGCCAGCGACAGCAGCAGCAGTGGCAGCAACATGGTGGGAGCAGAGCACATACATATCGTAAGATGGGACCAGGGAGAGCTTCTACAGCCTTGACCGCTGCTCCACAGAGCTTGTAGCTAGCAAAGCTCTCGGATAGTTGTGCAAGCTGCACCAAACAGCAGCCCACACACCAGCCCAGCTGCCTACCTACACATTGTGCACCAGCTGCAGCTGCAAACACCACCACCACCACGCAGACACCTGCTGACAGAAACCACCCTTCCTAAATCCCCTCCCCTCTCTTTGTATCTCCAGGAGCCAGCTGTACGACCCGCCCATCCCTGTGTGTGCAGGAGCCAGCTGTATGACCCGCCCATTCCGTGTGTACAGGAGACATAGTGATTTGCTACATCAACCACTACGGCCCCTCGTGGCAGTAGCAGTACTAGACGCACCTTGCCCTCAGCCCCTGAGCCTATGAGCTCCTTCAGGCTCAGGTCAGACAGCGGGATGACGTGCTCATGGTTGATGCGGCCCACAGGAACAGACTCTGTGGGTGCCAGAGCACCACCCATGCCCAGCGAGTCAAACTGCTCCACATCTGTGCCGTTGGGCAGGTGCCTGCAGCACGACAAGCAACACAGTGCATATGACGGTCAAAGTGGAGATGAATAAGCAAGTCGAGTGGGCAGTGCGCAGTAGGGAACATGCAGCGGGGTATGGGGAATTTATATTTGAAGACCTCAGCGAGGGCAGGACCATGTGCAAACCTGAACGCCAATCACGCACTGCTGATAAGAGAGAGCCCTGCTGCACTGCCAACTCCACCCCAACTGCTGCCTGCACAAACCCCAGAAGCACCAGCCAGCACGACAAGTCAACAGCAGCCAGCCACGCGAGCCCTACAGCAGTGCGCAGCAACGAACAGCACCACCAGACACTCACTGTGCAGCAAAAGCCAGCAAGTCCTTCTTGCTACCATGCCCGCTGCCACGGCTCACAAACGGCGTCCCGCTCCCAAAGCTGTCCGTGTGCCTGTGCCCGCCGACACTGCTGCTGGTGGCTGTGTCGCCAGCAAGGGATGACGGCTGCCGCTGCACGACCCCGGGGGTCAGCGCTGCTGTTGGGATGACTGTCGACAACCCGCTGCCAGGCACAGCGAACGGACTCTCCTCACTGACCATACACATGGGGTCCTGCATGCTGTCGTGATGCACCACCATGCTGCTTGTCGTGCTGGAGGTCCCGCTGTTGCGCACGGCCCAGCTGGCGTTGCTGCTGCTGGCGCCTGCAGAGCCCTGGCGCGCGAGCAGCGCCCGCTGCCCGTGCCCCGCATGCAGCAGCGGCGAGACAAACGCATCGCCGCTGCCGCTAGCAGGAGACTCCCCGTCACCCTCAGGCGAAGGGCTGCTGTCTGTGTCTGTGCGCCTGCGGCCGATTGCTGAAAGCTTCCTGAGAGAGCCTAGCCGCATGTGCTGGCCGTTATGCGACCGCACCACAAAGATCAGCATCAGCACGCCAGCCAGCAGCAGCAGCCCGATCACCACACCGATAACCATGCCTGCGATCTGGCTGGGCGCGAACTCCTCCTGCTTGCTTTGGGTGCTGTTGCTGGGACAAATAGGACTGGTGGACGGCAGTCCTGCACGCTCCAGCACCTGCGACCGCAGCCCCTCCCAGAATCGCTCCGTCTCAAGGTTGCGGAACCTGCCGGCAGCAAACAGGAGCAGCAGCAGCACCATCACCACAGCAGCAGCAGCTTCTGTGAGCACACATACACTCTGGCAGCAATCTCCACTGTCAGCAGCAGCCCTGGAGTGCTACCAAGTGGTGTGCATTGCTTTGAAAAGCAGTGTGGAAAGCCTCTCTAACATGAGCCCCTCAGCATGCCCCTGACCCAGCAAGCCCCCCCCCCCCCCCGGCCCTGCTGCTCAACTTCATAGAACCTCAGGGACAGATGCATGCCTGACATTGACTGCTATACAGATCCCCGAAAAGCCACAGCTGCAAAACAGCTGTCGCCTGCATTCCCCCAGCCCCTGCCAGTCTAACCAGGCAATCCCCCAAGCTCTCAAATCCTGGGACCTACAGTGTGTCAATGACATGGATGACTGCGTTGCCCGCCTTGATATCCATGCGGTCCGGGTTGACTGTGATGTCTTCATAATCATACTGGCGGCCAGGCAGCCTGTAGATGCTGGCATTGCGGAACACCCACTTGACCGTCCCGTTTCTGCTGCAGCAGTCAAACAGGGGCACGAATACGGACAACCACACACAGCAGATTGAGGTGCTGAGTACGAAACTGGCCACAGCAGCAGCAGCTAGGGAAAGCACCCCAGAGATGCTGATGGGTTACGTCACAGAGGTGGTCAGCGGTGTTTTCAAGATGATGGCACTGTGGCGTACCAATGTGATGCACTCGATGAAAACCAACCTGCGCAGCAGCAACCCTGCTCATTGCTGCCTACTGCAACCTGAAAGGCTGCTATTGGTACTGCACTGGGCGCTGTGCCTGCCAACTGCCAACTGGCACCAGCTGCCTTCAGCTGTCCCATCCCAAGACCCCCACTGCTGCTGCTGGTGAATCACGCCGAACAGATCAGGTACTCACGTCACCACTTTACTGAGAGTGTGGTTGAGGTGCGGTCCGCTGGGGTCAGAACTGGGCTTGGCCAGCGACTGCAGTACCAGCCCGTCCTCGAATTCTGAGCTGTGCAGGGTCATGCTGGGGATCAGGTGTGACTTGATGTAATTGGCCAACATCTCCCGTAAGTTGGAGATATTGTCCAACACGCCCTGCTGCGTCAGGCAATAGTAATCTGCCACGCGCTGCCATGAGTCATCTGAAGGAAAGAACGCTGTAAGGTTCGTGGAGGGGTTCAGCGCCACTTTGAGCAAGGGCCTGAAATCCTCTGTATTTGCCCACCCCTGCTCCCTGAAGACGCCATTGTACAGCTGCTGGATGACCCGCACTTCACTGCAGCACCGAAAGGCAGCAGGGGCAACGCACACAACACGATCAAGGACGCCCCCCATCAGGGCCTGGCACATGCCACCCCATCAGTGGCAACAAGCCTGCCGTGGTGTGCTTGTGGCTGGACACACGACCCTTGATGCTCAAGGACCACGGGAAAGTAGTGCATCATGCATGAGACGGTGATTTTAGAGCACAAAGCAACAGGCAGCACACCCTGTGCAGCCCGGGCCGCTGACCCTCCAGGGCGCTGCCGCATTTGCATGCCAGGCTGTGCAAGGGCCCAGGGCTCCTTGGCACGCACCTCTGCGCTGCATCCAGCAAGTTTTTGTAGCTGGTTGCCTCCAGAAGACGCCTGCTGCGACATCCTGCTGCTGGATTGCTGCACAGGCTGAGGAGCAGCAGTCCTGCACAACAGAAACAGCATCACCCAGAGGTCACGGTATGCGGCTGGACAATCGCGCGTAAACCGTCAAAGCGGCGATCTGGCAAAAAGTATATCGCAGGTCGCACGGTGGGACCCCAGGCAATCACATGGCGATGGGTGCTGAACGGTGCTCCCTCTTCCCGCGGCCTACCTAGCCACCACAGGCTAGCCTTCATCGTAAACACTCCTGCATCTTATTAAAATCCCGACATCGCACAGTTTGGACGTGTGTTTGAGGAGTCAGTCTCTGAGTCTCTGTAATCTTTTGTTGTTGTTGTGTAGGACAGCGCGCAAACAGTCGCCGGACAAATACCTTAGCATGATTCAACGATATTGCGCCACGAGGGTGACCGCCAGTCATTTTGGGTTGCAGGTCGTCACTGCATTGTTTGACTCGCTCGGCAAAACAGCAGCAGAGATAGGCCGCCGTCGTGGTGAAAGTGCTCAGCAGGCGGTTTTCTGAGTGGGAAACATTGCGGACTCAGGCGGCCAAAGGCAAGCAGTTTTCAACCTTGTCTCACTGTCTGTGTGTTTGTACCCCACCGCTCCCGGCCCTCTTGCGCCTGGCAGCACAATGAAAGTCAGGTAAGGCATGTTTAGCAAAAAGACGTGTCCCTTGTTTGGTTGCCCCAGGGATAGTGAGCCCTCAGTACCCCTTAGTTGCCCATGTGTGGGCCGAATGTGGGCCGAATGTGCCCCTGTCTGGCCATGGCGGCCAGTCTGGCCGATATCCAAAACGAGATCGGGGAACTCAGTGCTTCTATCAAGTGCCAGCACCACACTGATGGCGCAGAAACAGCAACACATATCATCCTTTGGGCAGGCAGCGCCTCACTTCTGGTGCCTGGAAAGTTGAGTTGCCATTGAGTTGCCATTTGTGCCTCACTTCTGGTGCCTGGCTCTCCTGAGAATGGCTATCCTGAGAATGAAGTCAAATTGTGGTTTCTCATCAAATTGAAGAAGCAGGAGCTGGGTATGTATACACCACCATAGACCAGACTCTGGTGAGGCACAGCGTAGAGCGGGCACAGTCACTCAATGATTGAGAATTCTCCAGTGACTGACTTAGTCTCAAACCCAAACCCTAAGGATGCCCCTGTTGGATCCAGGTTGGGTCGTGCAGCAACCAACACACCGTCTGACCATCACAATGTTGCACCATCGCACATTGCGTATAAACCACCTGTCAACCAAGTCACAAGTACACCACCATATGCCAACATGAACTCAACACGAACAGCACCAAAACGGGCTTCTTCAGCCCAGTACTGCATAATTACAGCTAGTTTCAAAAGCCCAGCACTGCACAGGTACTGCTGCCTAGGCGTCCTGTACAAGACGGCCCACTACAGGGTACTTCCAATTGAACTTGGCCTCCCACTCCTTCAGATTGTCAAGCTCCATCGCACCCAGGCCCTCCAAGTTGTCTGTGCAGTCTGACAGCTCAGTGCTGGTGAGGGCAAAGGCACGTGCTACCTCATGGCCTGCAAAAGGGTAGATACCTGCAGGCAGTGGGGGCCAGGGAGCAAACAGGGCGGCAGTGTGGGCAGATGCAGATGCCCAGCAAGTCATGCGGGCGAACACGAGGTTCCTGCTCCAACCGGGGTGCATGTTGGCATATGTCCTGACACAATTGCTGTCTGTCACAACAACCTGTCCAAGTGATGTTGGCGAGCTGCAACGACATCACAAACAACGTGTGATTCATCCAAGACAGGCCGCCTGGCAGGCTTCAGGTTGCTTCATAGAGCAACATACATAGGTGTGCAGGGCAGTGGCCAGCGCGGACATCTGGTATGCATGTGTTACACTGAATGACTCAGATTATGCACCAAACATGTACGACAGAGTGCATTGGCAGCATAGGACTACGAAGCATCACATGCAGTGTCGAGAAAGATCACCTACACCACTGTAACCTATGTGCTGCTGACCTCTCCGCGCGCAACAGTCGAGTGCACCATGGTATAAGCAGGCCACAAGCCACGCATGTCTGTCAACTATGTGTTGCTCACCGTTTGGTCCGTAGAAGTTCTTCCCCGTAGACACATCAAACACCACGCCCCGTATGGATAGCAACATGGGAAGCTCTGGATCGCTGCCGTCATGTTGGGCCAGTTGCTTCGTGGTGAAATCACGCATTGGGACCAACTGCAGCACCGGCAGCAACAGCAGCAACAGCAGCACAGGGCATGCATGATGACTATAGCTTGCATGGTCGGGGCCACAAACTTTGACATGCAGCAGTGAAGCCCGGCAAATATATGCTGCTCAACCTGAGGATGGATTGCTGCCCACAACACACGGAGGGGGGGGGATTTGATGGTTGCCCAGGCTCACAACGGCACGACAGGCCCCCTGATTGTAGTAACTGTTAGTCAAAATACATAGGACAAGATGGGGCATACTGCTATCTGCGCGTATCCGCCTGATAAGTCAACTGCAGGGGACTGTTTGGGGCAAGTGGCCCCTGTCTGTGGCGATTGTCAATTTGTTTTAGTGGCCCTGACCAGCAGCTGCTGTACATGGCAGGGGGGTGGCATGCACAACCCCTTACCAGCAGCTGCATGTCAGACGGATCGCATTCAAATCTTTGGCAGCAATCCCAACAACCCTGGTCAGCAGGAAACCCCCTCAAATAGGGCCGTCCGCATTGGCATACATACATACATGGCTGTGAATGCCTACTATGAACCCCACTGCTGCTATAGTGATTTACCTTGCCAACCTCATCATACGTGGTGCTGATGTGCTGCAGCTTCTGCTGAAACCGCTGCATCTCCCTTTCACTGCAGCCGCTGAGGTCTGCACTGCAGTCCGCTGCTGCTGTTGAGTCTTTGGCAATAGCCCTGGCACACTCCTTGCCTGCATACACTGCATATGGGCTGTCACCTGGACAGGCAACGTTTCAAAACGGTTCATCAGTAATCATGACCACAGGCAACTACTACTCAGTACAAATCAACGTTTGACATGGCACTTTGTGTTACAGAGCGGCATCCTGGTTGGGAATGTGCTCGAAGCAGCAGATGCTCATGAAGGTTGGGTTGTGGGGAGCGCATGCTGTGGCTTGACGATGTGTTGGGGGTGTCAGAGTGCTTCTAGACGCAAGTGGCTGTAGCCACACAGGATAATAAAGCAACGGCGGCGGGAACCTCTTGAATAAAGTGAATGCCCCCACTCACGTCGGCCATACTCCTCACTGCCTGTCACATCGTACAGTATGCCTTGCACAGATATAAGAGTAGGCTTGCTATAGTCCATGCCATTGTGGAACTGCAGTGTGTGCGGTGTGATGTCTCCGACCATCCATTTGGATGGGGCTGGGGGCGGCGCTCGGGCCTCCTGGATGGCTCTGAAGATCTGCAGCAGCAGGTAGGCGATGACGATGCCACCGATGATCGCTACCCAGTCCATTGTGAGGTTGTGGTGTGCAACGGTAGGAAATAGCTCTTCACACGAGCTTGCTTGCCGCTCACTATGGAGGTGGGCCGTGACGTTGATCGTGCGTGGATCTTGTCATGACTTGTTATTTGACCTGGGCGAACCCCAGTTGCTTGCAGGTGAAATATGCTAATCAATCACGGGTCATTTCTTGTTGTTGCGTTTGTTTTCCTACTGGTCCGCCCTTCCTGCGCTTCTGTGAACAATGCGGTGCTTGCTACTGCTGTGCATCCTTCAGTCCCTGTTGTGTCAGTCCGTGCTATGCAATGGACCGTCAATTCCTCGACCAGACCATACTGAGCATGCTCGTCTAGCCAGGTGGCTGACGCACATGAATACTTGGGGCACCCTCTCCACCCAAGCAGGTGTGTGCCATGCGTGCGTCTCTGAGATGGTGAAACTGGGCTGGGCTGTCTTCCTCTGCAATTGGTGCTGAACCTTTTTTGGGAATCACACTATTGTGTACGCGTGTACTGTCAAGGGTGTTTCCAGCTGGCCATATGGAAGTGCCATTCCCTGAGATGATTCTCATGCATGTCGGCCAACTGCTTTCGCCGCCAATGTAACCAGGGACAGGTGCTCATGGCCCCTCAGCAGGGGTTGCGTCCTTCTCCGATGGGCCCCTTGACAGTCCACATGCTGGCAGGCTGTTCTTTTACCTGACACCAATGGACGAAACCGGCCACCACATCCAAGTAAGTGGCTGGTCAGATTCAGTCAGCAGTGCAACACAGCGGAGAAGCAGTGTAGTTTCATGGTACTCTGCTTTTAAGTTTCATGGTACTCCGCTTTCAAAAGCCTGCGTTGCTTCACCCAGACTGCTGCGGGAGCATTGCATGTACGGCAGCAGCAATGCACACCCACACACTGG
Organism: Desmodesmus armatus; assembly: GCA_007449985.2. Classification (NCBI taxonomy): domain Eukaryota; kingdom Viridiplantae; phylum Chlorophyta; class Chlorophyceae; order Sphaeropleales; family Scenedesmaceae; genus Desmodesmus; species Desmodesmus armatus. Next base: position 446,812 of record VIIQ02000600.1, read on the forward strand.
CATGCCAATTGTAAGCAACTGCCTCAACACCAGACACTCCCAGATCACAATCGAGCTGCAGAACTGCATCACACGCCTGCGCGTCCTCTGTTGCCCAATGCAGACACACCCCGATGTTGCGCTGAGTGTGTCAGAAGCCCAACTGCACCCAGAAGGCTGTGGATCCACCGACCCCATGGTGAGAGGGCACCATCATGCTCGTACAGTTGCTGTCTTATGCCATGTACAGCCCTGCACAAAATCCCAACATGCACGAGGATGACCCTCTCCCCCGCTTCTGTCTCGTAGCATGCTCCACAGCTCAATGACCTGGAACGTCAGAAACGTTTATGAGCATGCAAGCCGCATAAATTTCCTGCTGTCCTGATGTGTGTGCAGGAGCCTACATGTGCCCGCATCTCTGTGCTGGGCCAGATGTTGCCTCTTGATGCTGCTGGCGACAAAGCAGTGGCTGAGAAGGCCCTGTTTGACAAGCACCCGGCAATGAAGAGGTGGCCCGCCGACCATGGCTTCAAAATGTGAGTGTGCAAGCCTTGCACAGCACATGAAAGCATAATGGTGGTGGTCAGCAACTGGGGTGGAGGAGCAATTCAGCATGGCTTCGCTGTTGCTGCTGCATGCGTAAAGTTGCATGTGAATCCACACCTAATACCTAGCGCAGCCACTTGCGTGCTTTCAATGGTCACAGCTCAGCACATGAAGGTCTGGAAAATGTACATGGGCAGCTTTTGGTGGCACCCAAGGCTGCTTCTGTGGTCGGCTAGCAGGCGCTTGGTTGTGCACTGACTTGTGCTGACTACCCCTGCTCCTGGTGCCGCCTGTAGTTACGAGCTGCACCTACGCGAGATCCACATGCTCGATTGGTACGGCGGCATGCACATCTTGACCCGTGACGAGTACTTTGCAGCCGACCTCAAGCCACAGCAGCAGCAGCAGCAGCAGGTGAAAGAGCAGCATCCTGCCACCCTGGCACGCAAGTTTGCTGCCAATTAGTGGCGGGTACCTGCCGCTGCATAAACTTGCTCACATTTGCAAGTGCTAAGCAGCTGGCTGTATACAAGTTGTGAAAGTGGTGCTCTGGGGCCTGTTTGTGTACATTATGACTGCACTATTGTTGAAGCTGGATTGTTTGCAGCCCATGCTCAAGAGGCTTGTAGATTGATGAGCATGCTCAGCAATCGCATGGCCATGCAGATAGCACATCTTCTATTTGGGCAAAAAGGAACTGTTGAGTACAGTTCCTCAGTGAGAGTTCTGGGCATCCACGTTTGCGCACGTCTGGGTGTAAGCTGCCTGGGTCGCTGGTGTGTCCCACATGGTCTGTAAAACCACCCCTGACAAACCTGGCATTGTTGGTTACCGAGTAGGTCAACACCACATGTAATACACACCAGCAACATCATCAAGTTGACGAGCTGGGTCAGCATCTGTTCTGCCAGTATCGCAAAACCTCTCACAACCAACAGTCCCACCAAACAACAAGCAGCAACGTGGCAGCAGCAGCAGACCACTTTCATTCCCTCCCTTGCCAGCAATTCAACATGCTGGCAGCTGCTACCCTACCCTTTGACACCAGCATGAGCTTGCCACCCTCTGAACACAATCGCCGGGTTGCCTTGCCGCCAGCAGTGGGGCCCCTGGCACGAGCTGCCTCGCCTCTTGTACAGCACAACCATACGTGCGTCTTCACAGGAAGCACTGTCCCCACTCAAGCATCAATACCACTTCGCCGCTTGTGTACAAGCTTGGCAGGGCCAAACAGCACGACTGCAGGAACTGCATTCACACTCGACGCTCCCCAAGACGGACAGATCAGCTGTGTCAGTGTGTAACCAGGCGCCACGATGGGTCGCCACAAAAGCAAAGTCTTGCAGACCAACGGCAGCATAAGCCACGCTTTGTTGACCTCCCTCCCTCACAGGTGCCACTGACATGCGATCCTCCCAGGCGCAGGCGCTCAGCACAAGCGCAACACAGCACGCACACTGGCACGCAAGTAGCACAAAAAAGTGGCTGGGGCACAGCACATGGGGCAAGCAACCCCAACGTTGCCGCAGCAACCAAAGCACCGCAATGCAAGTGGGACCCCCCCCCCCAAAAAACACAAAACCTGAAGTGTGAGACCAGCTCACTTCTTGATTCGCATCCATATAATCGTGTCGCACCCATTCATTGGACAGCCAAGCAACCGGCTGTGCCCCTATGAAAACAACTCTTTGAGCGGCCTTTTTTCACACACAACCCTCCCAACAGAGTGCGTGCAATGCACAGGGATAAGGCAGCCAAAGCTACCCAACCACACCTTTCGTGGCGCATCAATACTCAAACTGGCATGCACGGCAACATGCCAGCTTGCCTACGGCCATCCAAAGTGTCCAGCAATGCCTCAAGCACAGCACAGCACAGCATAGCTCGACCATGCGCTCCAGATGCACAACCCCACACGGCACCCGCCACTAACTGGACTCCTTTACACCACGTGTGCTGACCAAAGCCCTCAGTACCACACTGCAGACGGCTCCTGAGGCACACAGGGTGGCAGTAAGCCCTCAAACAAGAATCTCCGCGATACGCATGCATAGTCTCACAAGGCAAACGATCAAAATTACGAGTGCAATTCCTCATTACGCCCAGCTGCTTGCACCCTGGGGCTTTCTTGATAAGGCAGAGCTCAAGTGTGGCAGACACTCACTTGCCCAACAACCAAACCAACCAACCAACACTACCACCCAACCAACCCTACACGCAGGCTGCCAGTTAGCAGCTGCAAGCAACTGGACACGCACCACAAAGCAGTGGGGTAGTTGCCATGGATGCATGCCAGCATGCTCAACCTTGAAGCTACAGTACGACTGTTGTATTGCAGACGTGCAGGGCACTTCCACTCCCCCCAGCTAGCCAGCCTGGCCAGCAACACAGCAGGGCAGCATTGACAGCAGCTTGTCGGCTCGTGCTTTGCACTGTTGTTGCTGCAGCAACCTGCCCAAGCTTGTCAGGCCCAGGCCCACAGGGTTGACACCCCAAGACAGACAGACAGACACCACACGAGGTCACACCGATTGAGCTGTTTTCAGCAGCCCTCTCTTGCAAAAGCCCCGCCCACAACCAGGGCCGCGTGAACAGATCCACACGACACACTTCAAGATGCAGCTCAGGCACACCGGCACACCTCACTGCCCAGACCCTTGCATGAGGGGGGTGCTCACACCAACATGTAAGCTCACACCGACATGTAAAAAAACTCGTGCATTGGTTGGGCCAACCTGCAGACAGCTCTTGATGTTTAGGGGGAGGAGGGGGCAGGACCACGATGGGTACAAACCCACAACACCATGCGCACAGTGAGTGTGGGACCCCGGCCTCCCAGGAGTGTATGTCTCTGTGTATGTGCGCGTGCAGGTATGGGAGCCGCAACCGCAGATCAACAGCCTGTGGCAGCGCGGCACAAGGCAGCTCACAAAGTGGATAACCGCCCCAGCCATTCAGCAAGCTGGGCTTTCACAAGCAAACCCCTACCAACCACATCGCCAGCATCAAAAACCACCATGCCGGTCGGCTGTTGTGCCCCCAAGCAGCGCCGGTACACACCATTCCCCCCTGCAATCCTCCACGTCTCCCACCAAGGTAAGCCCCCAAGCGCCTGCGCCTGCAAGCCCAGTTGTTCAGGAAACCAGGCAAGGGCATGTGGGGCCTGCAGCCGAGGCGCCAGAGCACGGCTTGACAGCCAACACCACAGCAGCTCAACAAAACACCTCCAAAATAAAACCAAGAAAACTGCTTTCGGAGCTGTTGGTGGGAGAGCGTATCCACTCCACAGACAGGCCCACACGCCAACAAACAGCGAGCCAGAGACATACATTCACGGCGGCCCTCTCTGCCAACAGGCAAAGAGCTCAACACTGTTGACAACCCTCAACCAACACTATTGACAACAAGCATTGCGCATGCGTAGCGCAAGACACAAGCCGCCCCAGCAAAGACCTAAGCGCCAGGGCGGCAAAACCCCGCCAATGCCCCCAAACACTTACGGCCTGGGCGGCTCAAAGCCGAGAAAGCTCACTCACTCGCCACCTTGGCCTACATGAACAGCTACCCCCATCGCACCAGCCAAGCCGCAACTGTACTTCAGCACAGATGGGATAAATACCTCACCGTCCGCCAGGCTCAACGACACACACCTCGGCATGTATAAGAGCCTGCAGTGCTGCCACCTCTTTGTACTACTTCGCACTTCCTGGACCACAAGCCAAGGGCGTTTTAAACGCCAAGGGCGTTTTAGACGCCAACAAAACCTCAAGACAAAAGTACGTCACAATTCGACACTGGCAGCTAGTGACGCTGGAAACAGCTGACCAAACATCCCCACTGTTGGCTGTTGACAGCCCTCCCTTTGCGTGCATGCAGGCGACAACAATCCTGCAACCTCTCGAAAGTGCATGCAGACAACGACAGTCCTGGAAACCTGGTGGAAGAGCATCCACCCATACATCCGCACTGCAGGCAACATGCTCGCCATCACAGCTACTGGGGTGGAGCACTACAGAATCACCTCCCAAGATAACCCCATACCAACCTTTGGCACTGCCTGTGACACAGTGTGGACTGCAGCTGGCCAACGCATGAACCCCCTTGCACGAGACGCCTGCACAGCTTGTCAAACCACCACACGTGATGTGCTTCAAAAAGAAGCTTCCCACCTGGACCAGCCTGTAGTGCATGAGCACTGGGCTGCTCAAGAGACTTCCATCACACCTGCAATGTCAGTACTAGACAGGTGAAGCACCACAGAGGTATAGCTCAGGCATGCGCCAGCAAATGCCAGTACAGCCCGTGGCACAAGACGCCAGGAGACAAACAAAAGGGAGGGCGGTCTGCCGCGCCAACAAGATCTGCCATTCATGGTGCTACCAGGCAGACGCCTAGCGAGCACCAGGCTTTGCTCAGCTGGCACAGGCCCGGCAAACATGCCGGTTGACTGATACACAGCGTTGACAGGCCGCGGCCCGGCTTCACTCCCACAGACTCTGCTGCCAACATGCCGGGATCCCGAGGCCACTTCAACAACGAATTGGCGGCAGCGCAAGCGGGCTGCGCACAAGACAGTCCTTCCATTCCCCAGCACTTGGAGACCCCAAATCACACAAAAAGTTGCCACCAAGTAGTTGCCAACTGCACACACCACACGCGCATGCCAATCACACGCCAGCAGGGCGACAGTGTGGCACACTCCGATGATTAGCACATTGTCATGCACGTCTGAGCTTTTCACAAGTGAAACACAAAGTGAAACACGCAAGCACCAGCGCTCAGCAGTGCCAGGGCAGCAGTGTCACAGCATGCATGTGTGCTGGCACTACTCCTACGGTACCACTGCAAACATGGTTGTCGCCAACATCCTTGAAAGCTGCCTTGACAGCTGTTTTCACCACCCACAAGTGAGCCAAGCTCAGCAGCCTCTACGCAAGCCAAGCAACCTTCTGCAATGCCGCCTCCATGATGATCCATGCAGCGTAGTGTGCTGCCTGCTCAGTCAGTCCCCTTTGACATGCTGCTACAGCTCACAAGTCCTACAACCGAACCCACAAACCCGGACAAACAACCTTGTATATGCCAGCATAACCCCGCCCCGCCTGCTGGGGTGCCCATGCACCTTTCATTGATTCCCTTGCGAGCCACACCATGTGAGAAACGCCGACACCAGACTAGTTCAGCAGCAGCACATGGCTACTGCCGAGGCAACGCCGCAACAGCGCAGTAACACAACAAAGCGATTAGCTGAGACAGCAAGTGACTCTGCCAACACTTGCTGCAGCACAGAGGAGCTGCAGCATAGCCAATCCCAACAGCAGCAACCCGGCTGTCAAGAGTGGGCTGCTGTAAGCGCAGCGGTGAGAAGGAGCGGGGCGGCCCTGGCACCCAAGAGTGACCATGTGCACAGGGGCCAAACAGTGGTTCGCAGCATATGACGGATGGTGTAAAGAATCCCACAGGACCGAGCAGCTGTGCAGCTCAGGACACTGACGCCACAGCACAGCACAGAACGGCTGTTGGGTTTGCACTGCCACTGTGTTTGCACTGCAGCTGTGAGCAAACCACCAACACCACTCATCATGGTGGCCTGCTCGTCCACTCCTAGCCCAGCAGACCCCTTGGACAGCTAGCACGAGGGCGAATAAGCTTGGCAACACTCACAAGGCACACACGCGCATGCCACCACATGCTACTGTCCCCAAGATATCGTGCACCCTTTGATCCGACACCCTTCTGTTGGCCATGACCACTCAACAGTCAGTCAACAAAAACACAGCAGCGAACGACCAACAAGCACCCCAGCAAGCAGCAGTCCTACAAAGCCCCACAATGGCTTTTCAGACACCGCTGGGTGGCCAAAAGCAGACCCCTGGCTGATGCCCCCGCCTGTCACACAAGCGGCAGGGGAAACTGGGTCATCCCAGCACTAGATCCCGTCAGCACTTGGCAAACAAGGGGCCAAAGAAGCAAGGCTTCGGCGAACACTACACACGCGCATGTGACAGTGATGTATCCCCTCGCCATGGACCGCACCTGGCCAACCTCCCATGGCTAACCACAGACTGTCACACCACAAGCTGTCTGCAAGGCCTACCAAGGCTACCGCTCACGCCTTTGGAATCAACCAGTGCATGGGGGCGGTGCCTGCCGCACAGCACTAAAAGGATTCGTCCAAACACCAAACATCAACCGCACAACTGCCCATGCTTGGGCTTGAGCTAGTATGGGGCACAGTGGTTGTTGAAATTGACAGCAATGCAAGGCAAGTGCACTCCCTGACGATCCAGCCACCACCGCAGCAGGCATGGCAGGCCCTGTACCCTGGAAGGGTGGTGAGCAACCGTCGCCTGCGGGTGATCTTGGCACAAAAAGAAGGGGATCAAACACCGCAGAAGCTGTGCAGCAGCACAGTGTCGGCGTAATTCATTCAATGCTGCTCACATGAGTGGTGAACCCAGGCCCACATTGACATGGCCTGAATTGATTTCGACATGACGCTTTCTCCACCCACACCCGCCCTTCATGGGGCGCACAACAAAGGCTTCAGCAAGCAATCACATGCAAAGTGTGTCGGCAGCGCGCAACGACGCTCGACCAGACACACACACAGATCTATTGGTGGCAGGTGGCCTGCAACAGTCCTACCTGCTCACATGTACATAGTCATGAAAGAACCTGTAGCACAATGCTTGTCAAGGGTTGGGCTTGACGCCCTCACCACCACCCAGCACGCACAGCTGTGAAACTGCTCAACCCCAAGACGCAGTCCAACCCAGCTGCAGACCACACCGCCTCGAGGTCCACACAGCCTATGTGGCACATCGGTCATTCCCAACACATACCTAGAGCGGCAGGTGTCTGCCAACCCCAACCCCTGGTCATCCAACAACACGCCCCTTGCTCAACAGCAAGGCACACTGTCCCACGTGCCACGCGTCAGCCAAAAGGGCCCTCACCACATTTACCCCAGCCCATGTCGGTGTACGCCAGCACAGCTTGTAAGCCAGCGCAGCTTGTAAGCCAGCGCGGCTCCCTCCTTTCAACACACTTGTACAACGAGCCTAATCCTCAAGCCGCCTGGCTGTTTACCACCACCTTCAGTTCTATTCGCATCCCATAGAGGCAAGCTCCAACACCAACACAACGCCCCACCCTGCCACATACAGTATATCTGTGCCCCCAGCACACCTGCCACGTCTCTAGTGGCGAAAGAACGATAGGCGACTGTGCTGCAGCATGCACACAAGTGGCACCATACAACGCACGCCTTCAGAACCACCAGAGCATACCCACGGCAGCAGACGCCACAATAACAAGTACACACTAATGCTGTCGAGCACTGCCTTCACCCCTCGCCGCATCTCACTCCACCAAATAAGCCCCGGTCTCCATCCGAACACAGGAACCACCACATCCCCGCACACACCATGCACGCACCCAACTCAAGGGCCTGCCGCATGCACAACAGGAGGTGCCAGGGGCTCATCGATCCCAGCCTTGCCCAGCAGCATTGCCACAGCTGTGTGTCCCGCCTGCAGCTGCGTGAAAGTGCCGCTGAGGCACAGCTGCAGGCCACCAGTAGCAGCAGAGCTAATCCAGGCCTGGGCGCCCGTGAGCTTGGGCACCTCAGGCAGCACACCAGCCATAACCGCCAGCTGCCGCTGCGACAGCGGCAGGGCCACCACTGCTGAGGATTCCGCAGGGGCGGCCGCCTGTTGCTGCTGCTGCACGTGTGCCTGGCCCTGCTGCAGGAACCACAGCGAGGATGAGAGCTGCTGCTGGCGCTGCTGGGTGTGGCCCTGCATGCTGCTGCTGGTGTAGTAGGCCGGGCCGCTGGCCATGTGCTGGGAGGTCATCTGCTGGGCCTGTGACAGCGGCAGGTACGCCATAGTGCCGGTGGGGTTTGCCAGCATGTTGGTAGCCTGCACGCCCTGCTGGGGCCCTGCTGCCGAGCTCTGCAGCAGCATGTGCTGGGGTAGGGGCTCGTCCTCTGGGGGAGGTGTCATCGTCTGGAACAGCATCACGTTCTGGTGCAGCAGCTGCTGCAAGACAGGGTCGTTGGTGCTGCTCAGTGCTGTGCCGCCACCCATGGCTGCTGCTGTTGCAGCAGACACCGACAGCATCGGCTCGGAGTACTGCGGACCCACGACCTGCCCCACACTGGGAGTGGCATTGGCAGCGGCTGAACAGGCCGCCAGCTCCTGCCCGCCAGCACCACCGGTCAGGTCCAGGACCTTGACCTGCTGCTGCTTCCCATCCCACCCAAACTGGGGCTGCAGGACGCCGCTGTTGGCAGCGCTGTTTGCTGCGCTGCTGAAGGTGCTGCTGCTCAGCAGGTTTGTGTCATAGACGCTTCCCAGGGAGGTCAGGCTGCTGAAGTCAGTGGGAGCGGCAGTGACTGGGCACGCGATCCACGTGCCTGCGCTGCCGGCGTCGCTGCCACACACCCCGCCCCGCTGCTGCAGCAGCTGTTGCTGCATCACCAGAGCACCCTGGTTGCCCATCATGTCACCCACACCCTGCTGCATGTGCTGCTGCTGGGGCTGCTGCAGGTAAGGCCCGCCCTGCTGCTGTGTCCTGTGCCCCGCCATAGCACCCAGGGAGGTGGGCACAGGTGCCCACTGCGTGCCGGGACCCTCAGGCCTGTTCATGCGTGCTGCAGGAGGCAGCTGCTGTGCAGTGCCGATCACCTGCCAGCCCGGCGGCAGCTGCGGCAGAGGGCAGCTGTGGCTGCTGCGGCCGCCGCCCACTGCCTGCTGCTGCAGCTGCATGAGCTGAGCCTGGGGCATGCTGTTGCTGTGACCGTTGAAGGCCATGGGCGGCACTTTGCCGTGCGCAGGCCGCCAGCTGCCGCCCTGCAGGTGGTCGCCTGCACGCATGCTTGCGCCCAGCGACATATCCCCCGGTGAGCCCACCATGCCGTTGGGTGCGCGTGACTGCTTGGCCTTGTTGTTGCTGTTCTGCCGGCTGCGATCCACCCACTCTACCACAAGGGCGCTGTGGCTGTGCGGCCATGTGAAGGCCTGGTGCAGGCTGTGCACTGCAGCAGCCGCTGCCTTGCTGCTGGCAAAGTCAACCAGGCCGCAGCCCCTGCTGATCTTGGCACCGGGCCAAGGGATGAAGAGCTCCAGGTGCGCAACAGTGCCGCAGGCGCTGAACAGCTGCTGCAGCTGCTGCTGGGTGACTGTGGGAGGCACCTTGGTGAAGAACACCTGCGCAGCAGCAGCAGCACAGACAGGCAACACATGCACACCATGGAGGGAGTGACGGATGCACCAGACCAACGCAGTTGCACGGAACTAACTGGCTGGCAAAACAGTGTAAACCAGGAACACGCAGGCACCCAACCCCATCATGCAAGGTCCTTGATGTTGGACGTGCTGCTCTGCCAGCTCATGACGTGTGTTTGGACAAGTGTCTGCAGGACCCAATACCTGCTGATACTCAAACCACCTTGCTGCTCACCGTTTTGCTGACCCGCATGTCCTGTTGGGGGTTGTGCTGAGCGCTGCTGCCGTGCACGTCGCTTTTTGATGAGCCACTGACTGTGCTGGCAGCATCATCGCCTGCTGCTGCTCCTGTGGTACTGCTGCAAGCGCTGCCGCTGGCGCCCTCCTCCACGACAAGCAGGCCCAGTGTGCTGCCGGGCTCAGCACAGTTTGTGGTGCCCTTCAAGGCGTCCAGGGCTGCCCTTGCCTGCTGCGCTGCTGCAAAGGTGACATGCCCACAGCCTGAGGAGATCCCCAGGGCTGAGCGCACGATAAACATGTCTGTCACCTCGCCATGCTGCGAGAACAGCTGCAGCAGTGCTGGTTCTGTCTTGTTCTCAGCTGCGCCAAAGAAAATTAGGCGCTTGCCCAAAAAGCTGCTTTCTGGAGAGGATGCTGGTTCCTGCATTTTGAAGCCTCTAACCGCCCTCGTGAGGCCTTGGGTGTGGGACTGCAGGGGGGCAGCAGAAGGGGGGATTCTGTGGGTGAGACGAAGCTAAGGGGAGCACAGCTGCAGACAGCAGGACGGCTGGAGCTGGGCTCTCCAAGAAACAGACAACATGTTCCTGATCCACGCCTGCACGCGGCCTCACGATGGCAAAGACACCAACGGTGGCCAAACAGATGCTCCGTACAGTGTGAACGTCCGCTGCAGGCTGCAAGCAGGCGCCAACCCAACTAAAAACAAGCGATGCAACCCACCTGATGTTCTTGGTCGCAGGGGTGTTGGCTGCCTTGCGTGTCTGCCTGGCACATGGCCTGCTAGTGGCCCAGGGTCCGCAATAGAGGCAAGGAACACAACATCACTGTCACTAATCAGCCGTCTTCAAACTAAACGACCAATGTGAGCACAGGCCGTCCTCTAACGCCGTGTAAAGCTTCGCCGATCAAGATACGCCAAGATACAGAAAGATGGACCACACGATTCGGGAATCCAATACCGGTTCAATTGGTGAATATAAAGGCTTCACAAACATGGCAACGTGGGCTGGAGTTCTCCTTCTGTTCCTTGGTATGAAGGTTACTCCCGGATTTGTCATGAACTGCCACATAACCCAGCTGTGGCCAATCATCGCGTTCATTGCATGCACCACTGGGATGAGAACACCCACATACTTTGGACGAGTTGTAAACGCTCAAGAGAAGTTGCTGCTGCCCGGATCCTACGTTGTAGGATTTGAATTGATATGGTGATGTTGGTCCTCCGCCTAAGTAGTAGTTCAACCCCGGTTAAACCCAAGGAAGCTTAGCACAGGTACAGCCAACAAGCCTGCACATATACATGTCCTCTTCAAAGCCAACCAGGCGTAGTCAGGAGGCATGCAACTGTGACGGCAACCCTTGGGGCGTTGGGGGCGGTATAGATGAAGCTGATGGTGACACTGCCACTGATACCTGCTTGTGGACCTCATTGAAACTTTAACCGCAAATATATGCTGTCGATGCTGCTATCTGCAAGCACGCTGCATGGTAACTATTGGTCCCCCACTTAGACGCTTGTAAGCTTGACCACACAGCAAGGCGCGGGTGTCACATCTTGACAGCCCAGCTCACAGCCTGAGGTGCAGCAAAGGCTAATACTGCACGTCACTGCCTACAGTGTATGGACCACTTATACCAGTATACCCTCCATGAATCATCTGCAGAACTGCATTGCTGGCTTCATGTAGGGAGCCAATGAGCTCTTTCTTTTTGTGAAATACTGTAAGTAATGACTGTAATTGAATCGGGCCCTGCAAGCCGATGAGGGATAAAAACAACCTCCGGCCACCAAACTATGGGCAATACTGACAGGCAGTACAGACATTGAAGCAGGCACTCATCTGTCATTTGCTCAACAAGCCAGCACACACCACCATCACACGCCAACAAGTACTGCTGGGTGGGCTTTGGTTGCTCTTGGCCTACTTGGGCTGCCTGCCACAACAGAGCTCCCTGAAATGGCCTGATTGCGTGGTGTACATCACAACGAAGCCTTGCATGCTGCCCTGACACAGTACAACCGCGTTGACAATGTACATCACAACGAAGCCTTGCATGCTGCCCTGACCGCCTCACAGCACGATGGCTGTAACTAGCGCACTGCCTGCATTGCAGCACACTCGCAAAGTGCTGGTGAACATCGCATGCACAACAAGACAGGAAACACCAGTATGGCTGCGGCAGCTTTTTCACCCTGTACAGCCAGGATGACAACCGAAGTAGGCTGTAGACTGACACGTCTTCCAACAGGATCACTCCGACGTCCACCGGCTGCCAAACGACAACCCCCGGCGCAAGATTGCTGCTTTACTTGCAGGCACTGCAACACCAGTGCACATCCGCTACAAACACCAACCTTGGAGCTACACACACACCAACCTTGAAGAAGAACAGCCACCAGAACTCTTCACATTCACCCCCACACACGGCACAAACGAAATATCCTCTGCACACAGACTGCTCCTGCAAGCAGCCCCGCCGACATACAATCTTGAAAGTGACCGCCAGTGTAACTGGTGCAGACACCCTGCCCCCCCCCCTACGCGATGTTGACGATGCGGGCCCGGTGCTTCTCTATGTTGAGCGCTGTCAGAACCGTCAGCATGTCTGTTCGCAGGGGCGCCTTGGTGAAGGGGCAGCGCCCTGTCTCCGACAGCACAGCCTTCCACGTGGCCAGGCCCATCACGTGGCCTGCGGCAGCAGCAGCAGCAGCAGGGTGCAGTACACAAATTCAACAATATGGCGTCAACATGCACGCACTACTGGTGCGGCTGATCACACCAGGCTGCACCGCAGCGCAAACGCTAGATATCACATAGCGCACTCACTGAGTTGGCAACAGGCTCGAGCATGACAGGCTTTGCCAACACACAGTGGTGGAGGAGCCATGCGGCAACGCAGGATGTCCCTGCACAGTCCCAATGCGCAGGACGCTGATGCGCCCACTGCATCGAAGCGCTGCATGCTGTACATGCCAATTTGCACAATGCATTCCAGTGGCTGATGCCATGCACTGCACACCTGCTGGGCTGATGGCTGGGTTGACCACAGGCTCCAGGGTGACAGGGTCCAGTACTCCTGTGTGGGGCAAACAAGTACAGGCAGGCGGGTACAACCATCAGCTTGAGACGCCAGAAGTTGTTGCAATATGGCAGGTGTCAACCATGGAGTACTCAGCGCAGCAGGTGCAGGAAGACCATATATCAGCGGCCACGCTCCACTCAGTCAGAAATGAGCTGCAGCCAATCTGTCATCAGCCTGTTGAGGGTTGCGTGAGGTCCTGCCTCAACCCCCATCGAAGTAAGGAGAGCGGCTGGCTCAGATGATTTATAAGACCGCCCCCTTGCTGACACACTCACACTCAAGCAGGCATTGCTTTGAGTGATGGTGTGCTCGCCCCAGCAAGCCCCATGTTCCTACCCAGATTTGCCAATTGAACATGCCCGATTGTGTCTTATGGCCACATGGGTGAAACATGCTTGTGTAAAGAACCATACTGCGGCTGCTGGATCAATATACTTTTTACTTTTTATTGCCACACCCACCACCCCGTATGCCCAGCCTCACCAGGCAGCAGGTTGTGGTCAGCATCAAGGGGCAGTTCATCCCCAGCCTCCGTGCAGCGCTTCAGGTACCGCTCACGCCGACTGATGGCGGACCAGCTGCAAAGGTGCAAGGCGGCAGCAGTGGCAGCGACACCAGCAATGTCACACAGCGCACGTCAGCATCTGACGCAGCAGCCTCAGCATGCCCGCTGTCATATGTGCATCTGCTGCACCGGGGTGCTTGAAACAGCTTCCTGCTACACACAGATAGAACCGCATGCATGTCCACAATCCATGTGTGCAACACACCCATCCCAGCCACGGCCAGCCTTCATGTGAAGGTGCAGCCAACAGCACACTCACTGGTTGCCCTTGTAGCCCTCCTCCCCCTCATCGTCTGCATCAGCCATGTCAGCGCTGCGGGGCCGCCCACGCTTGCGTGCGCCGCCGCCGCCACCCCGGCTGCTGCCGCCACCGCTGCTGTTGCTGCGTGCCAGTGGCTGCACTGCGACTGGCAGCCCCGCTGACGCCGCCTCCCTGCAGTTGCAACCATAGCAGGCATAGCAACAAACCTGCGCACTTGCATCATAAAGAACTGCCGGTGCTGTTGCACCAAAACAACAAGTAATGGTGCCTGTCAGTCTCCAACAAGCTGCAATGCGCTGTGCAAGAGCTGCACCAAGTTTTTGTGCAGGACAAGCAAGGGGGATCTTTCCAAGCAGCATGCACTTGACGACGGCCTGATGTAGCAGCTGATGCTGGCAGAGATGTGCCCCCGAACTCACCGCTGCTCCTTGCCGACCCAGTAGGTGGTGCACAGGTGCTCAGGGTCCAAGGACTCAATGGCAGCCTGCAGGCATCACCCACAGACACGCAACACAAGGATATGCAGCAATGCCTCAGCATCACCCAAAGGGGCCGACGTGCTTCGCACTGCGCCAGGCTGGAGCCCATCACTCCCACCAGCTGCAGAATGCACACACTGTTTACAGCATAAGGCCCCACTGAGATCAAGCTGCCTCTCTCGTTGATGCAGAAATGACCGTCGACGCTGTCAACATGCTGCCCTGTGTGCTCAGATGTCCTTTAAACAGTGTGATGAACTCACGATGGTGGTGAGGTCGTTGAGTCCAAAGTACTCGGGCCCTGCGATGGCTGTGCGTGGCGGCGGCGGCAGGTTCTCCCCTGCTGCAATGCGCTGGGCGATGGTGGCATTGATGCGCTTCAGGATCTGAAACAGCAAAGCAACGGCAAGCAGCAACATGTCACACGTGAACAACAATGGTTATGGTGGCTGCTTGAGGTGCAGACATGCGATGGAGACACAGTCACATGCAGCACCATTTGCGTCCAGCCTTATGCCAGCCCTTAAAGCTTAAGGGTTTAGAATTTAGGGTTTAAACCTCAACCACAAACCCTCAACCACTATGAGAACCGGCGGCTGGGCCTAGACAGGCAGCTCAGGTGACCTTCACAGACCCTGCCTGCCTGGCATGACACCGTCCTCCCGCCGTACTTGGGACCCTGCTGCCCCCGTGCCCCATAGGGTTTGAAACCCTATAGTAGCCACTGCAAATGCTGCGCTGCAGACTGCCCCAACCCCACCTGGCTCCAGCACCCTGTGCAGCTCTTGCCCAGCATGGGCTCGTCCTCCCTGTCCCTTGCTGTGACCATGAATGTGGGCGACGGCCAGAACTTGCCGCCCTCGCCGATGATCTCGCACTCGTGCAGGCACAGCGCGTCAGTGTCGACGCTGCTCCTGTGGACACACCACACAGCAAGCCGCACAAGGACAGCAGGGAGACAGGCAGGTGAGCAGGCTGACAGTATGCCTTTCAAAGATGCAGCTTGTGAGTGTGTTGCAGGACCCGCCCCTTGTTGGACACCTGCCGACAAATTCGTATGCACGGTGTGCATTTGCTGGTAAGCAGCATACACAAAATGAACCCCAGTTTCCAGAAAACGTCCTGCAATTTGCGCGATTGGGGAAGACGCTGCTTCCCAAACACAGGTCATGCCACAAAACGGGTGTCATCATGGCTGTGCAGGTGCAGCGCAAGGCCATGTACGGACCTGAACAGCAGCCTGCTCTTGAAGCCTGCTGGGAAAATGTAGCCTGCATTGAACCAGTCCTTGGCAACAACCAGCTCACCAACCTGCAGCAAATGCAGCACGGCACGGCACAGCACCAGGTACGCCTGTTTAAGAGTCTGTGCGGCTTGCACAAGCTTACAAATTTAACAACTTGCTGCAAGCTGCTGCGCCCACTGCAGCCAGCGGGCGATGTTCTGTGAGCCTTTGGGGACAACCAGCAGCAACACTTGCTACATGACTCCACCCATAAAAAACGCAGCATCTGGGGCTACAGCAGCGTGTGTGTGTGTGAGTCTGCTGTGTGCGCCCTGCTCACCTCCACCAATTCTGTGGTCTTGTGGCTCTTCTGCCGCACCCGCCCCCTGCAGGTGTGCCCAGTCTCAGAGATGGCCCGGCTGGCTGCCCTGCTGCCGCCACCCCCACTGCCCTTGCCGCCTCCGCTCTTGCCCCTGCCCCTGCCTTTGCTGCTGCCAGCCTCAGCCGCCGCAGCTGCAGAGACTGCTGCTGCTGCCACAGCTGCTGCCCTGCGGCCTCGGCCGCTGCTGCCTGCACCATCCTCGCCGCCTCCCGCTGCTGCTGCCGCAGCGGCATCGTACGATGGCGCTGGTGCGCTGGTGGGTGTGCCAGCAGCAGCGGCGGCAGCAGCAGCTGCAGCGGTGACAGCGGCCACAGCAGCAGCAACCGCAGCTGGGTCATAGGACAGGTCGTCCCCGCCCTCCTGCGCACTGACGGTGGAGGTGTCAGAGCATGCTGGTGCTGCTGCTGCTGCTGCCACTGCTGCAGCACTTGCCAGTGCCGCTGCTTCCGCAATGGGTGCATTGCCATCTACTGGCTGGTACAGGAAGTGGTCCTGCTGCTGCTGGTGCTGCTTTGTCTCTGCTGGCAAAATCTGCACGTCTGCCTGCCTTCGGCTCCTATTCCTGCGGGGAGACGAAACGCTGCCGGCTGCTGTGTTGTGCTGCTCGCCGGTGCTTGCCGCAGACAGGGCGGCCCTGCTGCTGGTGGCTGCTGCAGGTGCTGTGCTGCCAGCAAGGGCGGGGTGGAAGCCCAGCGTTGCATTCAGTTTCTGCTCTTCCAGCAGGACCTCCCATGCTGTGGCAATGGGCACAGACACCTGTACAGCAGATGTGCGATGCAGTGCAGTGCAGAAGCAATGCCAACAAGGTCACTTGACAAAGTGTGTGCGCACCAAAGGCTGCAGCGGGAACATACTGGACGGGTGCCGGCACGACACTGCCTACAAGCTTGGTGCAGCTGGATCAAATGCAGCAGCAGCAGCAGCAGAAGAAACATGCACCAGTGAGGCTTCCCAAACAGCAGCACTGCAAGCAGCATCGCGGGCTGTCACTGTGGTGTAGTGAGGTAGCACCCACCTGCTCCCCGTACTCAGCAGCGAGCAGCTCCAGCACAGAGGGGGACGAGCCGGGCCGCCTGGACTCAAACTCGAGCAGTCGACCAGCAGCCACCAGTGGCTCCTGCACACAGCAACACGACAGCAAAGTGTGTCAACAGCCAGAGGCTGTGTGCAGGCACAGCTGCTATAGATCTGCCTCAGGGTTGAACACGCCTGGTAAGGCAGCCCTGCACAACACCCCTGACATGTACCCACTGGTGATTACTTGTCTTTTCCAGTTTTTTGTCCACCCCAACGCAAGGCTGCCATCCAGGCATTGAGGTGCCTACATGCGGTGTGGAAGTGGACGTAATTGCAGCAGTCCACTCACCAGCCGCGCCACCTGCCGCGCCATCATGCTGATCACTCTGTCTGCGTGCACCAGCAGCTGCTGGCCCTGCTGCTGGTCCTGCTGCCGGCCCTGTTGGCCCCCCGTGTCAGTGTCTGCGCCGCTGTCACTGCACGCACCAGCAGCACCTGCTGCTTCACCATCCTCAACCTCAGGCTCCGTCTCTGTTGCCGCATCTGTCTCATCCTCGGCCGCTGCTGCATCATCATCACTGCATGGGCTGCTGCTGCGCTGCCGCTTGCTGCTTGGTCCAGCCTCGCCAGCAGCAGCCTCTGCGGCAGCAGTAGCAGCACTGGCAGGGTCACCTGCATCTCCGCACGACAGCGCAGCAGCCGCAGCCAGGGCCGTTGTGACATCTGACGGCCGCGCAACTGCTGCTGCCGCCTCTGCTGCTGCTGTCTCACTCAGTAAAAACCCCGCGGCTGCAGCAGCTGCTGCCGTGCCAGCTGAGCCTGCTGCTGCTGCTGCTGCTATGGCTGCCAGCTCAGACTTGCGCTTGCGGCCACGCTTCTTGGGCTGCTGTGCTGGCGCTGCGGCAGCTGCTGCAGGGCTGATGCCAGTGCTGCTGGCCGGCAGCGCTGCCTGCAGTGCAGGATCCATGACCTGCATAATGAAGTATGCATTCAAAAGTCAGGATCAAGAGTGAGACCATGCAGACTAGCTGCACCCCAACCCAACGTTGTCTCGGGAGAGGACAGTAACAAGCACAAAACAGCACATGCTCAGAAGGAACAAGTATCATCTGCTGACATGGAACATGCCCCTCTTCCTGTTGCCGGGCCGCCTCATGAACATCGATCAGTGCTGCTGACGGAGGCTCCAGCGCATCTCTTCATGCGCACACCAAACCCCTTCTGGGCAGCACCAGCGCACCTGCTAAACCCCACCCTCCTCTCCAAAATCAGTGTCTGATCCCACTCTCTCAGACAGAAACGAACATGCGGCCCCCAACTCCCCCTGCCCCACCCACCCACCTGGTAGGGTCCCAGCTTGGACCTGAAGCGGCCCACAAAGACGCGGCCCCCCATCTGGCTGGGGCTGATGATGCGTGTGTTGGTGCTGCGGCTGCTGCCACTGCTGGCGCCACGGGTGCGGGCCTGCTTGGGGCCACCACTGCAGGAGCACAGCAGCAACACAGACCGAAACACCCATCAGCATGGCTGATGTCACTGAGTTGATTTTGGAGGCTGGTCAAGCGTACTGCTGTCTCTACCCCGTTTTTGGATTCAGACGTAGCTGCGGTGATGCGCAGATGTCTGCCGCTTGCGGCGCTACACACCAGCAATGTTCAGCTGTGAACTTGTACCCTGGTTGTTAAAGCATTGTTTGCCACTCACTAATCATGGTGGGTGTGTGAGTGCCTGTCTCCTGCATGACTCTCCGCTTGAAGGCAGCATCCTCAGTAAGACGCAGCACTGCCTCCTCCTCCCTGTAGCATGCCAAGCACGGCACAGCACGGCGCAGCACAGCAAACCACAGTTCAACTCAATTCACAGCATTGCATCAGTTGCAGAGAGTGACAGATGGACGTCGCGTGTATGCAGTGCAGGCAGAGACACAGACCAAGCCGTGCTGAGCCTGCCTTGAATTGCGTCTGTGTAGGCGACACACCCCAGCATGAGGGGTGCATGGTACTGCTGTTTCTTGGCTGGCTCTCGTTACATCACGTGCGTGCGCATAACTCACTTTCCGTTGCATAGCTCCAGGGCGCGTGTTGCCGCTGCTTCGCTGAGGTCTGGCCACATCTCCTGCAGCTCAGACACCTGCAGAGCATGCAGCCAGCACAGAAAGCAAAGCTGCTGTTCCACAAGGCTTGTACACAGGTGCTGCAGATGCAGTTCGACCATCAGACAACCTCTTCACGGCTTGGCATACCCAGCAAAAGGATGCCCGTTACGCAGCCCTCAGAACAGCATCTGGGGTGCATGATGCTCAGGCATGTTACCACCTGCTGATGACCAATGCATGGCTTGAAGCTGTGCAGCCCAGAGGGCGGGAATTGTGCGTATGTGCAGGCTGTGATGTGCCTCTATGAGGTAGCAGCAGAAAGTAGCTCCAAGGATCACAGCACACTTACCTTTCTCGTAAGCTCCCTCTTCTCATACTGCTCAAGCAGCTGGCGCTGCAATTGGACCTGCACGTCAAAGAGCAGGAATTGTGGTTGTGCAAGTGGTGATGGGAGTGGGCACTGGGAGGTGCTTGAATGTCTCTGCTGTTGTCGCCTGCATGAACGACTTGGCTTACCCTCTGCTGAATGATCCTCTCCTCATCCTCAGTCAGGCTGCGCTCATCCAGCTGCTTGAAAATGTTGTCAGTCCTGCAGGAGCGGCAGCAGCCATCAGTGTGTGCTGGGCAGCCAGCTGGGCAGTGTCCTGCTGTTGGACAGGTTGGCAGACTCACCTCCTCCTCTCAATCGCACTATCTGCAGACACAAACAGCTGTGCCAGGCTTCTCTCCTGATCATGCTGCTCTTGGTCCATCACGACAGCGTCAGAAGCCATCAATAGTGCCCAGGTGCGCTGTGTTGGTGTTGGAATCAGCAATGCTTGATGCTGCACTCTTGCTGCTGCTGCTGAACTCAGGGCCACAGTGGCATACGGGAGCGATCGGATTGCCTCGGCAGGATGAAGTGCCGCTTTGACGCTGTCTGCAATCTTGCTTGCAACCTCTAGCGACTCAAACTGCCAATCAAGTGCAGGGCCACAGTGGCATACGGGAGCGATCGGATTGCCTCGGCAGGATGAAGTGCCGCTTTGACGCTGTCTGCAATCTTGCTTGCAACCTCTAGCGACTCAAACTGCCAATCAAGTGCAGCTCAACAACAGCAGTAGCTATGCCACTTGGCATGAACAGGGCACAGGGGATGTTGCTTAGGCCTCTAAACGCATTCAAGAACAGCCGCGTCACAAACGTGATCAAGCCAGCCCGTCGCTGCAAGCACCTTTCAATCGAAGTTTGAATCAAATTTGGGGGTTGAAGATCATTGAACGAGACAACAACAGACAGAGATGAGTAATGAAGCTGAATGTTTTGGATGTATGCGGTATCTGGTGCATTTGCCTCCCCAGTGTTGATCCCAAATCCTGGTGTCAGATCACCCCCGGTACCCACTGGTGTGTTGGCAGTGCAGCATGCTGGTGTCCAATCAAACATGCATCTCTGGGACGCAGTCAACCTTAAAGCTTTGTTCAGCAAAGCCCACAGTGGCAACACCTCGCTTCACCCTCCACCCCCCACATGTGCAACCCTCCAACGGGCAGGCATGCCTCACAGCACGCCAGCAGCGGTGCATCCCTCACTCAGCACCGCCACGTGGTGTGCAACCGTCAAACGGGCAGTCAGAAGAAACCGATCCAGCATACAAGTACAGTGACGGCGTCAATCAGTTCCTAGGCAACTTCTTGCCGTCAAACAAGGCAGCCAGGGACGAGCTGACAGTAGATTTCAGTGCTCCCAAGCTGGCAGGCATCAGCATTCAGGAGCTGGCACAGCTGGTAGATCAGGGGCTCAGCAAAACCAGTGGTTCGTGACGGGAGAGGTGGACGCGCGGCTGTTTGCTGACAACTTTGTATTCAAGGATGAGTCAGTGGCCACCACAGGTATCAAAGCCTATGCCACCGGAGTCAGGAAGCTGTTCGACCAGGTGCGTGATGACATAATGATTTTATGCCTGTTGGGTGGTAGTGTGTGTGTTTGGGGGGGGGGTGCCGGCAGCAGCTGGAGCATTTGGGCCAAACTTCGTCATGTCGAGACTGTGAGGCACACCCGGTGCAGTCTGCTGCGCAGCTGTGACGGTGAGATAAAGAAGTGTGGCTGTTGTCCAGCTCAGCGATCGCAAGCAGTGGGCAATTGGTTAAGCGCATGCATGCATGTATGACCTGCCAGGCAGGTTGTTGTGAACACGGTGGAACTGTCAACACTGGTTGAATGTACCCCTCAGAGCTGTCACACACCTTCTGCATCACCCATACTCCAGACTGCGCACACCTGCGCATCACCACGCACGTCACTGGCACCACCAGCTGCAGCAGAGCACCACAGTGCCTCTGCTCAGTGCACCCCTTTCACTGCATGCTGAGTCATTCTTGTGTTTCTGCCCGTGTGTTGCCATGCACATGTGCAGGCCACATCCAAGGTTGAGCTCATCACTGTCAGTGCCAACACCAGCAACAACACCATCGTGGTGGTCTGGCGGCTGGAGGGCCGAGTAAACCTGCCCTTCAAACCCAAGATCAAACCCTACGTGGTGACGACTACCTTTGGCATCGACAGCAGCAGCGGCCTCATCAACAGCCAGCTTGATGAGTTTGCAGTGCCGGGGTGGGACCTACTGCTGTCAACATTCCTGGGGAGGGCTTTGGTGCAGCACCTGCACGGCCTGTGGAACAGCTCAGGGCAGCTGCTGCAGCAGGAGAGAAGCTGCAGTGAATTGGAGCAGCAGCAGCTGCTGGTGCAGCAGCAGCTGCTGGTGGGCAGCTGCGATCGCATGTTTGTGATTGTATCATGGTGTTGTGGCTGGAGGGTGTGGGTGCTTCCTGCAGGCAGGAGCGCCAGGCTCTGCCATATGCAGAGGTCACAGCACAGCTGGGTCTTTCGGGTTGAGAGTGCTTTGAAGCAGGGGGTGGTGGTCCATGTACATGCTGAGCCATAACGTGTAGTTGTGCAGGTGTACGGGGCACATACAGTGTTGTGGCCAAGTTGTGGCATATGTTTGTTGTGGGTGCTGTGTGTGCGGCAGCAGCCTGCCCCTGAGAGTACTGTGTATGTAGACGTCCACTGACTGGCGTCCCTTGTTGGTCAACTGGGCTTAGGCTGTGTAAACCCTGTGTGAGACTGCGCATGCAGCTTGCTTAGGTTGGCTTCAAGTGCACACCAGAAAGGACGCAGTGAACCCAGACTGGTTGTGACCCAGTGGCAAACTGCTGCCAAGGTTGAGCTTGGTGTGTGCATTGACATGCTGCCCTGGATGATTCATCCAGCTTGGGAGATTCAATCTTTCAAGTTTGCACTGGCAGGCGTTTTGAGTTTTTTGGTCAATTGTTGTCACCTGGTGATCTGGTGTGTTGCTCATGTTGAGGGGAGCATGCAGGATGCTATTTGCAAGGTCTACAAGATACTGGCATCTGAGCACATAGCCCTGTGCGCCCACCGTGTTGTACATACTTTGCTGCAGCTAGCCACCAACGCTTTACTGAAACCCTGCTGCACAAATTTCATGTACAAGGGTAGATGCACAACTGCATGGCATCACCAGCAGTGACTGCAAGAAGTCGACTGGACACTGCCACAACAACCGGCACTAAGACAAACAAAGAAATCACTCATATGCACCCTGTTCGTACACATGATATGCACGCATTGTGGCACGCAGGCGCACTGTGCCGAGAAGATGCTGTCTAGCTACAAGCAGGATACACACAAACATAAACACCCACACTAGTTGGGCACCCATGACTGACTGACAACAAAACCCTCAATATGGCTTGCCACATGACAAGCAAGGTATGATCTTGTAGACGACCCCCACACTGCATGCTGAGCCGCCATCACACCAAGATAAACTTCAAACCCTAGTTTCACTCATGCTCATCAAGCCAGGCGTGCATAGTGCGCAGCGCATGGCTCGCCTTCAGCTGCTTCTTCTGCTCAGCCGCCGCCAGCCGCCGCTCCTTTTCCTGCAGCCGCTTCGCCCTGTCAATGTAGGCCTGCCTGAACTTGTCGGCAATGTGCACGACAGGCTCCTTCTGCTGCTGGCCCTGCCCTGCTGCCATGGCTGCTACAGCCTCCTGACTGGCCGTGTGCAGGGCGTGTGCCAACACCATCTGCACGGTGACCAACACGAGAGACAGACACGGGCACAGGAGCATCAGCATGGGAAGATGCTGCACAGACGGTGCTGCGGCGGCTCCCGGCAAAGGCCCTGATCATGGCGGCCCCCAGCGAGTGGCTGCCAAATTTGAGCCAACTTACTTCATGACCCTCTATCGTTGACACACTCTTTTTTCTTGGAGGTCCTTGACACACTCAGCACGTTTCTTCCACCCTACTGTGTACACAACACAAGTACGTACCTGCATGTACGGCTCATCCAGTGCCTGCTGCGGGTCCCACTCCCTTGGCGGCACCTCCCCCGTCAGCTTGTCAGGCCGCATGGGAGGGTTCACCAGCACTCGAGGGCACCGCTGCTGCACAAGCTCGACAGCAGCTGAGGGGACGTCAGGCCAGATCAGTGCCTGCAGCTGCTTTAGCCGCCCACACCCGCTGCTGCTGCTGCTGCTGGTAGTGCCGTTGGTTGACGGTATTGAACCCTGCCGTGCCGGCGACACCTCGCCATCACTACTGCTGCTGGTGCCAGTGCTGCAGCCGGCAGGGCTCCTGCTGAGCATGCTGCCGTAGGAGGGTACAGCCTCTGCAGCAGTAGCCCCCTGATCATCCTCACTGTCACTCCCAAAAGCATCCTCCCAGCTGTCAACAACTGCTGCAGCCTGCACTGGAGCAGCCGCTGGTGCCGCTGCTCGGTGCGGCGGCTGCTGCACACCAGGTAGTATGTGCGGCAGGGCTTTCAACGCTGCTTCGCTGCACTCTGCGCTGCCGCCGAGGCGTATGACACGCAAGTGGGGCCACGCATGCGCTAGCTGCCGCCAGCCTCCTGCAGAGATGCGGCCACAGCCTGCAGTGCATACACGCAAGTGGCAGCATGCAGATATCTGTGGACAGCAGCTGTGATGGCTGGGCTACTGCTGGGCAGGGGTGGGTGGCTTGCTGGGAGGCTTTGTTAGCAAGCCAGACAGCAAAAGTTGAGACTGCACAGCCACACAAGTGGCATCCCGCAGCTGCTGCGATTCTTGGCAAAAGCTGAGGGTCCAGCTGTTGCGACACAGTACACACACAGCATGCCACTGGTGCTCGGTGCCTCACATGATGATTGTATCGTCTGTCATCAAGCTTAGTGTCTAAAACACACATGAGCCCCAGTGACCCTGCTGATGCCCAACACTTCAGTGCAGCTGCGTGCTGCTTGCACTCTCTCACTCCCTCATTCTGCAGCTGCGTACCTGTGACATCCAGCGCTGCTAGCTTGGGCATCTTGGCTGCAGCTGCCAGCAGCTCTGCCCCATACAGCTTGCTGCACCCTGCCAAGTCCAGCTGCTGCCAGCTGTCGTCTGCTAGGCTGGACAGCAGGACTGCTGTCAGCTCCCCACGCCGCCTGTGACAGTACAGGAAAGGCAGTTCACGATAGAGCGATGTAACCTGTGTGGTGGGTGCTGGTGGCACAAATCTGGCACAGAGAGCTACATGGAGGTGTTTATGATGGACCACCGTGGCAGACAGATGTCCAAGGTTGCTGACAACATGCACAGAATGTTGCAGAATGTCTTGGTGCTACCCAGCTGGGCAATGCCATCGAAGTCTTGCAGCAGTATCACCAACATCATTTTTGCTCACAGTCAGGACCACAGCATGTGTGATGCACAAGCTTAGCTGCAACACTGCTGCAGCACTGCATCAATGACAGGCAGGCTGTCACGGTCGCACCTTGCAACAGCCAACAAAGCAGCCCGTACGTCTGGTCACGGTCGTACCTTGGCTGCAATACTGCTGCAATAATTCGGCAGTACTGCAGAAATGACAGGCAGCTGCCTCAAACGTACCTTGCAACAGCCAACAGAGCTGCACACACATCCATTGGCAGCCACTGCACTTGCTCTGCCAACTGCTCAACCACTGCAGTTACATGCTGGGCCAGCACAGTGAGGCACAGTTTGTGCAGGCTGGGGACCTGGTACATCCTGATTTGCTCCGGCTGCTGCTGCGGCTGCTTCTGCATAGGTGTGGGTACCTCAGGCCGTAGGTGCTTGGGTCTGTTCTGCAGTGGCTCGGGTTGCAGCGGCTGTTGATGTGCTGCAGAGAGGAGGGCTGCAAGGGCTGTTTGCTGGGCCTGGCTGACAGTCCGAGCGGGTTGGTCTGCTGCAGCTACGTCGTCTGCAGCTTCTGGCTCGTCCTCAGGACCCCATGCGTCTTCTTCTGCAGCAGGCTGTGCCTGTGGTGCTGCTGCTGCTGCATCATCAATGTCTGCCCGTCGGACTCGAGCCATGTGCTTTATGGCAGGCACAGAGGTGTTGAAGTTATGTATAATGACAGATAGTGCTGATGTCTTGAGCAGCAGGTGCAAAACCGATGCAGAAGTGCAAGGCTGGATCCTTGCAACAGCTACTTGCTTCTGTGTGGTGGGTGTAGCTGACCTACGGGAACGTAGAACTTATCCCACAATTGACTGGCTGTTCTGGCTGTTTGTCTGGATGCACCGCCCATCAAACGACAGCTTATGCCACCTGACTAAATCTGAGTCAGTTCTTCCATGACAACGTGGAGCAACAGGACTGTGTCCGAGTGCATCTGTAGGGCATCATTCCACAGTTGCTGTCGAGGAGATGCTGGTGCTAAGTTACTGAGTTACTACCCGGTACAACCCTTGTACCCACCCATCACAGATCGTGTGCAGATCAGTTACAATATTTGGCTGCCCCGTCACAACTGTCATTCACACCGAGAAAATTTGTGAGTTGGGCCTTGATTGTCCCAAATCCACAGCAGCCTGAGGGTCTTGTCATAGCAGCAGGCAATGGCCACTCGCCATGCCCTGACACCAGCAGACCTGGGACCCCGCAGCTCCCTGCTGGTGCAGAAGCATGCAGACTACATAGCCTCCTTCTCCAACATCTGGGAGGTGCGCTGATGGAGCTCAGCTCCTGCTACACACAGTCTCCAGACAAATAATGATGCTACTGTAGGAACCAGGAACTGGTACAGCCTGACAGCATCCTGTTTGTGCACGTAGATCAGCGCAGGGTGCACAGCAAGGCAAGCCAGAAAGCCAGAATGCTAAACCAGAACTGCATCTGGCACCTTCTCAATGCTGTGGTGCTGCAGGGAGCTGACAAGCTGGAGCATGTTGCCACGGAGCACTTTTGGATGAGTGGGATGTACTGGGGTCTGACAGCTATGGCGCTGCTGGGCCGGCTGGATGAGATGGATTCAGCAAAGATCCTCGACTGGGTGAGGCCAGCAGAATGGGGGCACACAGGGCTGAGGCTGGCACGGCTGGGTGGGGCTAGCAAAGTAGGAACACACAAGCTTAATCACGTAAATGTTACATGTGTAGCTGTGAACCTCAGGAAGATCGTGCCAGGCATTTGCTGACATCAGGGAGGGGAGATCAACCCAGACAGCCCACACACAGTAGGGCTGTGACACACCAGCGAAGCCCAAGCTGGGATTCAGCCTCAAAGTGACCAAGCTGCAAGCTTTGTTTTGAAGCAGCACTACACGGTAGTTCACAATGGTAGAATTCTGCAAGTTGTGTGCAACCTTTGTGTCCAGGTGTTGACGTGCTTCCGCCCAGAGGATGGAGGCTTTGGTGCCAGCCCACGCAATGACAGCCACATGCTGGCCACACTCAGTGCGCTGCAGATCCTGGCCCTGCTGGATGAGTTACACAGAGTGGATGCAGAAAGGGTGGTGGAATGTGAGTGACTGGCTAGCGTGTGATGGGGAGGGCCCTCCGGGGTGCTGCAGGGGCGGCTAAACTGGCACCATGGTACTATTGGTCATGCTGAGACATTTAATGTATGCAGAAGTATGCTGCCTGTGCGTACAGCAACCATGTGCAGGGAATTGGTAGGACTTGCAGCATGTGTCTGCATATGCCTGTGTGAGCGGGTGGTGTGGGCACTGTAGGCAGTGTGTTTTGCAACTGGAAGTAATGTGCAGCAGCAGACAAAGGAATGTGACAATCATCAATTTGAACGTTCCCAGGGGTGCTGTGACAAATTTTTACAAAGGCCTTTGGCTGCCATGATGCTGCCGCTGTTGCTGTTGCAGACATCGCAGGACTGCAGCAGCCAGACGGCTCCTTTGCAGGCGACAAATGGGGTGAAATTGACACAAGGTGGGCAGTATGGTCTGGTGCAGGATGCAGTATGAGCAGTACGTCTACAGCTATTCGCTGCCTTCAGTTCAGCCGCAGCCGCTGCTATTGTTGGCAGTGCTACTAGTAGCGCGCTGTGCTGTGTATGTGCTGGCTCTGTAGGCAGAAACACTGTCAGCTTGTGTGGTAGATTGCGGCCTTCTGGGCGAGTGGCTTGGGATGAGGTAGACAAAATTACCAATACTAGTATTGCAGGGGGTTAACCCTCTTCCCCGGCACTAGCCAGCGAGCAGATCTGCTCTGGGGATTACCACATATTACATTACACTTTGGAGCAGACATGATGACAGGGTGCTCTCAGCACACATGTGTCACTTTCAATTGTTGTTCTGTACCCAAGTGTCCCATGCTGCGCTGATCACTCTCATGCTGTGCTGTGCTGTGCTGCAATGTGCTTGCTGCGCCCCAGGTTTACCTACTGTGCCTTGTTAGCCTGCTCCATCTTGGGCCGCATGCAGTCACTGGATGTGCCAGCAGCAGTGGAGTTTGTCAAGGCCTGCAAAAACTTTGATGGTGGCTTTGGCTGCACGCCAGGTAGGCATGACGCTGCAGGGAGACAGTCAGAGGCTGTGCCTGTGTGTGTGGTGTCACTTGACTGCACTGTTTCATAAGGACAGGCCGTTGCTGTTGCCTGGCGCAAGCCTCTGGGGCAGTTGTGCTGTTTGCTGTTGGCAGGAGCAGTGGCATATTTCCAACCTTATAAGGTACACACTTCCTTGCAAGAAATGCCCAGTTGGCAGCACTGCTTTGTGCAATGTGCTTTGCAATTCCTTTGATGCGTGGATTCACTGGAAAGTGTCTTCTCCTGTCTGCCGTCCCCCTGGCAACTGCTGTCTGCAACTGTGGATTGCTGTTTATGCTGCCCAGGCAACGAGTCGCATGCTGGCCAAGTTTTCACGTGCATAGGGGCTCTCAGCTTAGCTGGCAGGCTGGATGCTGCAGACAAAGACCTGGTGGCATGGTGGTGAGTGTTCTTGGGCTGGCTAGCTCTGGCACAACTGCTGGCATATGCATTCAATCCCTGCCTGGCTTTCCTATGCACCGAGCTGTCGCTCTTCTGGTCGCTCCATCCTTGCTGCAATGCCAGTGTGGTTGCGCCTTTCCAAAGCTGCAAGTGTACATCAGTTTTGCTGCCTTCCTCGCAGTTGCCCTCTTTCAATCCAAGAAAAACATCAGCACAGCGCAACACAGACATGCAAGCTTGTCATGCGCCTTCCATATGGCCAAACCCACTGTTGCACAGATGGTCGAGCCCTTCTTAGTGAAATCATGTCCGGTTTTTTTTCAACGTCCTTCTTGTGCTGCAGGCTCTGTGAGCGTCAGACACGCAGTGGCGGGCTGAACGGCAGGCCAGAGAAGCTGCAGGATGTGAGTGCAGGCTGTCTGCATAGCCAGGGACTCTAGCATCGTCTCTGTAGTTACTGCCCCGTGTATGGAGAACTAGTCCAGAGCCATGCAGCGCTTGTGGCCTTGGGGGCAATGCCCCGCCACGGGACCCAGGGGCATCACTGCGTTACGTGCATTCATCATTGAGTGGGTTGTGTTGACCACCCAGCACCAGCCGCACCGTAGTCATGTGAGCTGACAGTGACGGGGTTCTGGTGGTGGTTGGAGGGGGGGGAGGCGGCGCGTGGGGGGCTCAGGCATGCTCTACACATGATGCAGCCTGTCTGTATAGTGCTGCGGCAGCTGTTCGCTGCAACCACTCCTGATAGCGCACATGCGGCATGTTCTGACACCCTGGCTGTTGTAACATGAAGTGCTGTCCCCATGATGGTACTACCAAGTGACTGGGTGAGTTCTCAGCAGCTGTAACTTATTTGTATGCGTCGCAGGTGTGCTACAGCTGGTGGTGCATGTCATGCCTATCCATCCTGGACCGGCTGCATTGGATCGACCAGAAGGCTCTGACCAACTTCATACTGTACTGTCAGGTGTGTACGTGTGGAAACGGGATGTGCACTATAGTTGGTAGCTACCAACCCGGAAAGGGCTTTCAACTGTCGGGCTGCTGGTGTGCTGAGTTTGCTTGTGCACAATTGTGCTTGTGCACAATCTTCAAGCACATTGCAAAGTGGTCGTAAGCCTGGTTCAGGGGCTGCAGGCGCAGCAAACCCCTTCAGAACCCTCCCTGAAGTGGACAGACAGGCTGTACTGTCGGTCCAGAGTCCGCCCACCAGCCCAATGAGCCCCTGGCATTCCACTGTGGTTTGCACGGCGTTGCCATGCCCATTTTCAACTGCAACTCTTACTCTTGCTGTGTGCGCAGGACGAGGACGACGGCGGCATCAGTGACCGGCCTGACGACATGGCCGACGTGTACCATACCTTCTTTGGCATTGCTGGGCTGTCGCTTATGGGGTACGAGGGCCTCGCAGCAATCGACCCAACCTATGCCTTGCCGGTGGAGACCGTAAAGCGGCTGAAGGAGCAGCAGGCACGTGAATTGTAGGCTTTGTCACCGCTCACGCGCATGTGGTGTATGGTAGTTGTGGCAAATGCATGGTGAGCTGCTGGGAGCCGGCACTGTCGTTCATGGCATTTGACTGGTTAACTGTTCAGCCAGGGGTTTGCGCTGTGTATAATGGTGTGTGGTTCTGTGGCGTGTGTGTGAGAAATGCCACTCTTTTCCTGCGGTGTACTTGTCTTCAGCAAGTACAGTGCCTCGCCCTACCGTGCACATGTCATGGTGCTGCCTTGTGAGTTGCAGTAGCGCGGTGCATTGTTGTACGTCACTTGTTCGAGTCAGGTCCTCTAATTCTGCCTCGGATTTTTTTGAGTCAGCGGCTCTGAATGTGACTCGGACGTTGGACATCACCAGAGGCTTTGGCGCTTTTGCAACTTCCAGCTCATGTGGCCTTGGGGGATGCACTGCATCCGCCGCGGCAGGCATGGGGGCGCTGCCCCTAGCAGGGGCAAGGAAGAAGGGCAAAGCCCGGCACGTACACAAGGAAGCCATCCTTTGAGGAGGGACTACACAGCAACCAGCAACACAAACAATTGCCTTTGCGCAGTGCTGCCAGCTCCGGCAGCTTTTGCGGCCATGTAACGAGGCTTAAGCCTTAGCTTATGCAACCGTTGCGGCAGGTGCACTCCATGTTGCAGCATGTGAACCAACTGGCAGCCCAGAATGAGCGTTACTACAAGCCAAACCCCCCTGCACTGACCAGAGTTTGCCATGTGCCTGCATTTGATGTGGAGCTACAAAGGGCCTGCCACAAATTGGGCAGGGCAGACCCATCGTAAATGAGACCGACGGGATCATTGCTAGTGAGCATCATGCTATGATATCATATCATTTGATGATCGGCTCAACCACCAGCACATCACAGCCACCTGAGCTTCAAACTGGAGGGGCATGTCCAAGCCTTGGAGCTTGGACATCAGCTGGCGCGCAAATGAAACATGACCTTGCTGTCAGTGCCGCTGGCGATGCTGCCCTGCACCAAGCCATCTTGCTCCTGCGCACTGCCGTAGTGTGCAGTTTACGGGATGCAGCAACATACATTCCGTGAGCGCCTGCTGCCAATACCGCATGTACTGAGCCTCACTTGTATTTGCTGAGGAACAGTGTACATAGCGCAGCCACTGGAGGCACGGCAGGTGCTGCAGCTGCTGTGCCCGACAGCGGCATTGATGCTGTGCCTGGCACCTGCATCGCTGCTGTGCATGCATCCTGGAGCGCAATGCGCAGCTGCCGTTGCCAAACATGCCTGATATCAGGCAGTAAGGTACTGCTGGCAGCGGCGTCAAGCATGGGCACCTGCTCCGCACTTGCTGGGTTGATGGCCAGGCACTGCAGCCTCAGCTGCTAGAAATACATCCTGCAGTGGGGGCTGGTTGCTGGGTCCAACTTTGCCAGGGCCTGAGCAGGAATGCAGACCTGCTGCACCAGGGCCTGCCGCAGGCTGAGAGTCACTCGGGTTTGCCCAGCTGGGCAGCCTTGAGGTGCACTGCAGAGCCTGGTGAGGACTGTTGTAGCGGCTAAGACTGTGGTCAAAGGCAGGGTTTTTGCTGCTGTACTCATTTTCAGCCTCCTGCTTTGCAGCCTGCAGGGCTCTGTCGATGGCGCCTCGCGCCTCCTGCCGCAGGCTCCATCAACAATCCTGGCGGACGTGCCGGACCAACATATTTGCCCACATACAAAGTATAGCGATGGTAGTGACACGGGCAGCCATGAGACACGCGCCACCCCGTTCGGCGGCCTGCGATCGCGGCGTGCTTAGTCGCGCCGGTTGGTCACATGTGGTGGAGTGAACAGATCTTCACGCAAAATTGACGGCCATCTACACTCATGTTGATTTGCAGGGGTTGCCATGCTTGCGTGCTTGGCACATGCCGATGACCAACAGGTCACCAGCGATTTGTCATGTGGGGTTCTGCTGCGGTTTTGATGATCTACCAGCCCTTATAAGCAACTACGCTAGGTGCATGTACAAGGCGCTGTTTTGGCTCCCCTGACGTCCTTAGTCCGAACCTTCGGACATTTTTCGGAGCCTCCTTCACGTCGACGATATGGCACAGGCAGAAACGATCCAAAATGCTGACGAGAGGTCACCCGTTCCTGAAAAACGCTGGTGAGGTCGAGGCTTGCTGCCTTCCAGCAGGGCTAACAACAGCTGGTGCTGCTGTTGTGATCACAGCAGCAGAAGCCTAGCAGCAGTCCTGTGGGCTCTTTTCCAGCACTGCCAACTGGCATTTGACATCTTGCTGTTTCATGCTGCTTGTTTGTAGGGCATGAGAAGGACATCACCATCGACATGGGTGTGGATGGGGCGATTCAATCTGCATCAAGGGCAAGCAACAGCTGCTCTAGTGGCAGAGACCCATCAGCAGCCAGCTGGCCGGCTTCGTCAAGGCAGCGGTCTACATCAAAGAGGTCAACA
Source organism: Desmodesmus armatus (assembly GCA_007449985.2). Taxonomy (NCBI): domain Eukaryota; kingdom Viridiplantae; phylum Chlorophyta; class Chlorophyceae; order Sphaeropleales; family Scenedesmaceae; genus Desmodesmus; species Desmodesmus armatus. Next base: position 479,068 of record VIIQ02000600.1, read on the forward strand.
AGCTTGTCAAGAACGGCAAGTATGCCGAGCACTGCAACAAGGCCTACGCTCGCAAGCCCTGCCCAGGCATTGACGCCAAAATGTGAGTCAGCACGCGGCTTAGCAAGCGGTGCAAGCGTCTCATGCTCAGTCAATGAATGATAATGCTGTGGGTGCAAAGACAGGCCCGAGGCAGTGGTGGTCTCATGGTCTGTTCCACCCCACATCATGAGTCATGCGCTGCGACAGCATGGGTGAGTCTCCAAACTGACATCTTGAAGCAGAGGCAATCCAGAAAAAAACATCAAACCAGGGGTGACCAAGTGAAACCATGTGCACAGGGCTGTCGTTGATCACTGTGCTCTGCTTGCTGTCCCCCCTCCCGTCTCCACTTGCTGTCCCCCCCCCTCCCGTCTCCACTTGCTGTCCCCCCCCCTCCCGTCTCCACTGCACGAAAATTGAGAGACCACAGAGGACGAGTACGTTTGCGTGCTGTGGGTGGTCGCTGACGTGAGACACCACAGCCCCTTCAATCCCGCCAAAGTCATGGTCACTAATGAGTGGCAGCACTAGGCATCATGGCACGCTGATTGGTGCTGATGTGCTCGTCAACGACAATACGAGCTCGCTGACAGAGTTTTGGTCCTGCATGACGGTAAGTGCAGGTGCAGGGTCTGCAGCTAGATGGCAGCAACATTTCTCAGCCTGCAACCCTGCTTTCAGGGGTTGCGTGCTTGGTTGCCAATGCCTCGTGCCACGACCTTGGCTGTCCTGCAGACTAGGTCAGATTGAGCCTGCTGTAGAACTGGACGAGCATGCCAACACAGCGTGCTCAGGTCAATCAGCCATGCATCTTTGGGATTGTAGCCATTGCTGGGACACTTGTCCTGATGTGCATTATTCAGCACCCTTTGTTCATCACTGCCCTTCATCTGCAGGCCTCTCTGTGTCATTGACAAGTGGCCCGCTGATCATCAAGTTGGCAGAGGCTGCCAGAAGCACACAGGCAGCATCAAGGTGGTACACATTGCTGCTACCGCCTCCAACAGCGAGTCGCATTTCACCAGCAGCGCTGCAAGAATGTTGGCCTGATCGACAACAAGAATACCAACGACATTGCAGCCTGCAACTCACAGGCTGCAACGAAGGATGTTGACACTGGTGGCACCATTGTCATCGCCTCCATCCGCACTGCTGATGAGGAGCAGGTGGGTTCTGCCTGGCACAGCTGGTCGCTATGGTTGCAGTCGAGCGTTCAGCATGGGACTTGCAGCAGTTTGCAGCCGTTTAGGCCCAAGGTGCGGGCCTGGCAGTACTACCAGCACAAGCTAATAGCTTGTGTTCAGACCGATTGCTGCCAGCAAGGTATTAGTGAGAAGTAAGCAAGGCATAGCTGTCAGTTCACACGTCAGACACGCACAGAGCACTGGCTGGTGGGCTCAGCCCGGTCCGTCTGGCTGAACCTCAGCCTGCTGTACCACGCTGCAGCCAACGCTCATGTACGACGCTCATGGCGCTTGTGTATTGTGCTGTCTCTGCCCCATAGGCAATGCTGGACATCCTCAACTACGTGCCACCCAACAACTGCTGCTCAGCCTGCCACAGTGCAACATACCACAGCCTGCAGCAGGCTATCCATGGTCAAGACCCTTGAAGGGTGGTGTTTCCTAGGACGTGGCTGAGCAAGCCGCTCGGCTCTTCTGTTTGTGACTCACACCTTGTTCTCAAAGCATGCTTTGTTTGCGTTTTGATTGTGAGGCCACAGACATGGTGGTATGCTTGTGCTTTGTTAGGCGCCATTGCTGATTGCAACAACCCTTGTGTTGCACAGCGTGTCGTCAAGGCTCTGTCACACTTCACATCTTATGCCGCCCTGGGCATGGCGTAAAACTGCCTGGGAATTTTTCTTGTTGTGTGTTGAGGGTGGAGATATCCATCTCTTATCACCACAATGATCATTTTCCTTGATGTGATTGTATGGTTGGAGTGCAGCACCTATGTATAGTGGGGCGCAGTACCTGCGGCAGCTGCCCAGACCTGTGTTACATGATGTGCATAGCTACTCAACCCACTAGCGTGTTTTAGTGGTAGCTGGCCTTGGTGTTTGTTGTGCGCAGGGTGGCTTGTGATAACCCCTTGCCTTATCCCGTTGCGGTCTGTGCACTTTCGGGGTTTCGAGCCACCAGCAGCAACAAGGCCTGCCATCTTGCCACTGTCCTGCCACCGTCATGTTTGCATGCTACCTAATTTCACTTCTAGCGTTCTTGTGGTAGCTGGCCTCTATGTGATTATGCCTTGCTATGGTTGTGATTTGGGGCGCAGTATCGCGGCCCTTGGCCAGGACTGCGCTACATGCAATCTGCATGGATACCCAATTTCACTTCTGCAGCGCTTCTTTGTTAGATGTCTTAAATTGGGTCACCCACTGCTGTGGTTGTCATTCGGACCGCAGCTGCAGGAGGTTTTCTTGGGCTGCTACATGCACCATGCACGGTTCCCAAGTTCAGGATGGTGGCGTGTCACCAAGCTTTGGTTGTAATATGCTCTGTTACATGTGCGCATTGAATTTGCACTCAGTGAACCCTGAGGGTTGAGTGAAAGGGGACTTTTGTTGCGTCAGAATCATAGGCATCTGATGCCTGTTTCAGTACTACTCGGGCCGAGAGAATCCCCAAACATCAGACCTGCAAGCATTTGTTCTATCGCTCTGAAAATCACCTTTTACTATAAAAACATAACTACTACAAAGAAAATAAATTACTATAAAAAAATCTGTAGAAAGTGAGTGCTTGAATTTATAAAAAGGTCTAGCAATCCAAAAAGCACACCAGGATCTCCGAATCTGAATTTCATTGCATTATTAGGCACACATTTTCGCTGTTCGCATCATCAGATGTACAAAAACTTGAAGCAAAACACGGTAGCTATATTGCACTAGTAAATAGAGCTGCTGTCACTGATCCAAGTCAAGAGGGGGGGTGCATTGAACCACCATCCAGGTGCATACATATGTATGCAAGGCACGCCATATCGTGATACAAATTCTTGCAGCCATCCTGTTGGCCAAAGAACTTACCACAGCACCTACCCACATCATGCAATTCATCTCGTCTAACTCACAGCAGCCCACACCGCAGGCGTCAACACTGTCTTAGGTTGGCTTTGGCTCTGTTGAACATTGCCGCACCCAGCCGTAACAGCGCAGAGGTACCCACCGCCGTCCACCTTGACCAAACACAGACACACAACCATAACAGACAACATATCAACGTCACCAACCATGCCGCAACATCATGGGGCCCTCCTTCAGCGCAGCGCCAATGGTGCACAACACCCCATCACCCCAGCCCAAACATTCACTCTGGTATCAACAGCATCTGCATCTCACGCCAACAATTGCTGCCTGATTAGCTCTGGCAAGAAGATATCATTTTCAACTAGAATTGCAGCGAGTGATGACACCTCTGATGCAGTGCACAAGCTTTGGGCTACTTGGGTGTTATGTCCTGCTGAGGTACTGGTCACTCAAAAAGGCAAAGAAGATTCCCTCTCCCCGTGTTCTCCATCCCCCAGAAATTAGTTGCGACTATGTCTGACTGCTGAAGCCACTATCCAGCTTTCGCAACATCTAGATGACCAGAGGATCAGATGATCGGCATCGTGAGCCTATTTGTTCTTCAGATCGAAGACTGCAGTAGCAGCAGCCCCACCCCATAGCAGCGTACCCCCCACAAGCAGCAGCATCCTGCTCTGCTCCTTGGACGCTGAAGCAGCAGCATTCTGCCCTGCTCCTTGGACGCTGAAGGATGTCAGCCATCCCCACAGCAGCCTTCCCGGCTTTCCTGAAGCTGTATGGCAAGCTCTGCTGTTACTGCCAGTCTGAGTACAACCAGCAGGCAGACACCCGGCGTCATGCCAGGGATGCCTGCCTATGCAGGCAGCCCTTTTGGTATCAATCACGTCCACGCCTACCAGAGAAGCTGTACTCTCCAAGACCTACAGCAGGTGGTTTCATACATAGCAGCATGCATGCATCATTGGGATACAAGGGGCGGTGCACCAAGAGGGCCCTTGGACCACCCATGCAGGTGGATTGAAGGTCACCTTATCTGCAACTGTTGCATGCGCTGACAGTCAATGCACCAGTCCACACTGTGTTGTCTCGGCTTTCCCACCTTGGCACAAACCCTCGCAGCAGCAGCTAGCCAGATCGTTCTTTTGCCACATCCACCACCAACACAACTCCCGCCGCTGCTGCTGCCTCCACTGTTGCTGCAGGAGAGGCTGGCTTGACAGAGTCTGTGCAGTACCTGCAGCACCTGACAGAGCAGCTGCAGGCAGGAGAGCCCGCTGCTGTGGAGCTGGTGACTCAAGGCCTGCTGCTGGGCTATGTGCAGGCAGTAGCACGGGCATCAGCCGCACCCTCACCAGCTGTGCAGGAGATACCTGTGAGTGCCAGGGTGCAGGACGCATCCCCATGCTTGGGACATTAGCAGAGTTAGTCAGCTGTGTCTTGGGTGGAAGAGTGATCACACAGCACACTGGTATCTAGGGCCAAAAGCCCAGACAGCCAGTCCAAGGTATGGCCGCTTTGCTGTGTTGATGAAGGCGCAAGTGGCTTGGGAAGGTGGTGCAACAGCATGAGGGCATGCATTGCACAGCAGCAGGTGACACTCAGCCACCCTGCTCCCCCGTATATGTACTACACAGCATGTCAGGCGTCCGCGCAGCCACTGCTGGGGCGCACCTAGGAAATGTTGACTGCTTGCCAAAGGCACACCTGGACATGTTTGTTTGTGTCTGCGCTGACCCAGAAGCTCTCCATGTGCCTAGCTAACACACAAGCAGAAGGCCCACCCAGCTTGATTCAACCACTGGACTGCCAACAAATGCCAGAAACTCGTATGCCCTGCTGCCGCTCCTGCTCCTGCCGCCGCCCTGCCTTGCAGTTCTCTGTGCTGGACACTGCAGTGGGCTTCCACAGCTGGCTGCAGCAGGGTCCCATGGCTGATGGCAGTTGGGCGCAGGAGGGGGTGCTGCACCTGAGGATTCAGGACTTCACCACACCCCCAAAGGCACTGCAGTACCTCCAGGTGAGCAGATGCTCCAGCCCGCTGTGCTGTGCTGTGCTGTGGCGTGCTGTGCTGTGCTGGGCTTCTTGTGGGGGGCACATTTCGCAGTGTGGCCTTGCATTGGGTGGTTTCGCGTTTTGTTTTGTTTTGCTTTGCTTTGCTTTGCTTTGAGTCAAGGAATCTGGTCATGTCACCGGCTGCTGTGAATGCTTTGAATACCAATGCAGCTCTCAGTGGGTTGCGGCCATTGAAATTGTGCCTTCAAAATGTGCGTTCAGCTGTGTCAGAAGTATCGCATGGTTGCTCCTCAGCATTCAGCTGCCTGTGTGACTAACACTTTGCTGTCGCTGATTTGTGTTGGTGTGTTCAGCTAGGCCCCTCTGAGGTGTCTGTGTGCGCCCTGCACCATAGAGACGGCACTGTTACTGGGGAGCGGGTGCCTCTAGTGGGAGACCCCTTCTGCCACCAGCAACACCGCACACAGGTGAGCCCCTGAGAAGCTGCTGATTCATAGTCTTTTTGTGAATTGATTGAGTCCACTTTGTCGCCCTTGTGTTACCACTTAGCCAATACATTATTCACATCTGAATGTTTGTGCTGATCTCTGTTGCGGACGTAAAGCGGCCTTTTCAGTGGGGCTGTCACCGTTGCTGCGTCTTGGTGCTTGTCAGACCAACACATGCCCAACAGGCCTCTGCCTGTGCATGGCTTGACGGTCCTCTCATCAATATCAAACACCCTTGATTCAACTGCTGCTGCTGCTACTGCTGCTGCATGCTGTGCTGTCACCACCATGTGCTGCAGGGTGGCTTTGTGAGCAGCTGGGAGGACCTTCACGGCGCTGTGCCTGACGCGCAAACCCCTCAGCAGTTCATCCACCACGCTCAGGGCTTGGAGGTGGCACTGCTGCAGCTGTGGGTTGCAGCCCTGCCACACATGAGGGCTGCACTGGCTGCAGCAATGACACCAGGGCAGCTGCAGCAGCAGCAGCAGCAGCAGCAGCAGGGCCGAGCACAGCAGTGTGTGCGACAGCACCTTCAGAAGCAGGACCAGACGGGGATGGCAGTGAGGGTGACGATGTTTCCATGGAGGCAAAAGGGCAAGTGAAGCGCCGCAAACTCAGTCACCAGCGGCAGGACCAGCAGCAGGACCAGCAGCAGCAGCAGCAGCAGCAGGGACAGCAGCAGCAGCACCAGCAGCAGAACCAGCAGCAGCAGGGCATCTTGCAGCTGCCTGCTGAGTGGCTGGCTGCTGCTGCTGCAGAGCTAGAGGCAGAGGCGCAGCGCTGGAACGAGGCTGAGCGTGCCAAGGTGCAGACACTGGCAACCTGGCACAAGCAGCTGCAGGAGTATGTACGGCAGCATAAGGCAGCGCAGGTGTGTGGGGGCAGGGCACGGGTCGTGGTGGGGGTAGGGTTGGCGGTGGTTACAGGGAGGACGTGTGCTTGCATGAAGGTACTGCTCCAGTGGTGTATTGAATGTACCGTGGGTGCATGGGTTGAATTCAACGTGCAAAGCCTCACTGAGATTGGATTGCAGTCGTGGCTTAGCAGCTGGGCTAGTGATGTCAGACTTGCCATGACTGTGCCTGCTTCACCTGACGTGTATCGCCTGCTCTTGCTCACTCACTCACTCGCTCACTCACTCACTCACTCACTCACTCACTCACTCACTCACTCACTCACTCACTCACTCACTCACTCACTGGCGTCCAATGCCACTCAATCACTCACTCACTCGCTCAATGCCTATCACTGGCCATCCCTGCCTCACAGGCTGAGGAGGAGGCTGCACAGAGGGAGAAGCGTCTGCAGGGGGCAACCAAGAAGGCGCAGCAGGGCGAACCACAGCCGCAGCAGCAGCAGCAGGACCAGCAGCATGCCTCCGACTTGCAGCCAGCCAAGCGTCGCTCAAACAACAAGCAACAGCAGCAGCACTCTGAACCTGCAGCGGCAGCAGCAGCAGCGGCAGCAGCTGTGGCCCCCAATCAGCCCAAGCAGCAGCGCCGCCGGTCCTCTTCCCAGCAGCAGCAGCAGCAGCAGCAGCAGGATGAGGTGCATCCCACACCTGCAGAGCAGCAGCACTCCGACCCTGCAGCGGCAGCAGCAGCAGTAGCAACAGCGTTGTCGCCTCCCACTCAGCCTAAGCAGCGCCGCCGCTCTTCGCAGCAGCAGCAGCAGACTGTAGTTCACTCGACACCTGCAGGGCAGCAGCACTCTGACCCTGCAGCGCCAGCAGCAGCAGCAGTGACGCCTCCAACACAAGCCAAGGAGCGCCGCCGCTCTTCGCAGCAGCAGCAGCAGCAGCACCAGGGTGAAGTTCACCCAACAGTTGCAGAGCAGCAGGTGCCAGAGGGCTGTGACACCATCCCTGCCCTCCCAGTGCTGTTCCTGGAGGCCCTCATCACAGCAGCAGAGCCAGGCAGCATCCGTGCCTGGTATGCCCCTATGATAGACATCAGGAGGCTACCCCTACACAGCAACAGCAGCAGCAGTACAGCAGCGCCAGCTGGCAGCAGTGGTGGGGTGGTGGCTGCACCTGCAGCTGGGGCGGTTGAGCCTGCACTGGCCACTGCTGCTGCTGCTGCTGCTGCTGCTGCTGTTGACAGCTCGAATCAGCATCTGCTGCCAGCAGCAGCAACAGCACCAGGATTGCCAGCAACAGCACTACCAGCACCAGCACCAGCAGGTTTGTGGAGGGCAGTGGTCCATGCAGGGTCGCTCTGGTGCCAGCTGCAGACGGGTGTGGGGTTGCTGTGGCTGTCGAGGTGACGATGGCAGCTGCAGCAGATGGGGTTGCTGCTGGAGAGCTCAATGCATCAGCAGCTGGCAAACACAGCGACGCAGCAGCAGCAGCAGCAGCAGCAGCAAAGGGTGATTGTGGGCCTGCAGCAACCGCCACTAGCACACAGCCAACCTCGCATGCTGGTCCTGCCAGCAGCGGCGAAGGCAGGGCACGCAGGCAAGGACGGGGCAACAAGCAGCAGCAGGCAGCAGAAGAGACGGCAGCAGCATTTGGCAACTCTGGCGGTGGCGCTCAGCAAGCTGCTGCTGCTGCCGCTGCTGCTGGTGCTGCTGGTGAGGACATGGTGTCACCTGCCAGCATCCGCCGCACCAGCAGCAGGAGAGCAGCCCAGGCAGCCAAGACAGCAATTGCCACTTCAGCAGCAGCTGCAGCCACCAACGCTGTTGGCAAACCAATGAAGTCACCCCGGTCCAGGCGCACACCTAGCAAAGCAGCGGCAGCAGCAGCAGCAGCAGGCAGCAGCAAAGCAAAGCCGGGTGCGGATGCTGCTGCTGCTGCTGCTGCTGGAGGCAAGGCCAGCAGCGGCACCCAGCAGGACAGCAGCAGCAAAGGCAGCAAAGGGCGAAATGCAACGCCTGGCAGGCGGACGGCAAAGTCTCCCAGCGCCGCTGCTGCTGCTGCTGGTGCTGCAGAAGCAGCCCCAGTCCACACCCAAGCAGTGGCCAGCGGCAGCAGCAGGAAGAGGCAGGCAGCCGGCAGGCAGACCCCAGCAGCAAAAGCAGCAAAGGCGCCAGCTGCTGCTGCATCTCCTGCCGCCGCTGCTGCCGCCGCTGCTGCCGCCGCTGCTGCTGCTGCAACCACACTCAAAGCTGCCGCCGCTGCTGGTGCCGCCGGTGCTGCCGCCGCTACTGCTGCTGCTGCTGCTGCTGCCCCCAAGGCAGAGGTGAAGGATCTCAGCCGGTGTCCCATTGTGCATGCTGCTGACATCAGCAGGGCCCCTGGGACCTTTTTGAGCTGCGTGCTGGTGCGGTGCACCCTGAGATGAGGGCCACTGCTTCTGAGTGGGTGGAGGGAGAGAGCGAGGTGGTCATGGTGAGTGACCAGACGCAAGGGGCTGCGGTTGTGAGCTAGTTTGGGAAGCAGGGGCCTGCTGTTTCTAGCTAGCTTGATCTGGGTGGCTGTGTTGCTTTTATCAGAGAGTAGATCAAAGGGTAATTGGAGAAGCGATCAGTCTTGAGGGCAGTCTTTGGTAGTGCTATCAGGCATTGCCCAGGAACTGCGTGCCTGCTGACCTGGCATGTAGGTCAAGGTGTCATCCTAGTGCATCCGACTCCAGCACACGCACTGCTGCACAAACATACCTGATGTGAGCTGGGCGGCGCTTGTGGGGACAGGCCAAAGACAGTGCTCCCCGTAGCCCGGTCACATGCGTCTCCCACCTGGCGGTAGCCAGCAGCAGCGTTGCGTAAGTTCAGGCCCAAGTAGCAGGCCCAAACATCAACGGGGCACTCACCATCTCTAACTTTTTTAAAATAGTGCTCATTCCAGTGCTTTCATCGTGTGCTGCAAACCACATGCCCACCCATGATGCATTGCTGGTGTTGCATGCAGGTCGAGACCCACTGGAGCAGGCTGGGCCCTGCTTGTGCAGGTAGCCTACTGACAGTGACAGATGCAGGGCTGGCGGGCAAGGCCCACAGGGCCATGGGGGGCCTGTCAAGCACTGTTGGCATTCTGTCGTCAGCAGCTACCAGCGCACTGCTGCATCCAGAGGACTGTGGCCTTGCCAGCTACAATATAAACCTCTGCGGGCAGGATAAGGTAGGTAGGGCTGGGGTATGGGAGGTTCAGGGTTGGGGAGATGCCGAGTGAAGGCATCTGCTGCTGCTGCTGCTGTTGCTGCTGTTGCTGCTGCTGCTGCTGCTGCTGCTGCTGCTGCTGCTGCTGCTGCTGCTGCTGCTGCTGCTGCTGCTGCTGCTGCTGCTGCTGCTGGAAGAAACTGTTTTCAAAAGGGTGTTGCAGCCAGCTACAACATACACCTGTGCAACCAGGATAAAGTGGGAATGTGAGGTTGTGGGTGGAGCGTTTTGTTACCCAGCCGTGCCTGTCGCGCGTACACTCCCTCATCTCGAGTCACACCTGCTGCCTTGCTCTCTCTCCTTTTTTGTTTCATTTGCTGCTGCAGCTATGGTACATTGTGCCGCCAGCGCGCCACCAGCAGTTCATTGCCAAGCTGCAGCAGCTGATGGTCCTGCCAGACCTAGCCACCGCAGCGGGGCTGACTGCTGTGAAGACGCTGCTGCCGCTGCTGCCTGCTGAGGCAGTGAGGGAGCTGGGGGTGCGGCGGCTGATGCAGCGGCCTGGTGACATCATCCTTACATGCCCGGTGAGCCGCTGGTTGTTTCACCAGCATGAGTCTGGGGTGCAGAGCCCCTGAAATTGACAGCGCCGGTGTGGGCGGACATGTAGACACCTGCAGGGTTGGGGCCGTGGGTTTGTGTGGCTTGCAGATTTGGTGTGGAGCGTGACAGCGCTTGCGTGGGGGCTTGTTACAACGCAGGCACTGGCTTGGTGCGCCACATGCAGTTGCTGCATTTCAACTAGTACTGTCTGCTGCCACATGCGTGCATTTGGATTGCAGCTTGCTGCATCTATAGTCAGTGACGAATAGTGCAGTTCTGCGCAACCTGCATGGGAGGTAGTGCAACTGGAACACATCTGAACTTGCCAGCTTGCCTTTTCTTCCTTGCGCTGCTTGCAGGGCATAACATACCACACAACCCTGTCGACCGGCACAAACCTTGCAGAGTCTGTCAATTTCATGCCCCACCTGACAGCAGTGCAGCAGGCAGCAGCAGAGGCAGCAGCAGACGTGCTCAGTGCACAGCTGCAAGAGGCTGTAGCAGCAGCAGCAGCACCGTTGGCAGCAGCAGCAGCAGCAGCAGCAGGACAGGGAGCCCCAGGCGATGACGGCATCCAGCAGCAGCAGCAGCCAAAGGCGGATCTGTGCAGCAGGCTTGCTCAGCTGCTGTCCCCACATTCAGCAGAGGCTGAGCAGGTGAGGGCAGCTGCTGTGGCAGCAGCGGCTGCACACCTGGCTGGACAGTCAGCACCAGCAGCAGCAGCAGCAGCAGTGCAGGGCTCAGCACCTCCACCTTCTGTTGATGGAGTGACAGCACCAGTTGCGGCAGCATTGCTTGCAGCAGCACCAGCAGCAGCTCCTGTGTCACCTGTGGGTGCTGCACCTCAGGCGGCATTGGGCTCTACTGCTTCGCCAGTGACAGCTGCAGCAGCCAGGCTAGCAAAGCCGCTGACAGAAGCCCCAGCCGCAACAGCAGCTTCTGCTGCAGCACTTGCTGCAATGGCAACGCTGTGTGATGGCACCTCCACCCTGCAGCCCCCACACCAGATGGCAAATGCACTCACAACGGCACCAAATGCGGCTGGTGCAGAGGCAGCACTCGCCGGAGGGGCAGGGGCCACAGGGGCGGCAAAGTCAGCCGCAGCCAATGTCATCAATGCATCACCAGCAGCAACAGCAGCTGCCACTGCAGCAGCAGACGTCACCACAGCAATAGCCCCAGCAGCACTTGCAGCAGCAGCAGCAGCAGCAGCAGATGTGGCCCTGAGCCACGGCCTGCCCATGGTGTGGGCCACCTACCTGGCCCTACTGGTCCAGGCCTCATGCAGCAGCACAGGCCAGGAGGAGCTGCTGAGCCGCCTGGGTGTCAAGTGGAGGCAGCTGCTGCTGCCCATTGCTGACAGCTGGACGGCTGCTGGTATGGGTAGCATGGGTGTGCCTGCTGCAGTACGGGCTTGGATGAAGGGCCTGCCATAGGGGCCTTGACTGCAGCAGCAGCAGCAGCAGCAGCAGCGGTGGTGGGAATGCGAGGCATCAGGGTTTGGGTGTGCCTGCTGCAGTACGGGGGCCTGCCCTAGGGGCCATGAGGCTGATTGCAGCAGCATCAGCAGCAGCGGCGGCGGCGATTTGAGCCACCGTGCTGTGCTTGCTGTAATACGGGCCTTGACAAGGGACCTTGCTCCAGGGGAGACCGATTGCAGAAGCAGCAGCAGAGGCGGCAGTGGCGGCAGTTTGGGTGGGTGTGGGTGTGCCTGCTGCAACAGTGCAGGCATGGTTGACCGCCCTGCCCCAAACACTTGGGCCCACCTGATTGGGCGGCTTTGACACGCGTGCTGCACCCAACTGTTTGCCTTGGGGACTTGGATTGTCCCTGCAGATATAGGGTGCTGCTCCTTATTTTGAGAGTATTGCCCCAGGGGTGGTGGTGGAAGCAGGGCTATGCTTGTTTGGCAGAGTAGTAGGGTGGGAGCAGATAGCATGCGGTGGATGTCGGGAAGTTTGTACAGCCCAATTCTGCTTTTTCCCACTGCTTTTAGATGAAGGGTCGGAGCATGAGCCGCATGGAATGATGTTACCATCCATGCAGCGTGTTTTTTTCACACATGGCCTGCATTGAGTGTCATCACTGAATAAAGCACCTTGATAAGGCAGCTTTGCACCGCACTGCTTGCCCAAGTTCAAGTCATCAAGACTTCTCATGGTTGTGGGGTTTTTTGGTCAAACCCTTCGACACTCTTGCTTGCTTTGAAGGCCTGTCAGTGCACGTGGTGGGCCTGTTTGTGGTTGCAGGGTTTTCACGGTTCTGTGCCGTCATTTGTTGGTGCTGCCTGAGCATTTCAAATGCTGAGTTCAAGTTGAGTGCAACGCGTGGGTGTCTGCCCATGTAGGCCGCCGTGGCCATGGCACGTGTTGCATCATCAGAATGCAGCATGCTTTGTCACCTGGGCTCATGGCATACCACGTAGTGCATGCACACGCTCAATGCAGCATTCAGGCCCCCCGCTTGTTGTATCACCACTTTGCGGACTCCTGAGGTTGGGTGGAGGATGAAGGGAGAGTGTGCATAGTATCTCCTCCACATGGGTGGTGTACACTTGTGCAGCCTTGTGCGTATGGCCTGCTGAAGGTGATCTTTGTCAGGACAAGTGCACTTTCACTACGTCAGAGTTGAAGTTGATCGAAGTTGAGCACTTGTAAAGTTCAGCAGCTGGGCTGGTTGCTGAAGAGTCCTGCAGGGATCCAGCAAGCATGTGTGCAGGCGCAAATGGCTCCTCCGCTGTTTACTGTTGAAGCAGGCATGAGGATGTATGCTTAGGAACAATGGCAATAGCACGCTGCAGCTTTAAAAATTTTGTTCAATCAAATCTGCGGTGTGGGGTGTGTGTTGATGGCACCCCATCAGGATTCCTGCAATGAGCGCACCACAATGACAACTGCAGACATCACAGTGATGACTGCTCGAGCAGATAACTGAGAATGAGCTCGTTCTGGATCATCTACAACAGTGTTGCAGCTTCCACTCAGCTTGTAGTAGTGGCATGTGCAAATCTGCTGGGCGTTGGCCACCGTAGTGACTGCAGTTTACGTTGACAAGATGATGCCTTGTCAGCTGACAAAAACTGACTGATGCTGTCAAAGCTTCTTTCAGCCTCACAGCTCTGCCAGGCCCAGCTGGGCACAGGCTTCAATGCTGCAATAATGTACGGCTGACATGTCAGCACACACAATGAACAATGTGCAAGGGTGCCCAAAAGTGCTGCTGCTGCTGACGTCCAGCTGCTGTCGGCCCTGCAGATGCCCCAGGGCCCTGCTACCGCGCTTGGAGCCATCACGGCGGAGCAAGCTCTGGTGTCACAGGGAAATGCCAATAGTCATGGACTGGGCTGTCTGATCAGCCTTGCGGCAGCCTGAGTCAGCATTGGTGAAGGGTTGAGGGCAATCACCCTTCACCACCAGTCATACCAAGCTTCGATTTTGTGCACTGTCTGGAGAGTGCCTCCAAGCCTTGGAGAAGAGTACTAAGGATTGACAGCACAGAGGCAGCATGACGCAGCAGCAGCCGCTGATGAAGTTTACGTATTTTTCAAAGCGCTGCTGAACCATGCCAGCCTTAGTCGTAGTGCGTGGTGACATCCATGTCCACACGCACACTGTGACACTGTCGTACGGTACGGTAACAGTGCCACAACAGCCAGAGTGGCAGCACGGCCTGGTAACCTGCTTGGCAAGTTGCATGGGATTGGTCAGTACTGCAACCACCCCAGGTGGTGTGGTGACCTGGCGAACAGCTACTGTTGTGGGTTGCAGAGGTTTGCTCACCCAGCTGCGCCTGGTGCTTGCCTGGGGCACTCTTGCGACTTGCTGACCACACCGTGGACGGTCCTTGGGAATCCCACTACAGTAGTTTGGTATTAAAACCACAGAGCAGCATGTGTGGGGTGGTCTGCAGCAGCCCGTTTCAGCGCTGCTGCTTCTTATGCCCTTTGATGCCTGCGTTGTGGCCGTAACTGGCACAGGCTATCTAGTGTCCTAGGTCACTGGTCGCCTGGTGGTGTCTTGCATGTCTTGCACCAGGGTCGATTTGCTGCTGGCAGCTTGCTGCATGGGCAATGAACCTGGCCGGAAACACGTGTAATGATGATGATGATGCAACCACCCCAGTACTGCAAGCATGGACTGGCCAGAGCCTCCCCTCCGGGGAGCCGGCACACCAACTTCAGGACAGCCGTTGGGATCTGTGTAAGCCAATTTATATTAAATTGAAATGCAGACATAATTGAGGCGTAGACCGTGCACCTCTGACTGCCGGTATTGAGACAGATTGCAAGTGATCGAGCCACCAAAAAGCCCTCAGGGCATCTTGGCTTCGACACGATGACGCTTGCTGGGACTGTGTGCGGTTGAGGTTGTATCACACCATGAATTGATTTTGTGGCTGCATGATTGTCGTGCCCTTAAGCCCCCGCCAACGGCGGGCTGGCAGTTTTCGGGCTGGCCAAAGCTGCAGGGCAGCCCCAGCGCTGATAAGATGTGCTGTGTGCAGCTTTAGTGCTTGGGTATTAGCTAGAAGCATCCTGGACACTGCGAGATGCGTCCAGTTAGCTTGCATATGGGTGTAACCTGCAGGAGTCCGCAAGGACTGGATGGGGCGAAGACCGCCCGCACAGGGCTTGTACTAACATGTTGTTTGCTTGCAGTTTGTTTCTATGCAGGCGGAGTTGGAGCAGTGCACCGGGCAGAGGAACAGCAGCAGCAGAGCAGCAGCGTAGTGCCTAGCTAAGCTAGTGTTGTAGCTATAGCTAGCTAGCGGTAAGTGTTATGCTATGTCTGCAGAGACAGGTGCCCCAGTGGAAGACCTGGGGTATCTGCATACCCAAGCGGCTGCAAGTTGTAGCGGACTGGCTCGCCCGTGTCACTGGACAGCCTCAACTGGGCTTGGAGCGCTTGCAGGGCTATGCAGCTCAATCGACCACCATGGTGTGCACCACACACTGTGCGTCGGGATGCAAGTGACTCAGTTGCTGGGTGCGCTCAGCAATCGTTGTCGGCACAGCGCATCAGGAGAGATGAGCAGGTCTCAGCAGCAGCACTGTCCATACAGGCGGTGCTGCTGTGGCGGTTCAAGCCCGCCTGTCTCCATCAAACACTTCTATATGCACACTCACCCTCACCAACTCAGTTGGCACATTGTTGCTGGCTCTGGTTACATGGCATCAGGGTTTGATGTGCTAGTAGGCATTGGGCTTGTAAAAATGGTCAAGTGGGGGTTTCACCCTAGGGCCTGGTGCATGATAGGGCTCCTGCACAGATGAGGTAAGGTTTCTGCACTCCAATCAGCTCAGCACAACTCACTGCTGCCGGGCCACACAGGTCACAGACGAAGCCTTCTTGCAAATGCAGTCCGCGAGCTTGCAAGCGCAACTGGGCAAAAGCGCCCACACTTTTGTCCACACTGTTCACGCAGTCTGGCATCTTGTCAAGTAGGTTGCCAAGACATGTACTGTGGTGCTCACAGCTGCCAGCACAGTCTGCATTCAGCTTGACAGTTCAGCCAGGGCGGTCAAGGCTGTGGCATACTCACTGATACTTCCAGCAGCTAGTGTACTACTTGGGTAGGGACAGGCATCCAACGGGCAGGGACAGGCATCCGATCGGCAGGGACAGTCATCCAATCTGGCATTGCGCAATGTGTGGCTCTGCTGCACGTCTCCTGCCACGGCAGCGGCGATGGCTGCTGTTACTGCTGGTGTCGTGTCAGAGGAAGGAGGGGTTCAACATCTTAGACAGCTTAGACATCACGATGCACGCCTCCCCCGCTGCTGCTGCTGCTGCTGCTGCTGCTGCTGTACAGGCCCAAAACCACGCTGTACAGGGTGTGCTGCTGCAGCTCCTGCAATCATTGACAATGCCCTCCTGGTGCAACGAAGTACACTCTGTGACTGAGATGTGCTGCCAGTAATCCTCTAGCTTGATGACACTCTGTTAGTGTGATTCAGCCTCTGAAACGTCTCATTGGATCCTCCTGTACAGACATGTTTGCCCTCCTTGGTTCCGTTCCCTGTCTCCCTGCCCCATCCGGGCGCGGTGGGGTGGGTGGGTGGGGGGGTGGGTGGGTGGGGGGGGGGGGGGGGGGGGGGGGGGGGGGGGGGGGGGGGCTGGTATGGACCTGCAGGCCAGCTGGCTGCAGCCAGACCTGCTCTGGAGGTTGGGGGCCGACAAACCTGAAGATCTTCACTGGACTGTTCAGGATCACCCATGCCAATAGACAGTACTCCTTTCGGTGGGCTGCTTGCAGGTCAAATGCGGCAGGTCAAACTCTCGAGACATGCTTCACTGACTCATGTTTTGTGATCTAAAAGTGTTGTGCCGCAAGCTTGTTAGGTCCTGGGCAGACAGAGCGTCTCGTTTGTCTTTGAAGGTGTCTGATCAACTCGCTTGCTCCGAGGTTTCCCCCTCCAGTCTTCCTCGCTCGGGCCATGCCGTTGTGGTCAACGCAGTCTTAACGTAGTTGACAACATTTCATGCAGCGGGCCGCACCTGGCCGCTTCCAGTACAGGCAACACCCAGCATTGCTGCTGCTGTCCAGCAGTTGTGAACACATAATGCTATGCGGCAGCTGCTGAGGCTTCAGGTCAACCTTACGGGGCTGTTTCAATCGTCTCAACGGATGTATACAAGAGCGCAGGGTGTTGCAGGAGCAGCAGCAGCAGCAGCTGGCTGGCAGTGCCCACAGCTGCTGGCACCTGTGCGACCTTTCACTCTTCACCACGGAGCTGTGCAGCCTTTCATCAGCTGCTGCCCTGTCTCACAAGGCAGTAGAGGCTATGCACAAAGTGCTGCTGCTGTCGAGGCTGTTAGCAGCAACAGGCGCAAAGCCAGCCCTCCACAGGCATATGGTGCAGAGCAGATTCAGGTGCGTATGCATGCATGCATGCACGTACATGCAGCTGCAGTGATCCCAGGCTCTAGCGGCTAGCAGCACCTCTGCAGTGCAAACAGCCATGGTGACACACAGTTTGTTTATGATCGCTGTCTGGCGCTGCATCAAGGCAGGGTCATCCAGCCCACACCAACCCCTGAAGGCAGCAACAATGTTGCTCCAGGGCCCACATGGGCAGGCAGTGCAAGCGCTCCCATCAGCAACGCCACCGCTAGCAGCAGCTAGCTGTCGCTCCCTACCTATCTTCACCCTCTGCCCACCTAGCCTCCCCATGGCAGCTGTGAGCGTTGGACTCCTTATGCAAGTTGGCACAACCGAAGGGGTGCATGCTGACCTTGCGCATCCTCATACCCCCTTTGCCCCTCCCCTCCCCTGCACCCACATAGGCCCAACGAGCTAGCTATACTCACCACTTTGCCCTTTCCCTTTCCCTGCATCCACTCACCTCTGCACCCCCCCTTGCACCATGTCACAGGTGATGGAGGGCCTTGACCGTGTGTGCATGTAAGCCCGCAAACCCAGCCCAGCCCTCCTCCCCTGCACTGCATGCCCCCTTCCCTCCTGTTGTACTTGCGCTTAGGGCCTTGACCCTGTGCGCAAGCATCTAGGCATGTATGACCGCACACCACAACCCAACCCTCCGTACTCCAACACCCCGTGCCCCCTTCGCTCCTGTCTCAAAGGTGCTGGAGGGTCTTGACCCTGTGCGCAAGCGCCCCGGCATGTACATTGGTTCAAAGTCCACCTCCACCCCCCCTTGAAACCCTTTCCTTTCCCCTTGTCCCCCCTGCGCTGCCCCGGCACTCCCCCCATCCCCGCCTTCATCAACGTGACAGGTGCTGGAGGGGCTTGACCCTGTGCGCAAGCGTCCCGGCATGTACATCGGCAGCACAGGCCCCCGTGGGCTGCACCACCTGCTGTGGGAGGTGCTGGACAACGCAGTGGACGAGGTGCAGGGCGGCTTTGGGGACGTGGTCACGGTGGAAGTCGACGTGGGGACACAGCAGGTCACCATCACTGACAACGGCAGGTGGGCGGCAGGACAACTCTGTTTTCTGTCTTCGGTTTTCAGGCGCACGTGCTGCTAAGCTGCCGCTGCTTGGCCTTCTGTTCTGCGCAGCAGATATGCACTGGCATGATATGGGAGAGGAGCGTCCAAGCAAGCAGCAGCAGTCCAGTACAGCAAGTGTGCTGGCTTTGGGGTCACCTCTGCATGCTGCGGAGTGTCCCTCACTCTCTGCTGGGTTGGTCAGGCTGGCTGAGCCATTTGCGCCAGCTTCACAGCCGCAACCATACCATGCTGCTGGCTTCCTTTCTCCCTTGAGTGCTAGTGGATTTACCTGAAGGCGAGCTGAGCGGGCTGCTGCCCTGCTCTGTTATTATGTTACAGAGGTATACCAACAGACCTGCACCCCGCCACCGGCAAGTCAGCGTTGGAGACGGTGCTGACAGTGCTGCCCTGCCCTGCTGTGCTGTGCTGTGCTGTCCTGCCGCAGAGGTATACCAACAGACCTGCACCCCGCCACCGGCAAGTCTGCGCTGGAGACGGTGCTGACAGTGCTGCATGCCGGCGGCAAGTTTGGTGGCGGGAGTGAGGATACCAATGGCAGCAGCAGCGGCTACCGCATGAGTGGCGGCCTGCACGGCGTCGGAATATCTGTCGTCAATGCGCTGAGTGCGGAGCTGCATGTGGAGGTGAGTGCGCATGAAACACAAGTCTTGAAGTCAACACTTCTTTGTGAATGTCAACATGATAGTCAACATGATATCTGCAATGGCGTTCAACAAAGAATGTTGGTTTGGCTGACTGGAGCTGAGCAGCTACAAGAGGGTCAGGAGTTGATGCAGCATAACAACGCCGAGCACACAGGGGCCCAGCAACAGCACAAGGTCTGGATGCTGCACCAGGCTTGTGGCACACAGCGACATGTCCGTCTGTTGGGATGAGTGTTGAAGGGCAACAGCCGCGGTGTGCGCAGTGGACTGATGTGTCCACCTTGCCACACGCAATGCAGAGGTTGTCAAGCAGTCACTTGCCCACAGCTCTTGAAGGACTACTTCCCTAGACCGCACATGTTGTGTGTGTATGTGTGTGCCTATGTTCTGCAGGTGCTGCGCAATGGTGTGCTGTACCGCCAGAGCTACAGCAGGGGAGACCCCACTACCCCGCTGACAGAGCAGCCAGCACCTGAGGGCTCATACAGCAGCGGGACAAAGGTGCGTCAGAAGCTCCTGAAGCGTACATATGTTGGATGCGACAGGCGTTAATCAAGCCCTGTGTAGTTTCTGTGTTTGGCGGTGTGGCAGCTATGTTGACAGCCGCCATCGGTATGATGCCTGTGCGATGATATGCGCACAGGGAGGTTACTTTGACTTACATGGCACAGGCACAGAGCAGTTGACAACAGCCGCCTACTTGGCAGTCATGCCTGCATCATCATGGGATGCTTTGCCGGTGTCCACATTGCTGACGATGCAGATGATTGCATCGTCTGCTTACACCTGCTGCGCAACAGAGCTGACACCCTCCGTTCTGCGCTGTGCCTGCCTCGCTGCGTGTCCCTGATATGCTGTGCTGTGCTCAGGTTACCTTTGTCCCTGATGCAGCTGTGTTCAGCCCTGGCATCACCTTTGACCCCGACACCATAGCCTCACGACTCAGGGAGCTGGCCTTCCTCAATGCAGGTACAGCCAGGGTATTGTGGTTCAGGGGTGGAGGGCCAAGTACCCAATCAAAATCGCTCGCATTGGTGTGGTTTGTGTGTTTGGTAGGGGGGGGGGGAGTGTTACAAGTGGATAATTCAACCGCTGGCCGGTAATTCCACACGGTTTTGGGGTGGAGGTGTGGAGGGCCAACTACCCAAAGATCAAGATTGCCTACGAGGGGTCGGCAAGGTTTTGGAATTTGGTTGTAGGGTTTCGCACAGTGGGGCTTGTGGTAGAGGAATGTGAAGCGTACACCCTGCTCCTGCCCTCCCTCGACACATGCAGGGGGGAATTGCCAAAAGGTATTGTCAAGTATGGGTGTGCAAGGGTCTGTACAGAGTACGCGATGAAGTGCTTTTCTGTTCCGTCACTGCAGGGGCTGCCATGAAGCTACGGCTGCTGAAGCACGGCCAGCCACTGCCGCAGCCCGGCAGCAGCAGCAAGGCCGCCAAGCAAGCGGCAGCCGCTGCCGCTGCTGCTGCTGGTGACAAGCCGAAGCGGCGCAGCAGGCAGACGACGGCAACGGATGCATCTGCTGCGGTAGATGCAGGCAGCAATGGCAGCAGCAATGGCAGCAATGGGGTCAGTGCTGCTGCTGCGCAGGAGGACTGGCAGGTGTTCTGCTATCAGGAGGGGCTGAAGGAGTATGTGCAGTGGTAAGCAGTTCAGTTGTGTGATTCCCCAAGTTTGAGCCTGGTATCTTGCAGCCTGCTGAGACAGTTGCTTATGGTGGTGTTGTACAGTACAGTGCAGTACAATGCAGTGCATTACTTAGTATAGGTGTTGGGGGCGAGGTCTTATCCCTGGCCATCAAACCAGAGCCGCACTCACGGCAACATGACACGTGCGAATGACCAGCACTGCAATCGGGAGGATGCGTGATTTTGAGACATGCTGTCGCCGTCTGTCTGCTTGTGTCTGCAGGTTGAACCGTGACAACCATGCCCTCCATCCCCCGCAGTTGTGTCAGCAATGACGGGCCAGGTTGAGGTCTCGGTGGCTTTACAGGTGGGCAGCTGCATCCTGGTTTCAGGTTTTTTTTGTTTGTAGAGGGAACTGTGTAGAGCGAACTGTGTGGAGGGAACTGAACGAACGGACCTGCAGTCACTCTGCCACCAAGATTGTCACCACAATCCTGCGGCTTGCGCCGCTGCCAAAACATGCATCGGCTGCAGCACAGTACAGCGCAGCACAGCACAGCACGCCTCTGTTTGCATGCCACAACATCAAATTTCTGCCCCTCTTTGCTGTCAACCTGCCACATCACTGTGCAGTGGGTGTCAGACACGTTCAGTGACACATTGGTGGGCTTTGCCAACAGCATCAAGACCATCGACGGGGGCAGCCACCTGGACGGACTCAAGGCAGCACTGACACGTCTCATCAACACAGCAGCAAAGAGGGCAAAGGTGAGGACAATTTTGAAACAATGAGGAGGTGGTTAGGTACATGTCCCATGCGTTTTATGCCCTGGGTACAGCTTGGATCAGGGTCCAAAGGGTGGCGAGTTTTGAAACCGTTGATGGAGGAGTCAGCTGGACGGACTTGAGGCAGCACTTGCTGACACGCCTCATCAACACAGCAGCCAAGAGGGCAAAGGTGAACTGTCGGACACGCGTGGGGCGTGCTGTGTAGGCGGTCCTTGTAGCATACTGAGGAGGTGTGTGTGGGGTTTCATGTGTGATGCCTGTTTGGCCCAGACGCTGGGCACCGCGTGCAGTTAGGGGTACATGGTTTGGAGTGAAGTGCGTGTGCGTGGCGTCTATCGATATTGTTGATGGGAGGCTCAAAAGGACTCAAGCCAGACTGATGTGCCTCAACCACAGCAGCAGAGACGGGCAAAGGTGAGGCTGCACTGCTTGCGTGACTCAAGAGGTCTGCTTCAAGCTGCAGTGTTGTTGGCACCAGCACATCCCTGTGGTGACTCTTTCGGGGTGGGGCGGGGTGCGGAGCAGCACTGGGGTTGGGAGGCGGTGTGTATAGGTGCATGCATTTCACATACTGTGTGCTGCTGCTGCTGCTGCTGTTGTCGTGGTGTTGCAGCTGGTGAAGGAGGGTGATCCTGCTCTGTCGGGTGACCACGTCCGTGAGGGGCTGTCTGGTGTGATCTCTGTCAAGGTGCCGTCACCAGAGTTTGAGGGTCAGACCAAGACACGCCTCGGCAACCCAGAGGTGAGGCCAAGTCTTGACTTGGACAGCAAGGGGGGGGGGGGGAGCCCTGATGCAGAGCGTGACTGATTTGAAATGGTGCCGCAAATAGTGCGTCCCCCTGCTACATGGGTCATGTGACACTTGTATGTCACATGGGAGTTGGTTGCACTGGCAGTGGCTTCCGGTGATGGATAGTGCATGTGTCACACGGTGTGCCTCAGCCTTATCGAAGTACATCGGCAAAAGCGCCAGCGTGATAGTCAACCGAGGGCTGCCAACTGCTAGCTGGTGCTAGCAGCCCAACCAGTACAGATGCATGTGTCATGCACCAGGAGTACATGACATACGTATCTGTACTGGATGAAATGCTAGCACCAGCTAGCAGTTGGCAGCCCTCGGTTGACTTTTTGCTGAAGCTGCGTTGAAAGACTTCAAGTGTGCACTCTTGCTGTGAACACGGTGATAGCATCACACCCGCTTCAGCGCAAAGCATTCTGGTGCTGCTTGCATGTGCTCCTCTGCTGACACACTGCAGGTCGTCGCCAGATGGACCAGGTTGTTGCAGATCAGCTGGGTGCATCGCTGAACGCCCATCCCGCCCCCCCGCCCCCACTCCACACACACATGCATGCACTCCTTCTCCTGACATCCTGACGCCCTCCGTCTGTACCTTGGACCACAAGGAAGTGTTCTCTATGCAAGCACACCGTCAACACACCCACCCAGACCCACCCTACACAAATTGCAGGTTTGCCGCCAAGTGGACCAGGTTGTGACAGATCAGCTGGGGGCCTGGCTGGACGCCCACCACCCCTTGAGCTCATTTCTCCACACACGTGCTGACGCCGCCTGCTTGACTCTTTGCCCACCTTTTTGACCTTGAAGGCTTGCTCCTGATGCAACCGCACTGTCACCACACCCCTCATTATACGGGCTGCATATATTCACACACTGCAGCACCACACGTTCACAAATTGCAGGTTCGTCGCCAGGTGGATGAGGTCGTGACAGACCAGTTGGGTGCGTGGCTGGACGCGCCCTCCGCCATACACACACATGCTGACGCCGTCTGCTTGACTCTCTCATTGTCAAGGCTCGTGGTTGATGCAGCTGTACTGTCAACACGCTCGCCACAGACAGCTGGCACACACAGACTCTGCTGTCGCAAACTCTTGTGTTGCTACATAGCGGTATACTGCTCATTCCATGTGGTCACTCTGTTGACACTGCAGGTTCGTCGCCAGGTGGACCAGGTTGTGACGGACCAGCTGGGGGCCTGGCTGGACGCCCACCCTGCCGCCCTGTCGTCCATTGTGTCCAAGGCCCTCACAGCAGCCAGGGCTGCTGAGGCTGCACGCAAGGCCCGGGAGTTGGTGCGGCGCAAGAGCAGCCTCACCAGCAGCACACTGCCTGGCAAGCTGGCAGACTGCACCAGCAGAGACAAGTGAGTGTGTGTGTAAGCACATGGAGTGCATCCAGCCAATGAAGCCAGTGTGTGTGTAGACACAGGGAGTGCATCCAGCCAATGCATGAACCAATGCATGATGTGTGTGTGTGGGGGGGGTGTAGCAGGGGAAGAGTGCTTTGCACCAGGAATGGTGGGTGGTGGTGAGAGTGTGTGGTGGTGTTTGGGCAGGGGGGGGGGGACCAGTGCACCAGGGAAGGGTGTTGGTGAGGGGGGGGGACTGACCATGTGGGGGCAGACGAGGCCGGGCAGGGAGTGCAGAGCAGCGGTGATGGTGTGGGTGGAAGCTGGGGAGTGAGTGCAGGTGATGGGGAGGGTAGCAGTATTTTTTTGCTTGCAGTTGAGGCTGGAGTCGCGGGATAGGGGCAGCAAAGGTCAGCCCTATGGAGGCTGGCACGACGTCACACCTTCATACGCTGTGCTGCATCGAAGTTATAGTACAGTTACAGTAACTGGGACGAAGCTTCGCCGTGCAACACACAAGGGAGCCAGGGGCTCATTACACTAACAAGCGCCAGGACCCTGCGCACGTCGTGTCAATCACTGCCACGCAGTGCTGGTGTCATGCACTTGCTGCACTGACCATCATGGTGCCGGATCTGTGTGGTCATGTTCGTGCGCATGTTCATATTCATGTTCGTGCGCATGTACATGTTCATGTTCATGCCTGCAGGGAGGAGTCTGAGATCTTCATTGTTGAGGGTGACAGTGCGGGAGGCAGCGCAAAGCAGGCCAGGGACAGACGCACCCAGGTAAGGGAGGCTGTCGTGTATATGTGTGTGTGTGGGGGGGGGAGGGGCACAGTGAATGTGGCCTACTGAGTTTGTTGACGTGGCAGGTTCCGTTGGAAGTCTTGCTTTAGTATGTGACTTGGTCAGGGGCGTCCTCGAGTAGTCATGCCCACAGGTGGCACATGTTTTTCAACAATGCTGCGGTGTACGTTGTTGGTATTGAGTTAGGTGGGCATAGTGCCATTCAACCGGCAGCAAGAACCCGTGCGTTGGCTTACGTACATGGCTGGTGCAAACCGTCTCCAAGTCAAGCAAGGTGTGCCAACTTATTTTGTGCATCGTCTTTTCCCCTGCCTCTGTTTCCTGCAGGCCATCCTGCCGCTGCGCGGCAAGATCCTCAATGTCGAGCGCAAGGACGACGCAGCACTCTACAAGAACCAGGAGATAGCCGCCCTCATCGTGGCACTGGGGTTGGGCACCAAGGGCGGCAGCAATGGCAGCAGTGGCGGCGGCAAGAAGGGCAAAAGCAAGGCCGGCAGCAAGGCGGGCAGTCCCCGAGGCAGCAGCAGTGTTGACCCCAGGGGCAGTTTGGGTGAGGATGAGGGGGAGGCTGCTGCTGGTGATGGCAGCGGTGATGTCCTCAAGGGGCTGAGGTGAGTGAGAGAGTGAGAGAGTGAGAGTGGGGAGAGAGGGCGTGAGTAAGAGAGGCGGGAACGTAGTGTGCGGCGACAGTCCAGCCGTCCTGCACACTGCTAACCTCAACTGCTCAGCAACATAGACGGCCCCCTTTGGGGATTGAGGCCCAGTGGCAGCAGCAGTGTGGACCCCAGGGGCAATCTGGGTGAGGATGAGGGGGAGGCTGCTGCTGGTGATGGCAGCGGTGATGTACTCAAGGGGCTCAGGTGAGTGAGAGAATGAGAGAGTGAGAAAGTGGGGAGGGGGGTGAGTGAGAGTGGGCGGGGGAAGGGAGAAGAAGTAGGTGGGCCTGGGGACGAAGGGCGGCAGCAATGGCAGCAGTGGCGGCGGAAAGAAGGGCCGCAGCAAGGCGGGCAGCCCCCGAGGCAGCAGCAGTGTTGACCCCAGAGGCACTTTGGTGGAGGATGAGGGGGAGGTGGCTGCTGGTGATGGCAGCGGTGATGTCCTCAAGGGGTTCAGGTGAGTGAGAGAGTGAGGCAGGGAGTGGGTGGGTGAGTGGGTAAGGTGAATGGTAGTGAGTGCGTGGATGTGAGACTGGGGGCGTGAGAGGGGCAATGAGTGAGGTAGGATGAAGGGAGAGTGTGTGCGCGAATGATAAAGGAAGAGTCACTCTCAAAGAGACCAGGGGCAGTTTGGGTGAGGATGAGGGGGAGGCTGCTGCTGGTGATGGCAGCACGGATGTCCTCAAGGGGCTCAGGTGAGTGAGAGAGTGAGAGGGGCGAGTGAGAGTGGGGAGAGAGGGCGTGAGTAAGAGAGGCGGAAACTTAGTGTGCGGCGACAGTCCAGCCGTCCTGCACACTGCTAACCTCAACTGCTCAGCAACATAGACGGCCCCCTTTGGGGATTGAGGCCCAGTGGCAGCAGCAGTGTTGACCTCAGAGGTAATATGGGTGAGGATGAGGGGGAGGCTGCTGCTGGTGATGGCAGCGGTGATGTACTCAAGGGGCTCAGGTGAGTGAGAGAATGAGAGAGTGGGAGGGGCGAGTGAGAGTGGCGAGACAGGGAGCGAGTAAGAGAGGCGGAACACGTGTGTGTTTGCATGTTGAGTGGGTGGGGGCCGCTCCCTGCTACTGCCTACAGTACCAACGCTGTACTGTCAGAGTGCAGGGCTACAGGTGACTCAAAAAGGCGTGCTGAAAACCAATGAGTGACGCTACAAGAGGTGGGTTTCAGTTGTTCATGCAATTGGTGTGATCTGTCTGTCCATGTCTGTGTATGTTTGCCTCCAGGTATGGGAAGGTTGTGCTGCTGACTGATGCGGACGTTGATGGTGCCCACATCAGGACGCTGCTGCTGACATTCCTCTTCAGGTGAGTGAGGCATGAGTGAGACAGACATGAGGCATGAGTGAGACAGACATGAGGCATGAGTGAGACACACTGGCATCAAAGCGACGTGCAGCCAGCATGCTGGGATCGTAGCAGGAACACCAAACTCCCCTTGTGTGTAGTATGTTTGACTGTTATGCACCTTTCTTGTGAAGGCAAGAGCCTGTGCATTGGTCAGCCCGTTGAGTGCTGAGGGGCGTGGGGAAGAGAGTGCGGTGTATTCTCATGGCGTCGGATGCATGCTGGCAGGCAGGGTTGTGCACATTTGGTCCCTTCTGATGGGGCGGCAACTTGTTTTGGCAAATTCAGGGAATATACATCACTCTCATACAGAATTTGTCCGAGGTTTGCACGTTTAGGGGCCGGTCATCAGGTGCTTTCCTGGGCTGTGTCATGTGTCTATGCCTCCACCAGAAGCAAGCTTATCCAACACCGTCTGCCCTGTTTTTGCTGCCGTGCCTGCATGTACCCACAGGTACCGGCGGGAGCTGTTTGAGCATGGCCGCGTGTACGTGGCAGTACCGCCGCTATACCGCGTTGAAACAGGGCGCGGCCAGGAGCCCCGCTGGGCCTATGATGAGCCGGGACTGGCAGCAATACTGTCAGACATAAGCAGGGGCAAGGCAACAGCAGCTGCTGCAGGACAGCAGCAGCAGGGAGGCAGCAGCAAGCGGCGCAGCAGGGCCAGCACGAAAAGCTCTGCTGCTGCTGCTGAGGTAGATGATGCAGAGGCTGCTGCTGCTGCTGGTGGCAGCAGTGGGGCGGCGGCTGGCAGCAGTGGCGGCAGCAGCAGTGGGTCACCGCTGGCATCGCTTCCGCCGGGTGTGTCTGTGACGCGGTTCAAGGGTCTGGGTGAGATGATGCCTGAGCAGCTGTGGAGCACGACACTCAACCCTGAAACACGGTGAGGCGGCTAGTGCAGCCGCTGGTGCATGTCTGTATCTGTTGCCCACCATATGGGGCTGTAGTAACACATCAGGGCCGCTGCTGTTACAAGTAATGAGGGGAAATTCGGACTCGTAACATTCCGGCATGAGCATTCTAGTGTATACGCTGAGCAGGAACAGCTTCAGTCAGTAAGTACAGTAAGTCAGTACAGTAGGTCAGTACAGTCGGTCCGTCAGTGTGAAGACTTTCCTTTCAACAGTTGCTACACCTCACAAAGCCAGAACGGTGTCTCTCAGAGACGCACTTTGTGCTGGGCGAGTGTTGTGGTGGGTACATCGTATGCTGCCCGGTTCAATCAAGTAGCTAGCTGAGCTGCCGGCGGCTGTTTGTGGTGGTGCTGTTCCTGCTGCAGGGTTTTGCGGCGGTTGACGCTGGAAGATGCTGCAGCCGCCAGTCACACCTTTGTCACTCTTATGGGTGACAAGGTTGCGCCCCGCAGGGCCTTGATAGAGGCTGAGGGGCAGCGATTCACCCTAGAGCAGCTGGACATCTGATGGCCTGGCAGCAGCAGCAGCAGCTGTACAGCTGGTGTTGCATGTTGGCGGCATTAGCAGGAGGGTGTGGATGCTGCCACCCCCGCAGCGTCAGCAGCAGCAGCAGGAGAGGGCTGCTTGCAGCGACTAGGGATGTGCTGTAATCATGTGCATGTTGCTGTTTTGCAAAATATGTTACTGACTGCGTCTGCGCTGTTGCGTCATTTTTTAAGCAGATGTTTTGCCGCACACAACACCACAAACAACTGCAGCAGCATGCTGGCATGTGTTAGCTCCGCAAGTGGATGTAACAGCTGCCAGCAGAGGATTGCGTGATCACTGCAGTGCTGTGCTTGTTTGCCTCCATTCTTTGAGCTAGGTCAACAGGGTTCATATAGCTGCTTCCAGCTGTTTGCTTCGCTTTAAGTCAATGCTGTGCTGCCTCCCAAGTCTCAGCAACGCCAGAAACAAGTTGGAGCCTGGATGGATAAGCTAGAAACAACTTCTTCATAGCTTTTGGCTGTAAGCTGTACGCAGCTGAAATTGCATGCACAGCAAGGCTACTAGCCAGAGCACATCAAGCTGAAGGCTGCCCAGTCGTACACCAGGTTCCGTAACCACCATGCCCTGTATTAGGGCGCATAATCTTGACACTCTCCCTCACACTTTGCCCTGTATTATTGTAACTAGTACTTATAGTGCGGAGTGCGGACCTTGGTCAATGGGCTGGCGGACCCATGCGGACCTAGTCAAAGTCCGCACAGTTTCAAAAACGGTTACTTGCAGGTTACATGCCCGTGAGGGTAACGAGAACGCTGCAGCGCTGCGTATGTTATCCTTCTATGATGAGGCTTTCCTTTGTGCACTGTATCGTCGCGTATCGTTGTGAACTGGCACCTAGAGTCCCATCATAACCTCCATCACAACAGCACGTTCAATCTGTGCAGACGATATCAGCTCGGTTACCCGCTTCTACGTGCTAATTTAGACCCTTAAGATTATCATGGCTCGGGGCAGCAAAGGCAAACAAGCTCCTGCAAGCAAAGCAGGCACTGCAAAGCCATCAGCAGCACAGGTGCAGGAGCAGGATGCCAAGCATGATGCACACGTTCCTCAAAAGCGCAAGAGGGCCCCAAAAGCAGCTGCAGCACAGCAGTTTGACGATGACAGCGACCCAGAGCCGCTGGAAGACCTGGAGGATGGCGAGTGGGATCCAACAGCAGCAGACAGTGAGCTTGCTGACGACATCCTGGGTGGCCTTCTCGACGAGTCAGAGGTCAGCCAGGAGGAGTCACACCAGGAGGAGTCAGACCAGGAGGCAGATGCACACCAGCAACGCAGGGAGCCAAAAGCCTCAGCAAGGTAATGACCCAGCCAGACAGCAAGCCTGTGCCATGTCTGTTGGTTCCATGTCTGTTAGTGGTGTTGGCAAAGTGGAACAGGTAGTGATGGTGTTGCTGCTTTACAAGTGTTGAGGCAGTGTTGCTGATGCTATTTCACAACTTTCGTTTGTGTTTGTTCCTCCAGCCAGCACGCACACCCAAAAACACACCTGATGCTTGGCACTGCTGCAGATACACACCAGCAGAGGTGAAGCAGCTGGTGGAGAAGCGACGGCTGGCCGGGAACAACAACACTGCAGGCCAGTATGAGGGCCTCCGCGTGCATCTTGTGGTGAGTGCACGCGAACTCAGACAACCACAGCATGGCAGCGGCTGAGTAGAACAGCACACCCACTCCCCACACTTGCGACCGTTGGCTGGTGAATGTCACAAGCATGTGCATGTCTTGCACAATGTATCTTGCCATTAGCTGCACGCCTTAGTGACTTTGCGCTTGGTGCCTCTGTATGTGTTCCAGGTGTTCTGCGAGTTCCAGATGACTGCTGGACAGCCCCCCGTGCGACGCAAGAACCCCTTTGACGAAACCCTGTCCGGCTCAGATGGGCCTGACCTGGCCGCCAGGTTCTTGACCTGGTACATACTGGAGGGTCACCCAGGCCTGAAGGTGAGGAAGTCAAGTGGTGTGTGTTGCGGCTTACACTCTTTACCTGCACTGCCGGTGTGACAGCGGCATGGGGTACACTCAACAGGCCAAGGTAGCGCCTAGACACTTGTCAGCTGCAACTGACACACTTATGTTTGTTGTTGTGTTGTGATGTGGCAGGGCAAGGAGGCAGCAGACTTCAAAGGTACTGCCATGTTCAAGAGGGTCCACAGCATGCTGCAGGCGGTGTTCAGGGGCCGTGGCCTGCAACTGCGTGCAAAGGGCGGCAGCAGTGGCAGCATCATGCCCAAGCGCGGCCTGCTGGCATATGAAGTGTATGCTGAGGTGTACAAGCAGTGCTAGGCGCGCAGCAAGCTTCAGGCAGGGCAGATTGATCCGCAACACCTCGACCTGCAGGACAACACCCTGGCATCCACCTTCAGCACGTGAGTGATGCGCTTACGCTTACATCACCTGCATACATGCCTACATGCATGCATACATACAAACCTGTAGCTATGAAGCTCCAAGCGCTCATGCCAGCCACTTCCCACATCCCAACCAAGATATGCTCAAGGGCAGGAGAGGTGCATGCTGGAGCTGTGCAGTCAACAGCAATGTGATGTTGTCACCGCAAAGCATGCACCAAAGCAGCTGTGCAGATGCTGTGGCAGATCTACCCATGCCTCCCACTGACCTATGCTGTTTCCCTGTGCACGCCCTTGCTGCCGTGCTGTGACTCGCAGGGACGACCTTGTGAAGATTGCTGACCACTCGCTGGCCTCTCCCAAGGCCATAGACGCCAGGGACCTGAGCATGCTGCTAGCCATGTCTTTCACAGCAGGCAGGGGAGATGACGTGCGAGAGCGGCGGCTGTGTGAGCTCACACCACCCTTGCTGCGCACCTGCATAGGTGAGATACTGCATGCCAACTTCAGAACGCTTTTTTCAATACAAAGGATTTGCTTTGCTTACTAAGCTAGTAGCTGCAGCCACGCTGTTGGTTGCAAGCCTGTGGCACAGGTTCTGACACATGTTGCTGCTGTTATTGCTTGCATGTCTTCAGGGCCTGCACACTGCTGGGTGATCGGCATCCTGCAGACCTTTGGCAAGAACCAAGGTGGCAAGCTGGCCACCAAGGGCTGCCTGAGGCACAAGGAGCCGCTGCTAGATGTACAGTCTGCCCTCGGCCGCTACTTTGTGACCCGCTTCACACTGGGCGGTGAGGTGTCCCCTGACCCCTGCAGCCGGGATTTCCTGACTGTGAAGATCTGGCCCGGCAGGAAGGATTTCAGCAGCAGCCTGTCGTACGGCGGGCACAGGGCACGGTTCGCAAAGATCTACATGGCCCTGGACATACGCATCAAGAAGGTGACACATGCCCCCCGGTACCACACTGTGCGCAAAGCAGACGAGGCAGGCGTGCCTGAGGAGGTGGGTACTGGAGGGATCAAGTGGGCGAGGGACAAGACATGGGCATAACATGCATTCTTGTTACACCTGTAGCTATGATGCATACTGCATGCTCGTTCAGCTAGGATACTTTACACGCCCTGGTGATGCAGCTGCACACACAAAAGTGCCACTCTGCTGCTGCTGCTGCTGCTGCTGCTACTGCTGCTTGCGTGTGTATGTGTTTCTAGGACACCTGCCGCTTTGGCGGTTGGCGCCTGCACTCGTTGACAAGGGTGTACCTCCTGACAGCCCTCAAGCCTTCGACCCTGCTGGTCATGGGCAACTGGCCGCACGCCCACCCCTACGACCAGTACTGGAGGCCTGCGCTCATGGTCCTTACACCACAGCCCATCATCGACCTGCTGCTGCCCTGTGCAGCTGCCTTCAGGGCCAGCATTGCAGCTGCAGATGCCGCTGGGCGGCCAGTGCCGGTGTCAGCAAGGGGCATGGCAGACCTGTTGCCATACCTGGCAGGCGTGGTGTGGCAGGACTTCCTGGAGGTGGTGACAGACCCTGACAGGCCCACCAAGTACACCAACAACCCTGTCTACAACCTGCTGCTGAAGGGACCACAGGCAGCACTAGTCAGGTAAGATTGACAGCACACAAGCAGATGCAGGAGGGGGGGGGGTAAGGGCCATAGGCTTTGTACATGCCCCTACGTGCAACCCATGGTGTTCACACATGCTGTGCTTGCATTTTTGGAGTGCGCTGCTTTGCCACTGTTCCTGCCACTGCTGTTGTGTTGTGAATCAATTCAGGGACCAGATGCGCCGCTTCAAGCTGGCCAAGGACAGTGGTGCCATTTGGGTGGACAAGCCTGTGACTGAGAAGGAGATGCTTGGCATGGCCCTTCAGGGTGTCACAGACATGCAGCAGCAGTTGCAGCAGGGCCTGCTGGAGCTGCGTCAAGAGGAACAGAAGCAGCTGCAGGCCAGCAGCACTACGGCGACTGCGGCTGCAGCCGCCGAGTTGTCACCACCAGCAGCAGCAGCAGCAGCAGCAGGCGAGCCGCCACCAGCAGCTGCAGGCAGCAGCCATGGCCAGGTCGGATTGCAGCAGCAGAGGCAGCAGCAGCCCGTCTCTGAAGAAGAGGAACTGGCTGCTATCCTGCAGCAGCTGAAGTGCGGCCCAGATGGCCTCAGTGCTGCACAGTTGGCAGAACTGCAGCAGCAGCGGGAGGAGCTTGTTGCTGCTGAGGAAGAGGCAGCAGCAGAGGCAGATGGGGCAAGTGAGGAGGCGCCGGCAGCAGAAAGCGAGGTGAGCGGGAGTGCACTTCACACGGGTTTCTTCTGCAGAGACAGCAGGCGCTCGCCTACCAGCTATTCAAACTTAGTTGTGCTGCCTGAAAAGGTTGGCAAGCTGGTATGGCAGCGGTGAAGGGCTGGCGAAAGTGTTTGTATGACGAAAAGATCACCGCTTTTCAATCACACCTGGGCCGGCAAAGTGCTGACAATGGTCATCACCTCTGCATGTGTGCCATTTGTGCATGTGCAGGAGCCAGAAGACATGCCCGAGAGGCAAGCCCGTGTGTTGCGGCAGCGGCAGCCACCGCGGCAGCAGCAGCAGCAGCAGCGCCGCCCACGCCAACAACAGCAGCAGCAGCAGGGGCCAGCACAGCACAGCAGGCAAGAGGCAGCTGACATCATGCAGATGTATGAGGTTGAAGAGCCAGACCACCAGCAGCAGATGATCAGCAGCCCCATGTTCTACTCACCGGCAGGGGGGATGAGGCCTCGCTCACAGTTTGCTGCTCGCGCAGCCGTCTCCCCTGGTGATCCCACCCACAGCTGGTGGCTGGGTGAGGAGGAGGAGCAGCAACAGCAGCAGCACATTGCTGGCATGTGTGCCGCACAGCCTTGGCGTGCAGGTCTGGTCCCACAGCAGCTGAAGCAGCAGCAGCCGCGGCTGCAGCCTGGCCATTCCATGGGCAACCAGCAGCTCTGGCAGCAGCCTGGTCCCACAGCAGCTACAGCAGCAGCAGCAGCGGCTGCAGGCTGGCCACTCCATGCACAGCAGCAGCTCTTTCAGCAGCTGCCGCAGCAGCAGCAGCACGTCTTCCAGCAGCCGCCACAGCAGCTGCCGCAGCAGCAACAGCAGGGACAGCAGCAGCAGGCAACTGCTGCTTTGCTGCAGCAGCTGCGGTCGCATGTTGGCCCAGAAGGGCTCGCACTGCTGAATAGCCTTGAGCAGCAGGTGGCCAGCAATGCAGGGGCTGGTTTGCAGCAGGAGCGGCAGCAGCAGCAGCAGCAGTCTGTCTTGCAAGCTGCTGCTGCTCTTCAGCAGCCCGCCCTGCAGCTGAGTGGCAACCCCTTTGGGTTCCTGGAGCCCACGATCAGCAGGTTGCCTGCGACAGCAGCAGCGCTTGGCTACAGGTCAGACATGGGGCGCTCAGCACAGGTCATGGTGGCATTGGGGGATTACATCGTAGGAAAGCTCTCAGAGCAGCAGGGAGGGCAGGGTTTGGGAGGCATGTTGGGGCCAGCGCCACCTGGGGCAGGCATGCAGCAGATACCTCCTGCTGCAGGTGCTGCTGCCGCTGCTGTTGGGGACGCAGCTGGGGGCGAGAGCAGCGTGGCTGAGCCTGGCCCTGTGCCTGCAATGAGCGCCTTCTCTACCTTCCGGCAGTACACCAGCTGGTACACTGATGAGCAGGCCCCCGGCTACAGCCAGACACGGATAGAGCTTGAGAAGGTAGGCTCCAGCTGGCGCAAGGGGTGTGACAAGCGCCGCTGGAGCGACCACAGGATGCTCTGGGGAGTTGTGAAGGGCAGGTTGCAACCCGAAGCACAGTCAGGGCGATTGGAGCTTCTCAAGCTTAGGTGCAGCTGTAAAGGTCTCTTGCGCAGCGGCTTGGAGCAGCTGAGCTGTTCGCAAAGCCATCAACAGTAGCGGGTGCAACAGGAAGCACCGCTCACAACCCCTTATCATGTGTTATGTCCGCAGCAAAGCAGCATGACATGCAACATGCCAGCTAGCTAGTGTGCTTGGCAGCCTCAGTAGAAGAAGTAGATTGTATGCATGACTATTGCGCACTCAAACATGCAGAGTCCTTGCAGTTGGCGCTAGTATGTCAGGGCGCTAGTATCACGCGTCAGTTCAACTCTTTCAGCACATCACAGGTTGAGGTTCAAGTCTGCTTGTCCAGCGTGACATCAACCAGCAGTGGCCCCAACAAACAGTCCGATCCCAACAAACAAAGTTGATGGCGGTTTCGTCTTGCGCTGACAAGACTCGTCAGATGGCTTTTGCCCAGGTAGCTGATCAGCCCCTGCTATGCAATACTGTGCATAGTGCTGGCGCAGCAGCACAGCGTGGCACAGCAGAGCACAGCAGGAGCTGCCGGCAACCTGGGCATAGCTGCCATGACCGCCCCTGCAGAGGTACAAGGCAGGGCAGCGGTCAGGGAGGGGTAGAGGGTGGCCCTGGGACGCCTGCACACACACAAAACATGAGCATGGTCAGCATGAGCCGCGATGGTGCCACCTTATCAGTCAGTGCTGCTGCTCGCAGTGCATGGAAGCATCCACCTGAAGCTTGCTCACTCACTTTAGGTAAAGGTCTAGGCCGGCGCCCTTGATGCTGACTGCTGCTGCCGCCTTGGGTGGTTGGGACTGGGTTTGGGCCGCCACAATGCTGCTGCTTCTGCCATGCTGTGCCTGTCTCTGTTGCCTCCACTGTTGCAGGCGCTGCTTGCTTCACTGCCCTTCAGCTGCTGTGGCCCTTCTGCACCATGCTGAAGCCCCGCCCCTCCCACCCACCCCCATGCAGGTGCTCTATGCCCTCTGTAGACCTTTGCAGCGACATGCACTTCCGCCCACGATAGCCGGCAGACACGCCGACTACGCACCCGGGGTCACAAGGACAGGCGGGGTGGGCTTTACGGTGACACAGTCGGTTCGCACCACCATTCAGGATCCCAGGATCCAAAGGCAAGGCCTCAGATGGGCTAGCCTTCAAAGCTGCATTGTCTCCATGTCCTTTTCACAGAGCAGGCCGGGCCAGCAGTGGACACCTCACCCGACTCGTGCCGGTGTCCCCTGCCTACCGCCAACCTGCTGCTGCTGAGCCTACAGAGGGCTTTAAATTGACCGAAACATGCACTATGCGGCCGGTTTGTGGAGTACCACCCTCCTCCCTGACCCATACCCTCCTGGTGCTGCTGCTGCTCCTGCTGCTTCTGTGGCTGACCTGAGGGCTGCTGTGGTGGCGTGCTGGTGGCTGGAAGGGCTTACATCGACTGAAGGCAGGTTGTGCTGAGGGGTGTTGCTGTGCTGGCGAAGAACTGGTCCTGCAGGAGGGAAGCCACTGTTGCCCGCGCAGGTTGAATCTGGGCAGCCAAGGCCATGTGTCTGCCACTCTTGTAAGACAGTCTTGTAAGACAGAGCACGTTGACATACCTTGAATCTGAGTTATAACTGCTGCCGCGTCGCTATTGCTGGGGATGGCGATGTATGTGTTCCAATCGCGTGGGGTCCCATCATGGGACTCCCATGTGGTGGCCTGCTGGCTGGTGATAAACGCCACTTTGAAACTTGTTGATCACATGTTGATGTCAAGCCCCTAACTAACCCCAGGGCTCTTAGGGGTAGTACTGTGTCAGCTGCTCAACAACCCTGGAACCCTGGCCGTTACAGGCCTCAAACAAAAAAACAAGGCAGCAGCGTTGTCCAGTGCAACCCAGCTGTACTAATCAGCACCTGGAAGATTGAAGTGTGTGGCAGGTCAGCATCACAGCCTGTGGCTTTGGTGTGTGTGCTTCACTCTGATATGGACACTGCATTGGCTTTTCAACCCTAAAAGCAGTTGCACCAGGCGCCAACCAGGCAGCCACACCCATTGAGCAGTCAAGCTATGGCGCCCAGCACTTGATAGGATGACGAATGCGGCATGCAGCGTGACAGCCTATGGCTTCACAACACGGATGTGTCAACATTCCCAATTCTCCTCGGCAGACTCGGGTCAGGCCTTGAGCAGAACAGCCTGTTTCCACAGCAGCCACACCAAACTTAACCTGTCGATTTTCACGCTGTGGCCAGCAGTCAACACACACTGTTATCTACAACACAACACGCAGAACAGATGCTGGCAGAACAATTGGCACGCACGACATTCAATAAGCACAAACGCGTGTGTGTCAGTACGCCTGCTCACGTGCAGCCCAGGACTGAATTTGCTGTGCAAACAACATTCTGTCGAGCACACAACTGCAGTGGTGCTCTCTGCAGCTGCCTGACAGCATCTGCGCTGCCTAGGAACAAGCAGGGGCCGATGCAAGCATGCAGCATACCACACAGCCACCTGCCTACCATTGCGGCACGGCTCAAAGCCCTACCACCAGCAGCAGCGTATGCGCTTGCCCGGCACAAGTATTACTTCAAGACAAAAGATAAAGCCCACAAGCTGACAAATTGCAGCCAGGCTGTACAACAAGCAGGGTGAAGTACAAGCGGGGAAGCATCCCTCAACAGCAAGTCAAACAGCATCTGCTGCTTGCGGCACCTGGTGCCATGGAGATCCCAACCATAACACAACGCTGCTGCACGATGCCACTGCTAGCAGCTGCATGTGGACGCTGATCCTGCTTGAGTGGGCGCACTCAAGCTGACTGTGGCTGGTGTAAGCTGCACATTCACCAGCTCCTCCTGCTTGTTGGCAACTGCGTTCTCCATGCCTGGTAGCGCGGCTGCAATTTTGCGGAACAAAGCCTGCAGCAGCCAAGGGCAACAGCATGGCAGAAACACACACACATGAATTAGTGCCGTGCTCATGCGTCGACCTGAACCTCAGCCACACCACCTGCTGCTTCTGAGTGTGCTGGTGACGCAGATCAAGGGCTGCGCAAGTGCTGGGTGTACGCACGCCCGCATGCGAGCAGGTCAGCACGTGTAGAAATTCCGCACTCCGTGTCCTTGTAATAGCTGACCTTGATGTTGAAGCCTGCTTTGGCGCTGGTCTCAATAAAGTTGACTGACAGCTCCCGCGCCTTGGAGTCACCCTCCTCCAGCGACACTTGCCTGCACACACACCAAACAATGCGCAAGCATGCGTATCAGTGAGCACATACTAAATAGGACTCATGCTTTGATTGATACTGGCCACACCAGGCTTGGGGGCGTCTGCCCAGTGTGACACCCCCTCTGCTTTTGCTCAAAGCGCTACCAGCTGCCGCACTGGTCAGGACATGGCCAAGCCTCAGCACCATAGCGCACCACTTGCTGATCAAGTAGCTGGGGAAGGCTTGGCGCTAGAGCAACCAAACAGCAGGCAGCTGTGCAGGTGTTGACTGCTGCCCTCACCGTTTGTCGACCAGGTCTGTCTTGTTCCCCACAAGGAAGATGATGACATCGCTGCCGCGCTCCGTCCGCACCTCCTGGATCCACCGCACCGTGTTGAGGAACGTCTGGCGGTCTGCAGGCATGAAGCAACAGCTGATGTAAGTCACCCCGATTGAGGCTAGTCATGCACGCTGTGATGTTCAGCCTGGAGCCACGCCCGCCTGCTGCGCAAGACCCCCTGTTTGTCTGAAAACTTCCTGATTCAGCCGGCTCTGCTGAGGCAACAGGACTATTAAACAAGTCGTCTGCTCTATCATACCAGCCTCAGTACCCATGCCTGGGGTGTGTGGTGGCGCGCGCGTCCCTGCCGTAGCTGCTGCTGGGAGAGGTGTTGTGCTGTTACCTGGTGGCGCTATTAGATTGCTTGTGTGCTGGACTGCTGCTGATCCAGCTGCACTCACTTGTTACATCATACACCACCACTGCTACTGACGAGTCCCTGATGTAGCTGGGTATAAGGCTGCGGAAGCGCTCCTGGCCAGCTGTGTCCCTGCAGGACATCAGCACCAGCACACAAAGTGGCGGGAGAAACAATGTCAGTAGGGACAACAGCGGACAGCCTGTGCAAAAGAGCATGCATACACGTCTGCAGGCACAGAACAACAACCCAGATGGGGCAGCTGCTTTAGCTTTGTCATTTGGAGACTACTGCTCTGCCTAGGGTGTGCACGGCATGGGACCTGCTGCTGTGTCAATGTCACTCACCACAACTGCAACCGCACTGTCCTGTCTTCCAAATACATCGTCTTTGATAGGAAGTCAATACCGATCGTGGCCTGCAGAAACAAGCAAACCTAGGTCAGCAAGACGCCCAGGTCAAAGAAGGCTACCTATTGCTGCGTGACAGGGCATGTGCTGCGCCCAGCCCTGATGAATGTGCTGCCCAAGGCTTGTGATCATAGCTTGCAAGGCTGGTTTGCTGGTGCTTGCCTGGTATGTGTTATCAAACTTGTCATACATAAACCTTGTGATGATGCTGGTCTTGTGATGATGCTGCGTGACAGGGCATGTGCTGCGCCCAGCCCTGATGAATGTGCTGCCCAAGGCTTGTGATCATAGCTTGCAAGGCTGGTTTGCTGGTGCTTGCCTGGTATGTGTTATCAAACTTGTCATACATAAACCTTGTGATGATGCTGGTCTTGCCCACTGACTGATCGCCTAGGAAGACCTGCAGCAGGTGGGTTGCCCGCATTGAAGGGTGGGAGGGTGTCAGGTGACCTATGAGCTGCTGCTGTCGCCCATAGCGATGAACCAAATATACCTACCAGCTTGTACTTTGCTAAAGGTGACGGGTTAGAGGCAGCCATGCTGCCTCACAAGCACAGCCCTCCCTGCTCTCCAACAGTGCTTGAACAGCTGCCTGGTGAGGTGTTGCTATGCCCAGGCCCTTGTGAGCCACTGCAAGCTGCTGTGATAGGAACTCAAACGACCACGTGTGTTATCGAGGCTCAGCTGAGAACGATCAGGGCTTCCACAACCAAACAGATGCAAACAACCGACTTGGAAGGGGTGAGAGCTTGAAGCGTTTGTGAATGATCCAAAGGGCCCGCTGAATTCATCAACGTATTTCCGCACTCAGGGCACAACGGGTGTCAACGGAACGAACAGGTCTTTGGGAGTTTCAGTTCAGTTCCCTTCAACCTGTAAGGTGCACATGCCAATTGAATAGTTGTGATGCATGGGTCTGTGGCAGACATTGCTGATCACACTCCACCACACTGTCAAGTGAATCAAACCAGGTGCTGCAGATCAGTCACGCGGCCACACTCCATCTGACTTGAGAGACAGTCAACATGGCGCCTGAGGGGGTCTCATTCGGTCCCAGTCACAAACAGGTAATCCAAATGCATGCCTGAAGCCAGCTGCTCTTCTCAGGAAGCCCAAGTTCACCACGTGTGCTTTGCCCCCCCCCCCCTCCCTCCCCACCACTACCCTACGGTGTCGCAGATACCGCGCCTCACTGCCGTTCTGAGGGGTCTTTCCAGAGACGGTGCCGCGATTCTTGACCCAGATGAAGCTTTCATACAGCGGCAGAAGGCTCTTGCAGCGCGCCAGCAGCAGCAGTCCAGCAGCAGTGGCAGCGGCGGCGTTGGCGACAAGCAGGGCATCCGGTCCCAACTAGCTCAACAGCTGATTGGCGACTGGAGCAAGGGTGGGTCTTTGCTTTTTGCGCACCGGCTGCAGAGGATGTCCTGCCACTATTGATGCAACAATACCCATGCAAGCAGGGGGTGTAGGAGTGGAGTGCAGTGGTGGTGGTCCACCCTCCCCCCATGTTGTCAGCATGGCCTCTGGCCGGGTTGCTGTGAATCCCAACACAAACGCATGCACCTTGTTTCTATGCTTATGTGTGCAGCTCCCAAGGCTGCGCGGGAGGAGTATGAGCTGTTCCTGCAGGCAGTTGCAGGGCTGCTGGGTGGTGACCTGGCCTCAGAGGAGCTGCAGGAGGCAGCAACACAGGCAAGCAGAGGGGCTGGACAGTCTTCTGAGTGGGGGGCTATGGTGTAGGCTGAGTGGTAGGCAGTGGTGTAGACTGAGTGGGAGGCAATGGTGTAGAATTATCACAAAGGGCCACACAGTTGTCCTGTGCCAGCGCGTCAGAGGGCCAGGAGTAGCTGTCAGTGGACATGGCCTCCCCTGCATCTCGACGTAGTGCTGGTGTAAACTGCATCTTGACGTAGTGCTGGTGTGACCTGGGTTGCCAGTGACCAGGACTTAGTGCCCGTCATGCACAGCACTCTGGCCGCTTCCTATGATTAATGTCACAACAGAGCCCCACCAATGCACACACATTCACACACTCCGCTGGCATTGCCTGACTGCTGCATGCCTGCTCCCCACACTCGTGCAGGTGTGGTCAGCCCTGGAGCCGCATCCTGCCCCTGAGAAGCTCCCAGCAGCCGGCCACCTGCAGCAGCGGCAGCTGGCACCGCACACGGCAGTACTGCAGGACCTGGAGGTTACGCCACCACAGCTGGCACAGACAGCAGTGGCAAAGCTGGTGCTGCAGGTAAGAGGTACAGCAGGAGGGGGCGGGGGTTGAGAAGCAGCTGAGTTGAAATGCCTGCAGCAGTGTGGTGGTGCAGTATGCTGGTGGCACAGCAGGTGTTGCAGGCGATAAGCAACAGCATGCTGCTGTGCCAGTTGGAGGAAGGCAGAGGCAGCTGACCTCTTTGCAAAGTTTGCGGCAGCAGCAGAGTGTTGCGGTACGGCTGCGGGCATGCCCACAGCAGCATTGCTTGGCTGCCACACCATTGTCCCAAGGCAGTAGTGGGTTGCACAGGGACTACCAAGCCGTTTCCACATGGTGCCACATTCAAATGCTGGCGTATCGCAAGGCAAAGTGGCTGACGTGCTGTGTCTGCTGTCGCTGGCAGCACGGTGCACAGCATGCCTTGGTCTTTGACTGACAGGGTGTCCGTCATTTGCTGTGATTGTGCAGTTTTCACGTACTGTGTGGTAAGATATGGAATGCACGCAACTCCCAAAGTGCTTGCGAGCGTGCGGACGCAGCCTACTTCAAAAAGCCTTCCCTTGTTACTCTGTCCTCACGCCCTCCTCACCCATCCCGCGCAACCGCTCTGTCAACACCACTGCAGGTCGGTCGCTTGCGCCAGTGGCAGCAACAAGCGCCGATTCTCAAACGCCCTGCATCAGCCGCTGCTACAGCCGCCGCACCCCAGCTACAGCCGCCACTCAAGCGCCTCTTGCCAGCCAACACCCAGCTGCTGCCTCAGGAGTTTGGATCAAACCTCGACATCAAAGTCCTCGACGGCCCTGCAGCACTGGCATGGTTCTTACCCAGCAACATCACTGGCAGCACTAGCAGCCGCCGCCAGCAGCAGCAGCAGCAATACAGTGCAGGAGGTGCTGCCACACCTGCTGAGCTGCGGCAGGTGTTTGTGGCAGAGGCGATGGGTGATGATCTGGGGTGGGGCGGTCCCCAGGGGGTGGAGTCTGGGGGAGAGGATGGCCTGGAAGTGGACATTGACAGTGATGATGAGAAGAGGGGCAAGGGGAAGAAGGTAGGCAGCTGGGCTTGACATGGTGCAAAGCTTGCCCCGGTGCTTTTGTTTGATCAATAATGAAGCATCTCCCCTCAAGTTTCAACGCAAACAGAGTTCAGGCATACTTGCAGGAAGCATGCAGTGGGCATGTCTGTCAACTTCAATAGCTCTTCAGGAAGTGTGGAGATTGGTGTGCTCTGCACCTACCGCAGCACCTGATATGTCCACACCCAAGCCTTTTGCTGCTTTGGTTGTCTGCTGTTGTTGCAGGTGGGCCTCACATGGCTGGACAGGTGGGCCAAGACCCTGTCAGGCAAGGACCAGGCTCCCTACCTGTGCCACCAGATCTGTGGGGCACTGCTGACAGCTGAGCAGACAGGTGGGTGAGCTGGCGGCTGGCTCATGCAGGAGCTGGCGGCTGTAACCAGAGTTTGATCACATGCAGGAGCGCCTCCTGGCTGGCTGGGGGTTGTCACTGGAACGACCACCAACAGCTCCTGTAGGGTTGCGCCTTGGTGATTCTTAGTTTGCTGGGGCTTGGCTGCATGGTGTAGTGTGCACAACTTCAACATACCAGCAGTGGCTGTCAGCATGCGGGCTGCAAGAAGTAGCTTGGCAGGAAGGAGTCCAACCAAGGTGAAGGAGGCCAAACATATTCCAAGCTTGATGGTGGCGAACACAGTAGTGCTGTGTGTGCTGCCGCAGATCAGAGCCCCGATGAGGTGGCTGCGGGACTGCTGGACCTGCTGGGTGATGCTGCCTTTGAGCAAGTGGGATCACTGCTTGAAAAGAGGTGAGTGCGGCAAATGTCTGGTGGCCTGCATCTACATGCACACTTTCCTGCAGAAGGGGGTCGGCACAGCACAGCACAGCACAGCATGACGTCATAGATGTAGTCCTGATCATGCGGTCAGGTTGTGGCATTCGACCCTGCCGCACGGTATGCATGCTGCGCACAGTTCAAGCCTTCGTGGCGGTCACAGCAGCGACACCATCTTGCTGTGTTGGTGAGCTGAGACACTGCCTTGAACACACAATGCGACATTGCCTTGGTCATTGCCTTGGTCGCATACTGACGAAATTTGCTTTCTTGCTGCTGCGCAGGCGTGACCTGTTCATGGCTGTGAGGCTTGCTTTGGCAAAGCTTGGGGCCGGGTCTGCAGGAGCAGAGGATGGAGATGCGGCAGGCATGCCAGTTTACGGCACCCGAGTGACTATCAACACAGGTGCGGGCTTGCAACGGCTGCTGTGCTGTAGGCAGTGGACTTGCCTTACGCGCTAGCCTGTGTCTCTTCAATTGGTCCAGTCCATCAAGCGGCCGCGTCTGCAAGAGGCAGTGCGGTTCAAGCGTGGGCCTCTTAACATTGCCAGGCGCATATTGGTTGTGCGCTTGTCCTGCGGCTCAGCACAATCTGATGGTGTTGTTGTGATGTGCGCAGAAAGTGGCAAGCGGATGGCCAAGATGGAACGCAAGCAGCGAGGCAGGGGCGGACGCACCACACCAGAGGGTGGAGGTGAGCTTGAAGTTGCGGTTGATTGGTGGTGAGGCACAGTGTGCTGGTGTGGCTGGTGTGCTACTCAGCTGGTGTAATTGTCAGCTAAGAATTGGGGTAGAGGTAATTGGGGTAGAGGTAATTAGAATTGGGGTAGAGGTAGATACAACTGGTTACCTTCACTGCTGGGCGGTACTCTCCACCTGATGGCTTGGAAAATGGTTGTTGTTCGGGCCGGCGCCGCTGAGTGTGCCCTTTGATCAATGTAGTGATGTAGTGCACACTCATGCAAGATACATAGACTGTACCTGGCGCTTTACAGTTGCGCATGAGCTGTTGATTATGATGAGCTGCTCATGCGCAACTGTGGAGCACCAGGTACAATCCATGTATCTGCATGAGTGCGCACTACATCCCTTGGTCCACTGCACGAGTGCGCAGTACATCCCTTGGTCTACTGCACGGTAGGAGGGTGGCCTGGCTGGTGCTGGCTGGGCACCATGCCTGTACCTGGGACCGACATGTCTTTTTGTACTTGCTGCTCTGTACATGCACCCTACCTTCCATGTCTTCCTGGTCTTCACCATCTTCCCCAGACCTCGACACTGAGTTTGACGTCCTGCAGAGCTTCACGTGGGAGGAGCTGCTGTCCACAGAAGTCGGCACAAAGGACGTGCAGGTGGGATGGAGTGTGGCTTTCATAGCGTGCCTTGCTGCATGCAATATAGATAAACAGGGGTTTTTATAGCGTGCCTTGCTGCAGGGGGTATGGGGAGTGATTTTTTCTCCATAGTGTGCTTTGCTGCATGTGCCAAAGATGTGCAGGGAGCGCAGCAGCATTTGTTGTGTCAGCACCTGAGCCTCATCATCATGTCCAGCACCTCAGCAGGGTGTCTTTTCAAAAGCACATGACTTCCAGCTGTTTTGCGCCTGGTGCTGTGATGCGTGTGTGCAGGGCGGTGCGCTGTACATAGACGGCATGCAGTTTGCGCTGGCAGACACCCAGGGAGGCCTGGCCACAAGGGGCGTGCTGCCCAAGGGCACAAAACGCAAGTGAGTGACAACACCGGTGTGTTCCTTCCCTCACAAAAAAGCCTTTGCTTTCTGGGTGGTGTGTGCAATCAGGATGTGGAGTACAGAGGGTGTGGCAGTTTGCTGCACTCTGACGGTAGTGTGTCTCTGCTGCAAACCGGACTTGCGTCAATGTTTGCACAGTGTTGCAGCTGTCGCTGTGGGCCGCAGTAGTCTTTCTTTTGGCCAGCACGACTTAATAGATGTTTCATGCACAAACCAGACCCCTTACACATGATGCCTGGCAAGGCTCTGCATGGCTCTAGCTCTCCACACGCAATCTCCACATGCATTGTTTGTAACCACATGTCTTGTGTGGCTGATAGGCTGAATTGATCCCTAATCTGATCCACCTGACTACCTCATCCTGCAGGACGCACAA
This sequence comes from Desmodesmus armatus, assembly GCA_007449985.2. Classification (NCBI taxonomy): domain Eukaryota; kingdom Viridiplantae; phylum Chlorophyta; class Chlorophyceae; order Sphaeropleales; family Scenedesmaceae; genus Desmodesmus; species Desmodesmus armatus. The sequence continues at coordinate 523,395 of VIIQ02000600.1, forward strand.
GGGTTATGAGGAGGTGTCTGTGCCAGCCGTCCAGGGCCTGCCTGCCCCTGGGCCGGACGAGCTGATCCAAATCGCCAGCCTGGAGCCATGGGCTCAAGCAGCCTTCCCTGGCTACAAAACCCTCAACCGCATTCAGAGCAGGATCTTCCAGACAGCCTACTACAGGTGGAGTTTAGCACTGTAGTCTGAATTGTTGGCGCCGTAAAGAGGCAGTGGGGCTAGGCATTGTGCCACAGATAGCGCTGGAGCCCAACCAATGTCACAGAGATTTGCATGTTCTACGGGAATAGTCCACTGTGCTTGTGGAAGTGTGATGCTGAGGATGCTGCGCCGTGGTGTGCTGTTTTTTTTGTAGCAACGAGAACATCCTTGTGTGTGCGCCCACTGGTGCTGGTAAGACCAACATCGCCATGATCACTGTGCTGAGGGAGGTGGCAGCACACATGATGCATGGAGTCATACAGAAAGACACTTTCAAGGTGAGCGCTGGCCTGAACCCAAACAGTATACCCTAGAACTAAGCCCTGCACAGCATGCCACTTTATGTGTAGGGAACAGTGTGTGGGCTTGACATGCTCCCAAAGGCAGTTGATGTCTTGAAACTGTGTCGTCCAGGCAGGGTTTCCACTCACCTACGCCGCTTTGCAAGCCTTGTGCCAGCTCACCAGCAGGAGTGTACTGCGGTTTTGTGTGCATGCATCTCATGTTCCAATCCATTGATATTCACGTTGGGAGGGTAATCGGGATCATGCTGCTGTCGTGCTGTCTGCTTGCTGCTGTTGCAGATTGTGTATGTCGCCCCCATGAAGGCCCTTGCCGCTGAGGTGACAGCAAACTTTGGCAAGCGGCTGGCAGCCCTCGGCTTGGTGGTCAAGGAGCTCACAGGTGTGGCAGTGGGCCAGGGTTATGTCTTTTATGTGCTGTGATGTGCTGTGTCGTGTTGGAGGGGAGTCCCCAGTGGGGCTACAAAGGGGCGGGGGGGGAGGGGGGGTCACCAGTGGCGCTACAATGGGGGGTCACCAGTGGGGCTACAATCAACCAGCGATCGTCAGCACATCACGGCCTGAGCGCCGCCATCCTCCTACAAAATCACCCTTACCTGTGCACAGGGGTCTGTGAGGACGATTAGGGGTGGTCAACACGCGTGGTTGTCAGACTGCTTTTTGTACAGCGCTGTGCATCCCCCCCCCCCCCGCCTGCCCAATGGGGCCGGTCGACCCATTGCTTGGGATGTCTGTTGCCTTCATGCTTTGAGTTCGCAGCCACAGCCACCCCACATGGCAAGGCCAGGCATTCACTCTACGACGCGAACCTGGTGCAGGTTGCCATGTTGCGCGCATCTGTTTGGCACACAAGCCAATCGCTGCACCTGCCCGTCCACAAAACAATATATGCTTCTGCAGGCGACATGCAGCTGAGCAAGCGCGAGCTCGCCGAGACTCAGATGATCGTAACTACTCCGGAGAAGTGGGACGTGATCACACGTAAGGGTGGAGACGTGGCCGTGGCATCCCTTGTCAAGCTGCTCATTATCGACGAGGTCCATCTGCTGAATGACGAGCGAGGCCCTGTCATCGAAACGCTCGTGGCCCGCACACTGCGACAGGCGAGTATCTTGCAAGGGCAAGTGATGGCTGCAGCGACCATTTCACATGCAGCTAGCATTGTCGGAAGGTGCCGACGGATAGACGTCGGGGCGCCTATACTGGGCGGCAAGTTGGCTCTTGCTGGGGATGATTAATCATATAACAATATTGTTCTGGAAATTGTTTCCTTGCAATGCAGCAGTTGTCTGTGCTCGCCCTAGAGTTGATTGCTTTCAAGAACATAGCACCCTGTCAGCTTCCATGCCAACTGTTGTCCCTACTGTTGCTGCTTCCCGCTGTGCAGGTTGAGGCCAGCCAGAGCATGATCCGAATCGTGGGCCTGTCTGCAACGCTGCCCAACTTCCGTGACGTGGGTGCCTTCCTGCGCGTCAACCCCTCCAGCGGCCTCTTCCACTTTGACGCCACCTACAGGCCGGTACCTTTGGAGATGAGCTTTGTGGGGGTCACCATCGCCAGCATGACTGCACGCAACACCATGATGAACCAGATCTGCTATGACAAGGTGGGGCAGCAGGGCCTGATGCGTTCACATTTGCCATGTTGTGTACATGTTTGCGCAGAAGACAGGGGGGAGGTGGGGCCGTCAACTAAGCGGAAGTATCCACGTCAGCTCTCATATAGGTGACTCGCTTCTGTACAGCTGGCAGGTTGGGTTCAGCAGCCTGCACTGACAGAACCAGGGTCTAGGTTGCGTGAGTTGTCTTTGCTTCCTGCTGATGTTGTATGCCTGCTGGACTGTCCAGCACGAGTTGTGCATTTCGCACCAGTCAATTACCCCAGCTACTGCCTACCGTACCAGCACTGTACTGCTAGGAGCGCAGGGCTGGGCAAGGTGTGCAAAACGTAGTAAATCAACTGCTTGAGGCATACCAGGTTGCTCAAATGTATGTGTGACTGCTGCAGATCATCGACAGCCTGAAGCGTGGCTACCAGGCAATGGTGTTTGTGCACAGCCGCAAGGACACAGGCAAGACGGGCCGCATCCTGGCCGAGCTGGCGGCAAAGAATGGGGAGAGCAACCTCTTTGAGACCGAGGGGGACGACCCTAGGAGGGGCCTTGCGGTGCGCGACGTGAACAAGTGAGTGACCACTAAGGGGCGCGGGTGCTGCGAGTGTGTGTTCAACTTCCAAGGTTACTAGGGATACGATGCTGAGGCGCATGTTTGGGGTGAAGTTGTGCGTGCAGCGCCTATGCAGCAGCCAAACTGCTGTTCTGCACAGATGCTTCAAGCATCTGCCCAAGTTGGGCTGCAATTTTTAGGCCGGTGTACGGGGTCAAAGGTTCGACCTTGATCTCAAATAGCTGGCCTGTCTGTTACAGCGCAAGTAGTGTGCAGGGTTGCAGGGATTGACTGCTGCAGAGCCGGCTGCAGGTCATGGTGCTGGGCTACCCCTGGCTGCAGCCCAGCATGCCCATTGACACACAGCAAGTTCCTGCAGCCTTGAGCACTCATGTCATGCAGCCCCACCCTTTAGGTTAATCATGCCTTTGTTGCTGTGCCTGGTTGTGCTTGCAGGTCGCGCAACCGTGAGCTGCAAGAGCTGTTCCTGTCGGGCATCGGCATGCACCATGCTGGCATGCTGCGCGGTGACAGGAACCTTACAGAGCGCCTCTTCTCTGACGGATTCATCAAGGTGAGGCCCTGTTGCTGACACATGCCACCCATCTAGACCCACCTATGTCAATACAGTTTACAGCGCTGCAGCCTGTCCAGTTGTACCCTGGCTGTGATCACCAGTTCAGCAGGGTTTGGAAACCCCAACCCAGGCAGCACAGCGTAGTAGTCAGCCTGTGAGTAGGCAACAGTATCTGCTTCAGCCACAATTGAGTTGCCTTGTGCCCAACACAGCCTTGCAGTCATGACATCGTGATCACCAGCATGCTCATTGGATGACACCCGTCCTGTCTAGCGGCCCTGCTGGATGATTACCTGCCCTGTTTCAACGGCCCTGCTTGCAGGTGCTGGTGTGTACAGCCACGCTGGCCTGGGGTGTCAACCTGCCAGCACACACCGTCATCATCAAGGGCACTCAGGTGCGGAAGGCCCCTGATCTTGGGCTGAGCAGAATTCACACACCTGTGCGAGTAACTGACTGCACAGCATGCCACGTCCTAGTGGTGTTTGCCTGCACATGAAGCGACGTCGGGTCAACCTGCGTTTGCGGACATGCGGATGTGCGCTGGTGTAAAAGCCGACTTGTCGTGTGACGTGTGACGTCACATTTGCGCCGCTGCACAGTCTTCACTGTGTCAAAAGGGGATGGAGTTGATCAGTACTGTGTGGTGTGGCTGCCTTTTTGATGGCCGCTGCATGTCAAAGGTGTATGATGCCAAGAAGGGTGCCTTTACGGAGCTGGGCATGCTGGATGTGCAGCAGATCTTTGGTCGTGCTGGGCGGCCGCAGTTTGACACCAGCGGCGAGGCCAACATCATCACCGCACACAGCAAGCTGGCACACTACCTGGGTGAGCGGGAGGGTCGTCTGTAAAGCTGGGCCTTGACAACGATTTTCACCACCGGTTTCCACAACGGTCTCCAATTCGGTGTATGGTGTTGAATCTGGGGCCGGTTTGGTGGCTGGGCTGTGTGACGATGTGGCGTTGGTGCAGTCAGTAGGTCCAACAAAGGCGGGAACGGGGAGGAGTGCTACGGCACAGTGGTGGCACGTGCTGCGTTGACTGAATGAGTGAATATGAGAGGCCTTGATCAGACTCGTCCAAGTTGCAACTTGCCAACGCCTGTGACCAGCAAAACCGCAGCAAGCCTGCAGCACCTTTGGCAGCTGTCTTCAATGTCAAACAGTGCTGAATCAGAATGATGCTGTGAATGCACCATGCTGCCCTTGCAGGCATGCTCACTCATGCCATCCCCATCGAGTCCCAATTCAAGGCCCTGCTGCCAGACAACCTCAATGCTGAGATCGTACTGGGCTCTGTCAGTAATGTGAAGGAGGCGGTCAACTGGCTGACATACACCTACCTGGCCGTGCGCATGCGGCAGAACCCCCTGGTGTACGGCATCACCTACGAACAGCTTGCGGTGAGGGGAGGGATGCAAGGCTGGCTGATGGTGCTGGATGTGCTGACTGTGCAGTGGGCACGAGCGCAAAGAAGCCTTGGCTCCCTCGTTGAGTGCACGGGGTTTTGTGCCAAGTATCATGACTGTAGCTGTTATTGTGTGACCGGTCAGGCGAGCTTATGGAGCGCACTGGGCGCTGCTGTGTTTTCAGTGGGATAGTCGCATGCACAACTGTATTGGTATTGGCGTGTGAGTGCATCGTCACATCACTGTGCCACAGTGAAGCACCTGATTATGACGACGACAGGGTGCCTCCGCATGTGACCGTCTGCTGACCAAACAGTGGTGTGTGTGCTCACGCACCTCGCAGGCCGACCCTGCCCTTACCGCCTACAGCCGTGACATGATCATCAGTGCTGCCAAGCAGCTGCACGCGGCCAAGATGGCAGTGTTTGACGAGCGCAGCGGCAACCTGTTTGTGACAGAGCTGGGGCGCGTGGCCAGCCACTTCTACATCAGGTGCGGGCTGCGGGTGGTCCGTCTGGCTGTTGGCAATCAGAGGGGGTGGGTGTGGATGCGATGCGGCATACTGAACCTCAGAGGAGGGAAGTGCATCGAGGGAGATGGGTGCCAGGTGAGTGTGCAGCCAGGCCATTGTCTGATCAAGCGTCCAGGCTGTTGTTCTTGCTGGTGCGTATGATTGTGTGCATGCGTGGCACAAGCTGGTTCTAGCATCAACAGCAGGCCTGGCAGGCAACAACGCAAGCGCAAGCTTGCTTTGTCTGCAGTCTTTACTGCGGGAAGTATCAACCATTGGTGCTCACTGCTATGCACACATGCGCCGGCAGATAGTATGCATCCCCAAGGCCCGCCTTGAAGTGTTGTGCTGCCTCGAATGTCATGGTTCTGCACCTCCAGGTACCAGACCATCCTGGTGTTCAACGAGCGGCTCAAGGACTCCATGAGCCTGGAGGCAGTGCTGGCTATGATGTCCCTCTCAAGCGAGTTTGAGAACATGATGGTCAGGTGAGTAGGGCTCCCTGATTGGTTGACTGGGCTCCAGAGCTGCCGTTGCACAACTTTCCGGCTCCACATGTGGGCAAGTCTGGTGGGTTGTATGGTAACCATTGCGTCCCCATGACTGGCTGGCCATTGGTCAGTGACCCTGCACATCAAGCAGTTGCAGCTTTGGAAAATGAGCATGATTGTCAGTGACGCTGTGCCTGTTCAATCATCATCCTGCAGGGAGGAGGAGCTTCCAGAGCTTGAGACCTTGGTGCGAGCTGGTGCCTCGCCTATCAAGGCACAGGGAGGCGTGGAGAGCAAGCAGGGCAAGGCAAACGTCCTCATCCAGGTAATCGGCGAAACCTGAAGGCACTGCTTTCATGATCCAGCATGTTATCTGTTCGTGGTGTTTCCATTTCGTCGGCCTTGCGCAATGCTTGCGCTGTTAATTGCACACTGGATGTCTTACTGCAAGTGTGCCGTTGTTGACATTGTCGCAGGCATACATCAGCCGTGCCCGCGTCGACAGCTTCAGCCTAACAGCAGATATGATGTACGTGGCGGCCAACGCTCCGCGTATCTCCCGGGCCTTGTTTGAGATCGCTGCGCGCAACCGCTGGGCTGGAGCTGCAGACATGCTGCTCAAGCTGTGCAAGGTTAGTGCGGGTCTGGGTTAAGGCTTGCCTCAGAAAGGACCACCCAGTACATCCAATGGGGACAGCGTCACATCCTTGGCACTAGCCAGCGAGCCTCATCAGGAATCTTTGCAATGTGTGTGTTGATGCTCCCGCCTGTCTAGGCATCACTTCCCCAGTTGCACATTGCAGGCCAAGTCCTGACTTCCTGCACAGCCAAGTGCTGGCCACTTCATCTCATCCTCTACAGATCACTCACCATGTAGCGGACAGCGTCATTTACTCAACTTGCTGTGTCGCGTCTCCTGCTGCCGTGCAGTCCCTGGAGCTGCGTCAGTGGCAGGAGTCTCACCCGCTGCGTCAGATGGAGGCGCTGCTGTCGCCCGACCTGCTGTACAAGATGGAGGACAGGGGGCTGTCACTGGAGCGGCTGCAGGACATGAGCCCCAGCGAGATAGGCGCATTCCTGAGGCACCCAGCAGCAGGTGGGGTGTGGCGCAATGTTAGTACTGCAAGAAACACACTCTGAGTGATGTATGAGTGGCTTGTGCCTGAAATGAGACACTCGTTGAGTGGGTAGTGCCACTGTCTCGTACTTTGTGGTGATAGTATGCACTGCATCAACAGTAGCACCCTGCCTCAGGCGCACACCCTGTTGCTGCTTCCCAGCACCACACTGAATGAGGAGAGATTCCTGGCATATTCATCTGCCATGGTACTATGGTACAAGAAAAGGTGATGGCCACCTTGTCACACTTGTCACTCTGTGTGATAGGTGACAAGATCGCCTCCTGTGTGGAGTCCTTCCCGGCCCTGGACCTTCAGGCCAGCTTGCACCCCATCACCCGGGGTGTGGTGCGCATCCAGCTCACCATCACACCAGAGTTTGTGTGGAAGGTAGGTGTACATACTATGTAGGTGTTCTGCAAACGCACTCGCAACAGTATGCCTCTTGCTGGTGCTGTCGCAGCACTGTTCAAAGTGACTTGTCTCAGATTCCTGCCTGCATTTATATCAACACACGCGCATCCAGGGATGCCGTTGCAGTGACTTGCTCCTGTGTGCAGCGGGCTTTTGAAGCAGGAATCTGCAGTGACACATCAACACCATATGACAGCACAGCAGCTGATGCACTCCTGTTGACGTGGCGTGCTGCTCTGTGCTGTGTGTGTCGTGCCTGCAGGACAAGTTGCATGGCGGGTCGCTGCGCTGGTGGGTGTGGGTGGAGGACCCCGTGCTGAACAGGCTGCACCATGCTGAGCTCTGGACGTTGACCAAGAAGGTGCGCTGTGCCACATGTTCAAATGAATGTGCTGTTTTCTTCCTCTTTTTCTTTCTTCCTCTGCTGTTGTGGGTAGTCAAACTCATTATGCCTTCAGGCGCGGTCTGTGCATCCAGTACTGCGCACAGCACTGTTGCCGTTGGGGGGTGTCAGACTGATTGTGCCTTTGGGGTTGGTGTGTGCATGCAGTTGCCCGCCTTGTGGCCAACAAGTACATGCACATACTGCCCTCAAAAGGCAGGATCCGTGTGACTTCTTTCAATAGCAGGACTTCCCTGCACTCAGCCATTTGGGCCTAAGCTTGCCACTGCATGTCTCCCTGGAGTGCCTGGCTGCAGCGTTTGCCGACCTGGCATCATACATATGTTATTCGAAATGGGCTGTCATGCCCAGTTTTGAGCGCTCTATACAAATGTACATGTCAGCACAGTACGGTGCAGTACTAGACCGTACAGTACACGTTACCTGCAGTACAGATTCAGTGTTGGGCCACACTATGGGAATATTCAGTCAGTCAGAGGCATCATCGGGTGTGTACTGCTGCTGCTGCCGTTGCTGCCCCTGCTGTCCCTGCTGCTGCTGCTGCTGCTGCTGCTGCTGCTGCTGCTGCTGCTGCTGCTGCTGCTGCTGCTGCAGATGACCTTGGAGGGCCCTCAGAAGCTGGCGTTCACCATCCCCCTGATGGAGCCGCTGCCTCCCCAGTACTACGTGCGCATGGTGTCAGACAACTGGCTGCACGTGAGTGGAAGGAGGCCAGATACTGGTTCAGACTTGTGCTGCACTCGCTTTTGGTCTCATGCTTGCTTGCTTTCATGTTTTCCTGCCAGTGCGATGCACACGGCAAGTGGCAGGCCAACTGTGTGCATGCCTTTTGTAGCGTGGTTGCACAACTTGTGGAAGGGGATGATCCCTTCGTCCTGCTGACTTCAAACATGATGATTCGACACACATACCACAACAGTGCTGCCTGCCAGTGGTGTTTTACTAGGCAAAGGCACACACCTGATAAAGATTTCCTGACTGCTGTCTCCCCTCTGTCCAGGCGGAGACTTTCCTAGTGGTGTCTCTCTCAGGGCTGCAGCTGCCATCACATGGCCCTCCCCACGCCCAGCTGCTCTACTGCACTGAGTTTGTGACCCACTGCCTGACTGTGCATCATGCTGTCCCTAACTTTGCCCTCATGCCTCCACAGGCCGAGACCTTCCTGGAGGTGTCCCTGTCAGGGCTGCAGCTGCCGTCGCGCGGTCCTCCCCATACCGAGCTGCTGGACTTGGACCCCCTGCCCCTGGAGGCCCTGGGCAAGGAGGAGTATGTGAGGCTCTACAGGGGCCGCTTCACTCACTTCAACCCCATACAAACACAGGTGCGGGTGGGGTGGGCTAGCTTTGGAAGGGTGTGCAAGTGGGGGCCTGGGGTGTAGCGAGCCGTTATCTGCTGATAGGTACTCGCTGGGGTCAGCAAGCAATCACCCCATCAAAGCGTAGGTGGACTGGCTGCATTATTGGCAGCAGCTGGGGCAGGGGAGTTGGTGTGTGGGGTTTGGGTTGCTGTGAGCCACACCCAATACTAGTTCATAAAGCTTACCTCAGTTTGTCTGCTGGCGTGCTTGCTGACACCATTGTGCCGCCGCGGTGGGCATGTATCTGTGCTGCTGTTGCCTTATGATATCGCCCCATAAGCCCCGTTGGCTCCCTACGGCGTGTTCAGGCTCAGCCTGAAGCACGTAGCAGTAACAGTAAAAGTATTGGTCATTGCTGCTCTGCAGGCCTTCCACACGCTGTATCACACTGATGACAGTGTGCTGCTGGGTGCCCCCACTGGCAGTGGCAAGACCATCAGCAGCGAGCTGACCATGATGAGGCTGTGGGATGCACACCCAGGGACAAGGTGGGTTGGTGCTGGGGAAGGGGCAGCTGTTCGGCCGGAATGCACTGCACATCAAGGGTAGCGTGTTGCACTGCTGGTGATTGCTGTTTGATGTGTGGGCTTGCGCTGTGTGTAGTCAGGGCAGACACTGTAAAGGTTTGGCTCACCAGATGTGCTGCCAGTCTGGCAGACACGTTTCTCAGGATCTTGCAGAGAGATGGTGGCATGGGCCCAGCAGCGAAGTTGAATGAAGAGTGTGATGGGCACGTGTGGGCCGGAAGTGGAGCAAGCACTGATACTGCCGCTGCTGCCGGCTGCCTCTGCATATGTTTGTGGGTGTGTGGGGCGGCGGTATCAACGGGTTACGATTGTGGTACGTGCCTTCACGCTGTTTGGATGCCTCTGCTGCGCTGTGCTGTGCTGCAGGTGATCTACATCGCGCCGTTGAAGGCGCTGGTGCGCGAGCGCATGAATGACTGGGGCAAGGGCATGTGCAAGGCACTGGGCAAAAAGCTGGTGGAGCTTACAGGTGGGCAGGGAGGACGCTGCTGGTAACATTGCGACCTTGGGGGTGAACAGTTTGGCATGGACGTGCGGAGCACTCTACTGCCAATGCTGCAACTGATTTTGCGGAATTGCCGGGGTGAAGAGTTGGCCCAGGCCATGATCATTGCTGAAAGTGCCAGTGAGCACTTCAAGTTGAGCATTTACGTACACCCGACCTAATTGTGCGCAGTATTTGTTCACAGCTTTGCGATAGCATACCGTGCTGTCCTGCCGCTGCAGGCGACCACACCCCGGACCTTGCTGCCCTGCTGGCTGCTGACGTCATCATTGCCACCCCTGAGAAGTGGGACGGCATCAGCAGGAACTGGCAGACAAGGGGATACGTCAAGAAGGTGGGGTCCGTGCATGATGTCTTGGACTACAAATCAGGGGCCGGTATGGCGTCTGGAGCATGGTCATGTGCATTGCGTCATGGTTTTTCTTCAGGTTGGTTCAAATGAAGTGCTGCAGCACGCAGCCTTGTTCGTCCAACAGGCCGCTGTGGTGCTATTGTATGCGAGGATCAGCAATGGCGCCTGCTTTGCTTCTGTTTGTGGGTTTCTCTGATCGTTTGCTCCCGCCTCGGGGCTGGTGTGGCGGCGCTGCGGGGTGTGCTGAAACTCCTGCAGGTTGGTCTGTTGATCATAGATGAGATCCACCTGCTGGGTGCTGACAGAGGGCCTGTGCTGGAGGTCATCGTCAGCCGCATGAGGTGAGGGGGCGCCTGGGTTTTACCTTGCAAAGCAGAACTGGGTCAAACCTTGCAAAGCAGACTTGCCAGGAATGCTTGTATGCCAAGGAACAGTGTTGGCAGCCTGCCCAGAAGTCCCTCACTTACGGACTTTGGTTGATGTTTGGCTCGCAGCAGCCGCTGCGAGCCGGAGTCCGCCTAGCTAGGACGGATTTGTGGGGCAAAGGGTCCCCTGCACTAGGATTTCCCCTTCAACAGCTATTGATCTGAACTGCCCGTCCTTTTCTCACAATGGTGGACACTTAATGCTCTCACACCTCGCACTTGCATGGCACGGGCTAACCGCTGCTTGGATAACACTTTACAAATGATGCGTGGCATTCTAGGGTGTATCGAACATCGCTGCCTGTGTGCCGCTCTGCTGCACAGGTACGTGGCTGCTAGCCTGGGCCGCCCCATCCGCTTTGTGGGTCTGTCGACTGCCTTGGCCAATGCGCACGACCTTGCAGACTGGCTGGGCTGCCCTGCCAGTGGTCTGTTCAACTTCAAGCCCAGCGTGAGGCCAGTGCCTCTGGAGGCCCACATGCAGGGATACCCAGGTGCGGAAACTGTTTGCAGACTGGGCCTGTCTTGCAAAGACAGGTTGCTTGGTGTCTTGCTTGGTGGTTTTGCTCATCACTCAAGTTCACAAGAGACAGGCTGAGTAAGACGGCGGGTTTGATGCGTAGGCGCCGTAAGGATGGCAGCAAGTGTTTGAGGGATGAGGAACTTTGCTGTATACAAGTTTTTGAGGGATGAGGAACTTTGCTGTACTGTTAGAATATACTGGGCAGGATGCAGGATGGTCGCGGCTAGCATGCATCATGTATGCCACTTTCCAGGCAGACTTTGACTTTCCTGAAGCAGAGTTTCTCTGCAGCTGTGCATGACAATCATATGTTCTCTCTTCTGCCATGCCAACGTGCTGCTGCAGGCAAGTTCTACTGCCCCCGCATGGCGTCTATGAACAAGCCAGCATACGCAGCCATACAGGTAAGCTTGTATCTGCAGTGTCAATGGCCAGCTCGGCCATAATCACAGTGCTTTGTGGCGACACCAAGCCTGCTTCCACACAATGCACGTTGCGGCAACTATGCTCCTTGCATATCCTGGTTTTTGTACCCCTGAGAGCTCTTTGCCGTGTTGGCACTTGTGAAGCACCGTTGCTTAACCTACAGCCGCTGTCGCCCCCACTGCTTGCAGGTACACTCGCCAACCAAGCCGGTGCTGGTGTTTGTGGCCAGCCGCCGCCAGACGCGCCTGACTGGCATGGACCTGATCAGCCACGCGGCAGCTGATGAGAGGCCCACACAGTTCCTCAGGATCGACCCAGACGAGCTGCAGGTGAGACTGGGGGGTGCTGCGCTGAGTGGGCGTTGCAGGTTGCAGGTGCACGACCACGTCATATTTTTCAGGTGTTTTGCGGAGCGGGGGGCTGGTCTTGTTTATTAGTATTATTGCATCAACCTCTTTAGAGGAAGTTTTGTGGTGTTGTTGGGGGAAAACCCAAAACCACAGACACCCACTTGTCAATTTGGAGATACCGCCCAGCAGCGAAATCGGTACCACCAGTTGCACCCCCCCCCTTTTGTACATGTGGGTGCAAATCGCATGTGCACAACATGGTCCCTCCCCCAGCCGACAGCCCAGGCCACACACCGCTGCGGACTGCATCACTAGTACACTTAGGTCGCACCACCGTTTTTTAGGGGGGGGGGGAGGTTGTTACAAGTGGATACTTTTTACAGCCATAGCCAGCTGCTCATGCAGCCACACACGACAAACAGCAATCGTACAAGTACACCCATAAGACCGCAGCTGCACCCTTTCCATAGAATCTTCAGTAAAAATTGGCCAGGAAAGGCACCCGCATAGTGCTCAATACGGGCCCGTCAGCGTAGTTGCAGTGCCCCACACACACTGGGTGCAACTCATGTGTCGACACACGCGGGGTCTGCTAACCCCAAGTCGCAGCAGCGCACACCACACAAGCATACGTTGATAATCAATGTACAGAAAAGCATGTTTCACACAATAGCTGGGAGCAGGGAATATCAAGGGAGGCATGCTCTGGTTGGATGGGAACAATCGCATGTGTAATTGCGCCAACCAGTCATCAGTAAAAAATGGTCTTTGACAGCGCAGCAGAACATGTCACACTTCTGTTGTGAATGTCACACGCTGTGAGCTGCTCACAAAGCACCACACAACACAACACAACACAGCTCAGGGCAGCACGCAATTGCTGCCCTAGGTGTCTTCATGGAAGCACACTGCACGTATCGATTCCATCTGGCGTCGTCAGGAACTGGTGCACTTTGCCACGAGTTTTCAGCTCACTTTGAAAGTCCATCACAAGCACCTGCGGCATACAGGGGAAACATTTGTGCTCTTGCTGTTGAAATCATGCTGGCTTGACGCAGCTGGCGTGAAGCTGCGTCATAGTGATACTGGATAGCACTTGCTGTGCATGCTACGCAGCTACTGTATAGCTGTGCTGTCCCGTCATGCATGGAATGCGTCCAAGAAGCAGCCAATGGGGTTCCATACGCAGGGCACGTGTCCCTACACAGTAGATTGTGTGGTGGAGGGAGTGGAGTGACTGCACCTGCACTCACCTGCATGGCCCACAGGGCTGCTCCCAGCATCAGCCGCCCCCGTATGGGGTTCTCTGCTAGCAGCTCTGACACCACTGCTGCCATTATGCTGGGCCAGCACCTGACAGGCATGCCTAGTGTCCGCAGCTGGTTCCATGCGTGGTATACTTGCGTTGCCAGCAGACACACTGCATGTGTGGGCAAGTAAGCAGCAGTAGCACCCAGGAAAGCAGCAGGCAAATGGTGGAAGAGGATCGCGCAGGCTGAAGTTAGTCAACATGTGTGCCGCTGCTTGCACGAGTTGCTGCTGCTGCTAGGTTGCACAGGGAGGGCAATTTGCAGCCGATACAGCAACCAACACAGTTGGGTACTGCATGTTGGCTGCTGGCTGCTGCAGCAGCCGCGGCTGTTAGTGTTCAGTAGGCTGCTGCTGCTACTGGTGGTGCTGCTGCTGCTGCTGCTCGCAGCGCCTGCCTTAGCAGTAGTAAGCAGATGACAGAAGGTCGCACCAATGATAGGGAGGGAGTCTCCATGCAAGGTCGCCAGCACACTGCCTGACCAAGCCAGCTGCACATCGCAAAATACACCATATGTTAGTAACATTGTAGTAAGTCTGGGTGGTGGAGCCAGTTAGCCAGGGCACTGCTGCTGTTGCTGCTGTTGGCGTGCTAGCTACAGCCACAGTGACAGGCCTTGCTGGGAGCCCCTCCACTGACGTGAACTTACCAGTGCAGTCAGAAAGCTGTAAGCCGAGTAGGGTGGTCACACAATTTGAGCAACAGGTGTTGATCAGTGCAAAGCAATCCAGCAGCAGCAGCAGTCCCAGTGTCCAGTCAGAGCAGGTGGATGGCCCTAACGCTGCTACACCGGCCTGGTGACGAAGCACGTCTGCAAGCTGTCTAATGGTGCTTGTTTGGTGCAGTCGAGCAAATTGGATTGTGCCCTTGCTGTGCCTCGAGCCTCCTGTGCTTCGTGTATCTGCCGAAGCTCACACTCACAGTGCTGCGTCGATTTTGGCATGCCCGGTCCGCCAGCTGTGCAAATAAGCCCTAAAGCTCGCTTGTTCGGTCATTCTATAGTATACTTTATGTGCATGGCGCTTTCGCAGTGTTGCAGACTGCAGGCTCCAGCAGCGCGGGGACCGATAGTTGTTGGGTCGTTTGGCTGTGGCAGGAGCATGATACACAGGCTGCTTGCAATCAAAGTAAACGGCATGCTGTGCATCTGTGCACTGTTGCCCCTGCGGCTACATGTTTAGTAATGGCGGGTAACGCACGGTGGACTGACAGGCTGTCGATTGACCGTCTTTTACGACACCAATGTTTCCGGGTGGTCAACTTTGTAAGCCACCGCCTTTTGCCCTGACTGCCAGGCCGCTGTGAGGCCATGCCTACTGTGTGATGGTCTTGTGTCAGCCCTCTGCTCAGAGTCTGTACCCATCGGCCTCCATCATACTGCTCAGCTGCCCACACCAAGGTGGTCTGATGGTGCATTCGACTCCCTCATACCTGCTGCCGCCATGTGTACTGCCTGTCACCTGCAGGACACGCTGGCACGTGTGCGTGATGCCTCGCTGCGGCACTGCCTTCAGTTTGGTGTAGGCCTGCATCACGCTGGCCTGGCAGAGAACGACAGGCAGATTGTGGAGCGTCTGTTTGTATCTCAGAAGATCCAGGTGGGTGGCCACTAAGTATGTTGTTGGCTGTCAGCATGCCCTCTGCACCACTAGCACCTGCCGCCTGACCCCTACTCTTGTATCCAGCGGCTTGCGGGTCAACAAAATGCACCGTGGTTGCATTGTCAGCAGCACCTTGCTGTCATGCCTCATACATTACGTCTTCCACATTTGACCTACATCAATGCTTGCTGTCGCTGTCGCTGCTGCTGTTGGTGTTGCCGTGCCGCAGATCCTTGTTGCCACCAGCACCCTGGCGTGGGGTGTGAACACCCCCGCACACCTGGTGGTTATCAAGGGCACTGAGTACTACGACGCACCCAGCAAGAGATATGTGGACTTCCCCATCACTGACGTGCTGCAGGTGTGCTGTGCTGTCTTTGCTGTACTACGCCGTCCAGGACTGCTAGCTGTTCTGTGTCTATGCTTTTGCTGACTGCAGCTGCAGCAATCCACTGTGTAGGCTTTGGTGCATCTGCGTCGGCAGAGCATGGTGCATCACTTGCCCTGGCATGATGCAAGTCAGGTGCAAGCATCGTAGACAGCAACTCTCTACACTCTCTCCCCATGTGCACTGCAGATGATGGGTCGTGCCGGCAGGCCGCAGTACGACAGCAAGGGTGTAGCGGTGATCATGGTGCATGAGCCCAAGAAGGCCTTCTACAAGAGGTTCCTGTATGAACCCTTCCCCGTGGAGAGCAGCCTTGCAGACCAGGTGAGTGTGGATGCTGGGGCCAGCTGCTGGCTGGTGTGGCGTGAAGATCAGTCCACACATCCTCAGGGCCCCTCGTGGGCACGCAAGCTCCTAGAATTTCTCTTCTGTTCTTGAGGCTGCGGTCAGTCGATGTCATTGGCTCCTGGCGCCAGTCTGTACTGCAGCCTGGATGGCATTGTACTGCACTCGAAGCATATTGCGCTCAGCCATGCAGCATGTGCCATAGAATGCTGTTTGCAGGCAGTCTGTGGACCACACCCTGCTGCATTCCCATCACGTGATGACCACCGTCACTGTGCCTGCATCATGTGCTGCTGCAGCTTGCTGACCACCTGAACGCTGAGGTGGTGGCTGGCACCATCACCTGCCGCCAGGATGCCCTGGACTACCTGACCTGGACATACTTCTACAGGTATGTCTCCCATGCGACTGTGGTCCGAGCACTGGGCACCTTCTGAGTGAACAAGGGTGTTAGGTGTCTCTCATCGGTGTGAGACCTTGGGCTCCCGGCAGCCTCGGCTGTTGTGTGTGTGGCCAGCCGGTGGGGGTCCGCCCTCATTGTACCCACCAAATGAAAAACTTCTACAGGTGGGCTGAGGCCTAAGATGTGGCAGCCTAGTGCATCAGCCCACCCTTTGAATTCACCACCGGCTCAGTCTGAGGGCCAATACTGCAGATGATTGTTTGCATAGCAGCCAAGTAATTTGTTGGTTTGGACTTTTCAAATGACATTCGTAATGTTTTCTATGTGCCATCAAGCAGAACTTCCAGCAGGACACACATCTCTGCTGAGTGCTTCTTGGTGAGTATGATGGTCTTCACCCAGAAGCACTCAGCAGAGATGGGTGTGCTGTTGGCAGCACTGCTTGCTGCACAGTGGTGAGGCCCTTCAGGGTAAGGAGTCTTAGGGACCATACGGGGGTTTAACAGCTTTCCTGGAGGGGGTGTAAGGCTCTCCACACCAACCACGCCCGCCTCGTAAGGAAGGGTGGTCTACGGGCATGTGGGTCTAGGTAAGATCCAGCCAACGCCCTTTTTGAAAACATCATGAGTCAACTTAGCTGCCAGCGCGGCGCCTCCAGTGCTCACAACCATAAGCCGCACCCAATGCGCTGCTGCTGACGCCCCTGCTTCCATCGCTGCCGCTGCCACCGTCACTGCTGCCTTTGGAACATCCCCTGTGCAGGCGTCTGCTGCAGAACCCTGCCTACTGTGACCTGGAGGATGCCTCCGCCACATCCCATTTTATGATCATAACTCACAACTGTCTTTCCTATTCCAAATATTCAAATGTGTGCAGGCGTCTGCTGCAGAACCCTGCCTACTATGACCTGGAGGATGCCTCACCGGAGGGCCTGTCAGAGTTCATGTCTGGCCTGGTGGAGGATGCACTGCAGGCCCTGGCTGACAGCGGCTGTGTGCTGGTGAGTGTCAAACAGTAGTAAACCAGCCAACATTTGCAGTTTCAATGCTGATACGGGGATCATGCATATGTTGGTCCCTGAGCTCTTCTCCTGGGCAGCAACTGAGACCACCCTATCGTACCTCCTTGACCCGTGTTGTCAGAAGACAGAACTGTCTTTGTTTGTCGGAGGTCTTGAGGGACGCAGCCTTCTTGTTAGGCACGCGCACTCACCCCGGTCTCCAAGCTACATGCTTGCCTGCTGCTGTGGGTGTTTGCTGCCTGTTCAGTTGGATTCTGCAGATGATGAGGATGCATCAGCCAATGGGGGAGGTGCGGTGCGCCCCACACCCCTGGGCCGTGTGGCGTCCCTGTACTACCTGCAGCACACCACAGCAGCACTCATTGCAGAGCGCTTCAGGGGCAGGCAGCTGACACACACAGAGGTGCGTGGGGCAGGGCAGGGCGTGTCTGGTGAGGCTGTGAAGTAGAGAATTTGGGCTGCAAGAGGCCTTTTGCAACAAGCGTATGGTTGTTGGTCTTGGCTGATGCAGCAGCAGTGCAGATCGATTTGGGGGTTGAAGGGCTTTGAGACAGCTGAACGCAGAGCAACAGCCCAACTTGGCATCAAGTCTGGAAGTGGGCCTTGGGTCTACTGCATCAGGTTATCAATCACCTTATCCGTGAAGCACGCGCTCAGCTCATATCGCTCCATGACATCTGCACCGGTACCGGTACCGGTCCTGTGCTGTGCTTCACAGGTGCTGGATGTGTTGACGGGTGCCAGTGAGTATGATGAGTTGCCTGTGCGGCACAATGAGGACGTGCTCAACACACAGCTGGCACGGGAGGTGCGGCTGCCTGTGGACACACGGAGGGCCGATGACCCCCACATCAAGGCACACCTACTGCTGCAGGTGGGTGCAGATGTTTCCTCAGCGCAATACGATGTACAAACTTCATGTATGATGTCAATTCATGACATCACTCGGGTACCTTCAAACTACCAAGCGAGCTTCCCCAAATCACTAGTGACCCATGGTCACATAGACAGATGGCTGTTCAGGTCACGGGTTGAAGTTGCAACTGTCTCATCAGCCCAAGTGTGGGATCCCAGATGGCAGTAGTGAGGGAGATGCAAGCTACCGGCTGCCTGGATGAGGGTGGGCACTCTTGCAACGCGTTTCAGCAGCGGCAGCCGGCATAGGCTTGCTGCAGGGGCCATCAACAGCACAGCATGATCCTGTACAGGGTTGAGTGGGACACAATTGCTGTGCTGCTCACTATGCGTCTAACACTTGTGGATGCAGGCGCACATGTCCAGGCTGCCTCCTCCCATCAGCGACTATGTCACAGACACGCGCTCCGCCCTGGACAACAGCGTGCGTTTGGCGCAGGTAAGTGGCGCAGCACAGGCTGAGGGTCTGTGCAGTTTCCTGCCTTGTAGGTTTGATGCTGGGCTAGCTGCTGTAGTTGCGCTCCTGCACCCACGAAATGCATTGTACTGGGGCAGCACAGCATGCCGTATCACTCTCACAGCTGGCCACCATTGGGAAGCTTCCGTGACATTTTTGTTCATGCCTTCCAGGGGATGGCACATAACAGTCACTGGTGTGATGAAAGTCAATGTTCTTCTAACCCTGTTTGTTGCTGGTTGTGTATTCTTGCTGCTGTCATCAATTGCCGTGCAGGCTCTTGTTGATGTTGCTGCTCAGGGCGGCTGCCTGGCATCTGCATTGGCTGTTATGGAGCTTGTGCAGTCACTGGTGCAGGTGTGGCAACCCCTGATAAGGATGCTGTGCTGTTTCCTGTCTGTCAACAATGATGGTGAAGCTGCAGAAATGCGGTTTTGTCAGGGGTTTCTTTGCAAATCGTGGCCTACAGCCCACATGTGGTGCCGTGCAGTCTGAATCTCATGCTGGATCCTAGGCCGCAGGCTGCACTTCATCAGGATTAAGCCGAGCATCACTCGGTCATCACACCTGCAGCAGCAATTGCAACGGTGTGGCCAGCAGCTGTGTGGGACAGCACTCCAATATCCTCCAAACAAATGTGTGCATGTTTGCACTGTAATCATTGGCATCTGCTTTGCTGCTTCATGGCTGCAGGCCCGTTGGATGGACGACAATGCCCTGACAACCCTGCCGCACATAGACACCCAGGCAGCTCAGCAGCTGGCAGTCAAGGGCCTGCAGGCCCTGCCACAGCTGCTGCACTCACTGCAGCCCCAGCAGCATTCCCAGCAGCAGCCGCGGAAGGGCAGTGCACAGGTGCTGAGCAGGGAGCAGGTCAGCAGTATGCTTGCAGCAGTGCTGGGAGGTTCTGCTAAGGCAGCGGAGGTGCTCACAGTGGCTGACCGGCTTCCGGTGCTCAATGTCAGCTGGCAGCCTCACAGGGCGCAGCTAGCAGCAGCACCGCAGCAGCAGCCTGCAACAGAGCAGAATGGGGTGGGTCTCAACGGCGGCGAGGCAGGCAGCAATGGCAGCAGCAAGTGGCTGCTTGAGGTTTACTTGCAGCGGCAGAGACCCTCAGGCGGGCGGTCTGGCAGCAGCGCCGCTGGGGGTGTCGCCCCTCGGGTGTATGCCCCGCACTTCCCCAAGGTCAAGGAGGAGGGGTGGTGGGTGGTGGTGGGTCACCGGGAGTCTCTGGAGCTGCTTGCCATGAAGCGTGTGAGTTTTGGCGGGAAGTCCAGCGTGAAGCTGAGCTTTCCCGCCTTCACGGCATCTGGGGCAGAGCTGCACACTGCCACACTGTTCCTCATCAGTGACTGCTACTTGGGCCTGGACCAGCAGTATGATGTCATCCTTGACCAAGCAGCAGCAGCAAGGGATGACAGAGCGGCGGCTGCGGCGGCTGCTAGGGCAGGCTGGCTGGGCGGCAGCAATGGCAGCGACGGCTCAGCAGCAGCAGCGGCGGCGGCTGGTGACGGTGGCGGCAGTGACGCAGCAGCGGCGAGGCGAGCGCGGCGGCAGCAGCAGATGGCAGCTCGGCAGCAGCACCAGGCAGGTGATGGGGAAGTGCAGGAGGATGGGCAGTGGGAGGATGAGCCCTCTTGCGCTTGACCGGGCGTCATTTGTGCGCAGCTGGTGGTGTTGGACCACATAAAGTCCAACACCACCAGACGTGGGCAATTTCGCATGCTGTTGTCGTGACGCATAGGCGTGTCGTCTGTGTACACCAGTGGTTTTGCCCTCTTTGGACAAACCACCCTCTGTAACAGTAGGTTCCTGGCATATTCTTGGTGCCGCTACGGCCGTTCGTGCCCCTGCGCTCCATCTTTTGCTGCACTGTCAGGCACTGTGATGGTGGTCAGACACTTCGTGTGGTGCACACAGAGAGAGTAGGACAGGGGTCAGCTGTTGACCGGTGGCTTTGGCTCGGCTGCCTGGAGATTGATGTTGTGGCTTGGGCACCTTTGGCATCTTTCACTGCGATTACCTGCTAGGCTGGCAGGGCTGGCTCATCAGAGGGCCTGCTGCGGCGGTGGATGGCTGTGGTGCTGCTGCTACTGCGCCCCGTGGGGCCATGATATCACACAGCAATAGATGCCGGTGGCATGCATGCATGTCTGCCCCCTGCACCCCTTGCTGTGCCGCGCTGCAAAGCGCCTGACTGCTGTGTGCTGGGGCGCTGTACTTGGGAATGTCTGCCACCTGTTGGGACACCTGGAGGTGATTTGGAGCTGTGATTCTTAGAGAGATGTGTGGTGTGATGCATTCTGCTCAGACACAGCTAGCCAAAGTGGGAATATTGTTTGAGTGGGTGCCCTGTATATGACAGTGATGCACCCTGTGGTACGGTGTGCCAAAGCAGCAGGTCCTTTCCTCACTGCTTACAAACGCTGTCACATCGACACATACGCGCACAAGATTGAAAGCATGCACACGTGCGCCAGAATAACAGAACGCCTCTGAATAACTGCTGCGCTGAGGGCGGCTGCTGGAACGAGGGGTTGGGTGCTAATAATGTGACAAGCCCCCATGAGCAGATCTGCGCTGGCTGGTGCCGGGGAAGAGGGTTGGCCCCCTGCAATACTGGTACTGGTATTGGTTGCCTGCCACTGGCTCAGTTGGCGCAAGAGCCAATGGCAGCCACATGCATCAACACCACACAGTGACATGTGACCTGGGGGCATGCAGACTTCATCAGTAGTACAAGTACATGGTTCAAGACATGTTCAACTAATCCAAAACACCATATTGCACAGCGCTGGTGTTGCGCCTGCGACCAGCATCCCCAACTGCAGAGCATTGAGACGCCACTGGAGCAAACACACAGCAGACCAACTGAGCTCACAACCACGACCCAAAACAAGGCCGGCACCTCAGCACAGAGACAAGGTGTTGCAGCCTGACCAGCTGTCCCTACTGCTGCAACCAGTGCATGCAACTACTGTACGTCAGCACCGTGTTCCGGGCTGCATGTGTCCACCAAACCCTCAAGCAACGCCCTGAGCTGCTGCACCTTGTTGGCTGCAGCTACAGCACGCTCCAGGGCTGTCCTGAAGTGACCCTGTGCTGACCTCAGAGCAGCAGGGGGCAGGGCTGAGAACCATGTGATGGGGTCCAGTTGGTGGTGGACATCATCACTGCTGGCAGCTGTGCTGGGAGAGTGTGGCTCTTCGTCGTCCTGCTGCTGCGGCCGCTGGCTGTCCTGCGGCTGCTGACCGTCCTTTCGCCGCTGCCTGAGCTGCTGCTGCTGTTGCGGTTGGTCCTGCTGCAGGTCTGACCCGTGCTGCTGCGTGCGTAGTGCCTTCGCTTTGAGATGGCAGTCTTGGAGCTGCTGACAGAGGGAGAACTGATCAAACAGGCTGTCTGACTGCTGCTCCAGGTGCTGTGGGTGCACAACTGCTGCTGCATGCATGTCGCCAGGGTAGCATTGCTGTCCAAAGGAGCCCAGTGTGTACTTGGACTTGGCTATGTCAAAGAGGCCGTCCTTGAGGGCAGCTGATAGCTCCTCTTGTGCTGCGAGGTAAGCCTCTACGCACTCCATCACAGCGAAGAACTGTTGATCAGGGACTTTGTGGGGGTCCAGTGGGAGTGCCATGATTGATCACTGCTGCTGCTGCTGCAGAGGTCGACAGTGAACGAGCAGCCTCAGCCAAATGTACTTTGTAAGGAATGTGCTTGTGACGCGACTGCTGTGATTAGCGCTGTATGGGTTTATGATCTGGTGATCCAAGTTTGAACTGAAACCAAACTAGTTGAGACACAACATCCAAATTGGACGCTATCTGTATTGTGTAGCTGATGCTTCAATATCAGGTTTTTCAAGTTTGGGCTCATACCAGACAGGCTGTCATGTTGCAGTAGCAGGCAGGCACAGCAGCAGTTGCTGCATGTGAGACAGCTCGCTAAGATATGGTCTTCAACACAGCACAGCAGCCCATCAGATGGCTGCCACCAAGTTGGGCCTTGGGTCTTCTGACATCTATCCTAGTGGTGACAGCATTCATCAACCACCACGTACCAGAAAGCTACATGGTGCGGACCCCCTTGGCACATGTCTCTGCGCCGTGCACTGCCAATGCTATGCACACAACTGCCCAGCTGTTCAGCCAAGGCAAGACATTATTGCTGCAGCTGCAGCACAGTAAGCCTGGTGCTGCAGCCCTTGCATTTGACTCAACAATCACCCCCTCGCCCACCCAGCACTAGACAAACAAACCTCCCGTGCATCACTCCATGCAGGATGAGCCCTTCCACGTGCCCATGGTACAGCAGTACTGTCGAGGGGACTTCGTGTCTTGGGACCCCAAGATCACCACCTTTCCTGGCCTGTACTACCTGGGGGTGGCATATGCCAGGCTGTCATATGCACTGCTGTCCTGGACAGGTGCTTCCTTGGTGAGCTTGATACGTAGCTGCTGACCATGTACACTGTAGTACTACACACAAGCACATGTGAAGGTGCTGAGTGCGCAGCGGGATGTGGTGTCAGTGCTGGTATGCTTGTGCATGTAGAGCGCCTCCGTCACTTCTAATGCTGGTGTTGTAGGGCTTTTGCTCTAGAAGCCAACTCATGCAACTCCAGCATCACTATCAGGTGCAACGGCTTCCAACGCTGTCACCTGCCTGCCGTCGTTTTCATCTTCATACAGGAGGACACTTGCGCAGGGCCCTTCCTCAGGAGCTTGAATGCAGTGCTGGCAGTGGTGTGCATACAGCTGGCCTACGCGCTCTGCGCAGAGTTGCAGGAACAAGCCCTGCAGCAACACAGCAGCAGGACAGGCTCCAAGAGCAGCAGCAAACCTTCCCACAAGCAGCAGGAGCAGCAGCAGGAGCTAGATATCCAGCAGAGGGCAACTGGTGTGGCCTTGGTGGTGGGGCTGTTGCCCACACAGCTCTTCTTTGCGTTTCTGTTCTACACAGATGTGGCGTCGCTGCTGTTCCTCCTACTGACAGAGCTACTGCTGGTCAGGGGAGCCACGTATGCAGCAGCTGGGGCAGGTGCCGCTGCAATAGGCATGCGGCAAACAAACGCAGTGTGGGTGACCTTTCTCACAGGGGCTGCTATGCTGCAGTACCTCTTGCAGCAGCAGCACCAACACCGGTCAGCCAAAGGCAGCAGAGGCAGCAATGGCAGCTGCTCTGTAAGCAGTACAGGGCAGCAGGGGCCAGCAGAGCAGCAGCAGAGTATTTCAAACCCAGCAGCGGAGTTATTCCGCTTACTGGGCTGTGCTTGGCAGCACAAAGGCGCTCTGGTTGCGCGCTTCTGGCTGCTGCTGCTGCTCCCAGCAGCGTTCTGTGTGTTTGTGGTGTGGAACGGCAGCATAACCCTGGGTGATAAGGAGGCTCATGCACCCTCCGCTCACTTGATGCAGCCGCTGTACTTTGGCATGTTCTTGCTGAGCAACGCAGCTCTGCTGCTGCTGCAGCCCAGCATAACAGGGCCACTGCTGGCTCGGGTCAGGGCTCGGCCGTTGGTGTGGGGCTGGGCTTGCTGGCGGCAGCTGCAGGGGGGTCGTACATCGCAGCGCGGTACAGCCTGGCACACCCGTACCTTTTGGCTGACAACCGGCACTACACTTTCTACATCTGGAGAAAGGTAACAGCACTTCTTGTCTTGATTTCCACCCTCGAATATGGGCGGGGTATTGCGTCCTGTCCCGGCAGGCGCACCTCCTTTCAAATGCAGTATGGTACGGTTCACACATGCTGATGGTTGAATGGGTGTCTAGAACAGATCACTGTGCATTCGCTTGCGCGCTCATTGTGCTGACCTGCTCCTGCTGTCCCTGTGTCTGCACGTGCTGCAGGTTGTGAACCGCCATGCGGCCGTGCGGTACTGCCTGGTACCGCTGTGCATTGCTGGCTGGGTGTTGCTGCTGACAGGCTTGTCAGCCACACAACACTGGATATGGGTGGCAGCTTTTGTGGCGAGTACCTGTGTCACTCTGGTGCCAGCATGGCTGATCGAGTTTAGGTGAGTAATCGCAGGCAAGCATCAGGCAGCGGTGTGTTGGCGGCTCTGCTCTGCTTGCTCTTTTGGTAAGGCTGGCTAGCTGTTGATTCCTTTACCCAGGGCTGGGCATGGCGGACTTGTGCAGCTGTGCTGTCTGTGCCTGGTGAGTATGGGGGAGGAAAATGTTACACGCAGACACATTCGCCACACATCAATGGCATTACCTGCCAGGGTTGAACCGGTTGAAACATGCCATTATGCCCCATTCCATTCTGTTGGCAGGCAGTGTTGCCAGACACATTCAGCAGGCCCCGCCCTACAGCCTTATAGCTAACTCCTGGGACACCGCATGGTTGTGATGATGCCTGCAGGTACTTTACTGCCCCTTTTGCTGTGGCGGTGCTGCACCTGCCTGCACCCCCAAGGCTAGCATCCTTCCTCACAGCAGCAGCGTACTGTGTTGTGAATGCTGCAACACTGTACGTGTTTGCACTGCGGCCCTACACATGGAGTGATGGGTCTGTGGCACGGTTCATGTGGTGATGCGGCGGCATCTTCTCCTGTGCATTGACTTGACTTTGTTCAGCAGCTGAAATAGGCTGCTTGCATGATCACCAGAACAAGATGCTCTGTGACTGCAATGTTTTTTGTAAATGTACCTGTCATGGTGTATCTGCACGGCACCTGGTGGTACAACAGGCTGTTTGCTGTAATTCATCATTGAGGGTCATGTCAACAGGATGTTGAGTAGATTGCTTGTTGTGCGAGCAGCATGTGTGCCAACGTTCATTGGAATTGGCATCCTCAATGCAGGGATGTACACCGGCCTGACAGCAGGATCAACCTGCTTTTCAAAGGTCTCGTACCATCTGTGTCAACTGCTGATGCTCCCTCCGTCCCAGTTGCACCAATAAGCACAAACAACAGACATGCTTGGCACATTTTCCAGCGCCATATGGCATGCATGTACAAAATGTTTATACTGAAGAGTCGCTCTGATGCTTGACTGGGCTGGGATGAATGGGTGAAAGTGAGACAGCTGTTGTAAGCACCACCCTCAACACACGTGCTGCTGCACTTCTTTCAGGGTGTATGCACCCAGTGAGGAGTCATATGATGAGGAGTGACAGATGACCCTGCAAAACAACCCAGTACCAGCTCCAAGTCTGCACTGCCTAACCCCACTCAAGACCAAATGTGTGTACACTGTAACTTGACCTCTATCGCACTACTGCAGCACTGACAAAATGCCAGGGCTACACAAGCCGCCACAGCCGCTGTGGGGAAGGAATGCTCAGATCAGCGATGCTTGGATCAGCAATGCAATCTCATGTGAAGGCCACCTGCAGGATAGACTGCTGCTGACCAAAACATAAAGCTCTGCACATCATACATGCTGCCAAAAAACACTGCTCGGGCAGTGCACAGGATTACACTCAAACCGGGTTCGACAAACATGCAGGAAGCCACCAAGACCTCAATTTCAGCTGCAGGGGCAGCTAGGGTCTGCTGCTGCATACCCTGCAGGCATCAAGCAAGAACAACAAATCCCAAGATATCAAGGTCAGACCCCAGATCAATGCCAAGTGGCTTGTTGCAGTTGCAGCCCCCGGAAGCAATGACTGCGGGGCCTACCGCACAAACAAAACCATAAGCCGCGGCGGCTTTGTGTTTCTTTGGCCACCTGTGACTGTAGTCTGAGGGCATTAGAAGGTGTCGGGGTAGGGTTGGTAGGTTGTTGAGCTGGGCCCCCAGCCCACTGCTGCTGCCTGAGCTGTAGGTGCTGCCATTGGGGGCTTGTCCTGCCCCTGCTGCACGCTGCCGCCCCTGCTGCCCTCTGAGGGCCCGTAACCCCAGCTGCGTCCGGGCCTGTTGCTCATGGCGGGGCTGTTGCGTGGTGTCTTGGCAAAGCTGCCCTTGTCTGAGGCACCTCGAGCCCCCCAGCTGCCACCAGCAGTGCCCCAGCTGCTGTCACTGCGTCCCCGGGCGCTGCTGCTGCTGGATGCAGTGGGGTCCTCGGTGCTCACACGCCTGGGTGCACTGGGCTTCTTGGGGGCAATCATTGTGGCCTGCTCCTTGCCACCTTTTGCAGCTGCTGCGTAGGAGCCGCTCCTACTCAGGCTGACAGCAGCTGCTGCGTAGGAGCTGACAGCAGCTGCTGACACAGTGAGTGCCGCAGACGCCATGTCCGCATCACTGCTGGCGCCCACCTTGGCTGGGCTTGGAGTTGACAGCCGTGCCACTGGCAGGGCGGTAGTGGCGGCCGTTGCTGCTGAGGGACTATCAGGCACTGCCGCAGCGATGCGGTGCGCATCCTGTGCTGGGCTGCTTGCTGCTGCAGGAACCGTTGTCGTGCTGCCCACCTTGCGCCTCCCAGGCGACTTGGGGCTGCCGCTGTCGGGCACCTGGACAGGGCGCTTGGCAGAAGGCTGCTGCTGGGCGGTAGGAGAAGGCAGTGAGGCTGATGCCGGGGGTGAGGCTGCTGCTGCTGGTGGTGGTGGGGCTGACATGACTATCACACTCTTGGGGGCTGGCTGCTGCGGCTGACAGGGCTGCCAGTGGCATCCAGGACCTGTGCTGGGGGCTGCTGGCGCTTCTTCTTGTGCTTGTTCTTCTTGGCCTTCTTGTTGGGCCTTGCACTGGAGTCCGCTGGGGCCTGGGTGCTGGGGGCCGCGTAAGCAGCAGCGGCTGCCATATAGCTCTTGTTGGCAGTTGCGGTGGATGGGTCTACCAGGGCTGCTGGGTGCATGGGGCTGGTCACCTGCAGGATGGTGGCAGTTGCATGCAGTGCAGGCAGGTGAAGATTGTGGTTGCAGGTTGCAGGACTGTTGTGCAGCAGCTTGAACACATGTTAGAAATCTGCCAACGGCGTGGAAGTGCTCAGCACACTGGTAGCTTTTAGCTGCTCTGCGCAAGGGGATTGGGCGCCACTGTTCAACAGTGGCCTACTAGGCCGGGTCTGCCTGAAGTGTTAGTGAAGGAACACAGCTGCTATATGCATGCTGCATGTGAGCCTGTGTTGGCCTCAGACGTCACCGGTAGAAAGTACAGGAGCAGGCACCCAGTCAGCCTGACCCGCATGCACGATCAACCAGTTACTGGTGAGACTCACCGCTGTGGCCTTCACAGCAGGGCTTGCGCATGGAGTGGAGCTGCTGCCCTGGTTGCCGTGCCTGCTGTCCTCGCCAAAGACAAACTTGGTGATCCCTGGCACCTGGCCATCATGGCACTTGGGAGCATCACACCACATGAACTGGCACGCCCGCAGGCCGCTGGCGAGGCAGAAGCTGGCCTGCACACCAGGTGTGCTGATGCTGTGGCCCTCAGCTGCTGGTGTGTTGGGTGTTGGGTGCAGCCAGAGCTGGTAGTTGACGCATGCAGAGGGCATTGCTGCACTCCTGAGGGTAGTGTACAGCCAGTCCACAGGCTGGTCCATCTGCAGGACAGCAGGTAGTGGCTCGGTGAATGACACAGATTTTGCTTTGACGACGACAGCATTGAGCGTGCGCAACAGCTTCTGCAGGCAGGCCAGCACATAGCGAGGTTTCAGAAGCATGATAGTGAGTATGGTCAGCAGCTGGCTAGCGAAGGTCCAGCACATCGCAAGGTTCCCTGCATCCAGCAGGATTGGTGGCCACCTGCTCTCCTGCCAGCCAGCTTGTGTGCCACCTCAGCACCAGGCTGGTGCTTGTGTATATCTGCAGCCAGATGCCCAGAGAAGCCACCGCCACCCAGAGTCTGCGGCAAAGGTTGTGCTTGAGCTGGTACTCCTGCAGAGCAGTGTCAAGGAAAATGCGGTCAGTGTTGCGTGACAAAGTGGGAGTGGGACTGTAACCGACTCAAAGGCACATGCTCACACCCAAGTCCCCGGTGCCAGCACTGCATCTCACCAAGTGAAGCTGCTTCAAGATGCTCCCCAGCTCCTGCTTATGTTCTGCATTCTTCCACTTTGATGCCAGGCGCTGCAGCTTCTGCAGGCCTGCTGTGTGGCTGGGCTCCAACTGCATGCACATGTCACCATCGCGAGGTGCAAACGGCTGCTGCCGCAGGCTTTGCAGGCGCAGGAGGCTGGGTGCCAGTGTGGTGAGGTACTCGCTGGGACCCATGTTGCCGGGGCGCTCATGCGCTGGCGGCACTGAGAAACCTCCTGCCATCTCAACACCAGCGTGCTGCTGCAGGATGGCACCCTGCGAAGCAAGCATGACAGGACTTAGGCGTGTGCATGTGCAGGGTGTTGCCATTCCCTTTGTAAGCATGCTACAAATCACACAGCTGTTTGCAGGTGTCCTGTGCATTACCACATGGCGAAGTGGTGTACCACTGCCCTCAAAGTAGCCACGCAAACAGCAGCAAAGAGACAGATGTCACACTTGGGACTTGCTGACCTTGGGCCTGTCCTGCAGCTTCATCTCTGCCTTGTGGTGCTGGAGGTAGGCTGTGGGCAATCCCCTTATATAGGCGCCCAGGGCCTCAAGGCTGTCTGCGATCCCTGCCTGCAGCTTGCTGTTGATGGCACCTTGCTCATGCAGCTCCTGCAGGACGAGAAGGGATACACAAGGAGGCGGGTTGGTGCTGCAGCAAGGCAGTGAAGTGCCTTTCCTGCCTTGGCTCTGGCAAGCCTGCCAGAATTCAGCTGCAGGACGCACGTGCACATGTGCTGACATGGTGTGAGCAGCCATGCATGCTGTCAGGGTGTCCTGCTGTGTTGCTGTTTGTGGGCATCATGTGCTGACCTGCTGAACCTCTGCCAGCACGGCTGCAAGCTCATGCTTTTTGTTCTCGTTCTTCAGGTTGTGCTTGATCTTTTGCAGGGTGTCGACGCCAGCACAGCGGTTGTGTTCGCTGACAACTGCTTCTGCAAGTGCACGCTGTGCTGTGGTGACATCCCTGTTCAGCATGAGCCAGTGGTCCATCTTCGCATCTAGTGGCATCATATCAGCTGTTGGTCGAAAGCAGCTGCCAAACAGGACGCTGTGGGGTACCCCAGTGCTTGCTGCAGAGGGGGGGCACATCTGCTGTTGCTGTTCTGCCTTGGTGTGCATCTCGTTGCTCACGATGCTCGCTGCACAGTGACTTAACTATGATGAAGGAGGGTATCAAAGGGTTATCAACTAGCGCCAGACTGTCTTGCAGACTTGATGCAATGCATTTGTCTTTCCAAGCAAGCACTGCGTTGCAAGACCATGCATGTAGAAATCGTAGATAGAGGTTCCTAATATGTTGGTTCAGCTCTGCTTACAGATGATAGGGAGCTCAAGAGGTCCAATATACCGGCAATGCACGCTTCCACCACCTTGGTTCCACAAACAAAGTAACCATTGGGGGCATATGAAATACAGTGACTGTTGATCTCTGCACGAGGGTGATTCACAACTCTAGACGTGTCATGGTCACCATTGGTGAGGCCACAACAAGAGCAGTACACTGGGAGCTTCCACAGCCAGTAATGCTGAACAACAGTCAGGGTCCTGTCAAAAGCGCTTATGCAACGTAATGGCCCTTGGGAAGGCGTGGGTGACGTGGCAGTGCCCTCCGCCCCCCCCCCCCCCCCACCCCCCACCCCACCCCACCAAGTGAGCGTGCTGGGTAGATGAATGTGCCCACAGCCTGGGACCAGCTGTCCTCTCCAATTCCCTCACACACTCAAAAGATATAAGTACAACAGACGGTCATACAAGCAACTGTAGCCACAGCACCCTGGTGCCCAGCTCCACCCCACACACATTGCTGTCATCACTCTCACTGTCATCCACCCTGCTGCTCAACACACAGCGTCTGCATCCCAAGCACACTAACATCAACAACAGCAGCAGCCGCATCAGCAGCAGCACATAGCAGCACCACAAAAAGAACTCAGCTGAAGTGGATGCCCGCTGCATTGAAGTCTGCCAGCAGCTTGAGAAAATCCTCCTGCGTCATTTTGGCAGGCCGCATCTGATCAAACCCATCTTTCAACAGTACACTCATCACCAACTCCTTGAACTCTGGGGACACCTTCGCTTTGCTGCGCCTCCCACTGCTGCCAGCCGCCGCTGCTGCTGCTGCCGCTGCATCGTCCCCATCCACTGCCATGCCGCTGCTGCCAATGCCCATGTCCTCTCCATCAGAGCTTTCATCTTCCGCATCCGACACATCCATGGCTGCTGCTGCTGCTGGCGCGTCGCTGCCGCCCAGTGCTGCTATGCTGTCTGCAGCGCCCTGCTGCTGCTGCTGGCCAGCACCCTTGCTGAGTGCCTTGAAGGTGATGTAGTTCTGCTCCATGGCCTGCAGGAAGACGCGACACAGGAAGAGGCGGCGCAGCACACCATGATGTGACATCAACAACACCCACAGGTTCAAGTGTGCAGGTGCTGAGGCCCAAGGGTGATTGCAGGAAAGCAGCTGCACAACGACGCCGCCACACAACACAGCAACCCACCCACAACAGCACATGCGTTGCTGGTGTCAGCAGCGAGGGACGCTTGAGGACAAGATCAAGCAGCGTCATTCCTTGTATCTGCGCAATGTGCACAACAAGCGCCTAACATGACTTTCACAAGTTCACTTTCCTCTGACGGCTATCTGCATGTACCTGTAACGTGCGTGTCGTCCTGAAGGCGGCGCCCAGGGTTTTGTTCTTGCGCCCAAAGGCCAGCCGCACCAGGCCGTCCCACTCCATCAGCGGGATGGGTGGCGGGGGGTGGCGGGGCTCAATGCGCACCACACTGCTGTCAACCTTGGGGGGAGGCCTGAAGTTGTTCTTGCCCACCTTCAGGAGGTGCGACACGCTGTAGGGTGCGTATCAAGGGGTGAGGCAGCACAAACAGCACAAGCACATGTGTCAGGTTGGTTGTACAATGAGTGCAAGCTTCATATTCCTTTTCGGGTGGGGCCTGCACCATCTTCTGCATTCCCAGTAAGGCTCGAGTTACGTCACAGCACCCTCCATGCATTCTGAGACATACAAGCCCCCAAGCCTTTGCTGCACAAGCTACTGCAAGCCGCAGCGCTGCAGCACAGCCGGATACGTTTCCGCAAGGCACCTGATAAATGTTCACAACCTCACCGTGACAGCAGCTGCGTGTTGACGGCCAGACGGGAGTACAGCGGGTCTCCTGGCTTGGCCACCAGGCGCATCGCAAACTCGTGCTGGTACATGATGATGGCGGCGCGGAACGCGGGCCTGCAGAACCACCAGCAGGATAGACGCAGCAGCGGCGCAGAGGCATTGACACGATAAGTAGTGGACAGAGGGCTTGATGGGATGTGGGAGTACAGGTGCAACACGGGGCTTGCGCCGTTACATACAGCAAGCAGGGTGCAATGTGGCCATCAAGCCTGGCCTCGGCGCGTTTGCAGAGCGCAGGGGTGCCGCAAGGACCCTGTTGCCATGCACTGTCATGCGCTGATCTCCAAATGTACCGCGCGCACTGGCCCTACCTCCCCATGTAGCAGTTTTTCAAGATCGCCCCCCCCCCCCCCAGAACCCACCCTGTTTCCCAACCATTCAAACCCGTCTGAGCAGGGTTCGGCGCCCGTCACCACCAACAACCCCCTTGTCTTCCACTCCAGGATACCCCACCCCACCAAAACCCCTGTGCCCCATACCTGTGTGCCAGCAGCTTGAATGTGAGGGGGCTGGAGATGTTGTAGGGATGTTGGCCACACACAGATCAAAGTAGGGCAGGTCAACCTTCATGAAGTCTCCATGAATGATCTGCAGCTGCTGCTGGTATGGCGTGCCTTGCACACGGCGGGACAGCTCCAACACCTAGACATGGGGTGAGGCCAGCAACAGACAACAAGGACAAGGAGTGTCAGTCGCAGAGGCTGCAGCTGCAACTGCTTGGCTCCGACATTCGGACAAGGTGCTTGTCACTGCTTTGCTTTGGAAGTGGCTGCAGCAGCATGCACCATACAGATATTCCCAGGTTGCGAGTATTGCCAGTAGCTGATGATGTGCCTTACTTACAAGCTGCCGCAGCTGTTGTGGCTGCGCCTGTCACTGCTGCCCATGTAACCCCTCTGCTGCTGCTTTGCCTGGCGCATTCTGCGCCCACGTGCATGCAATTGCTGTAATCCTGTCACCGCGACAGTGCTATTGCCAACAGGCTCACTGCTGCCATCCCAAGTGCTGCTGCCGCCCCAAGCTGCTTCTGCTGCTGCCCTTGCATGCTGCGCTGGCTGCTATTACTGCTGCTGCTGCTGCCCTTGCATGCTGCGCTGAGCGTGTGCTGCCTGCTTTTGCTGCTGCTGCAGCGTCCCTCACCATGCGCGGGTCCAGCTCGATAGCAATGACCTTTTTCGCCCGCTCCAGCAGCTTCATAGTCAGGTTACCTGCAGGCACACAGGACATGATAGTGAGGGGCAGTAGAACACAGGTCCTGGGACATAGTCCCACCCTCAGCACTAGCCAGCTGCATGTGCCGCGCTGGTGCTGCTGACACTCCCTCTTTGATTAGCAAGGCCGTTCCTATCAGCAGGACCGTGCGCTGACGATTCGCCTCCCAACTGCCACTGCACATTGCCCAGCTGCAGAATGCTGTCAGCGCAGAGTCCTGTGCATCCTGTGATGGCCGTTGCCTGCTGGTGGCGCCATGCGCTGCCCCCAACTTAATTGAGGCATGGTCGATAGGGACAGCTGCAGCACAATGCAGGCTCTCCCAGGGTCGGCACACACCTGTTCCTGGACCAATTTCCAGCACCACATCCGTGTTTTTAATGCCTGACTTGTCCACAATGGACTGAACCACCAGCGGGTTCTTAAGGATGTGCTGGCCTTTGCTCTTGTGGAACTCCAGGCTGCAACAGGACAGAAAAGCACCGGCGATAAAATGTGTGCGCTGCCACTGCGGCTGCAGGCATACCGGTACTGCTAAGGCCGCTGCTGGTAGTGCTGCTGCTGTGCTACTGCTGCTGATGTAGCACGGTTGTTCCAGGTGATGGGGTACGTGTGGTTGCAAACCTAAGCTCACAGTCTGCTTGCAACAGCTGCTGTTGGAGGAGGGCGGGGGCTGAGTGACTGAGCAACAGTGATGCCAGACCCTCGTGTACGTGCAACTACACATACGTCTTGCCCGAAAGCGACCGCACTCACCCTGCAAAGACGGCGGTGTGTGCCACAGCAGCAGACCACAACAGCAGCAGGCCAGAACAGCAGCAGCAGCAGCAGCAAGGGGGAACCAGCGTGACAAGCCTGGCGCAACGAGCTCGGACCCAGACAACTCAAAAGCAATCAACTTACCGGACACCCCTGCAGCTTTGTTTGCAGCTTTCTTCTTCTGTATGCCGCCCGCAACTCTCAGCCCGTTGCCTGACATGATGCTGAAGCTGCAAGCGTCCCCACTGAGGTATGTCGATCGTAATATCAAGCCGAAACACGAAAGCAACGAAAGCGACGAGACAGCTGCACCACTGATGGTTCTGTTCAGAAACACTACACCCTGGTGCCTGCTATAGAACAAGTGGCCAGCATTTCTGGTGTACCACTTGCTCCTCGTGTCTTCTGCCTTTGCATGGGTGTTGCTTGAAGTGTGACGGCAGTACATTGGATCCCAGTTTTACTGCCTCTAGCCCATTGCTTTTGCTCTGTTTATTTCTTGTGTCACTTTTATTTTATTTCTGGTGGCTCTATATCAGTTGGTCCCCTGTCGAATCCCTTCGGTACACAGCTGTGGGCCTGTTGCGAGAGCCAGCAAGGCTTGCGAACAGCCTGCTGCCACTAATCAGCTAGTATGGCTGGAACTGCAGGTGTGTTGTATTGCCGGAGCGTGACACTTCCGCAGCAGCAAGCAGCAGCATTCATGTGTCATGAAGGCAGCCATGCAGCAAACTGCACCCCGTGTGTTCGTGCTCCAAATGGGCTACAAATAAGCTATAAAACTCAACATTGAACCTAGTTCTACAGCAGCTGTCTTGAGATAGGCACCAGCAAGCAAGCACTGCATCATGACATCAGCAGGTCGAAAAGGAGGCATGGGCACTGCGCAGCAGCTTACCTAGGTACTAGCATGTCATTTCAAATCTATGTGCATCATCAAATTACACTCACCACCTGTTTCCTGCTGCTTGTGGTGGCTGCCTGCAGATTCCAGCTTTGAGGAGTTGTTTGTGCGCATCGTGCCAGTGGAGGTCTGCTGCATCCACAGCAACAGCAGCAATGGCGGCTCCAAGCCCCACAGCCCCCACAAGGGCAGCAGCAGCCACTGCCTGCGCATGCAGGGCGCCAGTGGCCTTCGTCACGGCACTAACCACTTCAACGACGGCCCCATGATGCCTGGCACACCAACCGCCAACGGCCTGCAGGGCTCAGGCTTGAACCCGACAGCAGTGGGGCTCTACCCCACTCTGAGCAGCTCAGACCTAGCCACCTGCTTCTGCCCCAACTGCTGCAGCAACAGCTACACAGAGCGCGGCGCAAACGAGGGCCAGATGACCGGGGGCGGCAGCAGCGCAGATGGGTCTCTGGCGTCAGTGGCAGTACAGCGCCTTACTGTGCGCGTGCTGGGGCAGAAGACGCGCTATGGCGCCAACGGGAGGCTGCTGCCAGGCTGCTATCGGCTGGAGCTGTCATCAGATAGCAGCCTGTTCTTCCTGTTCACTGCAACCATCACAGAGGCTGCATTCCAGGACATAAAGGTAGGCACGTGTGTGGAAGAATGACACAAACGCGTTTTGTGATTAATCACACAACGCATCAACCATGGCATACAAGGCATGCTTCCTTGAAAGCTTAGGAGAGTCTGTGTTCCTTGCAAATCAGCCACAGCTGCAGGCAGCAGAGCGTTTTTTGTTGTATCCGTACACCTGCCCCCCCCCCCTCTACACACTCCCTGTGTCTACACACACAACCCCTTATCAGTCCAAGTGTCTTACACACGCACTGACCAATGCGGCTGTCCTGTGTTTGTGTGTGTGCCCCACAGGAGTCGTGTGACCTGAGCCTGGGCTTCCAGCAGCTGCCTGGCCTGCTGCTGCAGCTGCTGGACCTGCTGGTGCGCCAGCCATCAACATACCTGGCACGCCTCATGATGCAGAGCGACGGCAGCGGGGCGATGGAGTTTGCACAGGTACGGTAGTCATACTCATGCCTCCTCCTGCTACAGATGCTGTTTTTCATGCACAACAACACACACATTCTTGACTCAGCAGCTTCAAAGCTGAACTCAGCCAGTTACAGGGCTGTGTTGGCCGCCCCTGATCCTTCCTCATGCATGTGCATCTGGGGATAGTTGCCAACAGCTGTGTTTGCAGTAAAGCATCAACACAAGACTTGGACTCCAGTGGCTGACATGTCCATGCTTGCTGGCCCTGCCGTTCCTCCCTGCAGACCCTGGGCTTCAAGACCCTGAGCCTGCTGGTGCTGCCCTGCCTGGAGCCAGCACCCGCAGCGGTGGTGCGCGGCTATGTGACAGCCCGCCACAACGCAGTGCTGGAGCGCTGTGCAGGCATCGAGGCGGAGCTGGCTGACCTTAAGGCACTGGTGAGTACCTTTACAGGACTGGCTGGTTGGTTTGGTGGGGAGGGAGGATGTGCAGTTTGAAACCAGCTGTTTCTGCGTCTTAAAATGGAAACTGGCAGCCAGTAATCGACGGCCTGGCTTCAAGTGGCTTGCTGGCAACGAGGCATGCTGGGCAGATGCAGATTGTAGCTAGCTTACGTGCGCACCAGCCAATGCATACAGCCAGCAGCACAACAATGGTTATCACAGATTGCAACAGCCTGAGTGAGTCTGACACGTCCTTCTTTGTCGCTGTGTGTGTTCTGTGTGTGCAGGTGCGCCAGCGCTGCCCCAACCTGCTGCTACAGGCCAACAAGCACTCACACCAGCTTAGCAGCAGGCCTGAGTCAGCACTGGCATGAATGCGTTCATGGACAACACCATGGACATGAACATGCAGCAATCATGGACATGTTCAATGGTCATGCAGACAGGCAGCCTGTTGCATGTATGGCAGCCCAGCAGTGGCAAGCATCAGGGGCAGGGGCCTTGTTGAGAGTTGTGGTTGGGCAGTAATGCATATGTTCAAGACGGTTGTACAGGTGGTACATACATGGCTTGTTTATGGAGGTAACAGAGCAGTCGTACAGCAGGTGCAGGATGATGTGATGTCGTGTTAGGTAGGTTTCTTTCCAGTAACAAGGCCTGTACTTTTGGTGGATGCGTGCGTGGTTCACTGCAACCAAGTGTCCACAGCATTGCTCATTGTCTGCTTGGTGCCCAGTGCTAGGCACCGTTTGCAAGTTGCTCTGAAACTGCCTGCCGTATGTTCAGGGGTGTTGCTGTGAGGTCCATTGACCACACCGCCCTGGTTGCACCCGGCCTGTGCTGGGCTCGTATTGTATGGTTTACTCATGCTGCTACAGTAACAGCTTCTCAAGTCATCAGCCATGCAAGTACAGTTGAGTGGTGCGTGCAGCTGCCCAGCACACTGCGTGCTGCAGGACTCAGCACATGAGTGCGTTGAGTGCCGTGGAGTAAGGGTGCCAGGTCATCTCGGCGTCTTTTGGGCTGCATGCGGCCAACCATGGGTCAGGCTGACAGGTTGTTGGCATTATTACTCGGTTCTGCAGTCTGAAGCTGTGTCATGTGTCACTTGAAGGCGTGTCAGGCAGCGCGCGGCAGCCGCAGCTGCAACTGCAGTTGAGCAGCGAGGATGTGTTGTGTACATACACACACATCCCCATGCTTTATCAAGTTGCTGTTCCAGGACGTGAACGGTTGTCTATAAGCGGCGTTGTGGCACGGCTCTGCGTTTTCTGAGCCTGTGGGTGTGGGGTTATGGGTACTGGCTGAAACAGAACGGGAGATGTGCCTAGCGCCTGAGGCTGGCATGGACGTAGGCCTCAAGGCCAGGCAGTCAAGTACTCAATCTCACTGTGATGTACTGTGATTTCACATACTTGGTGAGTGTATATGTAACTTATGATACATGCTAAGCTCACGAGCTCATGTGCACCGACTTGCAATTGCTTCATCATGGCCAGAAGGGGACCAGCCTGTCAGAACCGTTGCCTGCACTGATGGGTCTGCAGAGAGTGTCAAGAGTGGTAGCCACTCCTGCTTGAACTTCTGTTTGGTTGGTTTCATCCGAGAACACGCAAAGAGTATTTGCCAATGACTGCAGTGGCAGCATTGAAACCTCCAGGGTCCAGCACATTGCCCTGCAGACAAGCCTACAAGTGACTGATGAAAAAAAAAGCAAACGCAACCGCATCATTGCTGTAATTTTCTTTGAGCACGAGAACGTCCAACAGGGGTTATCTTCTTCGATCTGGTGTCGTCTGATCTGGGCTCAGACGGAAAGCAGCATGCCAGCCAGCAACAGACGGCCTCTGTTAGACGGTACGGACACCCAACAAGCGCTCGACAGCAAACAAGTTCAACCGGAAGCTCCCACCCAGCAGCAGACACAGCTCTCAACCCCAGCAGCAGCTGCAAACAGCACAGCATTTCAACCAGGCTTCAAGCAGCCATGCACTTTGAAGGGCGCTGCATCTGCCCTGTATGCTGGAGCGTTGGGTTACTTTCTGGGTGTCATGCCTGCCGCCATCAAGTACAAGGGCCGGCAGTGGGGCATGATCCATACGCAGGGCCTGGCCTCTGCTCAGCAGCTAGCGGTGATGTCTGGCATCTACACAGCGGTCCACTGCATCTGCCAGCGCATCAGGATGGTGGAGGATGGGTGGAACCGTGGCATTGCTGGATGCAGCACAGGTTGGTACCTGGATTGCGACAGCAGGGGACAGGGAACCACAGCAGCAAATGTCGCAAGTTTTGTTGAGCAGCACCAGCAGCCTGGGTCCGCAGCAACGCCCCATGCAGGATGCAGTAGAATGCAGCAGTTGGTTTACAAAGGAACCTTCCGTGTATTTCATGTTGCTGGGTCAGGAAATGTGGTGGCGTGCCGGTGGTTGGCAAGCCTCACTGAGGTCAGTGGCAGCAGACTCACTGTCAACACTTTCAACCGCCCACCCACCTTGCGCCTCTGTTACACTGCATGCTGCTCTCATCCTGCTGCTGCAGGGCTTGTGCTGGGCTGGAGCAACGGACCCTGGTCAGCCCTGCAGTCCTGCGCTGGGGTCGGCCTCATCTCAGCGCTGATAGACTTGGGTGGGGGTGTAGAGTCAGCAGAGGCCCGTGTCCTACAGCCCCTGCAGCACAGCCCTGTCTATAGTCCAACCCACTATACCCCGCAGCAACAGCAGAAACCTTATGCCCTGCAACAGGAGCAGCAGGGCAGCAGTGCACTCGCAGACTTGCCGCAGCCAATGCAGCTGCTGGCTCTTCTGCTGGGCGCCTCACCTAGCAGCATGAGCAGCGGATCCAACAGCACTGCAGGCAGCAGCGCTACTGCGCACGCTACTGGCGCGCCTGATGACCAACAGCCAGCGGCGCATGCACCACGCAGCAGCCGCGACAGCAAGCAGCAGGCAGATCCCGCCTTGCGCCTGGGCGAGGAGGTGCAATCCAACAGGATTGCGCAGCAGCAGCGGCAGCACCGACACCAGCATGAATCCCTCCTCCAGCACCAGCAGCAGCAGCCGCTGGTGTCTGCAGCACTGCTAGGCCACACTGCTGCTGTGGCCGTGCAGCAGCTGCTTGCTGCGCCACCTCTCATGTTCTTGGGAGCGTGCTGCCACCCCAGCACTTCGATGGCAACAGCTGCTGCTGATGTTGATGGATGTCCCGTGGCAGCAGCAGCAGGGAAGGCAGTCGGCAGCAGGCGCCACTGAGGGTGTTAAACGTTGGTCAGTACCTGGATTTGTGTGCCAATAGGCGCAGCTGTTGTACCATAGCAGCACTGAGTCACTGGGCTTGGCCTGAGTGGATGCTACAGGGGCTTCAGTGTGCAGCTGGCTGTGTGCACAGCGTGTCAACAGGCCCCTGACAGCCGCACTGGTTGTTGTTACCATGCATTGTCGCTGGTTATGATGGTCGGGATGATGGTGCTTGTGTGCTTCATCAGAACTGCTTGTCCGTGCAAGTAGTGGGGGTTTTGTGGGAGCTGTTTTGTTGGAGGCCATTATGCTCACGCTTTGGGAGCGCCATGCCTTGGGCCAGCACTTGCTTCTGTACAATAGCTTGTGTTTGTCAGTTTGCTGTGTGGATCCTGCTGCACTTGACTTGGGTCCTGCTGCTCCCCAATGCAGTAGGACTGTGGAATTGCAAGTTGTCAGGCCTGACACCCAGCCTAGGCTGGGTGTAGTGGTCTGGCTGAGCTGCAGTATATGTTGGAAGTTGGAGTGCATGTTGCCCGCATTCCCATGGCCTTGATCCCGGCCCTGGGAGCATGTTCCATGGACACGCACAAGTGCATCGACAGTCTTGCAACTGTGCTGTTACAGTTACAACAAAGCAGAAGCAACACTGTAATTGGTGTACCACAGAAGGCGGTACAACACAGGAGCAGGCTGCTGGAACACAACAATAGCCTGAACAGGCTGATCACACAAAGACACCAACCGAAACTGCAACAACATTTGTCGGCTGGAAAGGAGCAATGCGCACCACACGCCCCTGCCAGGAACAGTGTTCGGCGCTGTCAGCCTGACATGGCTGTTTGCCGCTTACAAAAGCAAAGGGCTGTGGCCAAAAGACTCAAAACGGAATGGGTCAGAGGTGACAGGAGCCCTCAGATTGGTAGCAGACACATTGGTGAACAATAAACAAAGCAAATAGACACTGTGGTTCCGGGCACTGTCTCACAGACACTGTGGCGCCTGTGGCGCAATGATCAGACAAAGTCACCTCAGGGCGAATAGGCAGCAAGCTGGTCCCCAACATGCATCTTCCAGTGGAGCTGTTTCACTGCAGCAGTGAGCGTAGACTCAGAGGGAGTCTTCTCAAATTGGCGTTCAGCCCAGCACTCTTGATGCATACATACGCCAGAGTTGCACTTGCATGGTGGTGGTTTTACGCCCAAGAGTTCGCCGCTCCTCCCGCTGCGCCTCGCACTCCATCCTTCCATGCGCCAAAGTCTATATCGCCTACAGGGGCAGAAACAGCACGACATGAGGTTTCAGCAAGCACTTACACGACAGAACTGCCTGCCTGTAGTTAGGAGGCACTAGTATGCAGAGGGTGCTGTATGGGAAGCATATGTTGAGGGTAAGTGACAGATAGCATGGGCATGCTGACCCAAGCAAACTCATTCAACACACGGTGGCAAAGCAAGCACACTGCACCCCTTCACCATCCAACAACTGGTTGAATCAAAGTCTGGTCTGCTAAAACACAGGTGGCACTCATGTTGAACACACAACGAGCACAACAGTGCAGTCGTCTCGCAGGTGAGGCACGTGCACTCACTCAGTTGGGACTTGATCAGACCGCTCATCAGCTCTCCAACATTGCTGGCAGGTGGCAGGCCAGCATCCTTAAGTGCCTCCGGGTCTATGAAGCCCACAGCAGCGGCAATGGGGTGTTCGTAGGTGCGGTCTGGCCGAATGCAGACCCAACCTTCTTCACAAAGTCCTTGAATGTGACAGGGCCTGCTGGGGCGGCGGGGGCGGGGGCAGCTGGGGCCTGACCGCGAGCAGTAACTATCTCTTTGTTGATCGCCTTGCTCATCTTCCTGAGCTCCTTCATGCTGGGTTCCTTGCGAAGGGAGTCTCCATCCACTTCCTCAACGTCGGCAGGGAGGCCAGGGATCAGCTGGGCCGCAAGGTTAGAGTCAGGCTTGCCGCTCCACTTGGGTGTCTGTAGGGTTGCCGCCTTCTTCTCCTCCTTGGGGGCCTTGGGGGCGGGTGCTGCGTCAGACTTGGACTTGGGCTGGGACTCGCCGTGAGCGGCGTCCTTGCTGACCTCAGGAGCAGGCTGGCTGTCTTGTTCGACCTCTTCGGCCTCAGCCTCCACGAGCGGTTTGCTGATTTTCGGTGCGGGCTCCTGGGACTTGGGCTTGGAAACAGCGGGCTCGTCCTCCTCGGGCGCGGACTCGGACTCGACCTCCGCATGCTCGCGCTTATCGTTGTGCTTGTCGGTTGTTTGAGCGTAGTTGCCCTTGTGGTGGTTCTTCTCCTCGGGCTCCTCATCGTCGTCCTCCTCGTAGTGCTTGCTGCTCTTCGACTTGGAGGTTGTGTCGGCAGCAACCGGAGCGGCCTCCTGCACCTCCTCTTCCTCGTCATACTCCTCCTCCTGAGGAATGCAAAATGGAAGTTTAATTATTAGGACATGCAGGCAGTGCACGGCTAAACAACAGGTATGTGAGCCTCAATGAGGCCACTGAGCTGCCATCCCAGACTACCTCAATGTTACCAGCGCTTGTGAGCAATTGCTCCGGCAGTATTGACCTGGACAGAAGCCGCTCACCTCAGCAGAGCCCTTGTTCAAGCCCCGCACACGGCTGGCGAGCGACTTGAGGGGGTTCTGACCCAAGCCGAAGGGAGCACTGCCCATGCCTGCCTTGCGCATGAGACGGTCCTGCTGACCAGACTGGCGGCCCTCCTCAAACGCTGCTGCCAGGCTGCCAAGGGGGCCACGGGAGGCAAGGCCACCCAGACCCTCTCCGGCCTCAGCTGCATCTGCATCATCTGGCATCACTGCAGATGCACAGCAACACATGACTGATAGTTATACTCCTGAACATCATCACACCCCCAAAATCCTCAACCCTGAACTGTCAATTGCAAGTCGCACTCCTGTTGAGACTGCACGTGTTTCAATGCATGCCCCCTCTGTGTTGTGGGAAGCCTGCCGTTCTGCAATATAATGTCAGGCAGTGCTGTTTGACTACCCAAAATGCATCCTGCTGTTAGACGCACTAGCAGCGCAGTTACTGCGGCCTTTCATTGCTGTTCCTACTCTTGCTGCTTCTGCTGTTGCTGTTGCTGT
Source organism: Desmodesmus armatus (assembly GCA_007449985.2). Classification (NCBI taxonomy): domain Eukaryota; kingdom Viridiplantae; phylum Chlorophyta; class Chlorophyceae; order Sphaeropleales; family Scenedesmaceae; genus Desmodesmus; species Desmodesmus armatus. The sequence continues at coordinate 565,690 of VIIQ02000600.1, forward strand.
TGCTTTTGTGCCATATGCTGTACATTCAGTCAGTGTCAAAATGCAGCAACCGTAGCTGCTATCTGTCCTTCATCTGGATGCGTCAAGCACTGCAACTTACCGCATCCTGTGTGGTCCTTGTTTGCCACCTGGAGAGATGGGCATGTCTTGCAAGACTCCAGAGTGTGTCCATCATCTGCCACATAGGCATTCCTGGCTGCGCAAGGCTTGCATGCAATCTTCTTGAAGCCTGGTGGCTGCTCTGCAGCTGCCCTGTAGTGCCCAGCTGGGCAGATGCAGTCTGTACCCTCTGCATCCACGTAGCTGCCCTTGGGGCACTTCATGCACACAGACTTGGCGATTGAACCACCCTCTGCAATGTCAGTGCCTGCAGGGCACTTCTTGCAGACGCCGTCCTGCCCCTTGCCAGCATAGCCAGGCGCACACTCTGCAACAGTCAGAGTCAGCAACCACCACACAGATGCTTATGTGAGTGACCGTGGTGGCGAAAGCCGGTGCTGATGACTGATTCACGATATGCAGGGCGAGCTGAAGAGCTCTTCTCCAAAAACCAGCAAGTTGTGCTATGTGTACTGCGGCACTGATGTTTGCGATGCTGACAGCAGCTGCTGTAGTCGGTCAGCCTGGCAGTAGCTGCACAAGTGCAACAGTACCCTCCTGCAGTGCTGGGACACAAGAACTGCTGACATCCTTGGTTGCTGCTGCTGTGTGCTGATGCCCTCAGCTGCTGCTTGCGCTGCTGCAGCAATGTATCGCCTCAGCACTTACCGCACTGTGCTTTGCGAGTGTTCTCATTGACCAGGATGTATGCCTTCTCACTGGCACACTGCGCACACACCAGTGTAGACGACCTGCCGTGCATGTGCAAGGCACAGCCTGTTGCTGCGCAGCCCTTCATGCGAGGGCTGTCTGGACAGTCATATACTGCTTGAGCCTTGACATTCACCAAGCCTTTCTGAACGGAAAGGACCTTTCCATGCTGAATCCTTCCCTGTTGGGGAGCTGCCAATGCTGCTGCTGCCAGGCATGAAAGCAGCAGGCAAGCCAGGACTGGCTTGGCACGTGCCATGGTAGTTATATCCTGCGAAGTGATGATGAAGATGGGATACGTTTACTATGCGTGGTTTGAGCGTCGTCAGTGTGCGTGTTGATGCCAGCAGCCCGCAACTTCTGTGCCCGCCAAAAGACAGATGCATAAACTCGGCCAGCAGAAGCTTCAAGGCAATCTCAAACCGCTTTAATGTGAATAAGCGCTATACTGACCTTCGAGTCTTCTCTGCAGCCGAGCACCCTCCTCTTTCAATCAGCTCGCGCCAAAAACTGTCCCTAGCGTTGAAGGTTTGAGTATGGGTCTGTGTTTGTTCACTTCTTTGAGAACAGGACCTAGAATTATGAAGTTTGACAACTGAAGGGCGGATACCCTTGATTCCTGACATAACTGCAGTGTGACAACTAGCTGCATCCTCTGTCTGTGTGCCGCATGTGGCTGGGACCCAACATCTTGAGTTCAACGGCATAGTCATGCTGAGTATCTTTGTTTGGTATGTTTGCGCACTTTTTGCGTTTCTGTTCATGAGCACTTGACCAATGTACAGCATGCCCTCGCAATCTTTGATGGACTGTGCAGCAGTCTTGTGGTTTATGCAGCCAGGTCAGGGCGATTTGCCTGTGTGATTTGCAACCAAGCGAGACAGAATACCCTGCAGAAACACAAGCTTCAGTCACTGGCAATGCAGACCGTGTATGCACTCCACCTAGCCGCAACAAAGGATCTCCCACCAGCGTCTCCACCCTTGAGCTTGGTCCTTTACACCTGCACACAACAATCGTGCTCTGGTTGGCAGCAGACCAACCCTCAACTGGCGTTGCCGTAGAAAGGATTGACATTGTAACTTGCCATCGTGCACCTGCGTGCCGCATGCCTTACAATCCTGTCCTCAACCACCGCAACCACCAGCCGCCCACACTTTCAAGCTTGAAGGGCAGACACACTCTGCACTGCCACTCCTGCTGCCGCATTGGAAGCAAGGCAAGGCATGGCACACACCACACCAGGGCTGCCGCCTGACTGAGAATCATGCCAGCTCTGAGCTGAGCACAACAAAACATGCCAGTGCCCGACGGTCAATCCTGCAGGATTGTATGGTGGCACCTGGTTGGCCCATACAGCCCAATGCACATGCATAGCGTTTCACTGCCCATCCAGCCCTGGTGTCCATGTTTGTGGTGCGGTGTGATGTACAAGCAACCACTTGACACTATTGATTTGTGTGTTTGCTGACGCATCCAACTCCAAAGTGTGTGCAGTATTTCATGACCTTGCACACGTTCACTGTCAGGCATCAGCCACATGCACGTATGGAAGGCAGCACTGCTGCTGCACACCAGGTGACATGCCTCCACAAGACTTGCACCTCGGCAGTACAAACAGTGTGAGGTGACACGAGCAATTCAAGCCTTGGATTCGTCACAATACTACATGTACCGCACTGCACCGCGCTGTGAGGGTCTGACCCACTTTCATCAGGGTACGATGGCACTATGCTGCTTCCAAGCATTGCGCCATCAACCTCTGCCTCAAGACACCGTGCCTTGCCAAATACGGCCCGCATGCATGGCCTGCATGTATCCAACACACCCACACCTCCACCAGTGCACTCAATATGCCCACACCTCAACAGGTACCACAGAAGGTGGAACCCTGTCCACATATGTTGGATGCATATGGGCGCTGCTATCTGGCCACGAGCCAGTTTGCCCCTTCCTGATGGGTAAATCAGCAACAGTGGTCAATCACGGTGTCTACAAGCGACAGCCAAGGTGCCACAACACAGGCCCACATCAGCAGCCTGAGCAGTACTGCCTCTTGCGTGGTCCTGTGCAATGCGACCCTACATGACAGCTGCTCTCGTCTGATCTCTCATCAGCACTGTATTAGTGCCAATGTACTGGCTGCTCCCTTATGCCTTGGGAGCCTCAACCTTGGGAGCATCAGCCTTAGGGGCCTCAGTCTTCACTGGCTCAGCTGCCTTGACTGGCTCAGCTGCCTTGGGTGCTTCAGCCTTAGGCTGCTCAACCTTAGGGGCCTCGACCTTGGGTGACTCAACCTTGGGTGACTCAACCTTGGGTGACTCAACCTTGGGTGACTCAACCTTGGGTGACTCAACCTTAGGTGCCTCAGCCTTAGGAGCCTCCACCTTGGGCTCTTCAGTCTTAGGAGCCTCAGCCTTAGGTGCATCAGTCTCCAGGGCCTCCTCTGCAGTTGCTGCGCTGATGGTTGCAGCCATGGGGACATTGCCCGCAGGCTCTGCAGAGGATGAGGCCTGCTTGTCGCCGGAGTGGGCCCACTTGTTCACCAGCTCAGCCAGGACGTGTGTGAAGTCAGGCTTCTTCTCCCCAGTCTTCTCGTCATCCTTGGAGGCAAAGGGGTTCATGGCAGAGAGCCTGCCCATGACTGCGTCGAAGCCGCGGGGGGCGATGAAGGCCTCTGGGTGGCCAGCAGGGACTGAACAGCAGGACAGCAGGCAGGGCACAGCGAAGCAGAGGTGTGTGGGTGACGGAGCCGTGAGTCTGACTCGCACTTGAGATGGGCGGTTGTGGCGGTGTGTAGATGCTGCTCTGGCAGAGTAGCCGGGCTGTGTTTCATTCAGCCAATGAGCACCCGTGCAGGGCAGGGCAGTGGCTTAGGACGGCCTGCATCTAGTTGGGTGTAAGTTTTGCGCAGGTGCTGCAACAATACATATCAGTGACGGAACACAGCACGCGCTGGGTCTCCTAGCAAGTCATGCTAGTCTCTGGGCGCACTGCGGTTGCGGCAAACTGCCGCTGTTCCTCACCGCATGCAGTGCGGTCGGTGGTGGGCACCAGGGCGGCAGGGCACAGCTTGCACTGCCTGCGGTCGTGCATGACGAGGTCCATGTACTCGTTCTTGCCGGTGCAGGGCTTGCAGTTGACGTGCTTGAAGCCCTGAGGCTTGGAGGTGTCCCTCTCAAAGGTGGTGCCTGGGGGGCACAGGCACTCTGCAAGGGGCACAAGGGGCAGACAGATACAAACACAGCACCATGTAAAGCAATGGTTTTTTGCAGTGTTCAGCACTAAGTCAGACTGGGTGCGGGAGGGGGGAAAAGCTCTCTGCAGAAGGCATCAGGTGCTTGAGAGCATGTACAAGCCCCACACAGGTTGGGTTACAGCTGTCGCAGGCCCTGCGACAGGGCCCTCTAACTGTTCTCAGGGAGGCAGCAGATCAAGCATCCATTTTTGCTGCCATCTCTCACACTGTTTGAGGGACAGCGAGAATGATGACAGCAGAAAGGATGCTTGATCTGCTGCTTCCCGGAGCACAGTAAGAGGGTCATGTTGTGGTAGGGTTAGCTGCTGTTCATGTTGGCTTCACATCTGGTGACGGCAGTTTGCGTCATCTTGACCATGCGCCGACATGAGACGAGTCTCGGTAGACATGCTGCATGTTGGTTTGTGTACTCTGCTGCTTGTGCACGTCAAAAGGTTGATGCGACATGGGGGTGACCTGCATGCATCTTTCAGCGCGCACGTTGCACGTCGTGCCCTGGCATGCACCATGCTATGCCATGCAGCGCTGTGCTGCCCCATGCTAGGCCCTCCAAGGAGTTTGTTGCTCACCCTGGCTCCTCTCAGACCACATGGTGTTCTCAGGGCAGCTGAGGCAGACGGACAGGGCAATGGGCCCACCAGGGGCAACCTGTGTGCCCTCAGGGCACCTCATGCACACACCATTGTTGCCCTTGCCAGCCCATCCAGGGGCACACTCTGCAGGACAAGCGGAAACAGTAGCTAAGCATACTGTGTGCTGCTGTCAGCCGCTGACTAGTAGTGATATGGAGCGGAGCGCAACATGTTTATGTCACGGCCTCGCTGTGATGTAGCACTGCCATTGGTGGCTACCCCGACTTGAGCTCTGCGTGAGCATGGGAGCTGCATCTAAAGGGTCTCGTGAGTTGCTGCTTCGGGCAGCTGACTCAGAGACACAACAGTATCTGTGTGGTCTGTCTGGCTGCCTGTGCACTGGGCTCACCACAAGTTGCCTGCTTGGTTCCACGGAATGCCAGGATGTAGCCCTCTCCACAGGCATCACAGATGACTTCCATACTCCTCCTGCCTGTTTGGAGGCCAACACATGCCTCTGTCCTGCACCCATTGTACTTGGGTGTGTCTGGGCACAGCAGAGCTGATGCTGTGCCGAGCGCGAGCAGCAGCAGTGCCGCAGAGCAGAAAAGAGACTTCATTCTGACGGTATTAGTTTCTTGAAACTGACTCAAAGCGTCTGGAGCTCTCTCGAGACTACTAGGAAACGGAGGTAAAGAGGGGTACGGTCGAAGCGTCTGGGGGCGTGGAGCGCAAAATCAATATAGGTATAAAGGCGTTTTTGCTTCTGGCTTACAGCGGGAAGGTTGTCACGGCGGGGGACGAAGGTGTGAGTGAAAATGGCGGGTGGGTGAGTAGCACGGCCGGTTGGGAGCAGTCCAGCAACCAGTGCACCAGGTCACTTGCGCAAGCAACTTCAAACTATCCTTCAAAGCTTCGAGTGAATGTGAGACTCCACAACGCAGTGGTTTGAAAGCAAGGGCGGTTTTTGGGGCTTAGCGGTCCCGTTCACAGCCAATGGCGTTTGCAACAGCATTTGCAGGTGGCACATTGACTTAAGCGTTTGTGTGGCCGCCGGATCTCTCTTGGCTTGTTCTTTTGACTGAGGCTGGTACATATACAGAGGAACAGCGATCGTTCACCTTTGCACTTGCAAGAATGCTGCACAGCAAAACCATTGCGGGGCAGCGGGCATGTGGGCGTCATGCCAGTTCTGGCAGGGTGATGGTGCTCTCCAACCAGGGACAACGCCTTGTGAGGCCTTTCCAGGTGAATTGGTGCGGGGTGGCTTTTCAACAACTAGATCGTGGTTCTCGTCACCACCATGGTGCAAACATGCACCAGCCAACCCCTCCTTTCCCCTTGCCAGGCTGTGCTGATCCACTGTTGTTGAACTTTTTGCTGCATGCACCGTGCTGCTCACCTATGCTACCATGCCCACAACTCGTAATCATTTCCACAGTCTATGCAGCAGTCAACAGCAGCTGCTACCCCAGCACTGCTGCAGCAGGCGCCCCTGCACAGCGCCTGGCCCTCCAGCTGCAGGAGCAGCGTGCGTGTCCAGGCCAGCAACAGCAACGGTGCAGCAGCAGCAGCAAAGTCTGACTACCGATCAAAGCCAGCCGGTCAGATCAATGTTCTGGTGGTGGGCCCCACAGGGTACATTGGCAAGTAAGCATTCAGCTAGGCTGACGTTGTGCTTGGTGGCTGCCAGGCTGGCGCTGCTGGTCTGCAACATCAGCACACTATGTACACTGTACATCACCGCAATGCAATCCAGGCTGAATATCACCGAAAAAGCAAGCCAGACAATTGTCCAGCAGCCATGCAGGCGTCATACAGCATGGGCAGAAGTGCAGCCTGGCTTGCAGCTGGCACCTCCAGAGGTGGCTCACTCTGTACTCCCGTAGAGCAGCTGCTATACGCAAGCGACACTGCGCACCGTCTTTGCTGCTCAGTTGTGTGCATGATGTCCAGTCCAACCTGTGAGTACTGCGTGCTGGTTCGCCTTCCTCATGCACTCCTAGTGGCTCTCCTGCTGAGTGCATGGCCTTTGCACTGCCCCCCGGGTGTGCTGCTGCAGGTTTGTGACCAAGGAGTTGATCTCCCGCGGTTTCAACGTGACAGCCTTTGCACGTGAGAAGGCAGGCATCAAGGGAAAAATGTCTAAGGAGGATACAGCAAAGGTGGGCCTTCTGTTGTATGTGATGGGGGAACCTGGTGTGCTGAAAAATGTCTAAGGACGACACAGCCAAGGTGGGGTTTCGTTCTTTCTGGTAGAGGACACTCATTACTAGCAGACATACGACTCTTTCTGGTAGATGACAGTCATCACTAGCAGACATATGACTATGTGAAAGTTGTGTTGCCTGCTGTGGTGGGGTGGGTGGGTGGGTGGGTCGGGTGGGGGGTGAGGGCAGCGTTTGCTAGCAGCTGGAGACGCAGCAGCCACTGTGTTTCGTATGGGAGGGGGGGCAGAGACACCAGTAGCTGCGACACAGTAGCTGTGTTGGATGCTGGCATGTGGGTGAGGGCGGGCGCTGCTGTGTGCAGCAGTTGGCTGCCTGTAAGACTGTGCAGCAGGAGAGACTGCAAGGAGCGTGGATTCTTGGTGTACCAAGGCAGGCACCCCCAGCACCACAAGCAGCAGCGGCAGCAGGGCGCCAAAAGCAGCACATCAACACTACACAAACATTGTTGAGGCAGCAGCTGCCGCTAGTGCAAGCACTGCAAACAACACCAGCAGCAGCGTCACACTGCTGGTTCCAACCTCAATACATTGACTGCTCTGTGTAACATCCAATACTGAATTACTGACTGAAAAGGAAAGGATGGTTGGTGTGGTTAGTCACTTTGTTTCGGTTCAGAGTTGTTTTTGCCCAATGAGTCTTTTGTTGGCTCCCCAAACGGGCGATGTTCTGTGTAACATCCAATTACTGACTGTCTGTCCCGCCTGCCCCACCGTCCCTGACCCCTCAGGAGTTGGCTGGCGCCAATGTTGTGTTTGGTGACGTCACTAACCTGGACTCCCTGCGGCAGACGGCCTTCAACGGCCCTGTGGATGTGGTGGTGTCCTGCCTGGCCAGCCGCACAGGAGGCAAGAAGGACAGCTGGGACATTGACTATCAGGTGGGTACCCTGCTGCAGCTGCATGCAACACAGCTTGCTTTTGAATGCTAAATCCTTAACGCTAAACAGGAGGCAAGAAGGACAGCTGGGACTTTGACTATCAGGTGGGTACCCTGCTGCAGCTGCATCACAGCCAGCAGCTCCAAGTGTTTTCTTCTTACTCTCTAGTTCCTGTGTAGGCCCTTCCTCTATAAGCACGAGCTCCTGCAGCTGCACAGCACGGCCAGCAGCAGCATGTTCCACAGCTTGCAAGCTAAGCTGCTGACAGTTGGATGAAGCCAACAGTAGCTGGCAGCGTGCTCGCATTTCATCTCAATAATGGGAGCACCGTCGCTGTGTGTGTTGACAGCTGGCGGATAAGCCACTGCAGCCAGATGACGACCAGCAGATGAGGCATGTGCTGTTGGTGCTGTTAAGCACATAGAATACATGTGTAGCTAGCAAACTATGAACATGCAAGTCACATGCAAGCAAGGTATGAAGCATACCATGAGCTGAGTCGAGCTGTGTTGGTGCTGGTTTTGTGACTTTGCAGGCCACCAAGAACGTGTTGGATGTTGCTCGCGAGAAGGGTGCCTCCCACTTTGTGCTGCTGAGTGCCATCTGTGTTCAGAAGCCGCTGCTGGAGTTCCAGCGGGCAAAGCTCAAACTGGAGGCAGACCTGCAGGTGATACAGGGCGGCAGCGGGGCTGGGAGCAGTGGAAAAATAGTTACAGACACAGAAATCTATAGACACAGATGTCTTTGCAAAATCGTTCTATCTGCAAAGGAGCCAGGTGCTCATGGGTGGCAGCTGCGCTGGGAGCAGGTCTGACAATCAACAGTTGCGCACACAGTAGCTGGCACAACATCGGCACGGCAATTGAGTGCCACCTGCAAGGGAGCCAGGGGCTCATGGTCGACAAGGCATGTCATACATGATAGCTTGCACGTGGCAGTCACAAAGCGCATGTCATCACTGGGAGAACGAGCGCCACAGTAGTATCTGGGTGCCGGGGACTTGCGGTCACTCCTTGCAGGCGGCAGTTGGGTTGGGCGGCTAAGTCCCAATGCGACAATGGCGTTAAGTGGCACTACATTGGCATCGCGTCACAGCAGTGGTTGCCCTCCATCTCCTGCTACGTTGTCTCAACACTTGCATGCACCCCTCCCTCTCATCTCCTCCCCCTGCAGGCAGCTGGTGACATCACATACAGCATTGTGCGGCCCACAGCTTTCTTCAAGTCCCTTGCAGGCCAGATTGAGCTGGTGAAGCAGGGCAAGCCTTATGTCATGTTTGGTGATGGCAACCTGGCCAGCTGCAAGCCCATCAGCGAGCAGGACTTGGCCAAATTCATGGCAGACTGTGTTACAGGTGAGGACAGGCGCTTTACTGATATGGTTACTATACCGAATATTGTCGGTGACAGACACAGATTCTGCGCAGGTACCAAACATGTTGATGCGCAGATTGGATACAGGTTCATGTACTATCATGGGTTGGACATATATAGCTGCAGTGTTGATTGGTTGGCAGCCAAGCTCAGGAAGGTACGGCTGTCAAAGTACCGTGTGCTGTGTGTTGTGTTGTGTTGCCTGCAGAGTCCAACCTGGTGAATGCAATGCTGCCTATTGGTGGGCCAGGCAAGGCCCTGTCAGCCAAGGACCAGGCAGACATACTGTTCAGGTGAGAGCTGGCCTGGGCATCTGGTACAAGGTTTTTCAGGGGTGTTCCTCACTGTGGACTCGCCACCAGCGATATTCATGTGTGCCCTGTGCATCGTTTTTGCATCTGGCTGTCACTGCTCAACTGCAGCACCCACCAACTGTGTCAAAGTCAGGCCCAGCCTCTCGTGAAATTGACCACTTATGTGGCTGCATTGCAGTAGACGGCCTGTTTGTCGCAGCGAGCAGGGCAGGACAGCACCAGCCGGTCGTGCATTCGTGTCTGTGGGATGCAAAGGACCTTGTGCTGCTGCCCTGCATTGTGTGCTGTTGCTGCTGCCAGGCTGACAGGTCTGCCCCCCAAGTACTTCCCTGTGCCCATTGCCCTGATGGATGGAGTCATCGGTGTCTTTGACTTCTTGGCTAAGATCTTCCCCCAGCTGGAGGTGAGTTTGACCACCGTCTTTATGTCATGGTTATGTCATGCATAATATTACGTCATGCAGGAGACTTGCCATGGATTCGAGTCAGTGTGACGTCTCCAGCAGCTAGGGCTGGTGTGAGTCACGCAGCCACAGGGTCGCCGTGCAGGGTGCATGTGCAGTTGGGACGACCTGTCCAAGACTTGCTTCTGTTCCAGCTGGCTGCGCTGGGCTGTGGTTGCGTCTGCGCTGTGACAGGCTGTGCAGTCAGGGGCGGTGCTCATCCATCCTGCCTGTGTTCGCTGCTGCTGCTGCAGGACTCAGCTGAATTTGGCCGCATTGGCCGGTACTATGCAGCAGAGAGCATGCTGGTGTGGGACGAGCAGCGGCAGGTGAGTGGCGCAGCGGCATTGTTTTCACCCATGTCTAGTGCACACAGTCACCCATGTCTATTGCACTATGCCGCAAGTATACAATCAAGCCACCGGTGGACGGCCAGGGTTTGCAGTACAGTACAGCACAGGTATTGGGGGACATACTCCCAACTTCGGCACTACCCAGCAGTAATGATCATGACTGAGTTCGGGTGCTGTTGCTGTTGCTGGACAGGCGTATGATGCTGATGCCACCCCAGCTATGGCACAGACACGCTGGAGGGTTTCTTTGACAAGGCTCTGAAGGAGGGACTGAAGGGCCAAGAGCTGGGAGACCAGGCAGTGTTTGGCGTGGGAGAGTGAATGGTGTCTTTGGACAGCTTTGGTGTGTCTATTTGTGCATGCAGTGATGCATGCTGGTGTTCTTGAGTGGTGTTGTATGCTGTCGATGCTGTGGTCTTGGCGGGCCAGTCTAGACCTGTGCGGTGTGGTAGGATTTTAGATGTGGCGCCTGTGTTTGATGGTGGCTAAAGCTGAGCGGTGGGTTGCAGCAGCACTGAATGTGTAGCAGACAATGGCAGTTTTGAATGTGCTTCCTGTACAGTGAGTGTGTGTGGCACAAGCTGGCTTGTGTCGACCTGGCACCACCAGAACTGCTCTGAGCGATTGTAACTTGAGAGAGTGGCTGGCGTTGGCTATTCGTCATACCTTCTTACCTTGGCTCTTGGATGTGATCCATACGGCCCCACGTGACAGTAGGTACACATGAACAGAATTGTGCACACCATGGACTCCAACTGGTGTGCATGTGACCATGAGGTTTGATCTGCCCGCTTTGGTCATGTCCCATGCATCGCACGTAATCAGATTATTATAGTGTGTTTGCAAGTGGTGTTCCCTCCGGTCTTTGTTGCCAGTTTTGTGGTTGTTACTGCATGGGAGGCTTTTGGCAGCAGCAAACGGCAGTTTCACCATTAGAAGCATAATGCATCTGCGTTGTAATCTTCTATCAAGTCCATCACCACGCATGCCACCCTCGTCCCCTCCTTGAGCAGCAGTCGGTGGTGTGGTCTCACTGCGTATGATTGCGCTGCTGAACGCCTGCCATCTTGCTCCCAACTCATATTTGATCGGATCTGTCAGCGTTAGGTCGCGCAATTGCGTCCAGCACCACAAGCACCAGGCTTTAAGTGGCTACAGCAGGCCCAACAGCACCACAGCAGCAGCGGCAAGGCCATCACGCAGGGGAGGCCAGGGGGACAATTGGAACGGCCTGGGAGCATTGCTGAGCAACAATCAGTTGCCCCAGGCCGTTGAATTGTTGGAGTCATGCTTAGACAGCAGTCGGCGCGTGCATGGTGTCAAGACAGGGCAACTCTTGGAGGGTGAGCACCAACTCCACTGTGTTCTGTGGTCGTGATTGCAAACTGTGATGTTGCTGTCATTGTTACCAGTTGATTACGCCGTTCAGACACCTTGTGTGTACCAGGAACGTTCTGTGGCGCAGCATATGCATCACACCAGCAAATCATCCAGCCATCGTCCTCTCTTGGCATTCACTCGTCTGAAGTCATGTCAGGCCATGGTGCTCCAATGTGTAGCATACATCGCAGCAGCTTCTCTCCCACATTGCTGCACAGGCAAAATCTGGGTCTTTGGCTCGCATGGATGATTGGCTCACAGCGCTGGTCGCTGTCTGACTTCTCTTGTCAGAGGCCAGCCTTCAATGCTCAGCCCAGTGCATTACGTCTGCTGCTTTTGCTTTCCTCCTGCACTGTTTCTGCAGCGCTGTGTGCTGCTGGTCAGCACAGCACTGTCTGGTCACTGCTGCGCCGCATCACAGCCATCAAGGGCCGGCTGCCCTTGCAGGTCCTGCACAAACTCCTCAAGCTTGCAGGACAGGTGGGTGATGCTGTGCAGTACAGCACAGTACATTTCAGTAATTGGGGGCAGAGATGTTCGAACTTCGGCACTAGCTAGCAAGCCAGGGGCTCATGAGGGTGTTCAGGACTAAGTTACCAACATATCCCAGACTCTCAGGTAGCCTAGCCAGCGATGCCAGCGAGCAGTGTTTGTTGGGCAAGACATCCTGACAGCAGATGCAGAGGTGCTGTTTGGCACACCCAGCATATGTTTCAGTCTTGGCCTGTGTCGTCGGGTTCAGCAGCAGTGGTCAGGCAGTCGAATGCTGGAGTCTTGTTCAAGCCAGCATGGAGGCAGTACAGCAGCTGCACACACCCCTGGCTTTGATCTCTGCCCAGCCTGGCGTGCGCCAGATCAATCAGCCTATGTGTGGCCCATAAGACACGCAGCACGCGCTGTCATCAGCCTTGCTTGTAAGACCACAGACTGTCCTGATGCCACTGGTCAACAGCCATCAGTCAGACTCACCCTCCAACAAACATTAGACAGACTCGGTTTGACATTTTCATACTTCTCCCTGCGTTGTTGCTGCTGCGCGCCCTGCAGTTTGGCACTGTTGACGATGTGTTGGCCGTCTACCAGCACCAGCAGCAGCTGTACGGCTTTGCGTCAGCAGGGGTGCAGACCACCCTTATCCATGCATTGCTCAAGGCACACAGCAGGGCACAGCCGGGGCACCTGCTGGCATATGAGGCCTGGGGTCGCTTGAAGAGCAGCGGCAAGCAGCTGGACGCACAGTCACTGCTGGCTGGTGAGTTGTGCTGACATCCAGTGTACCTCCGCTGTTCACACACAGTGTTGGTCAACACGGGGTTTATCCTTTTGGGGTGCTGCCAGAACAGTCAGGGGACAATGGTATGGCAGAGTCATTACACTCAGGCTGCCTACAGTGGCGTTGTGGGGTCACTACACACTCCCTTGTAGACAAAGCCTGCAATAGGCAAGAGCCTGCTGGCAGACATCGATGCAGCAGCTGCCACTCGCTGCCGTCGTGTGTGATATGTGTGATGTGACGTCCAAGACCTCTTCCTGCTGCCGCCGGTGCCCCTGCTGCTTGCTCTCTTCCTCGTGCGTATGCAGGTGTCCACGCATGTGTATGCGTCGGCAAGTTCCGGCAGGCAGAGGCGCTGCTCGACCCCCTCAAAGCAGCAGCAGGCGCTGTCGGCCGGCCGATGGTATCCGCATACAACATCATCCTGAAGGGACACGTAGCAGCAGACAACCTCGAAGCAGCGCGCCGCACTTTCGCTGCCATGACCTCCCGCGGTTTAGCAGCGGACGCTGTCACGTACAATACCCTGATCAGCGGGTTTGTCCGTGCTGGGGATATGTCCCGCGCGCAGTCGCTGCTGCGGTCGATGCAGGTGGAGGGGGTGGTGCCAGATGGCTGGACGTTCACGACCCTGGCCCTGGGGTACGGCAGGCAGGGGCAGCTGCAGGAGATGCGGGAGACGGTGCAGCAGATGCAGCAGGCTGGGGTTGCAGCCAACTCGGTGAGTGCAGTGCCAGGACAGCGCCTTTGGGTGGTGGGGTGCTTTGCATAGCAACATCAGTGCTTCAGCAGCTTGCGGCGTTGTCTGGCTTTTTTTGGGTTTAGGTTTAGGCTTTTTTTGGCGTCATCATCATTGCACTACGCTGCCCAAGAGGTGTGCATGCAAACAGCGGCAGTAGCCAGGTGTGTTGCCGCTTGTATGGGACAGTTCACTAAGGGGCATACCTGCATGCATTGTATGCTTTTGCAGGCCACGTATGCTGCAGCCATCGATGCGCTTGTCAGTTCGGGGCAGCTGCAGGAGGCAGAGCACCTGCTGCAGCAGCTGCTGGACAACCAGACTGACATACTCCCTGCCCTCAGCAGCACCAGCAGTAGCAGCAGCAGCAGCTTTGACAATGGCAACGGCAATGGCAATGCCAGCAGCAGCACTTCTGGGAGTGCCTTCCAGACGATGCGTGCTCGAGACAGCAGTAGGCAGGCAAGCAGGCCTCCTTCACCATCTGCTGCAGCACCAGCAGCCACACCAGCAGCAGCGGCCACACCAGCAGCAGCAGCGGCTGATGGGCAACCTGCCGAGGGTATAGCCAACAGCAGGGAGGCTGCCCAGCAGCAGCAGCAGCAGCGGCAGCTGCCGCCGCTGTCGCCGCCGCCGCCGCTGCAGCCGCAGTCGCCGCAGCAGCAGAGTGTGGCCGCTGCCACCCGTAACCGGGAGCAGGTGTTGCGGCAGCAGTACAACGCGCTGATCAAGGGTTGGCTGCAAGTTGCAGCAGCGCAGGCCTCCGCTCAAGCAGAGCAGCGGTGGCTTGCAAGCGAAAGCAGCAGCAGCACCAGCAGCAGCGGGAGCAGCACGCCTGCTGCGGTACCCAGTACACCTGACCCACTTAACGGTCAGCAGCAGCGTTCAGGCGGGGAGGCGGGGAGCATGCAGACAGTAGCTGCAGGCAACGGCGGCCAACAGCAGCAGCAGCAGCAGCAGGCTTTTGCAAATGCAGTGCTGGCTGTTCGGCAGCGACAGCAGCAAGAGCAGGTGCTTGTGGCATCGGTGGCAGCACAGGCGCAGCAGCAGCAGCGGCCACAGCAGCAGCAGCAGCAGCCGACAAGGCAGCTGCTGGTCCTGCAGCAGCAGCAGCAGCCAGCTGTGCAACGTGTGGGAGTTGGCCTAGTGCGGCCAATGTTGCCGCAGCAGCCCACAGAACCTGCTGTCAACCAGGGTGGCTTTGCTGCTGCTGCTGCTAGCACTGCTAGCACTGCCCCCAGTATGCAGCAGCAGCAGCAGCAACCAAGGCCTGTACAGCAGCAGCAGCAGCAGCAGTCCAGCCAGCCGCCGCCAGTGACAGCAGCAGCAGGTCGTACTGCTGCTGCTGCTCGAGGGCGTGGCGACCCCTTCAGTGCTGCTGTTGCTGTGATGCATCAGATGCAGGCTGCTGGTGTGGAGCCTGCTGCCGACACCTACACACTGTTTGTCAACTACTGCATCAAGGTAGGTTTACTTGCTTTGGGGCTTGATGAATGTGCATTCATTTCATGCATTCATTTCTCTCCATTTTGTGCTTTGAGCCCAATCCTGGATCTGGTGGCTTCAGCCTCATCCGGAGGATTATTTTTTTGTGATTCCTCTCTTTGTGACACTGCTTGAGAGGGACAGGTTCAGTTTGCGTGTGAGGTCCTTCATGTCCGCATCCCTTGCGCCAAGCGGCAGGCTCAGCAGCACATCTGGTGTGTACCTCCTGCTTGTGTGCAGGTGGGAGATGCAGCTAAGCTGCAGCAGTTGCTGGATGCCGCGACAGCAGCTGGCGTACAGCCTGACCAGGTGATGCTTACAACACTCGTCAAGGCAGCCTGGAAGGCAGATGCACATGCAGCAGCGGTGGAGACATTCAATGCACTGCTGCGCATAACAGGGCCACCTGCTCGGCGCAACAGCAGCAGCAGCAACAGCAGCACAGTCGGTGGCAGCAGTGCTGGTGGCAGCAGTGGCAGGGCGGCGGCGGCAGCGCAGCAGCAGCAGCAGCAGCAGCAGCTGGTGCAGCCTCAGCAACAGCATCGGCAAGAGCGTGTCGGTCTTGCGCAGAGTTTGCGTGCTTACGCGCAGGCTGCTGGCACCAACCCCTCGCCCAGCAATAGTGCAGGGGTGGCACCAGCTGCCGATAGCACTGCTGCTGTTCCAAGCACCACCTCAACATCACAGCAGCAGCAGCAGCAGCAGTCGGTGCAGCAGCAACAGCAGCAGCAGGCGGTACAGCTCGAGCTTGAGCAGCAGCTGCAGCAGCAGATGGCGCAGGCGCGTCAGCAGCAGCAGCAGGTGCCAGATGGCAGCAGCACTGTTGACGAAGGATGGGATGACTCAAACTCAACCCCCTCTGCAGCCCAGGAGGACAAGCAGCAGCAGTGGCAGCTGCCACGCAGGTCCCCCGGCCAGCTGCTGCTGCCACTGAGTGCCCCCATCGGCCCCGATACTGCTGCATGGAACGCCTTAGTAGCAGCGCTAGTGCGGGCAGGGAAGCTGGAGGATGCTGCTGGTGCTTTGGAGCGTGGCACACAGTCCTCAGCAGCAGCAGGAGCCAGCCGGCCCCCTGTTCAGGGCTATTCGGCCCTGATTCGGGGCTACAGACGCTCCGGGCTGAAACATCAGGCGGTGGGGTTGCTGCGGCAGTTTTTGAACCTCGGGGGCCAGCCTGGGCGCGTTATGTGTGATGACGTAATCAGTCTGTGCCTTGAGGCGAAAGACGTGAAGACGGCTCGGCAGGTTGTGAGGGCTATGGAGCTTACGGGGTGTTTGGATGCAGAGGGCAGCAGCTTTTACGATGGGTGGTTCAGGCGCTGGGAGGTGCAGCAGCAGCAGGCATTACTGCCGCGGCATCTGCAGCAGTCTGGCAGAAGCAGCAGGGCCAGCAGCAGCAGCAATGGTGGTGGTAGTCCCAGCGGGGATGTAGGTCAGCAGCAGCAGCAGCAGGGCGTGGGTAGTGGGAATGTGAGTGCACCAGTGGCAGTTGAGCGGTTGAAGTGGTGGTTGGGGCTGCCCAACAAGTATTACAGGGGAATGGAGGGTAGCATTGACAGCAGCTGCACGCGCGATTGACAGACTTAGTATGGGTTTGCATGCATCACACATCTTGCTGTTGGTGCCCAGCACGGCATGGCAGTAGTAGGTTCTGAGCTCATGCTCAGGTTGGCGGTATGCATGTGTCAGTAGTGTTATGTTTGATTGGTGGGCGGTACTGACCGCAGGGTGTGTATACACAGGGAGTGTGTGCGTTTGTGATCATGTTGGTGTGTGATGGTAGGATGAGGAACATGGTTGTTGCCAAGTACATGTTTCAGCAAGATATGGTCTGCAGGGTAGTCACCTGTTTGCTTCACTTTTTAGCTTTCCTCAGAGCGATGCTTGACTTTTTACAGTTAGGGAAAGTGTGCGGACCACTGGCGGACCTAAGCGGACCCTCAGGCAATGACCGGTGCGGACCTGTGCGGACTCCCTGCCCCCACCATGACTGGCTCATGCCTTAGCACCCCCTCCTCAATGCCCTCACACCCCCCCAGTGCTGGACTGCATTTGGCCGCTCGCAGCAGACAGTCACCCAGTAAACCTGACGTGGCACCAAAGCACAAGCAATGATATATGCAGCGCGTTCGATCATTAATTTACAACAGAAACAATACTGCAACTGGTAAGGGGCTATGCGGACGCATAACATCAACGACTGAAGGATCGATCAAACTCGGTGATCACAACAACAACTTCAAGATCAGCCAACGACCAACTTGCACCACAACCTGGCATCTTGCGCCCCCAAAACAATTATTAACAACGTGTTGCCGGCCCACAACCCCTGCTCCTTTGGTTGGCCCTGCCAGCCCTGCTGCCAGCCCTGGCCCTCGCCCGCGGCGGCTGCTGCTCCTGTGCCTCCCCTGCTGCCCCCTCCTCCCCCTCCCCCTGCACCTGCTGCCGGCGCCGCTTGGGCCTGCCGGGCCGTGCAGCACCAGCAGCTGCAGCTGCCTGGCCAGCAGCTGCCAGGCCGCTGCTGCTGTCACTCTCTGCTGCCACCTTGGTGCCCTTCTTCTTGAGGTACTTGGTGAAGTAAGCCGAGGGCTTCATCTTGTACTCCAAGTCCAGCGCTGCTGCTGCATCTGCGTAGCTGGCGATGTCATCGGCACTGTGTGCTGCTGTCAGCTGCTTGGCCCTGCCCTTCACAACTCCCCAGAGCATCCTGTGGTCGCTCCAGCGGCGCTTGTCACACCCCTTGCGCCAGCTGGAGCCTACCTTCTCAAGCTCTATCCGTGTCTGGCTGTAGCCGGGGGCCTGCTCATCAGTGTACCAGCTGGTGTACTGCCGGAAGGTGGAGAAGGCGCTCATTGCAGGCACAGGGCCAGGCTCAGCCACGCTGCTCTCGCCCCCAGCTGCGTCCCCAACAGCAGCAGCAGCAGCAGCAGCAGCAGCAGCAGCAGCAGCACCTGCAGCAGGAGGTATCTGCTGCATGCCTGCCCCAGGTGGCGCTGGCCCCAACATGCCTCCCAAACCCTGACCTCCCTGCTGCTCTGAGAGCTTTCCTACGATGTAATCCCCCAATGCCACCATGACCTGCGCTGAGCGTCCCATGTCTGACCTGTAGCCAAGCGCTGCTGCTGTCGCAGGCAACCTGCTGATGGTGGGCTCCAGGAACCCAAAGGGGTTGCCACTCAGCTGCAGGGCGGGCTGCTGAAGAGCAGCAGCAGCTTGCAAGACAGACTGCTGCTGCTGCTGCTCCTGCTGCAAACCAGCCCGTGCATTGCTGGCCACCTGCTGCTCAAGGCTATTCAGCAGTGCGAGCCCTTCTGGGCCAACATGCGACCGCAGCTGCTGCAGCAAAGCAGCAGTCGCCTGCTGCTGCTGTCCCTGCTGTTCCTGCTGCGGCAGCTGCTGTGGCGGCTGCTGGAAGACGTGTTGCTGCTGCTGCTGCTGCGGCAGCTGCTGAAAGAGCTGCTGCTGTGCATGGAGTGGCCAGCCTGCAGCCGCTGCTGCTGCTGTAGCTGCTGTGGGACCAGGCTGCTGCCAGAGCTGCTGGTTGCCCATGGAATGGCCAGGCTGCAGCCGCGGCTGCTGCTGCTTCAGCTGCTGTGGGACCAGACCTGCACGCCAAGGCTGTGCGGCACACATGCCAGCAATGTGCTGCTGCTGTTGCTGCTCCTCCTCCTCACCCAGCCACCAGCTGTGGGTGTGATCACCAGGGGAGACGGCTGCGCGAGCAGCAAACTGTGAGCGAGGCCTCATCCCCCCTGCCGGTGAGTAAAACATGGGGCTGCTGACCATCTGCTGCTGGTGGCCTGGCTCTTCAACCTCATACATCTGCATGATGTCAGCTGCCTCCTGCCTGCTGTGCTGTGCTGGACCCTGCTGCTGCTGTTGGCGTGGGCGGCGCTGCTGCTGCTGCTGCTGCTGCTGCTGCTGCCGCGGTGGCTGCCGCTGCCGCAACACACGGGCTTGCCCCTCGGGCATGTCTTCTGGCTCCTGCACATGCACAAATGGCATACATGCAGAGGTGATGAGCATTGTCAGCACTTTGCCGGCCCAGGTGTGATTGAAAAGCGGTGATCTTCTCAGGCAGCACAACTGAGTTTGAATAGCTGGTAGGCACGCGCCTGCTGTCTCTGCAGAAGAAACCCGTGTGAAGTGCACTCCCGCTCACCTCGCTTTCTGCTGCCGACGCCTCCTCACTTGCCCCATCTGCCTCTGCTGCTGCCTCTTCCTCAGCAGCAACAAGCTCCTCCCGCTGCTGCTGCAGTTCTGCCAACTGTGCAGCACTGAGGCCATCTGGGCCACACTTCAGCTGCTGCAGGATAGCAGCCAGTTCCTCTTCTTCAGAGACTGGCTGCTGCTGCCTCTGCTGCTGCAATCCGACCTGGCCATGGCTGCTGCCTGCAGCTGCTGGTGGCGGCTCGCCTGCTGCTGCTGCTGCTGCTGCTGCTGCTGCTGGTGGTGGTGGTGACGACTCGGCGGCTGCAGCCGCAGTCGCCGTAGTGCTGCTGGCCTGCAGCTGCTTCTGTGCCTCTTGACGCAGCTCCAGCAGGCCCTGCTGCAACTGCTGCTGCATGTCTGTGACACCCTGAAGGGCCATGCCCAGCATCTCCTTCTCAGTCACAGGCTTGTCCACCCAAATGGCACCACTGTCCTTGGCCAGCTTGAAGCGCCGCATCTGGTCCCTGGATAATTCACAACACAACAGCAGTGGCAGGAACAGTGGCAAAGCAGCGCACTCCAAAAATTGCAAGCACAGCATGTGTAAACACCATGGGTTGCACGTAGGGGCATGTACAAAGCCTATGGCCCTTACCCCCCCCTCCTGCATCTGCTTGTGTGCTGTCAATCTTACCTGACTAGTGCTGCCTGTGGTCCCTTCAGCAGCAGGTTGTAGACAGGGTTGTTGGTGTACTTGGTGGGCCTGTCAGGGTCTGTCACCACCTCCAGGAAGTCCTGCCACACCACGCCTGCCAGGTATGGCAACAGGTCTGCCATGCCCCTTGCTGACACCGGCACTGGCCGCCCAGCGGCATCTGCAGCTGCAATGCTGGCCCTGAAGGCAGCTGCACAGGGCAGCAGCAGGTCGATGATGGGCTGTGGTGTCAGGACCATGAGCGCAGGCCTCCAGTACTGGTCGTAGGGGTGGGCGTGCGGCCAGTTGCCCATGACCAGCAGGGTCGAAGGCTTGAGGGCTGTCAGGAGGTACACCCTTGTCAACGAGTGCAAGCGCCAACCGCCAAAGCGGCAGGTGTCCTAGACACACATACACACGCAAGCAGCAGTAGCAGCAGCAGCAGCAGCAGCAGCAATAGCAGCAGCAGAGTGGCACTTTTGTGTGTGCAGCTGCATCACCAGGGCGTACAACATTATCCTAGCTGAACGAGCATGCAGTATGCATCATAGCTACATGTGTAACAAGAATGCATGTCATGCCCATGTCTTGCCCCTCGCCCACTTGATCCCTCCAGTACCCACCTCCTCAGGCACGCCTGCCTCGTCTGCTTTACGCACAGTGTGGTACCGGGGGGCATGTGTCACCTTCTTGATGCGTATGTCCAGGGCCATGTAGATCTTTGCGAACCGTGCCCTGTGCCCGCCGTACGACAGGCTGCTGCTGAAATCCTTCCTGCCGGGCCAGATCTTCACAGTCAGGAAATCCCGGCTGCAGGGGTCAGGGAACACCTCACCACCCAGTGTGAAGCGGGTCACAAAGTAGCGGCCGAGGGCAGACTGCACATCTAGCAGCGGCTCCTTGTGCCTCAGGCAGCCCTTGGTGGCCAGCTTGCCACCTTGGTTCTTGCCAAAGGTCTGCAGGATGCCGATCACCCAGCAGTGTGCAGGCCCTGAAGACATGCAAGCAATAACAGCAGCAACATGTGTCAGAACCTGTGCCACAGGCTTGCAATCAACAGCGTGGCTGCAGCTAAGCAAAGCAAATCCCTTCTGATGAAAATACGTAATGAAGTTGGCATGCAGTATCTCACCTATGCAGGTGCGCAGCAAGGGTGGTGTGAGCTCACACAGCCGCCGCTCTCGCACGTCATCTCCCCTGCCTGCTGTGAAAGACATGGCTAGCAGCATGCTCAGGTCCCTGGCGTCTATGGCCTTGGGAGAGGCCAGCGAGTGGTCAGCAATCTTCACAAGGTCGTCCCTGCGAATCACAGCACGACAACAAGGGCGTGCACAGGGAAACAGCATAGGTCAGTGGGAGGCATGGGTAGATCTGCCACAGCATCTGCACAGCTGCTTTGGTGCATGCTTTGCGGTGACAACACCACATTGCTGTTGACTGCACAGCTCCAGCATGCACCTCTCCTGCCCTTGAGCACATCTTAATTGGGATGTGGGAAGTGGCTGGCATGAGCGCTTGGAGCTTCATAGCTACAGGTTTGTATGTATGCATGCATGTAGGCATGTATGCAGGTGATGTAACCGTAAGCGCATCACTCACGTGCTGAAGGTGGATGCCAGGGTATTGTCCTGCGGGTCGAGGTGTTGCGGATCAATCTGCCCTGCCTGAAGCTTGCTGCGCGCCTGGCACTGCTTGTACACCTCAGCATACACTTCATATGCCAGCAGGCCGCGCTTGGGCATGATGCTGCCACTGCTGCCGCCCTTTGCACGCAGTTGCAGGCCACGGCCCCTGAACACCGCCTGCAGCATGCTGTGGACCCTCTTGAACATGGCAGTACCTTTGAAGTCTGCTGCCTCCTTGCCCTGCCACATCACAACACAACAACAAACATAAGTGTGTCAGTTGCAGCTGACAAGTGTCCAGGCGCTGCCTTGGCCTGTTGAGTGTACCCCATGCCGCTGTCACACCGGCAGTGCAGGTAAAGAGTTTAAGCCCAACACACACCACTTGACTTCCTCACCTTCAGGCCTGGGTGCCCCTCCAGTATGTACCAGGTCAGGAACCTGGCGGCCAGGTCAGGCCCATCTGAGCCGGACAGGGTTTCGTCAAAGGGGTTCTTGCGTCGCACGGGGGGCTGTCCAGCAGTCATCTGGAACTCGCAGAACGCCTGGAACACATACAGAGGCACCAAGCGCAAAGTCACTAAGGCGTGCAGCTAATGGCAAGATACATTGATGCAAGACATGCACATGCTTGTGACATGCACTATAGCCAACGGTCGCAAGTGTGGGGAGTGGGTGTGCTGTTCTACTCAGCCGCTGCCATTCTACTCAGCCGCTGCCATGCTGTGGGTGCCTGAGTTTGCGTGCACTCACCACAAGGTGCACGCGGAGGCCCTCATACTGGCCTGCAGTGTTGTTGTTCCCGGCCAGCCGTCGCTTCTCCACCAGCTGCTTCACCTCTGCTGGTGTGTATCTGCAGCAGTGCCAAGCATCAGGTGTGTTTTGGGTGTGCGTGCTGGCTGGAGGAACAAACACAAACGGAAGTTGTGAAATAGAATCAGCAACACTGCCTCAACACTTGTAAAGCAGCAACACCATCACTGCCTGTCCCACTTTGCCAACACCACTAACAGACATGGAACCAACAGACATGGCACAGGCTGGCTGTCTGGCTGGCTCATTACCTTGCTGAGGCTTTTGGCTCCCTGCGTTGCTGGTGTGCATCTGCCTCCTGGTCTGACTCCTCCTGGCTGTCCTCCGACTCGTCGTAAAGGCCACCCAGGATGTCGTCAGCAAGCTCACTGTCTGCTGCTGTTGGGTCCCACTCGCCGTCCTCCAGGTCTTCCAGCAGCTCTGGGTCGCTGTCATCATCAAACTGCTGTGCTGCAGCTGCTTTTGGGGCCCTCTTGCGCTTTTGAGGAACGTGTGCATCGTGCTTGGCATCCTGCTCCTGCACCTGTGCTGCTGATGGCTTTGCAGTGCCTGCTTTGCTTGCAGGAGCTTGTTTGCCTTTGCTGCCCCGACCCATGACAATCTTAAGGGTCTACATTAGCACGTAGAAGCGGGTAACCGAGCTGATATCGTCTCCACAGATTGAACGTGCTGTTGTGATGGAGGTTATGATGGGACTCTAGGTGCCAGTTCACAACGATACGCGACGATACAGTGCACAAAGGAAAGCCTCAACATAGAAGGATAACATACGCAGCGCTGCAGCGTTCTCGTTACCCTCACGGGCATGTAACCTGCAAGTAACCGTTTTTGAAACTGTGCGGACTTTGACTAGGTCCGCATGGGTCCGCCAGCCCATTGACCAAGGTCCGCACTTCGCACTATAAGTACTAGTTACTAGCAAGCTTTGCAGCACTGAAGAGTGCAGCCTCCAAGCAAACAGCACCCCCACAATGGGTGCATAGGCTGCGTAAACTAGCAAAAAACATCTTGATTCGTGGACCAGCATCAACAAAGCAAGCTGTGCCACCACATACTGCGCGACCCACATCAAGCACGTCAATCACCATCCTCCACATGGCCACATGGACTCAAATGACCGACATCCCACACACAAGGCTAGAGATCCTTTGACACACTCATCAACACCAACACCGCAATGCACTTAGCACAAGCAATATCCTTGATGCCACTCAGCATCAATCCGAACAAACACCCAGAAGATCAAGGCTGGGCGCTGAACAACTGTAACAACACTATAACAACAACAACGCCCTCAACATGGTCACTCCACATGCAGAATTTTGACAACATACCCCCAAAACCATGCGACCACGCGGCACACAATACAAACCATGGGATGCAACAACACAACACCCTACATCACAATTGGGACACCTTCACCACATACAACACATGCACCAAAGTGCAGCTCCCATCAACCACATTGCAGCTTCATGCAACAGCCATGGCAGGCTGCCCACAACAGGCGACTCCCTCCGGCTGCTGTCACTGCTGCCAACGGTCCTCATGCAAGAGAATATGCTTCACAGGATGTGCTGCTGATGGACCTTGCTCTGCTGCCGGTTTATCTGTAGGTCGTGTGCCACGACCTACAGATCAACCAGAGAGTCACAGAGTCACAGAGTCGTGTTTGGTTTTGAAACCACAGAGCAGCATGTGTGGGGTGTCCGTCAGCAGCCCGTTTCAGCGCTGCTGCTTTTATGCCCTTTGTATGCCTGCGATGTGGCCGTAACTGGCACAGGCTTTCTAGTGTCCTAGGTCACTGGTTGCCTGGTGGTGTCTTGCTTGTCTTGCACCAAGGTCGATTTGCTGCTTGCACAATGAACCTGGCCGGAAACACGTGTAATGATGATGTGTGCCACAGCTGCACCTGATGCTGACACTGGTGCTGCTTGTGTTTGCACTGCTGCAACTGCTGTTCTTACTGCTGTAAATTGCTGACGTGCCGGCCTCTGCCACTGTTGCCTTCACAGCTGTTGCTGCTGCTGCTGTGCCAGCCACTGCTTGTGTGCGCTGCCACTAAAACTGCTGTTGACATACCAGCAACTGCCACTGCTTGTATACACTGCGGTAGCTGCTGTATCACCTGCTGTTGGCATCTGCTGCTGTATGCTGCCGTAGCTGCTACTGTACTTTAGTCGCTTGGGTCAACCTCTACCGTATGTTTAAGCGACCCAACGCTGGACTTGGCTGCTGCAGTCTGGTACACCATCATGTTGTCTGCCTTGCTGTGAACCCTGCTGGAGCTTCTGTCCCCAACACCTGCAGGGTTGTGCATTTGCGCCTTCCCACATGGCACCCGTCAACCCGTGTGCCACCCATGGCCACCAATGTTCAGCCCCCAACCGCGGAGCCTATCCCTGCACACGGGATGTTCTTGTTCCCAGCACAACCGTGGCTGCATGTCACAGGCAGCCCCAATGCCTGAAACTGGGAAGCGGCGCATATCACTACATTGACATGTAACATCACCACACTCCTCACCCCCCAGCATTACGGCCGTCGCGCACCGCTGCATCTCGCACACAATATACCAACAGACTGGGCCCAGTAGTGCTGAACTCATCAGGGTCTTCCATCGCATAAGACCGGTAGAAAGACCGGTACTCGGCTTGACACAATATATTAATAAGGGTGGCTTGCTGGTCCATGCATAGCTGAGCTCATGAGCCCAAACCCTTGACCAGTGGATGTGCTTTCTATGCCCCTCTGATCTGCTCAACAGAACAGGGTTGCAAAGGCCCAGAAAGTTGCAACGCAATTGTGGGGACCCTCAGTGCATGCTTCACGCAGGGGTTGAGGATACTCTTCACTGCTTGTAAAGTTTGCTCAGGGGCCTGGTGATGCGCAGCCGTTCTGAAGCGCTGGTATGTCTCAGAGCACCCCCCCCCCCCGAACGGCTGCTGCAGAACCAGCTGCTGCTTAGGCAAGGGCGAGCTGTGCTGCCAGGCCAGGTGTGCATGCGCTGAGAATATTCAGAAGTGACTTTGCGCACTTCGGTGCCTGCCCCGAGCACTGGTCTCCAGCAGCACGGCAAGATGTATGCTGCAGTTTTCCATCCCTCCTTGCTAGTCTTGCACAGCTGTTGCCCATCATGGGACGTAATGGGTTGCTGAGCGTCCATGTGTACCGTTGTAGAAGGCGTGCACTGGATGACACGATGCTGCGCTGTGCCACTGCTGGCAGCACGCAACAGGAAGGGTAACAGCACCAACAGAGATACAAGCAACAGCGGCACTACTCTGATGGTCATGCCCAGCTGGTAGCGTCCGCTGAGTGGCATGCCGGCCGTGCTGGCAGGTGGGGCCTTGCCTGACTCTGACGTTGCACGCTCGGGGCGGTGTGACATGTTTGCTGAGTTTGTACCATTGTACTCTTGTGACCCATACTCAGCACAGTGATCATCGCTGCTGGCCCCATTGCTGCTGACAGTGACTGGCAGATGCTCCTCACCTGAGTGCTGAGCATTGAGAGGTGAGGTTCTACTTTGCTGCATGCCTGTTGCCGAGCTGCCTTGCTCAAATGCAGCCACCACCAGTTGTGTCGGGTCTCCTGCAAGCCGATCTGGGGAAGCTGCAGCACCTGCATCGGCGTATGTGACGGCAGAGCAAGCTATGTGAGCCCAGGTGTCGATTGGTGTTCCCAGTGCTGCAGCTGCACAAAGTGCACTGTTGTCACTGCTGCTGAAGCTGCTTGAGGTGGGTGCCTGTGAGTCCGCCTTGCAAGGGCTGGTACGGGCTTCTGCTTCGGCAACAACTTGCTCAGCTGCGGCCTGTTCCTCCCACCAGGCTGTGAGCACCTTGACAAACGCCCTGTGCGCAGGCAGCGCCAGATTCAACTGCAACTGCAGATCCAATGCAGCAGCCGGAGCAGCAGCAGCGGCAGTCAGCAATGGTTGTGTGGGTCGGGCCTGCTCCACAGCGTATGACTGTACACTTGCTGGTGAAGACTGCGGGGTTCCAACCTGCGGCTTAGGGCTCAGTGGCTGCTTGCTGACTGGCACAACACCAGCTGCGGCCTGCATGTAAGCCTGGATGTCAGGGCATGCAGAAGCTGTGCTGCAGGTGCGGGGAATGTTTGGCTCTTGACCTGAGCTCCCGGCTGCTGTGCGCTGCTGTTCCCGTGCCTGCTCATAGTCGCGGTTGTCCCACATACGTGCTGCTGCAGAACGGGCCCTCCTCTCACTTGACCCGGGTGCCTTGGCATGGATGCCCAGCTCGCTGCAGCGCAGCCTGTACAACATCTGTTGTGCATCGTTCGTTGACAGGGGTGGTGCCCACCATGCTGGTGCTTTGTGGGGCTCATGATACCAGCAATCGCCGCCATTGTGACCGTCATACTTGCCACAGTGCTGGCACATTGGTGCGGTCTGCTGTTGCGGCCGCAGTTTGGCCAGACCCATCTCAGCGAACCGGTGACCGTTGCTGGGCTGCTGGCTGGGTTGGTGGGACAAGCACTAGGCCGACACCCCCCCTGGCTGGCTACCCCTTTCTTCATTTACCAGGGTTGGCCGGCTACCCTAACAAATATGGAACACCAGTCAGGGTGGCCAGACCCTGACCAGACCCTAGCCCGGGTTGACCAGCTGGAGTGGCTATGGCTAGCTTTCCGGGTATGACTGGCTAGGGCGGCAGCAATGACTGGCCATGACCAGGTCCGGCACAAGTGTGGTCATGGTGCTGGATATGTCTGCCTTGGCCTGGTCATGGTGCACATATGCGGCTGCTGTACCGATTCTGTGCTGCCTAGGGTTTACATTGACTCTGCTTGCAGCATGCTTACTGTGGCTGCAGTTGTGCTTGAGACATCCTGTACTGTGTCAGCCCAGCAACCACATGTGGCCTGCCCCACGTCGGTTTACTCCAGAAACATCACACATGTTGCATACATACACTTTGCATTGGAAATAGCACCGCCATGCCCTGCAAGTCAGTGGTGCACAGAGCCAACCAAACAGTAATGCATCCTTCCAAAGGGCTTCAGCCAACATTGAGCACCTCACATGCTGGGATGCATACTGATGCAGGCAACAGCACTGAATGCAAGCAGCTGCTCGAGCTGGCAGCCCCTGCACATGCATCATGCTGTCCTCAACATGACTCATAACGGATGGGCAACTCAAAACAAGCGGCACTTGCCACATAGCTTCCGCGAAACAACACCACAGATGACAGGTCCACTGCAAAACATAGCGTACTAGACTGGACCGCTCAGTACAGGAGGCAAGGTCCCCCTCTCATTCCCTGCAGCCAAACTATGGAACTGCTACTGGGCCGCACTGTGACTAGAGTGGGACATGGTTGTCCAACTAGGCCGCAGCACAATCAGCAGCGCTTCTGCATTGCTGGCAACCAGTGCTTTGACTGTTGTGCCCCTGCTCCACCTCGGCAGCTGCTGCCGCTGGTGCTGCACTGCGTGGTGAGCAACATTTGGACCTTGTTGTGCAGGGGTTGGCGAATGTTGGCAGCCTCCCGAGCGCTCTTCACCTCCTGCGGTTTTGGGGGGGGCACTGTAGCAGCCCGTTGCTCGCCTGCAAGCAACACGATGCAGAACAAGGCGGTTGGTGCGGAGCTGGTGAACTCCAGAGTCCGCCAGGAAGACTCCCAAACACTTGCCTAGCAGCTTGATGAAGCTGCCGCACCCCACACATGCTGCTGGTGTGTGGGGTAGGTTGTCAAACCTGACCTTGCCATCGTGCAGTAGCAACACCTTGCTGTCTTGCAATGGCGTCCAGGTGACGCTGCATTCAACACAATCCGTGCACTAGTCAGACAACCCTCCAGCAGCTATGCCTGGCAAACCTCACCTACATGCTGCCTGCAGTTTTGTCCTGTGCATCCTGCTGCAGCTTGGCCTGCCTCCGTGCTCATGTTGGCCTTGTTGAGCTCAGGACGAGCTTCCAGTACTCGCAGGCACCTGGCATGCCTTGTTTGCTTGTCCAGCGGGTCTCACACTATTGCAAGCACGGTTGGTGTGTCCCAGTGGCCCCTAAAACGCTCAGCACATTGCTTGACTGTAGGGGCCAAGAGGGCAGCAGCAGCAGCAGCAGCAGCAGCAGCAGCAGCAGCAAAATACAACAATTGAGCTGACAGACTGCATAGCAGACACTGTCAACACGGCATGAGTGAGCAGAAACACACGTTCCAACGGCAGAATATCACATATAACTGTCTGGTGACCCTGACCCTGACGAGTGAAGCAACATATCCCAGTAAAGAGACTGACAAACTGCAACCCGAGCTCACCGTGCTGCTGTTCACATTTGCAAGCTTCAGAGCTTGTGCTTGTCCTTGATCGGTTTAGAAGGCCACACAGCCGCACCTCCTGCAAACATATACCAGGACAGCACCATAAAAACAGTTACAGTAATTGGCATAGTGTCTGAGCACTGAGCAGCAAATTCAAAGAGGCAAAGTTGGTCAGGCTGTGCCAGCACACGCCAGCAGTTCATGTTTTGAGTCGCATCAAGCCTTGCATGCGTGTGCTTGTGAAACTGCCATCGCTGCTGAGGAACGCCATTCCTCTCTTTTCTCAAGCCTCACTGACTGACTCGAGCACTGGCAGAAGCACTGGCAGATCAACAGCCAAGGTTGAACTCACGCTGCATTTGGCCCAGTCCGTCAACCTTCGGCGGGAAAGATGAAGGTGCAACATCCTTGAGCATGTTGTCCATTGCCAGGTACAGGCGCTGCCTTCAGATCTGCACTGCGTTGTCTCAGGCAGATCTGTGAACTACTGCTGCAGCTGCACTGTGTAGCTGCTGCAGAGGCACAGCGTCGTGCTGATACAGTCAAGGATGCTGTACATAGGTCCATGATAGCGGTAACGGAACAGCTCGAGCTGCGGCTGAAACGGAAAGTACCAACCACCAAGTTTCACGTGAAGAGCAATTGCGGATCGACGTGAGCATCACGGAACGGACAATCTATCATGCAACGGAGGAGACGAGGACCCGCAAGGCATCAAGACGTCGCCCTAAGCCCGGGCAGTGACAGTCTGTTCAAACATGGCACAGGTTGGGCTGAACCCAGACCTTCTGGGCAGGCCTTATTGCTTGGTTGAACGTGTGCAGGCGCAGTCTGTCTCTTGGAAGAAGCACCTGAACATCAAGAAAACGGGGCTCCCGTTCCGTCCGCAACCCCGTCGAAGGAAGGGGGTGAGGCAGGCCGGTTTGTCACGATCGCAGGTATAGTGCAAACCAATCTTTTTGTTGCACTGCACAATATCAATCCAGGGGGGCTTCGCCCCCCTTGCCCCCCGTTATCTTTTCCTGTGTTGGTGCACTGCAATGAATGCAGCCAGTTGCTATGAAGCAGGGGGGCTGGCCCCCCTTGCCCCCCACCAACAGCCTTTCAGGTCCAGACTGTGCCATGTACAAGGCTGACAGCAGCAGCACAGCAGTATTGGCAGAGGCCCAGGGGGGGCAGTCTGTCCCCCTGCCTTGCAAGCTCAGGTGTTGGTGCAACCAATGGCTTCACTCGTGTGAAGGGCGGGGGCCCAGTGGGGCAGTCAGCCCCCCTGCCTTGTGTGCAATAGACACATCAGCAGCAACACAGCAGTGCTGGTGGCGGGGGGGGCCAAGGGCAGTCAGCCCCCCTGCCTTCCAGGTCCAATTGTTGCTGCAAGCATTGGCTTTGTTTGTATTGCAATGTGTCTGCAGCCCAACTGCGGTCCTTCATGCACCAGCCTGCCCGTCGTGTTGGTGCTTTCCTGCGTGAGTGTGGCCAACGCAGGTGGACCAACCCCCCGTTGGAGGTCCTGTTTGCAGACGGGCTGTCAGCTGAGGAAGCTGATACCCTCTTGGGTGTTGATGAGGATGGGTTGGCCCCTGATGCTTCCGATATGTTCGTCAGTGCATTCTCAGATGAGTTCTACGATGTCTATTCAGATGCGTTCTATGATGCTGATACCCCATGAGCCTCGTTGGCTCCCTACGGGGTGTTCAGGCTCAGCCTGAACCATGTAACAGTAACAGTAACAGTAACAGTATTGAGGGCGGGGGCCCAGGGGGGCAGTCAGCCCCCTGCCTGGTGTGCAAGAGACACAGCAGCAGCAGTAACAGCAGTGCTAGTGGCGGGGGTCCAGGGGGGCAGTCAGCCCCCCTGCCGTGTGTGCAACAGACAGCAGCAACACAGCAGCAGTACTGGTGGCGGGGGGCCCAGGGGGGCAGTCAGTCCCCTGCCTGGTGTGCAAGAGACACAGCAGCAGCAGTAGCAGCAGTGCTGATGCCGGGGGTCCAGGGGGGCAGTCAACCCCCCTGCCGTGTGTGCAACAGACAGCAGCAGCACAGC
The DNA here is from genome assembly GCA_007449985.2 of Desmodesmus armatus. NCBI lineage: Eukaryota > Viridiplantae > Chlorophyta > Chlorophyceae > Sphaeropleales > Scenedesmaceae > Desmodesmus > Desmodesmus armatus. Next base: position 596,415 of record VIIQ02000600.1, read on the forward strand.
AGCAGTACTGGTGGCGGGGGGCCCAGGGGGGCAGTCAGCCCCCCTGCCTTCAGGCTGATGTTCTGCTGCAATCACAGACTGAATTGTGTTGTTGTCGATGTTTACAACAGCAGCAGCAGGACAGCAGTACTGGTGTAAACACACACACACGCACGCACGCACGCACGCACGCACGCACGCACGCACGCACGCACGCACGCACGCACGCGCGCGCGCGCGCGCGCGCACACACACACACACACACACACACACACACACACACACACACACACACACACACACACACACACACACACACACACACACACACACACACACACACCTGTGCGTCTCCTTACTCACTTAATTGCCGAGTGCCTTCTGTGACTGCTGTTGTTCAGCAGGCTTTTCTACCAGTCAAACTCCTATGCCCTTCCTCCCAGACCCTGACGACAACCCAAGCCCTTAACCCCGGCAGCGTTCACTTCGACCTTCAAGACACATCGAGCCACACTAGGAAGAAGCCTTCATGATGTCTTCATGCCACCCATGTGGAATTTCTACGCCCTTTACTGACTGCCGCTGCTGCCATCTCCAACCTCTTCATTGTGCCTGCAGATAATTCTGGGGTAACGGGACGGGACACAGCGCTGCTTTGCCATGCATTAGCGAGGGATGTGGCCACTCTGTACCCTGTATGGGGTTCCCGTGCCGGATCACCAGCCAATGAGTGCAGGTAGGTAGAGGATCGACTTTGAAGTTGTGCAACTTACAGTCACTGCAAGCATGCACAGCGGCTGTGCAGGCCAGCACATGCATGGAGGCCACAATGCGTTGCAGACAGAATTTTTTTTTGCAGACAGAATGAAACGTTTTGACTCATGTCGAGACACAACGTCACTGATGCGCACACATTCATCCTGCACAACTTGTGTCACACAACATTTCGCATCACAGCCACCACGAAACAGTCAGCTGACTGGCTGCAGCCAACTGGAATTCAGACAACAAGCAGGACATGACAGTCTGTGTGCACTTCATCATCTGCACAGGCTGCCAAATGCCCCAGCTTTCACTTCCAGCCGTCTACTTCATTATACTCAAAGCTGCTGTCAATATCCGTCTTATTAGCAACTAGCAGCAGCAGCAGCAACAGCAGCAGCAGCAGCAGCACGAGTCAGCTTCCAGAGACAGCAAAGTTTCAAGCCATGTGCATCAACCATGAGATGTCATAATGCATTTACGACCCAAGCTTTCAACAGAGCAGAGAGAAAAGCTGTGACTCAGGTGGCAGCTGTCCTGCTAAAAGTTGCTGTAGCCTGCAAGGCCCCCACTCCATGCATAATCCTCAAACACACACTGGCAGTTGGGCACTCGTCAGGCATCTGACATGTTCTCTGCTAGGGTGTGGACAACATATAGCAGAGCTCTGAGTGCTGCGTACGGTCAGCTGCATGCCCTTGCAAGTTGATTGTCCCAACGCCTCCGGCACACACTTACTTGCAACTCCGCGGTTGGTTGCAGTGCGCACCCTGGTGTTGCCAAACACCGCGTTGCGGATGTCCGAGCTCGCTCGGTTACCCGCAATGGTGGGCCCGTCCTGACTACCTGAGTTGTAGGTGCCGGAGCCGCCGCCGGAGGTACTCTGCAGCAGCTTGCGGTTGCCACCAGTGTCGGTGGTGGTGGCAGCCGCAAGATTTGCGGTTGGGATAGCCATCCTGCCAGAACCAGCAGTGCTGCTTCTTGGGCCAGTAGAGGTGGCGTTGGAGCTGACGCTCAAGACATTCAGTGGCACCATGTCGGCGGCCATCGTGGAGGTGTTGGAGCCATTCTTCACAAGGTTTGTAGCTGAAGTGGCGTTGAATGCGAGGACAGACCCGATGCCGTGGACAATTGCCTTGCCCACGTGCACGTTGGCCTTCATCACTGACACAGGCTCGCCAGCAGCTGGGATGACATCAATAAAGACCCAGTCATATGCACCTTTGCCAGCCTCTGAGGAGTTGCGGGAGTTGCGGGAGGGCCTGCGGAGAGGCATGCAAGAGGGAGTGTGAGCTAGACTACACCCTTCCGTGCCAGTCGTCAGTCGTCAACTTGCAACTTGGACCTCACTCCTCAAAGTTTGGGGATGTATTTATTAAGGTGACACATATGTAATAGCAGGGGGTGCCCAGATTGGCTCCCCCGTCGTCTACACAGCAGGGATCCACCGCTGCACCTGTGTATTACAAACTACACAGGCCGTATCTTCTCCTGTGCGGTGTGTCCTCGGGATCGTCTGTGTGCATTACACAGGGGTCACCAGCCATCAGCTAGTGTTCAGCTGTCAACGAGGTGTAGAGGCAGCGTGTGCCCCTCTGCAAGCCAGTAACATGTCTTCATATTGTGTTGATACGTACCAGATCTTTGCATCGCACCTACACACCCGGAGAGATTGACAGCACACCAGTAGTGCAAGCCATCTCTTTCGATACTACGTTCAGAGCGTATGGAGCGTTCGCATGACTGGAAATGCAGCGGTAGTACGTGTATGGCTATTGAAAACGTGTCCTAGCACTTGCAGCTCCTTTGGTTGACACGGGGTTTGAACCATCTCTGGTGGCCAGCAGAGCCTATAAACCCCAAAGGTCTTTCTGCTGCACGAAAGAATATTTTAAAGCATATGATGTTTCCATAAACAGCACCGCTGCCGCCATGCGTGCTTGCTTTGCAAACTGGGTGGTCTGGGGATCACTCCTTTGTGGTGCGCCCACAGACGTGCATGCCATCAACAGGAGCTGGCACGCACATTCATGGGTACCTACATCATTTACTGCTTGTTGGTCCCCTGCTAGAGTATGACGCGCTACAGGCTGGCACATGCAGTACAACCTGTGTGTCTGCTGCTAAGGCAGCGGACAGCCCCAAACAGCACAACTTTGACCCCTCAGTGCTCCAATTTGAGTCAGACGGTCACCCCTGAATTTTTGCACACGCACTCCGGCACACGATTGCTGCCTGCTGCTGCAGAGCCAAAGGCATCCAACAGATTTTCAGGTCTAGGGGCTTGGTCAAAGTAGATATACTGGTTTCGCTGTTATTTTCAGAAAAAGTGCCAAAACATATCCCAAAGTCTGTCAGATTGTCCCCCTGCTTTTTTGGGTGGGTCAGCACACCATCAGCCCCAACATATGTTGATTTCAGACCCTTCTGTCTGGGTGGATTGCAAGATATATGTCCATGTTGGTTGTAACATGTCACTAACAGTGCTCCATGTTACTTAGGGCTCAGACCCTGACCCCCTCCAACCTGGCCCTCCTTGGTTGGGGTAACACAGGCATGGGGTGGGGGCATCATAAGGGTGCCTCTTATGTATATTTATGCACCCCCTGATAATTACATATGTGTCACCTTAAACAGTGCCCACTCCATATAATCAAACTACGTGTGCCAACCCATATCTTGTAACACCAATCATACATCATACTCATTTCAGGCCGCCCAATCAGCCTGACCTATCATGTTTCGCCTGAAGGAACAGTACAGGACATGCTGCTGTAGTGTATATCAGCATATGAAAACACATGCTGTTTGGGCACATATAACCCCGCACTTGCTGCAGACCAAGTTGGAGCCATTGCTGTTGCAAGCGTGTCCCAAGACGAGGATACATCCCAATCCCCATGGTAGCCGAGTACAAAACTTGCAGAGCCTACTTTACTTGAAGACAGCTACTCACTGTGCAAGATGGATACTATGCAAACTTCAAGCCACACCCCACCCATGTTCCCTAATTAAGGATTAGGGTCTAGGGTTTAGGGTATTAGATACTTAAACCATGCCGTCTGCATATATTCTGCCCTGCCTCCCAAGCCCCCAAGCAACATCTCCCACCGGTCAATGCTCTTCAAGTCGCCAGCCACAAGGCACATGATTGGTGTGGTACACTGTCGGGTCATACACTGAAGTTGACAAGGGCTTGGGGTGTACTACACTACTAAACCAGTGGTTCACAATAGACATGGTGTGTGTCCACCCCTCCTGACCTTGTGTATGTGACGGTAATGTTCCTGCCTTGAAGGGTCTTGGAGCAGGAGTTGGTCGTCAAATCAATAGGCAGCTCCTTGGCACCTGGGAGGGTGGAGGGGGGGGGGAACAGCAGAGCCAGCATTGGCGACAGCGCATTGGTTGAACTGCGCAAGATATGCCCGCAGCGACCACAAGAACCCCACTGAGCCGCAGCGCCACCAGCAGCAGTATATGGTCGCAGTTTGCAATGCCCAGCAGCAATGCATTGAACTAGCACCATGTCAGCCACCAGCATCTACGAGTCACTGTGCCCCGCAGGTCAGCTGCCCGTCATCAGGTAGACTATCAACTCCTCCTCAGCACAGCTTTATACTCGCCAAGCATCATTGATGACCACACCCCCTACCTGGCACAACGTGGTACTTCAGTGTCTCCACAAGGTCCTCCCTGGAGGGAATACCCTTTGCGATTGCCTTGCTGAAGGCGTCGTTGTTGGGCACATACACGGTGGCGTCCAGGCCTTTTTCAGGTTGGAGCGTAGGGGTGAGGCCCGCATACTCAACGGCGTAACAGAATACAGACACACGCCAAAAGCGGTGTCGGCACATGGCGTCAAAGGACATGTAGTAGGCGTCTGGGAGGGACGAGTGGGACAGGGGGAGGTGAACAGGGGTGGAAAGGTGTTGGTCAGTCACGTTGCTCACCAGCAGCGCCTTGTCCAAGAGGTGGAACACATCTTAGAGTGCATTTATGGGACGATGTGGTTGTGTAGTGGAGGCTGCCATACATTATATATCAGGCGTCAAGAAAGGGCTGGCATTGTATTCCCGAAGCAACAGCTACAGGTGTGTGTAACCTAGATGAAATACATTTCCAGTTTGCATGGCATGCATTGTGATGGGGACCAAGCCGGCCCGGCAGCATGTGCCAACATGAATGTGTGTCAATCGTGCATCTGCAAGCTCGCTTGATCACAGCAAATGCACAGCTGCTGCATTGAATGCAAATGCACAGCAAAATGCAAACGCACAGCAAAATGCACAGCATTGCGAAGCGCAGCAAATGCAAATTGTACAGCAAGCTTTTGCGGCAAAATGCATCGCAAACGCAGACGCACAGCAACATGCACAGCAAATGGAAAATGCACAGGAGATTTCTGCACTCGCACTTCCACAGACACTGCACCGACACATCTCAGCACAAAAGCGAGTGTGTACACTCACCGCCCATGAGGACCCTGTCAATGGGCAGCACCCTCTTGTTGCTGTCCAACTCAAAGGCTGTGCCCACATTGGCGGTGACGTTCTGTGGGCCTGTGACCCTCACACCGCCGCCAGAGCGCTTGAATTCGAGGTCATCACCCCTGGCCTTGGTGGTGGCCATGGTGGAGACATTACGGCTTTGTTTGCCTTGCTCAAAGATGTTGGCCCCAAGCACTGCAAAGGGCAGCAGCAGCGATAACAAACGAAGGCAGTGAGCAACTTCGTGTGATGTGCTGTGCAACTTGCTGTGCACGCCCTATGCTCTATCCTCTTCCCCTGCAATCAACACCCCCCGGCACTCATGCCGCAGGCGACGTTCACGCCGTGAAGTGACTGTTGATGGTTTTGACAGCCTACTGATCAAAAGTTACATCAATCTGTGATAAGAAGCATTCGGGGTATATTAAAACCCTGAAGCCCAAGCCCTAGGCGTGGCACATACGCCTCCTAATGGCACCCTCTCCCTTGCAATAACATGCCGCCACATGCCCCCACTGCCCTCCCCCTCTTACCATCTTCGCCCAGCAGAGTGTGCTGTGCCACCAGCTGCTTGGCAAGGAGGGGTCGCTGCTTGAGCTCGTCCACGGTCAGGTTCATATCTCTCAAGAAGGCCCTGATGGCGGCGTCAGTGGGCCTGCACATTGCGCGGGGGGGGGGGGGGATGCTGGTGAGGTTGCATCAAGTATATTTCTGGGGGAAGGGGGTGTTCCCAGGAGGGTCTCTGGTCTTGGTGTGACCGCCGTGTGAGCGTGTACCAGGTTGGAATGCACACAGGCTTGCACAATCAGGCATTTATTGTGTGCGCGTCATTGTGTGCGCGCGTGTGTGGGTGGAGTGGGGGGGGGGGGGTGATCAAGGAAGGCTTGTTTTAATGTTTCAAGGTTGCTGTGCTGGAAAGGGAGTAGCTGTTGTGACGTCACTTGTCGACAGTTGAGAAGCCTCGTGCAGCTGTAGGAAGGGACCATGAGTGCGTCTTTCACCAGCAGGGCGTTTGCACAGCACCATAAAGCTGTAATTTGGGTCAAAAACAAGATTGGGCATGTATCCTGGCGCACGGTGTAGCCTCCGCATTTTGCCATGTGCCACGAAAGCACTGCCATCAACGCACGGCTGCTGTCCAAAACCCGAAGTGCGCACGCTAGCCGATATATGCCACTCAAGAAATACTCACAGAAGGAAAGTAGCCCGGGCATCGGGGTTTGAGGCAGGCTTGGTGACGTTTGCGATGTCAAGCAACGCTGAAGCAAGCGTGAGGTTGTTCCTTGACAGTGCACCAGCGACATCTGTTGACTGCCCGTTCTGCTGGTTCCTTGTCTGACCCTGCAGCCAAGAGTCCAGAACAGTACTCCGTCAGTCCATGCATGGAGCCATATGGCTATGACGGGGTCGATGCTGATCCGTGACGTTTGAAAGTGGTCCTGTGAGCGCACTTCAACGTACTTGAACATCACAGAGTCAAGTCCCTCAACAGGAATAAGCTCACCTGAGCGCCAACGACGCACAGAGTCAGCAGTAGCACTGCCGACGCGCACTTCATGACGTTGCTTTTGCGTTTTCTGCTGTGTGCTGACTTTCTTGGTAAGGAATAATCGAAAACGTCTTGTTGTTGCACGTTGCAGTAGCCTCTGGGACCACGGGTGTTGTGCTATATGACAAGGAACAAGGAAGGCCACATACGTCATGATGTGTCATCATGACGGGCATGACATGATGCGTGGTTCTACGCCACAAAAATGTGGTTATGGTCGCGAAGCCCGTAGAAATCTGTAGGCAATTACGCGTTTTTCCACGTTCGGGTGTGACACTGGACGAGAACTGGCCTCGTAGGTGGTGTACGTCACTGTACCATGTGACTCAGCTGCGTATACTCGGAAGACACTTACATCGGAAGAATCGAAATGAAGACACACGGCCTTAGCGAAAACACACTGATGCCTCTGACAGAAACATGGGTTGATTACAACGCCATTGAACGGGCTGCAGCAGTCCCGCGCAGGATCACGGAGCGGATTCCGAATTCCACATTCCACGTTCCAAATTTATCGCCAAGATGAAACGTTGGCGGGTGCTTCTTTCAACGACCAAAACCAACCAACACGTGTCGTCACTCCCGACTACTGCCGCCACTACTGCCTGCTACTGGTGCTGCCCCTCATAGCACCACGCCTGCTTCCGACCAGTCCCACCGCAACTCATCCGCTGCTGCTGCTTGCTGCTGCTGCTGTTGGTGCCTGGGCTTGCTCTCACCCAGATTGGTGACAGGCACCCCAACCTTGCCCACTGCGCTCAACACTGCTCGGGCAGAGTCACCACCTGCGCACACACATTGAAAACACAGGTGACCGTTGTTTGGGCACACAATGTGATCACACATGTGTCCATGACGCCGACCACTCAGCCCCTCGTGTTGACAGTGCAACGAACAAGAAGCAGCCGAAGCAACACAACGCGCAAATGGGGATCAGCTTCACAAGCAGTCCATGCAACCATGAGCAGCAGCGCAACCCCGCAGCTGTTTTGTTTCTTCCTTGCGCAGTCGCTCGGCCTCCTTCAGCAACGCCAGCTGTTCCTGCTGGTACCTGAACTGCTCCAGCGACCCATTGTGCTGCGGCGGCGCAGCAGGCGCGCTGGGTGCTGGGCTGGGGGGCACTGGCAGCCGGGACATGCTGGGTCCCACGCGCTTCAGGTCCCACACAGCAATGCCAGGCTCAGGCTCTGGCGCTGCAAACATGGCCTGCGCTAACAGAGCTAACAGAGCTGCGTTGCTGTTGCTGCGGGTACCACCGCTGCCATGGGGGCTCCCCACCTGTGGTGCTGCTGCTGGCTCCTCTGCTGCCAGCAAGTCTGCCGCCTGACCTGCCATGCCAGTCCCAGCAACAGCGCTTGACCCCCGCTTGCGGGTGCGGTGCTTGCCACCATTTGATCCTGGAGTTGCACTGTCTGTGACAGGCATTGCAAAGCAGTCCAGGTGAAAACCATGCTGGCAACTGTCGCACAGCACCATGGCCTCCAAGCTCAACCGTCTTGGCCACATCCAAGGCCTACTGTATATGGGACTATGGCACTACCCTCTGACTGTGAGTGTGTTTGCTGCATGGTTGGTGCCGACGCCACTGCTTGCTGCCTGTGCGGCCCCATTGCTAGGTGTTGAGCACCTTGCTGCACCTGCGGGCAGGTGAAAACGCAAACTGGTGTGAGAGGCACTATCCGCATGCAAGGTATTCAATGAGCTTTAGAAGGTACCAGAATGTCAACCAAGGTGGATGGTGGCATTGCACAGGAGCATCGGGTCAAGTTGTGAAAATGCATGTGCGGTGGCTGCAGCAAGCAGCAATGGGATGCACTGTCCTATGAGTCACCATCACATATACGAGTCACAACCAATAAATACCAATATTGAGTGAAGTTCACTCAATATGACGACAGAGCAGTCTGTTATGGTGTTGCAAGGGGCTGTATGAGGGCCAATGTAACCTCATGTATCTGACATGCATGGGGACAGGTAAGAAAACTGAAAATGGTGTTGAGCAGGGTTGTATTGCACTAAGGTTGGGGCGACTGAGGCTGTTAGCTAGTAGTACAGCCATATTTGCTTAATATGGTCACCACCATAGTACCATGTTGTTAACAAGTGTCGCAAGTCATGACAAGTGTTGCAAGTCATCCAGCAGTCTGGAGTGGGTGTAGTTACATCAAAAGCTATGTAACGCACTCGCCATCTTTTATGAGCAACTGACTGCTATGCCAACTTACCAACCGCAAAAAAAAAACTTACCACGCACGCACGCACGCGCGCATGCGCACACACGCGCACACACACACACACACACACGCGCACACACACGCGCACACACACACACACACACACACACACACACACACACACACACACACACACACACACACACACACACACACACACACACACACACACACACACACACACACACACACACAAAGTGACAATTTAGTATGACAGCATCATGAAAAACAACTGAAAAGTAATGATTATGATACCACTTTGCCACACATAAAATACGATGAACCAAGGACGACACAGACACCAGCAAGTTGAATCAAATCACCAATACCAAATTGGTATTTGAATCAAATTACAGCCGATAGTATAGGGTCCCTGTGCCAATAGTATGGGGTCCCCGTGCCGGATCACCTGCTAATGAGTGCAGGTTAGTAGAGGATACACTTTTGAGGTTGTGCAACTTACCGTCACTGCAAGCATGCACAGCGGCTGTGCAGGCCAGCACATGCATGGAGGCCACAATGCGTTGCAGACAGAATGAAACGTTTTGACTCATGTCGAGACACAACGTCACTGATGCGCACACATTCATCCTGCACAACTTGTGTCGCACAACATTTGGCATCACAGCCACCACGAAACAGTCAGCCAACTGGAATTCAGACGACAAGCAGGACATGACAGTCTGTGTGCACTTCATCATCTGCACAGGCTGCCAAATGCCCCAGCTTTCACTTCCAGCCGTCCACTTCGTTGTCCTCAAAGCTGCTGTCAATAGCCGTCTCATCAGCAACTAGCAGCAGCAACAGCAGCAGCAGCAGCAGCAGCAGCACGAGTCAGCTTCCAGAGACAGCAAAGTTTCAAGCCATGTGCATCAACCATGAGATGTCATAATGCATTTACGACCAAAGCTTTCAACAGAGCAGAGAGAAAAGCTGTGACTCAGGTGGCAGCTGTCCTGCTCAAAGTTGCTGTAGCCTGCAAGGCCCCCACTCCATGCATAATCCTCAAACACACACTGGCAGGTGGGCACTCGTCAGGCATCTGACATGTTCTCTGCTAGGGTGTGGACAACATATAGCAGAGCTCTGAGTGCTGCGTACGGTCAGCTGCATGCCCTTGCAAGTTGATTGCCCCAACACCTCCAGCACACACTTACTTGCAACTCCGCGGTTGGTTGCAGTGCGCACCCTGGTGTTGCCAAACACCGCGTTGCGGATGTCCGAGCTCGCTTGGTTACCCGCAATGGTGGGCCCGTCCTGACTACCTGAGTTGTAGGTGCCGGAGCCGCCGCCTGAGGTACTCTGCAGCAGCTTGCGGTTGCCGCCAGTGTCGGTGGTGGTGGCAGCCGCAAGATTTGCGGTTGGGATAGCCATCCTGCCAGAACCAGCAGTGCTGCTTCTTGGGCCAGTAGAGGTGGCGTTGGGGCTGACGCTCAAGACATTCAGTGGCACCATGTCGGCGGCCATCGTGGAGGTGTTGGAGCCATTCTTCACAAGGTCTGTAGCTGAAGTGGCGTTGAATGCGAGGACAGACCCGATGCCGTGGACAATTGCCTTGCCCACGTGCACGTTGGCCTTCATCACTGACACAGGCTCGCCAGCAGCTGGGATGACATCAATAAAGACCCAGTCATATGCACCTTTGCCAGCCTCTGAGGAGTTGCGGGAGTTGCGGGAGGGCCTGCGGAGAGGCATGCAAGAGGGAGTGTGAGGTAGACTGCACCCTTCCGCGCCAGTCGTCAGTCGTCAACTTGCAACTTGGACCTCATTCCTCAAAATTTGGGGATGTATTATTAAACAGTGCCCACTCCATATAATCAAACTACGTGTGCCAACCCATATCTTGTAACACCAATCATACATCATACTCATTTCAGGCCACCCAATCAGCCTGACCTATCATGTTTTGCCTGAAGGAACAGTACAGGACATGCTGCTGTAGTGGTATATCATATATGGTATATCACCATATCAAAACACATGCTGTTTGGGCACATATAACCCCGCACTTGCTGCAGACCAAGTTGGAGCCATTGCTGTTGCAAGCGTGTCCCAAGACGAGGATACATCCCAATCCCCATGGTAGCCGAGTACAAAACTTGCAGAGCCTACTTTACTTGAAGACAGCTACTCACTGTGCAAGATGGATACTATGCAAACTTCAAGCCACACCCCACCCATGTTCCCTAATTAAGGATTAGGGTCTAGGGTTTTAGGTATAAGATACTTAAACCATGCCGTCTGCATATATTCTGCCCTGCCTCCCAAGCCCCCAAGCAACATCTCCCACCGGTCAATGCTCTTCAAGTCGCCAGCCACAAGGCACATGATTGGTGTGGTACACTGTCGGGTCATACACTGAAGTTGACAAGGGCTTGAGTGTACTACACTACTAAACCAGTGGTTCACAATAGACATGGTGTGTGTCCACCCCTCCTGACCTTGTGTATGTGACGGTAATGTTCCTGCCTTGAAGGGTCTTGGAGGAGGAGTTGGTCGTCAAATCAATAGGCAGCTCCTTGGCACCTGGGAGGGTGGAGGGGGGGGGACAGCAGAGCCAGCATTGGCGACAGCGCATTGGTTGAACTGCGCAAGATATGCCCGCAGCGACCACAAGAACCCCACTGAGCCGCAGCGCCACCAGCAGCAGTATATGGTCGCAGTTTGCAATGCCCAGCAGCAATGCATTGAACTAGCACCATGTCAGCCACCAGCATCTACGAGTCACTGTGCCCCGCAGGTCAGCTGCCCGTCATCAGGTAGACTATCAACTCCTCCTCAGCACAGCTTTATACTCGCCAAGCGTCATTGATGACCACACCCCCTACCTGGCACAACGTGGTACTTCAGTGTCTCCACAAGGTCCTCCCTGGAGGGAATACCCTTTGCGATTGCCTTGCTGAAGGCGTCGTTGTTGGGCACATACACGGTGGCGTCCAGGCCTTTTTCAGGTTGGAGCGTAGGGGTGAGGCCCGCATACTCAACGGCGTAACAGAATACAGACACACGCCAAAAGCGGTGTCGGCACATGGCGTCAAAGGACATGTAGTAGGCGTCTGGGAGGGACGAGTGGGACAGGGGGAGGTGAACAGGGGTGGAAAGGTGTTGGTCAGTCACGTTGCTCACCAGTAGCGCCTTGTCCAAGAGGTGGAACACATCTTAGAGTGCATTTATGGGACGATGTGGTTGTGTAGTGGAGGCTGCCATACATTATATATCAGGCGTCAAGAAAGGGCTGGCATTGTATTCCCGAAGCAACAGCTACAGGTGTGTGTAACCTAGATGAAATACATTTCCAGTTTGCATGGCATGCATTGTGATGGGGACCAAGCCGGCCCGGCAGCATGTGCCAACATGAATGTGTGTCAATCGTGCATCTGCAAGCTCGCTTGATCACAGCAAATGCACAGCTGCTGCATTGAATGCAAATGCACAGCAAAATGCAAACGCACAGCAAAATGCACAGCATTGCGAAGCGCAGCAAATGCAAATTGTACAGCAAGCTTTTGCGGCAAAATGCATCGCAAACGCAGACGCACAGCAACATGCACAGCAAATGGAAAATGCACAGGAGATTTCTGCACTCGCACTTCCACAGACACTGCACCGACACATCTCAGCACAAAAGCGAGTGTGTACACTCACCGCCCATGAGGACCCTGTCAATGGGCAGCACCCTCTTGTTGCTGTCCAACTCAAAGGCTGTGCCCACATTGGCGGTGACGTTCTGTGGGCCTGTGACCCTCACACCGCCGCCAGAGCGCTTGAATTCGAGGTCATCACCCCTGGCCTTGGTGGTGGCCATGGTGGAGACATTACGGCTTTGTTTGCCTTGCTCAAAGATGTTGGCCCCAAGCACTGCAAAGGGCAGCAGCAGCGATAACAAACGAAGGCAGTGAGCAACTTCGTGTGATGTGCTGTGCAACTTGCTGTGCACGCCCTATGCTCTATCCTCTTCCCCTGCAATCAACACCCCCCGGCACTCACGCCGCAGGCGACGTTCACGCCGTGAAGTGACTGTTGATGGTTTTGACAGCCTACTGATCAAAAGTTACATCAATCTGTGATAAGAAGCATTCGGGGTATATTAAAACCCTGAAGCGCCAGCCCTAGGCGTGGCACATACGCCTCCTAATGGCACCCTCTCCCTTGCAATAACATGCCGCCACATGCCCCCACTGCCCTCCCCCTCTTACCATCTTCGCCCAGCAGAGTGTGCTGTGCCACCAGCTGCTTGGCAAGGAGGGGTCGCTGCTTGAGCTCGTCCACGGTCAGGTTCATATCTCTCAAGAAGGCCCTGATGGCGGCGTCAGTGGGCCTGCACATTGCGCGGGGGGGGGGGGGGGGGGATGCTGGTGAGGTTGCATCAAGTATATTTCTGGGGGAAGGGGGTGTTCCCAGGAGGGTCTCTGGTCTTGGTGTGACCGCCGTGTGAGCGTGTACCAGGTTGGAATGCACACAGGCTTGCACAATCAGGCATTTATTGTGTGCGCGTCATTGTGTGCGCGCGTGTGTGGGTGGAGTGGGGGGGGTGATCAAGGAAGGCTTGTTTTAATGTTTCAAGGTTGCTGTGCTGGAAAGGGAGTAGCTGTTGTGACGTCACTTGTCGACAGTTGAGAAGCCTCGTGCAGCTGTAGGAAGGGACCATGAGTGCGTCTTTCACCAGCAGGGCGTTTGCACAGCACCATAAAGCTGTAATTTGGGTCAAAAACAAGATTGGGCATGTATCCTGGCGCACGGTGTAGCCTCCGCATTTTGCCATGTGCCACGAAAGCACTGCCATCAACGCACGGCTGCTGTCCAAAACCCGAAGTGCGCACGCTAGCCGATATATGCCACTCAAGAAATACTCACAGAAGGAAAGTAGCCCGGGCATCGGGGTTTGAGGCAGGCTTGGTGACGTTTGCGATGTCAAGCAACGCTGAAGCAAGCGTGAGGTTGTTCCTTGACAGTGCACCAGCGACATCTGTTGACTGCCCGTTCTGCTGGTTCCTTGTCTGACCCTGCAGCCAAGAGTCCAGAACAGTACTCCGTCAGTCCATGCATGGAGCCATATGGCTATGACGGGGTCGATGCTGATCCGTGACGTTTGAAAGTGGTCCTGTGAGCGCACTTCATCGTACTTGAACATCACAGAGTAAGTCCCTCAACAGGAATAAGCTCACCTGAGCGCCAACGACGCACAGAGTCAGCAGTAGCACTGCCGACGCGCACTTCATGACGTTGCTTTTGCGTTTTCTGCTGTGTGTTGTCTTTCTTGGTAAGGAATAATCGAAAAAGTCTTGTCGTTGCACGTTGCAGTAGCCTCTGGGACCACGGGTGTTGTGCTATATGACAAGGAACAAGGAAGGCACATACGTCATGAATGTCATCATGACGGGCATGACATGATGCGTGGTTCTACGCCACAAAAATGTGGTTATGGTCGCGAAGCCCGTAGAAATCTGTAGGCAATTACGCGTTTTTCCACGTTCGGGTGTGACACTGGACGAGAACTGGCCTCGTAGGTGGTGTACGTCACTGTACCATGTGACTCAGCTGCGTATACTCGGAAGACACTCACATCGGAAGAATCGAAATGAAGACACACGGCCTTAGCGAAAACACACTGATGCCTCTGACAGAAACATGGGTTGATTACAACGCCATTGAACGGGCTGCAGCAGTCCCGCGCAGGATCACGGAGCGGATTCCGAATTCCACATTCCACGTTCCAAATTTATCGCCAAGATGAAACGTTGGCGGGTGCTTCTTTCAACGACCAAAACCAACCAACACGTGTCGTCACTCCCGACTACTGCCGCCACTACTGCCTGCTACTGGTGCTGCCCCTCATAGCACCACGCCTGCTTCCGACCAGTCCCACCGCAACTCATCCGCTGCTGCTGCTTGCTGCTGCTGCTGTTGGTGCCTGGGCTTGCTCTCACCCAGATTGGTGACAGGCACCCCAACCTTGCCCACTGCGCTCAACACTGCTCGGGCAGAGTCACCACCTGCGCACACACATTGAAAACACAGGTGACCGTTGTTTGGGCACACAATGTGATCACACATGTGTCCATGACGCCGACCACTCAGCCCCTCGTGTTGACAGTGCAACGAACAAGAAGCAGCCGAAGCAACACAACGCGCAAATGGGGATCAGCTTCACAAGCAGTCCATGCAACCATGAGCAGCAGCGCAACCCCGCAGCTGTTTTGTTTCTTCCTTGCGCAGTCGCTCGGCCTCCTTCAGCAACGCCAGCTGTTCCTGCTGGTACCTGAACTGCTCCAGCGACCCATTGTGCTGCGGCGGCGCAGCAGGCGCGCTGGGTGCTGGGCTGGGGGGCACTGGCAGCCGGGACATGCTGGGTCCCACGCGCTTCAGGTCCCACACAGCAATGCCAGGCTCAGGCTCTGGCGCTGCAAACATGGCCTGCGCTAACAGAGCTGCGTTGCTGTTGCTGCGGGTACCACCGCTGCCATGGGGGCTCCCCACCTGTGGTGCTGCTGCTGGCTCCTCTGCTGCCAGCAAGTCTGCCGCCTGACCTGCCATGCCAGTCCCAGCAACAGCGCTTGACCCCCGCTTGCGGGTGCGGTGCTTGCCACCATTTGATCCTGGAGTTGCACTGTCTGCTGCAGCAGCAGCAGCAGCAGCTGCAGGCGTCCCGCTGTTTTTTGCTGGGCCGTCTGATGGCAGTGCATACTGAGTGCGTCCGCCGCTGCTGCTTGGGCTGGCTGCACATCCATCCAGCAGGGTTGCTGCTTGGGCGAGGCGTTTCCGCAGGGCTATTTGCAGCTCCCCCGGGCGGAGAATCACATCTGAGCCGTCAATGTAAAACGTGTGGCGGACACAATCTGGTCCACCTGTGGCAGCAGCACAACATAATGAGCAGACACACAAGAGCACTGGAAGATGACAGACATATTGGGCTGTATCAGCGGAATGAGCGCAAGGCTATCATTGGGGGGTCCTTCAACATGGCTGGAAAGACTCTTGCTGCACTCAATCCGGCAGCGGTTGCAACCAACAAGGGCTCCTGCAGTGCTCGTCCGATGGGCATGGGCCATGGCACCGACTTTCAAGTCTGCACATCAGCACTGACCCGTACCTGCCCTTGGGTGCGGCCCTATCACGACTCTGTCCACACGCTGAGGGCTCTCCATTGGCAAGCCATTGCCACACACTTTCCGCACATGGTGATGCAGCGGAAGAATGTCGTTCACAATGTCCTTGGAGTACGTCACGGGCCCTGTAGGCTTCAAGTCCTGCAGACCACACCACCAGCAGCAACTGTGTCACCCCGCTGATTTGAGCTTGGCTCCACTCGCCTGAATGCGCCCTCCCATGCATATGACGAAGGCTGGGCCCATGCCCAGTGTTCCCCAAGTGAACATGCCGCAGTCCAAGGGATCGCGCTAATGTGGCATCGGGCATCTGAGAAGGTGCTAGAGGATATGGCATGCTCAAAGTTTCAACCCCCAGCCCCTTGGGCCCATGCAGGATGGTTTTGCGCCGCCACCATCATCTGCAGGACTTGCTGCAGAACTCTCGTGCAGAGCCATGCTGGACTACCTGTGTGCGCTGACTCTGCAGCCGTGCTGCCACTATACATAACCGCAAAGTCTGCCGCATCAGTAACAGCTCAGCAGCCATACATACCTGCATCCTTCTTTGTGGATGGAGCCGAATCGCCAATAGGGGCCCTGAAACGTCTCCTCAAACCTCGCTCTGCAGGAAACAAGGACAGGAAGCACTCAGTCTTACAGAATGATTTCCTTCAAACACGCACGTCCCTGAATACGCTGTAAGACAGGCCTGCAGCCACGTGCAGGCCACTACTAATTCAGCACGTGCCATGCTGTGCTGTGCTGGCCATGTGTGCTGGGCATGTGTGCTGACCATCCAAACAGTCACTGGTGACATCGACCACAGGCTCCAACAGGCTTCCAGGACTTTCTCTAGCATGTTTCCAACAGGACGCAGCTGCTTCTTTTCTGTGTGTGTGCAGGGGTCCAAGGGCCGCCCTCTACCCCTCCCTGACCGCTGCCCTGACTTGTACCTCTGCAGGGGCGGTCATGGCAGCTATGCCCAGGTTGCCGGCAGCCCCTGCTGTGCTCTGCTGTGCCACGCTGTGCTGCTGCGCAAGCACAGTGCACAGTATTGCATAGCAGGGGCTGACCAGCAACCTGGGCAGAAGCCATCTGACGAGTCTTGCTAGCGCAAGACGAAACCGCCATCAACTTTGTCTGTTGGGATTGGACTGTTTGTTGGGGCTACTGCTGGTTGATGTCAGGCTGGACAAGCAGACATGAACCTCAACCTGTGATGTGCTGAAAGAATTGAACCTGTGCAGTACGAGGCAGCAAGTGTACCCAATTCAGCCAAGCAAGCTCACGATCTGCTCAGAACAACAATGTGTGATGCTGCTTCACTGGTGTACTACTATGTCCACACAACTTGAGATCTGCATGGATGTAGCTCTGCAGTTAGGGCCTAGGGCTCAAGGGAGTGTTTACTGCAAGCAAACCTTGCAGCACCACACGACCATGTACGATGCGTTGATGGAGGGCAGAACCGACTGCACGTCAACAGATGTGGCTTTGTTGAGCAAAGCAGTGGCCTTAACGATGTTGCCTCTTCTGCCGTCACAGCAACAGGCTTGCATGGATCTTCATGGAGACTCACACAATTGTGTCTGTGCTGACAGTTACCACTCTGCTACAGCTTCTGCAGCTGCGGCAATTCACCAAACAAAATGCACACCCAAACACATTCCAGGCGTCTTAGTTGCCAAGGATGCACGGCAACCATGTGCCATGTGACTGGCACTGCTGCTGCTGCGT
The DNA here is from genome assembly GCA_007449985.2 of Desmodesmus armatus. Taxonomy (NCBI): domain Eukaryota; kingdom Viridiplantae; phylum Chlorophyta; class Chlorophyceae; order Sphaeropleales; family Scenedesmaceae; genus Desmodesmus; species Desmodesmus armatus. The sequence continues at coordinate 614,251 of VIIQ02000600.1, forward strand.
CACACAGCGCATATCTTAGATATATCCTCCGACACAACAGACTGCTGCTGTATCGCACAACCTCAAAACACAACACTGCTGCTGAGCGCCTCAGCAATGGAGACAAGCTAGCCACGGCCACAGCCTGCACACTGCTGCTTAGCTGCTCATTCCTCGCCCCCTTCCTCTGGTGGTGCATCCAGCTTGATTAGGTCATCAATGCGCAGGATGGTGAGCGCTGCCTCCGTAGCAAACTGCGAGTAATAGGCAGCAAGCACAGCCGGTCAAGTCAGTATGACCATGCGCACTGTGACCCCCTGGCACCTGAAGATGCAGACCAAAACAGTGCTGAGGGGGTTGCGCACCAGGCTGCACAATGTGCCACAGACCATAACTTGCAACTGCATGGTGCAAAGTGTCCTCATTGCAGCCTCTGCTGCAGCAGCCAACCCACCTGGATCATCTTGGTTTTGCTCAGGGCCGGCTCCAGCACACCCGCCTCCACGTTGTTCACCACCTGCGCATGCCACATAAGCACCAGGCACACAGACTGTCAGGAAAGGTGTGCACATGCTTGATGCCAAGCTCACTGTCTGTACACATGATGCAATCAGTGCCGATGCGCAGTCCTAGCCCCCAAGCACCTGCGCTACCCCCACCCTGACCTCACCACAGAGCAGCTAGGACCCAGCTATGCACAACCCACACACTCCTCCTGCAGCCGTGATGTGATGAGTACGGTAAATCAATTCCACAGTGGGGCGATGAAGACAAACTCAGACTTACGAGCACCGCTGGGCACCTAGGTCTAAGCAGCAGCCCTGCAGGGTGGTGTGACCTACCTTGCCGTTGATCAAATCAAGGCCACACTGGCTGAGCCCCTTCTTGTCTGGCTGCGACTGGGCCGTGTGGTGGAAGGCCCGCAGGCGCGCCACCAAGTCGGTGGCATCCTGCACACAGAAAAGAGCGGGAAAATGGTCAGCAGTGACATACTGAGCAGCATGCTGTTGACTGGCAGCTGAGGACAGAGGGTGAACACGCCAAAGACTGCATGAAAGCAGCAGCAGTCGATGTGCCAGACATCATGGTCTGCCTGCTGCCTTGCGCGCTTTGCGCTGCGCACGCAGCGACACTGCATCGGGTGCAGTGCCTTGCATTCCCAGGCAGGCAAACCCACAGCCACGCTAACGTCCTGTCTCACCTTTGCTGCATTGACTGCCAGTGTCTTGGGCAGCACCAGCAGCGCATCTGCAAACTCGGCAATTGCCAGCTGCTCCCTGCTGCCTAGGCTGGTGGCAAAGTTTTCCAGGTAGATGGACAGGCCTGCCTCGACGGCACCACCACCTGTAAACAGAATGAACGGTGACAGGGCGAGAACAGCAGGAGAAGACAGCATGATTCATGTCACACACTATTTCAGGGTGTCAGCAGTGCTGCTAGATGTCTGACATCAACACACCATGTGCAGGGCCAACCAGAGTGCTTCAAACTAGCACAACCACGATACCATTTGGCTGCACGTGCAGCATCAAAGAAAGCGGCCACGTATGCTTGCAAGCAGGTGCAATTAGACCGCCACCCCTCCCAAGTCACTGTGACCCCTCAGCGCTACACGCCTCTGCAACCTGCTTCCCCAGGGAGCAATAATCAAGCATCAACGATGCAGATCAACAGCCCACCTGGCACCACAGCCCCGCTCTCCAGCACACGCTTCACCACGCATAGCGCGTCGTGCAGCGATCTGTCCATCTCGTCCAGGTGCATATCGTTTGCACCACGCAGCAGCAGCGTCGCTGCTGCGCTGGTCTTGGTGCCGCTGATCTTGATCTGTGGGCAGCAGCAGGGCAAGGGAACACAACTTATGGATGCTTGAGGCGTTGCGTGGAAGTTAAGCCAGCAGGAATCAGGTGCAGGAACGAATACTGAACAACTGCCTGACATTCCAGGCTGTGATGGAAGCGCTCTGGTGTGACCTGTCTTGCTGCATTGTCGAGGACGGGGCTAGATGCACAGCGACGGCGACGGGCACCAAAATCCAGTGTGTCTCAGCACGCACAGGCGCAACCACTCACACCCAGCGCATGCACCCCAAGTGCCCCATGTCCTCTGCCCTGCTCACCATCGCGTCATCCGCGACGCGAATCTCTGCCACCTCGTCTGCTGTGCCCAGTGCTGAGGGGTCAAAGGTCTCATTGCCCTCCATATCAGCCAGCGTCAGCACCACACGACCACCAGTGGCCTTGGCAATGCGCCTGCGAGGGGAGGGCAGGTGGACATCGACGAGGGGGAATGAGGATGAGAGGAATGTGGCATTAATTTAGTAACCATCGCCTGCTAGCCTGAGAGCGCGGCCGATCAAGGCGCACAGGCAGCTGAAAGCACTGTCACAGAACAAGGATGACGCCGCTGTTGCAAAAGCAGTGTTCACGGCCCGATGCACACAATCACAAAACCATTGCAGTCACCGCCAACTGCTAGCAAAGGGGTAACAACCCCATGCGTGCCATGTTATGCAGATGCCACACTCACTTGAGGTCGTCCTTGGGCACCCTCCTGACGGCCAGCACCCCCGCCTCCACAAAGTACTTGAGGGTCATGTCATCAATGCCCTTGGTGGTCAGCACAACATTGGCACCTGGGAGGGAGCGAGAAACAGTACAGGCATGCAGGACAGGGCCAGCACATCAAAAGGCAGGGCTCAGCAGGGTTCAGCAGGGCCTGGCATTGCCTAGAGCCCAGAAACATCGGCCTGTGCCTACGCAGGTGCAATACCCCAATCATGGTACATCATGTGTTGTGCAAAAATCCTGGACCTGCAGCCTCCAACACTGTTTGCTGGGACCCCAATCAATACCATCCTTCCCTAGTAGCTGCCCGTGCAATATGCAAGCTGTGTGCTGTAGCTTGCTGTCACACCCGCTGGCACTCTGTCCACTGCGGTCTGCCAATACTGTTCAAACCTGACTTTTTGCATGTGCGCTGCCGCATGAGACTCTCAACCGCCGCGCACCTGCGTCCAGGATCTTCTGCACACGCTCCTTGGTGATGTCCGACTCCCGCTGCCTGATGGCCTCAAGCTCCTTCGGGTCCGTCACCAACACCTGCACACAAACAGCAGTCCGCACAGCACAGCACAAAAACAATGGTGGCTTGGTAGGGTGTTGAGCTTTGTCACCGGGTTGTGCAGCTTGTGCACGTCATGCACAGGGGCCCGCATGAATGACGTTGTGTTGGCATAGATGGCACAACCCCAAACACAGTGTGTAGCTACTGCGCAGGACAGACGCTACCATGCAAACCCTTTTGTCGTGTTGGCAGGAAGCTGCGTGCTGGCCCAAGCAGCTATGCCAGTTTGCGGCCGCACCTGCACTCCCATCTGCATGCGCGCCTTCTGCAGGTTCATGTCCAAGCAGGCGATGCGTGCTGGCGCAACCCTGCAGGAAATACGCGACACAGCATGCAGGGCACACACCACGCTCGTAAACCAAAACAACTGCTGCAGTGTGCGCACCCACACCACGCACATGCCCTGCACTGTCTGTTGCTCCTGACCGCTGAGCCACATCGACCGCTGCAGAGTCTCTGCCATTCTTTGTGTGCATAACCAACACGCGCGCCCATCCCAGGCGCTGACGCGGATTTGGTTGATGTAAGGAACTCTATGGCCTGGAAACTACCCAATGTGATGTTGGGCATGTGTGCAGCTGCCCCAGCGCCTCTTCAGCAGCTTCCCAAGCACTTACCGCGTTGGCATGCCCTGTCCTGCCCGCGCGCAGTTGATGGCATAGCCCTTGATCAGCTGGCTCTCCAGCGAAGACTGCCCTGTCGCCTTCAGCACATTGATAGCACGCACGGGGTAGCGCACACGCCCAGCCTGCATCGACAGCACCGAACAGCAGGGGTATGTAGCATGGGATGGCAGCAGTCAAGGAGCATGGAGATGGCATAGTACCATCATGATACTGAGCAGACGCGGTTACACACAAAACACACACTAACGAAGGGATGGGTCATGCATTCAGCCCCAATAGGGAGAAGCCCTTGTGTGTCAAGCAAGCTGCAGCAAAGCCCAGGACCACCCCAGTCAGACATGTGTTCACTCCTGCGCAGGACAGGATGTCCCTCAGCACCCATATGGATGTCACTGGACGCTTTAACCATCCCTGCGCCCCAAACCGACCCTGCCCCACCCCTATCAGGCCAGGCCCACCTGGTCTGTGGTCTTGACTGCCTGGATGGCCTCGACCACCATCTTGGCAAAGAAGTTGCCCTCAGATCCCACGATCTTGCTGCCCATGCTGGTCTTTGCAGCTGCCAGCAGCGTATCAGGGCCCAGCTTGTCTGTCTTGATGGCCATCAGCTCATCGACAAACTTGACAGCCTGCAGCAGCAGTGAGGATGAAGCCGTTAGACACAAGAAAAACTCTTCTGATTTGCACTGGTAAGACCTTGAGGGCAGGGCAGGGCTGATGGCACAAGTCACTGCTGTGCTGCTGCGCCTGTGCATCCCCTGTCCTGCTGAACTTGGCAGCTTTGTTGCCCGGAAGGTGGCACAGCCGCTGTGCTGCACAGGAGAGGGATGCACAGTCGAAGCGTCTCGGCTGCTGAACAACAGCTGCTGAACAACAGCTGCTGAACAACAGAACTACACTGCGTCAGGCTGTCACCAATCACGGGCATCCTGCAAGCCCAGTGACGGTGTACTTCTCAACAGCCGTGTTGCTCCTGCAGCGCTGCTGTTGTTCAGGTTGGGCCCCTATTAAACGGAATGCTACCACAAGGTACGCAGCTGAGGCACCCCTGCTCTTGAGCATAATGCTGCTGCGTTTGCCCGCTCCAGTGCTGCAGCTGCTGCCACGCCCAATCCAGATCGTGATGACCACTGCTGGCCACTGTTCTCTGGCCTCTGCCTAAGCTGGCTCACGGCTGCTTCCTGCCCATCTTACCAGCTGTGCAGCCTGCTGCCAATTCCAAGCAAGCTCAGTACAGTCCATCTGCTGTTCAAGTCCTGTGAAGCCCATGCTAGTCACGCCAACCTCAAGTACCCCACTCAAACCTGAAGCAGCCCCCTCTCACCTCGCGCATGGCCAGCCTGTACCCGCTGATAATGCTGGTTGGGTGGATCTTGGCACGCACCAAGTCATTGGCCCGCTTCAGCAGCTCTGCTGCCAGTATGACCACACTGGTGGTGCCATCACCCACTTCCTGGTCTTGCAAATCTGCCAATTCAACCAGGATCTGCACAGACACAAGCAGCATTGATGGCATACAGAAGAAGCACAAACGTGGATGGCTGCACAAGGTATCAAGTGAAGACATCACTGTGGGGCCCTGCTGTTGCAGCAGCAGAACACACCAGCAGGTGCAAGATGGAATGCAGCAGGTGTGGACAGCCCTATGGTCTATGACACGGTGTCAATAAACGCATGATATTGAATAAAAGAGATGCTGAAACCCATGTTAAGAGAGGTTATTTGCATACATCACAAGTTTATTTGCATACAAGCAACGTGATCACTCATGATCACAGACGGCAGCAAAGATGCTAGCCTTCCAACATGGACAAAGGAAGCAAGTCATGATGATATACAGGGTGGAATCATCAAGTACAATTTGCTGCTGCTTCAGGTGCCTCCCCCTGCACACCTTTGCTGCGGGGTGCTGCACTTCCAAGAGCTTGAGGATGGTGGCCCCATCGTTTGTGACTGTGACGTCCCCGATGTCATCCACCAGCATCTGTACACAGCAACATGCATGAGCAACAGCACAGGCGTGCCGTAGAAGCAGCCATGCATGGCATGTCTACTGTCTCACCTTGTCCAGTCCTACAGGCCCAAGGCTGGTGCGGACAATGTTTGCCACAGCGCTGACAGCCGTGACGTTCTGGGTTCTAACATCTTGCCCTGACTGCCTTTCTCCATGTATCTGAAGACGACCAGCAGGTGCAGACTGCATGATGCTCCCGCCCAGCTGCGTCTAGGATGATCTTGTCTGCCAAGTCGCGAGATAGGGGTAAGGGAGCCGCGGCAGCAATCAGCGTTACAAGACTTAGCAAAAGATCAACATTCTCATGATGAAAGAAGCGGTGAAACGCGCCCTCGACAGTTTTTGTTCTCCGCAAAACCGCTGTGTCATTCTTGTGGTTGCATGGCTGCAAACGTTTCCTGAAGAGAAAGGTGATTGATCAACTACTGCCGATACATCTTGCTGCCGGCGCGTCCGCAGTGTTCACGCACTCGCAGCACGATCTATCCACCAACCAAGTTGCTCTTTCTGACTCAATCACGGTACTGTAAGTTTGAAATTCAAGATGTCTCCACCTCGTGCAAACGACATGGAAGCGCCCTTGGTGAATGGTGCTGCTGACGATGAAGATGATCGAGTCTCTGAGGCCTGCAGCCACACACATTACAGTCACAGGGCGCCTTGGCGTAAGTATCCAACACCAGCTGTGTGCTGGCACCCCAAGCTGGCTTGACAGTGGTGGTCACGTCACTGTTCAACATGTGGCAGCAGTTGACCGAAGCACATGTGTTGTTGCTGCAGTCCGTGCCTTTGTGCTGGGAGCCAATGATGGACTGGTCTCTGTGGCATCTCTGATGCTTGGTGAGTGTTGGGAGCACGCCATGCGGGCACCACGTGCAATGCATCAGCAGCTGTGGGGGCTGCCCCCCACCCAAGCCCAAACAGTCTGTGGACGGTCTCCATGAGGGCTGTAGCATGCAATAAATGGGTTGCAAATGCCGTTGCCCCACACGTGAACCATTTTTAAGCTGTGGTAGCTGCTGTACTCACTGATTCAGGCAGAGGTTCAACCAGGCACCCGGCATAGATTGGACCCACACCATGCAATTCCATTGCCTGCAGGTGTTGGAGCTGCCAGCAGCGACCTACGGACAATGCAGCTGTCAGGAGTGGCGGGACTGGTGGGAGGAGCGATGAGCATGGCATGCGGTAAGGCATGCGCCAGCAGATATCTCAAGGCTGCAGCATGCCGCCGAGCAGCAGCAGCAGCCACCCTGGCAGTTGGGCAAGGGCAGCCAGCAATCAACAGCCTGATTGCATGTTAGGCTATCAGCACCTTGCCATTTACCAGCAATTACAGAGTGCAGCAGCAGCATCAAGGCCTTTGCTGTGCTGCACCGCACACAAGCCTGTATGCATGGTGGGAAGCTAGCTGACATGGTGTGGCTAAGACACTCCGCCTCTGAGTCACAGCTGCTGCACAGCTCAGTAGCAGTCTCCCGTCTGTGTTGCTGCTGCATCCTGTCATAATGCTGCCGACACTGCTGATTTTGCTGCTGCTGCTGCTGCTGCTGCTGCTGCTGCTGCTGCTGCTGCAGGTGAGTACATCAGTGTTTCCAGCCAGAAGGATGCAGAGGAGGCTGACATTGAGAAGGAGCGGGCGGAGCAGCGCAAGGGCCCAGAGGCACAGCGCAGGGAGCTGGAGGAACTCACAGGAATTTACATACAGGTGTGGTGGGCACGAATGGTCATGTGTGGCCACACCTTGGCTTGAGTTGTGTCGAATGGCACAGCAGGGAGGCAAAGCAGCAGCCAATAATGTCCGCAAACAGCAGGATGCTTGCTTCATGCAGCCAATCCAGTTGTCATCCCAATGCGACCAGTGGCTTTCACTTGCGGGTACACATGCAGCTGGGGTGGTGCTGTGCAGCAGTGTGCATGGTCAGGTGGAGTTGTGGGTCAAACATCACCCATTGTTACAGCCTCACTCGTGCAGCGGCTTTAGGAACATCAGTCTTTGCCTCCCACACGTGGGTGCTTTTCGTGCTGTTGCTTCCGACAGCAACTTCAAGTAGTCATCATGACATGCATGGAGCCCCTGTGGTGCAGTCAATCAGTTCATGTGCAGGGCGTTGCACCCACAGGACCAGGGACACATGAGTCGCAACCTGTCATATTCACTCAGCAGGACAATCAGCATGTATTGTAAGAATGCAAGATGGCACGTATCTTGATGTACCTGTGCGTTGCCTGCCGTCTGTACCCATGTGCTGTTGTCTGCTGCAGCGTGGTCTGAGCCACCAGCTGGCTCGCCAGGTTGCTGAGGAGCTGACTGCCAAGGACGTGGTGCGGGCGCATGCACGCGACGAGCTGGGCATCGACATAGATGAGCTCGCCAACCCTGCGCAGGTGGGTGGGGGAAGTCGGCAGCGTCCGCGTTGGTCTGGTTGTGTGCTGCTGGCAAGAGGCGCCATGCTACGCGTGTGGTAACAAATCTGGGGCGCAGGAGGCAGCGGGACATTGTCTTGGTATGTCTGTGCTGCCCAACATCCTGGGCAGGTTGGTTGTGGGAAACATCGGGCTCTGGAGAGCCCTCTGCCTGACACTTCCTGCCAGGCTGCCCCTGTATTGAGAAATGTTGAATTATATAGGCTGCTGTCTCCCATGGCTCGTAGCTCCATGGTGCTGAGTCAGTAATTGCTGTTTCGTCTGCCTGCCCGCTGCTGCATGCCTGCAGGCGAGCGCTACCTCAGCGCTGGCCTTCTCCCTAGGTGCTGGGCTGCCGCTGCTGGCTGGCGCATTCATAGCGGACGCGATGCTTCGGATTTACATTGTGGCAGGTGCAGCTACAGCAGGGCTGCTGCTGTTTGGAGCTGTTGGTGCGTGGCTGGGAGGCGCTTCAACATTCAAGGGCGCAATGCGGGTGCTGATTGGCGGCTTGCTGGCGATGGGGATCACGTATGGCATTGGGCGGTTCTTTGGCGTGTCCACGGCTTGAGCGTCTTGCGCGCTGCATCTGGCGGGAAGAGTTGTGTCGTTGATTTGTGCCCTCCACATGTGCAGATGTGCTTGTTGGGTTACTGCCCTGCTGCACCCGTCGTGGTGCGCGATTGTCACAAGCGCTGGCTTCGGCGCAGTGACCCGTGTTGTGTTGGGGTGTCATGCACCTCGCTTGCGCAGGGAGGCGTTGTCCTACTGTGCGGCTGTAGCCATGGTGAGCGCAGTGTGCGGTTAGCAAGCTGCACAGCAGCATGTTTGAAGCGTGCATTGGGTTCGTGGGTGAACTGCGCAGCTTGGGGTGTTGGTGTTTCTCTGGTGGTGTGACTGTGTGTAGCTGGGAGTGGGGTGCAGGGTGTGCTGAGGTTGGCTGGACAGCTGCACCCCACCATGACAGCTGCGCCTTGCCATCAGTGTGTACCGCCTGGCGGTTATACTGTATGTGTGTGTGTCATGTGGTTTCGACGTAGTGTGCGATGTCTGGTCGTGGCAGTGTAAGCTGAGAACGTGGACCGTGCAGTGCTTTGTTTCACCACCGCACAGCTGCAGGCTGCTGGTACAGCCGCTACAGCATTGTTGCAAGGTATATACCCCATATGGGGGTGCAACTCAACACTCAAAGTTAGGCTGGTCGCCCCCAAATTTTTTTCCTGTTGGGGCTGCCTGGGCAGGGGTGCCTGGGCAGATAGCTGAGCGGTCAGGTCAAGGCGGAGGATTATTGGCTGGGCCCGAAGGGCCTTGGCTATAGCGGACGATGGCCGACCTCTCCAGAACCGAGGATACACCGGTCCGTTATGATCACGCTTCGGTGCTGTGACATACGCACATGCTTGCCAAAAACTGAACTCTGCTCTCTCACACCTGTCTCGATTTTTTGAGCTCCGTCCCGTTCACACTACTTTTTCGGACTCTAATTTGAAATCAAAAAATACCTTTTTTCTATGGCTCTTTTGCTGCTGTGTTGAAGTCACACTCCGTGCTCGTAGCATGGCATGACCTGTCCACGCGCAGTTCAGGCTTGGTTTTTGTCTGATTTGCTACGCCGAACATGTTTTTGCACCAAACGCCACAAGCAAGCTTCCAGGAGCTGTTTGCCAGAGGTGTTTCCAGCCAATAACCTTGAAAAATCCGCACCTTACTTGAAGCTGACAGTAACAAGAGAAAGCTAGGTTCAAAAGCTTACGATCCAGCATGATTCAAGGTGCCTGGCTGTGTGGACTGTCCTGTGCATGTTGTTGCATGTTCATGGATACCACAGGCAGGCACCTTCAACGCCATCGGTCCAGCCAACATAGCTGTGACAAACTGTGTTGCAAAAGAAGTACCTGTCGGTGCTGTTTGTACTCATACATCACCACAGAGCAAATGGCAAGGAACAGTAGCTGTCTTCGCTGCCAGGCTTTCGGAATTGCAGTAATCACGATGTAAGCAACGCACGTCATTTAGTTGCAGCCTGAACAAACCGCGCCAATCGCCCTCCGTTCCGGAAAACCAGCACATGACTTGGCGATCAGCTCGTCGAAACTGGCGAACAATTTGCTTGTATCAGTCCCAAACAGGCTCCGTCTCGCGTAAACCTTTCTCTTATGGCGTTTTTCAATGCTTTTGGGTGCTGTCTCCTGTAGTCTTCATTTCCCCACCCCCATCCCTGCATCGACTGTGATATCACAGTCCCTGGCTCGCGCAGCGCGGTTCATACCATGTGCATTTGCCCTCTGAAGGGCCCAGCCGATATGGCCATAGGCCATTTATTTTTTGCGAGTCTAAGAGGTTGTCAGTGTACGGCCCAAACTCCTGCTGGAGGCGGCAGTGGGCAGTTGCCCACAATGGCCGCAAGCCTGATTGTTTTGCTGTGAGTGTAGTGAGAGTGATGGAAGGTAGCCAACCTGTGCAAGCTTGGCCAGCCTGTCATTCTTTGCCAGCCAGGTCAGCTTGCAAGAGTGCTGGACAGTTGCCCTTGCATTTGGACCCCTGCACGCCACTATTGTCACCATGGGTGTGATTGTAGGGTGGGTAGGCCATGTGGGTGCTGATGATGGGTGCTGACTTCCTCTCCCCAGGACTGTTTGAGTTCTGGCAGTGTTTGTTGCTGCCACCACACCTTGTGGTGGTGTACACCTCTGCTTGGCCAGCAGGTAGTTGTTGGCCAAGGATAAGGTGCAGCGTTGACTTGTACACGAGATGGAGCTTGTTGGTTGTGCACATATGTAAATGTACTTTGAGTAGTGTCTGTATAGTCATCATGAGCAATGTGAATGAGATGAGAGATGTGCAAATGCAACGTGAATGAGAGGTTTGCAAATGGGCAGATTAAATGCGGCAGCACTGCTGGTTGGATTTGCAATTGTTCGTTGTGATTTCTCATTGCATTGGTGCAGCAATGTCAGCATGCACTGCTAGTCAGACTGCACTTTTCGCCTCTACGTAAAAGGGGACAGCCATGGCCCCTCCCCCCACCCTGCCAAGTTACAACTTGTTGGCCGAATCAAACTTTGGCGTTTTCACCCCAGCCACCACCAGGGTTTAGGGTTTAGGGATGAGGAAACACCCTAAACCGTAAACCCTTTCCACCCCAGCCCCCACCAAACTCCTAGTCACAACCTCACTTGCCTAGACCCATCTCCAACCTCCTTCCCCCTGCTCTCCGTAAGAAGATCCTCAGTGAATCAATTGCAACTTCACCATCACCAGCAACCCAACAGCTGTCCACCACAATCTGTACAAGCAGTATCTACCGCTGATGACAAGTCAACGAATGTTAATCGTCAACACCACGGTATCCAATCATAGCCAGTGGATTACACTCTGCCAGAATCCCCTTCGCGTATCCAATACATGGCATGTATCCCACTGTGGATTTGACAGCTCAGGTGGCCTGCAATGCAGCACAAAAAAGCAGCAGCAGCTTCATCATTTGCAGGTAGCAGTGACGGAACAAACTGGGACAGAATGAGACGTCTTGCGTCACACACAGTCACCACGGTGGTCATGCTGCATGCGACTGTTGTGGACCATGCCAAGCACCATTCAAAATGCCAGCCTGCCCATTGTACTGCCTGAATGTACCTGCCATTTCTGTGTGCACACTGTGCAGATGCATCTAACATGCTCTCCCACTTGTCTTCCTTTCTCAAGAGCTTTGCGACACACTGCAAACTGTCACACACTACATAACTATTGTGATGGCAGTCATGGTGACCTCGATTATAATTATGCTAGTACTACATTAGTAATCAGCATACTCAGTATGGGAGTGGGAGTCCCACCTCCACCCGTCTACCGTCCAGCAGCCTGCCATGCTGCCCTCCCTCCCCCCCCCTTCCTTGCTAGGGGCATACAGCATGTCCAGCACCGAGTGCTGCCAGCTAGTAGTATCTTCTTCACCTGAGTAGCCAGTCCCTACACTCCTGCTGCGATGCATGTGCCTGCAATGCCACATACCACTGGTTGCGCCTCTGGCTGTGACAACGACGATGGTGAACCCCCCCCCCCGCCGCGCCAGCTGGCGGGCTGCAGCCCGCCTGCTCACCGTCTCCTTGCGCACAAACACATCTGGTGTGTTCTTGCCCTCCTCATTCTCCAGCCTGTTGCTGTCGATGGTCTCGGCAGTGGGCTTGGGGGTGGCGGCAGCGGCAGCAGAGGGATCAATGCCCACAGCCTCTGCAGGCATGACAGGCAACACACACAGCAGCAGGGTCATCGGGCCCGGGGTTGGGGCGCAGCTTTCCGGGTCACAGCGATGCTTGCGCAGGCAACAGTACATAGCCCAGGCTGTGTACAGGTTGACTGCTTGTATGTGTTGCTGTTTACATAGAGTTGTGCAGCACACCGTGTGCTGCTTGAGCTTCGGCGAAAGCTATCGAGCAATCAGGCATTACTCTCAATGCAGCACCAAAGTCACAGGGTTCAGAGTGAGCCCACCTGCCGCAGCCATCTCGTCGAGGTTCTGCCCTGGTGCTGCCTGGTTGAGCTCATCCTGCCTGTGCTGCAGGGCCTGGACGTTGGCCTGCTGCTTGGATAGCAGCTCCTCAGGGTTGCGACCAAGGTCCTGAGGAGATGGGGTGCAGTAGGCGCGCACAAGAGCGGGGGAGGGGGGGGGGGCGGCGGCAGCACAGGCGTAGGTGTTAATGGCTTGCCAGGATTGCGCAACGCATTGTAACGTAGTTTGTAAGGCAGGAGGTAGAGATAGTGCTTGCAACACCTCAGTGACCTGTCAGGAGGCACAAAGTCTGCATTGCATCCCAATATTTAGGGACTTCCTCCTGAGGAGGAGACACACACATGGGGCACAAACGCACACTTGAGGCAAAGCATCGCACACGTCCGACACCTGAGGTGAAGAAAACACCCACTTCCCTTCCCTTCACCCTTGTAGATCACCTTCCCCTGGGTGGCTGGCATGTCTCTGAGTTGTGCCCAAGTCCACAAGGGGGGGAGGGCGCCAAGCATGAATACTTGTCATTCTGCCTGACTGATGTTGCCGCAACAGTGTTGGTGCTGGAAGTGCAGCCAGAATGTCGCAGGTGTGTCCACACAATAGTCTGGTTGAAGATTGTGTCAAGAACTTGCTGAGGGACAGGGGACTCCAAAGGCGTTGTCAAGGCTTGTCATTTCTTGGTGGCAGCAGTGGGATGTGCACCCTTACGTACTGTCAACTGAGAATTCACCCCCCCCCGCCCCCCTCAGACCTGCTGCTACTAGCTAACTGCCCCAAGATTACCCCCCCCCAAAAAAAACTGCACTACCTTCCACCCATTCGGGCTGCAGCCTGTGTGTACAAACCTAGATTCTATCAGATCTGTGCAGACATCGCCACGGGCCAAGACACCTTCATGGGTTCAGCACGCACAACAAGGCATGCGTGCTTTACACATGATAATGTCTTAGCCTGCGGTGACGGCAGCAGACAGCACTACGGCACTTGCTTCAAGCAACTTCCAGGCGGTTGTGGGGCTAGCACCAGCAATGCACGCTGGGGCCGCCTATGTTGCTGTGGTGTGCCAATCTAACATGCCACTGGCACCTGTCACAGGTGCGGCACTGCACTTGGCAACTTCTGGTGTTGCACAAGGCACGACGAGTACGGCCCAGCTGAAACAGTAAATGATGTCAAAGCCATGCCTTTCATGGCATGCAGGTTCACTCAGCAAAACATGTTGCAGCTGCAAGCTGCAAAGTACATGCACCTGCAGTGCACAAGTTGGCAACTCCGTGCATCATCACATGCATACAATGCATGCGGGCCGCAGTCGCTTGGAACCGCACCGTGGCACCCATCATGGCAAGTGTAGCAGTTAGTGCGGTGCATGCATTCTCAGCCAGGCCTACTATGCCTTAGGATGAATGTCACGATACATCGCATGTGGTCCATGCAATCTACATGGCATACATCTCAAGAGGGAGAAGGCATCTGTCACTCTGCTGGCCGTATGTTGACCGTGCACTTGGCACCTGGATACTGGTGAAGTGTTTGGTAAGTGTTTCACACCGTGCAAGACAAGGTGTTAGTGCCAGCGTCTGCAATGTAGCTCCCGGGCAGTTGCATGCGTTTCCCCTGTTCTTCAACAGCCACAGGATATCATGTATCCTGCCCAAAAGTCGCTCCCATTTCCAAGCTGCGCCTATGCGGCCAAGTCTGTGCACACAGCGCTACAAGCCAAGACACCTTAAGGCGTGCACAACTGTTGGGGTTGAGCACTGCTTAAGGTGCCTTGGCCTGTGGTGATGGCACAACAAAGCACGGCGCTGGCCTGGGCATGTTGTGATACACTGTGTACAAACACCTTTCCATGTAAACATGCATGGAGCGCACACCTAAATGGTCGGGTGTCACCTTGGCCCAATATATCTACGGTAGATATTGTTGCAACCTACACAAGAAATGCTGTATGAGACACCTCCCAGAGGCTGGCGGTGCCACCTGGCAGGTGCCACCCAGGGCAGGTGCCACTACTACTGCATGATGCACCAACAGACCAAGGTAACAAAGCCCAGCTGTGATCTCAATTCAATCCATGCGGCGTGGCCGACACCAGTGGCCACGCAGTTCAAATCAAAGTTGGGTGCAGCTGCAAACTGCCTGCCGCAGTACGCACCACACCGTGTCAAGATCTCAACTTCATGCATCATCATGTACACTGCTGCGTTCCTTCACAAAATAGTTTTATGGCAACCTTTCAGGTTTGGCAGTGGATGCATTTTCAAAAAAATTCCCTGCCACTTACCTCCCTCATGTGCCTCTCGTCCTCTGCTGTCATGGGGACCACGCGCTCAGGCTGGGGGTCAGTGGGGGTGAGTGCATTCCAGGCATTGGAGCTGGGGGGCTCAGCCTACAGCAGCAGCAGGGGAACATCAGGCAGCAGGCACAACCGTTCATAAACACATGCAAACTGCAATCATAGCTTAGATACGAGCAGTTGGGTTGCCACATCATCACAGTGCGCAGTGGCATTGGCAAGGGTGCTGCGAGGCAGCATACTGGGAGGAAGCACCTCTGCTGAGGCCCCCTTGTATCCCACCTCGATGTCTGTTCGCTCATCCTTTCTGTTCTCCCCGCGCTTGGTGGATGGTGCCGTGGCTGTGTTTGCTACTGGGCTGAGCCCGATGTTGTCTGCGCCATCAGGGCTCTCGATACCTCCCACTCTCGACATGCCACTCAACGATAGCGGGGTTGTAGGCGGGCTGATATGAATTTCCCTGCGCGATGCTTGCAATACTCTCTGCTTGCTTGTAGGACTTACGCACGCAGGCACGCTTTATCGCTGGCTCGACCGCCCCTGAGTCATGCATCGTCATCAACCCGACACACGACTTGACACAGCAGGTGACAGGCAAAAAGCATACAAAGCATGTTGAACAAAAGTATACGTGCTTTGGTCAAGGTTGGAGCCTCCGTTGCACACCCCAGGCAGCATGAGACCCCTTGATTGCAGTGGTGGTGCCATTTTTGGCAGCCGGGTAGCACTGCTGCATTGCGCAACTGCACTAAAAGTACACCATGCTGAGAAACACGCATGATCAGTTGCCAGAGCCTTATTGCATCAGGAAGCCTTGTACTTTCAGGCCTGCATATGTAACAAGAGCTGTAGTCCACCACACTGCCGTAACCAGCACCGTAGCACAGACTGCTGTGGTCAAACGTCCCAACATGCATTTTGCAGCATGCGTAGCTGTCAGAAAACCCCCAAATCATAATCTTGCCAGCTCAACTTGATCAGGGTAGCGCCAGCCCCGCCAACCGCAAAGCCACATCATGCTGTTTGCAGCGGCCGTCTCAGCGACTAATATGCTGCGCCTAGGCACGTATGCTCAAAACTCATCGCTCTCCTCAAAGTCAGTGGCACCCAAGTACTGCTTTGTTGCCAGCGCTACGGCAGCAGAAACTGGCTGCTGCTGCTGATGCTGGACGGCGCTCCCAGGGCCTGCGACACCAGTTGGAGACAGCCTCACCACCTGAGCAGGCACCTGCTGGTGTTTCACTGGACTGCCACCCTGTCCTGCCCCTGCTGCTACACCACCCGCCCCCATGCTGCTGGCATATGCTGGTGGACTGCCGCTCCCACCAACAGGCGACACACTCCTCGCAGTGCTGCCAGGGGACCCCAGCAGCTGCTGCTTCGCCTGTAGCACCGCACTCATAGGGCTGAAGCTTCCTGACGCAGTGGCTTTCGCAATGGCCTCCCTCGCGGCCTCATTCCCCAATGGGCTGGGTGCGCGCAGGTGCAGCCCACCGCCCCCAGAGCTCCCAGCCGCCCGGGCCGCACCCAGGGGGCCACCTGACCCTGCTGCAGCTCCTGCATGGTATGTGGCGGTACTGTAGAGCTCCTGGCGCCGCACAGGGGAGTGGCCGCCCTCCTCACTATCGGTTTCGGCACCGTATGCCCCATTGCCGGAGGCCACGCCGTAGCGGGCACTGGCTGAGGGTGAGGGCGTTGCACCTGCACTGCCAGTGTAGA
This sequence comes from Desmodesmus armatus, assembly GCA_007449985.2. Classification (NCBI taxonomy): domain Eukaryota; kingdom Viridiplantae; phylum Chlorophyta; class Chlorophyceae; order Sphaeropleales; family Scenedesmaceae; genus Desmodesmus; species Desmodesmus armatus. The sequence continues at coordinate 630,927 of VIIQ02000600.1, forward strand.
GGGTCACTGGGCCCTCCCCTGTTGCTGCTGATGTGGCTGTAGCAGCTGGAGCCCCGAAGCCTCCTGGGGAGCCGAGGGGGCTGGGGCCCCTGGGCTGCAGCCTGATGGGTGGTGGGGGTGGTGGGAGGGAGGATGCGGGGGGCCTGACGGCTGAGGCCAGTGCAGGCGTTACTGCAGCAGGCAGAGATAGCATACCAGGGCAACCTCAGTAAAGCTCAAGTGAATGCTTGTGAGTGTGGACAAGTCAACTGAGGATAGGGAACACAAGGGCCAAGTAATTTGAGGAAGGGTGATGAGGAAAGCCTGCGGGACGCATACGAGCAGCACACATGAGCTGTATCTGATCATGGAAAGTCACGTGTCAATACACCCTTTGCTGCCCACCCAGTGGTTGCCAACAGCAGCAGCAAACCACTTGAAAAACCGCCCTGCAGGCCTGCTGTAACAAGCTGCAGGCACTGTGCCACATTACATAATTGGGTCAAGCAGGTGGGGCGGAATGACTGACTGACTGACCTGCAGGCAGGTGCTTCTTGCCATCTGGCCCGTCTGGCAGTGTGGCCATGACACCCTGCAGTGCGTTGTAGGGGTGCAGCAGCAGGCCCAGGCGGGTGATCTCCACCTCGTTGCGCTGCTCTTGGCTGAGACCAGCCTCAAACGCCTCACGACGCTCACTGCAGGGGACAGGCATGCACACAGTACAACACAGCATGACACAGCATGGCAGAATATCAGCACAAAATCGTCTTGTGGGTTTTGATCCTTTTCATGGCACTGCGGCACGGCGAGGGCCTGGCGGGGGGCCGTCTAGCGCGTCAAGAGATCAGCTACTGAGTTGTGTATGGCCAGCCGGTGGGGGGTGCGCCCCCCTTGACCACTCAGAAAACAGAGATCAGCTGCCCCGTGGAACAATGGAAGGAATAGCATGCAGAAGTGTGGCAGAAGTCAGAGCACACTGGGCGCTCACGCTGGTTGCTTGCGCCCAGACCCTTGACACACGGTTGCATGGCAGTGCGTCCGGTGTTCAAGGGGGGCATACCAAGCGCGGCTGCCAAATGTGTGTGCTGCAGGCTTGCAAAGCCCCAGCACCCAGACATGACACCACGTGCTGCTACACACCCTCACGTTCACAGGCTACCGAGATGCTGTGTCACACAACAGTTATCCTTTCGCAGAGAAGAGCCGTGCTGTGTCACCACGCGCTGAACCCAGCTCACGGAACCCAGCTCACTGAACCCAGCCCAGCACAGTGCTCAACCCAGAAGCTCCACCCCACGCCCCAGGAGCCTCACGTGAGCATCTTCATGACTGCCATCAGCTCCAGGTTTGACAGTCCAGTACGGCCAGGGTGGATGCCAAATGAGGCCACCTGGGAGTCCAGGATGCGGTTTATGGCTGGCAACATGCCTAGCTTGGCTGCTGACACTTCCTGCAAGGCACAAGATCAGCGCGCCAATCAGGGCACACTCCAAACCTAACTTACCATCACATGACTACTTAGCCTGCCTTGCCGCAACCTCAGCACGCTGCTCACAGGCCGAAATCTATCCAGCAAAAAGTGCACCATCGTCGCAAGTAGTTGTGGGAGTCACATATAACAGATTGTGGCAGCATTGCCAGAAACACCGCGATACACAGTTCACAGAGGACAGCAACTGCACTCAAACCCCCTCATGAACAAAAGGAAGGTGAGCACAACCAGCAGCGGCCGGCTGTACATAGCTTCACCCACCTCAGCAGTGTGTTCCTGGCTGCACCACACGTCCGGCAGCCCTGTCACGCTGTATGGCACATGCTGCCTGAACTGAGCCTTCTCATCATCTGTCAGGTCAAAGGGCTTGTCCCAGTCAGAGCACACCTGCACGCAGCAGCAGTCAATGTGCAAGGTGCTGAGTCATCCCACCTTGAGGTTGTGTGCTTCATGGCTGATGCAAGTAAGGGCAGAGAGTCTTGTCCTTGGACGCCAACCTGGCCAGCCGTCACATCCACAGCCACTGCTGGGGCGACTGCACTAACCCAATTGTATGTGTACAGGCTATGTATCACAGACGTTCCTGCAGCTTCCATCTTCCATTTCATCAAAAGTAAGCCACTAGAAGGTCACAGTGCAGCAACACAACTGCACAGCCAGCCACCTCACCTCGGCATACTCTGCTGCCAGCTCTTCAGGTGCGAGCCCTGCCTGCAGCTCTGCCACATCAGCCCTCAGCCGCTGAGCAGCCGCCTGGTCAATGCTTCCCCTGGCACCACCCGCGCTGCTGCTGCTGGCGCCACCCACACTGCCGCCGTTGCTGCTTGCATTGCCAGGTCCCCTGCCAAGCCCCTCCTGCTGCTGCTGCTTGGACTGCAGAGCAACATCGGGGCCTGCGCCAGCAGTGCTGTCGTCCCGACTGGGTCGATATGCTGCAATGCGCCCTCCATCGCTGCTGCCCTCCTGCACACTGCTGCTGCCAGCAAGCATAACCTTGCCTGGGCTGTCCCCAGCTGCTGCCACTGCAGCACCACCTGCTTCTGCTTTCAGTGCTTTGGGACTTCCAGCAGCTGGCTGTGCTGCCGCTGCTTCTGTGCCAAACTCATGCACATCAGCTGCAACCGAGTCGTCAGACTGCTCCAGTTGCACGCTGCTGACTGCTGCTTCCGACTCAGCAGCGCTGCCGCCAGCAGCTGCAGGCCGCACAGCTCCTGCAGTCGGCAGGTCTGCAGCAGTGAGCTCAGCAGCAGGCCCGCTGCTGCTGACAGAGGCCCAGCCTGACCCACCCAACACTCCTGTCAGCCCCGCAGCCTCTGCGATTGCTGCGGCGGCGTTGGGTGAGGCCTGTGGGGATGGGGAGGCGGCGAAGCCGGCTGCTTGTGCTGCTGCCAGGCGTTTCTCCAGGCGCATGTTGCCGGCCTCAAGGTCGTGCAGGGCCTCCTGCAGAGACGCAACCTGCAGGCAGCAGCGGCAACACGCGCAGGCGCACACCAAACGGACATCTTGAGCATCGCTGCAGCTGCAGTACAGGTATAGCATTCTGACTGGAACCAGTGTGTTGCTGCGATCCGGCATTGTTGGTTGGCACTGTCTTGCCAGTGCCGGCTACAGAAAGTGCCCAGAATACAATTTGCAGCTGGATGCATGACGTGCATGAAGACTGCCCATTTTTGGCATCCCGTCTGCCAGTCCCTGTATGCTTCTGGCCTGGCAACACCACACCCCGGCTTCAAAGCCCAATACAAAGCAAATCTCAGCACAGCAACACAGCACACCACCTGGTCCTGTTGCATTCGTAACAGTACCCGCACCTTGGCCTGCAGCTGCCTGTTCTCCTCCTGCAGCCGCTCAATCTCCTGCACCTTCCAGTCACTCCTGGCACCAGGCCCCTCATCCCCACCGTCACTCAGCAGCCGCTCAGCCTCCGCAAGCGCATCCTCCTCCTCCTCCTGCTGAGACTCCCCTGCTGCCGTTAACCCCCTGCCACCGTCCCTGCTGGGCCGCTTGTCGGCCCCAGCACCACCCTTGGCCTCCAAGGCCAGCCTGAGCTCCAGCAGCTCCTGCCTCAGCTTCATGTTCTCGCTCTGTAGGCCGGCCTGTGCGTTGGCTGCCGCTGCCAGCTGCTGGCGCTGCTTGGCGACAAAGGAGGGCGTGGTGGCCTCAGGAGAGGTCAGTTGGCGCTGCAGGGCCTCCAGCTGCTGCTTCAGTGTGGTGTTGGTGGTCTCAAACACACTGATGGATGCCTCGCGCTCTCGCAGTTCACCTGCAAGGCACGCACAGCCGTTGGGAGTGAAAGCGGGACTCCTTGCTGCAGGTTGAGTCAACAATGCACACGCAGCACGCCGCACCTGCAGAGGATTTGTCCAGCTATGTGGCAGCTGCGTGACTGCACCTGTACGTGGACTGTGATGCATAGCGTGGCAGCGTGCAGAAGATGGAATACCTACAATGCAACATTACCGTCAACAGGTGCTGGCTGAGAGCCTGTTACATAAAAAGGCGTGCGTGATGGTGTTCTTGGCTGCTGTGCTGGTAGGCAAAGGCTCTACTCACTCTGCAGGCGAGCCAGCTCCTCTGCTTGTTTGTCCAGCTGAGCCTGCAGGTCTTCCACTGCCGGGCTAGCCGCAGCGGCGGCAGCAGCCTCGGCGGCAACATCAGTCTGCTGCTGCAGCTGCGACCTGCAAGGACCGCATTACCAGCAGTTTGCGCCTGTCAGCCTGGATTCCATGTTCTATTACCGCGCCAGCAAGCCAGCGTGCATAGGGATACTCACAGCCGCTGTTGCCGTTGACAACCGACTGCCATACAAACTGTGTAAGGATGGGGTTCACTAAAAAGCAGCATCCTCAGTGCTGCCGCCCAATCACCCACCTGAGCTCCTTGTTTTGTGACTGCAGCTCCTGGATCTGTGCCTGCGCACACTGCAGCTCAGCCATAATCAGCTGCTGCTGCTCCTGCTGAGCCGCCGCTACAGCCGCCGCCGTCGCTGCCTCAGCCACGCTGTCCCGCACCGCCTTGCCGCCCCCGCTGCTGCTGTTGTGGCGGCTGCTGCCGCCCAGCTTGGCTGCGAGGGTGTCGTGCAGGTGGCGGATCTGGTACTGCAGCTCCTGCCGCTCCGTGCGCAGCCGCTCGGCTTCACAGACGGCCAGGGTGAGGCGCTCAGTGAGTTCAGTCAGCTGGCTCTGCAGCAGCATCTCCTGCAGTACGGCCAGCAGGCAGGGTTAGCGGGCGGGGGGGGGGGGGGGGTGGACAGGATCAGTACTGAGTGATAGGTTTGGCAGCAAAAGTGCTATTTGTTTGGCTGACTGCCTGTGTGCTGTGCAGTTGCTAGGGAAGGAAGCTCCTTTTACATGTAGGTTGAACTTGCATGTCAAGTGCCATCACCTGGAGCGCAATTTGCAAGCGCGAGTGTTGCTTGAGGGGTCCAGTCTCTAGATGTGCCGCCAATGCATCTGTGTTGGTTTGTTGAGACCTGCCTCCTCATCCCACCACCAACAAAGGTCCCGCCTGCCCCCATACATGTTGCAACTCACCCCAGCAGTCATGATACTGCCTTGCTGCTGCTGCTGCTGCTGTTGCTGTGCCGGCTGTTGCTGTTGCTGCACAGCCGCATCCTGCTTAGTGGGCGTGGCCGCTGCCTGTGCCGCTGCCTGTGCTGCTGCTGCCTGCGCGGCCCCACCAACTGCTGCAGCCATGAGCTCAAACGTCTTGATTGTCTTGTGCGTGCGCTTGAGCTCCCGCTTGCAGTGCTTCAGCTGGGTGTACAGGTCACGACAGCGGGTGCTGAGGCTCTGTGCATGAAGCACAGCGGCAGACCTGCAGGGAGCAACATCAGCATAAGCAGGTAGTTTCAAAAGCTTCTGGAAGTCTGCAACTGCGCACGATTTGCATGTGATGATGACGCGCAGGCGCACGCAGGCTCGGAGCAGGCTTCATGCACACGTCGCCGAGCTACTGCTGCTGCCGCAGCTGTCTCTGCGGCTGGGTGCAGGTTATGCAGTTCAATGTGTAGGGTCTCGCTGCCCCCTACCCGCACCTGCTCTTGTCCAGGACATTGTTTGTGTACTTGAGATTCTCCTGCACGTACAGCAGGTACTCCAGCAGCAGCTGGGCCAGGCGGAACACCTTGACAAAGTTGCCCTCACTGAGGTGGCGGGTGTCCTCTGCCTCTATATCGCCCCATGTCACACAAGTGACCAGCTGCTCCAGGGTGTCCAGATCTGTGTCACTGACCTGCAGGTGGTTGAGGCATTGACAGGTGCAGCCATAGGGTGATTTGGCTGAGGGTGAGCTATGAATTGACAGCTGTCCTTGGAAGAGACCGCCCCAGGCACCCGAAGGTGTGATGGACAGTTGAGTCCCACAAGTACGCCTTTGGTGGTCCAAACACATGGGCAAGTGAACATCAATCTTGACCACTTGACAGTTTAAGCAAACTGCCTGGCTGCAGATTTGCCTTTGCTTTTGCTGTGTGTGCATGTGATTGTGTGTGTGGCACACTGACACCTACAGCCCCAACTGCTGCACTCCAGGAGGTCTTCATTGATCACAATTGTATATACCGTTCTGTATCAGGATGGAAACTAAGCTTCATCACAAATCATAATCCATACCCGCACTGGACGCTGCTGTGATATACCACATGCATGATGTTGTTGAGGGCCGCAGTCCAGCTGGCATTGCTGCACCACACTGCTGCATTGCCCTTACCAGTTTGTCAATGTCCACGCCATGCAGCAGCCTCCAGTCAATCCTGACACGCCTGTTTTCAAACTTGAAAGGCATGTAGGTTATGGGCAGCTCCAAGCTGATGAGCTGCTCCTGATCGCGAGCATCTGCTGAAGATGTTATGTCGGGCCTGCTCACGCCACTGCCATGCTGCAGGGGGTTATGCTGTTGAATATGCTGCCTTAGACTATCAGTGGAGCTATACATAGCTGCTGCTGATGCTGCACGTACACCCTGATCCATGATTTGCTACTGTCAGCAAACAGCAGCGGCACAAGCTAGTGCTGCTGCTGTGCTGCACTCAGGTGCGTGAAAGCTGCACCATCACACTGTTATAGACAGTCTGAATGCTACGTGCGTTGCATTTGGCAGACAGTGATGATAGGGAAGGCAATGCAACTGTGTAACGAACCTTGACCAGACTTTTCAACGTCGTCTGCTGCCCTTTCCCGACTTCATGTTTTTTAACTTTCATGAATTGACAATTTCAAGTTCGAGCAACTTTGAGCTGCCCATGCTTTTGAATACCTGAACCCAGGGTGTTTGAGCTGCTTTTCTAAAGAGCGACGTGAGCTGTTGGATTGTGTCAGCATCTATGTTTGACTCCATGTGCAGGTCCTGCCTGGCGTTCTGGGGCATGCTGCCACTGCCTAGAACACCAAGAACATTGGATGGGTGGATGTCTTGACAGCCTTGGCCTTGTTGCAGCAAGTAGGCAATATGATCAACTACGCACGCATAATGCAGACTGGTAAGTGGTACTGGTAAGTGGTACTGAGGCGCATGGAGCAAGCTCAGGTGTGTGCCTGTGTGGGGCGTACGCCAGCCTGCAACTGCTGCCGCCGTTCTTGCTGCTGCCACCACTGCTGTGCTGCTTTCGTTGTACAGGTATCCAGTCGCTGCTGGCGGTGGCGTGCGGCTGGGGCTGTGGGCGATGGGGGGTGGTTGATGCAGAGCCCACAGTGACCTACACCAACACGCTGGTGCTGCGGTTCTGCATACCGTGCCTCCAAATATGGCTGCTGGCAGTCAAGACAGACATGCAGCAGGCAGAGAACTGGAGGTGGGTATCGTCAAAATTTTACTGGGGCTCCTTTGCAATGTCTCACAACACCCATGCTGACCTCCAGTAGCTGGAGTTTTGCCTTCTGTGTTAGTAGTGCGTACTGCCAGGACACTGCCTGACAACTCCATGCGCAACTCCTCCTTGCAGCTGCAGGGTTCTGCTTGCAATTGTTTCTGCCAACGATCGACGAGCCAACACCAGAGACATCACCCTGCCCCCCCCCCCCCCAAACGCCATGTACGATGCTGACAGTTCATGGGGGGAGGCAGGATTCAGCTTCACCACTCCCTCATCGTGACCCCTGAGCTTTGGTATGGCTTGAACCCCTGTCCTCTTGTTGATGTCCATGGTTGCAGGGCCTTGGCTGCCTTCCTGCTTTGGTCAGTGGGCCTGCAGGCCCTGCTGGCTCTGCACCAGCTGGTGACCAGGAGGAGGCTGCAGCTGGACAGGCTGGGAGTCGACGGCCTGATATTGTCCACAAACAACACAGGCAAGTGCCTGCATGTCCAGTATATCGCGCTTTGCCGCAATCCGTCAATATGTACTTGAAGTTGTTGTCTGGCTCATCTAGGTCCCATGCTGTTGGGAGGGAAGCAGTGGCATGTCTGGCATGCAGCGGTACGGCTGCATCAAATAGGGCGGCAAGCATTGCCCAGCGATCTCAGTGAGGAAAAAGGCCTGACAATCGGCACCACTGCTGCTGCTGCCGCTGCTGCCGCCGCTGTTTTATGACCTCCTGCGCAGGCATCCTGGGTCCTGTCGTGCTGGAGGCAGCTGTTGGTGCAGAATACGCACCCCTAGGCATGCTGGCTACTGTCGTACTGTACTTTCAGCAGCTGCCCCTGGCCCAGCTGCTATTCCAGCTGCATCGACGGCAGCATGCAGGCACTGGCACTGCTGCAGCTGCTTGTGCATCAGCGTGTGTATCTCTTGAAATGGCGAACGGTCATGGCAAGGTTGCTACGTCGCCTGAGCCCAGCACGCATGCAGAACTGGCGCGCATGGAGGGTCCTGCAGGACTCAGCAGTCAGCACTTACTTCACAGTGGGTTTGGTTCAGCAGGCTCCCTCACTAGGCATGGCCATCATGCCGAGCAACATCCTGGCACTTGGGACCTCGAGCATCACCAGCAGCATCAGCATGGGACGATGCCATCACAGGAAGGGCAGCCGCTGCTGGGCTCTTTGGCGATAGACCAGCACCAGCAGCAGAGTCTGACATCCTTCACGGCTTCACTACTCTTCAAGGTGGGCGTGTCAACACACATGTGCTCGCCAGCAATGCAGTGCAACAGCTGCCTGGCTTGGTGGCGTTGTGGCAGCATTTCTTGCTCATCGTGGCTGCTGTTGGCATATCAGCAGTGCGTAGAACACTCGTCCAACCTGTGCACCTTGTGTTGTGCCTGCAGAACCCTTTGGTGTGGAGCACAGCAGTAGCCGTCCTCATGTCAGCCTTGGGTTCAGCAGCTCTGCTAGATCCTAGCAGCCCCCTTGCCCTGCGCCACTTGGCATTCTTGGAGGCGTTGCTGGGCTGGTTTGCGCAGACAACAGCCCCGCTGACCCTCTTCACCACAGGCCTGTGGATGTACAGCAACAGCCAACAGCGCCAGCAAGCGCGGCTGTTGAGCAAGCAAGGCGGGGCGGGCAGTACAGTCAGTGTAGGGGAAACCGCAGCTACAGCCGTGTCAGGCAAAGACCCATATGGGAGCAGGGAAGTTTCCTGGCGAGATGTGGTCCTGTATCTCGCACTCAGAGGTACAGTCGCACCTGTGCTTATGGTGTGGGTGTGCTGGCTGATGGGTTTTGAGGGAGGCCTTGCATATGCGCTGGTCATACTTTCGTTGCTGCCTGTGGCGCAGACAGCGTTTGTGGTGTGCAAGCAGGCTGAGACAGGCATGGCTGCTGTGAGTCTCATGTTGGTGGCCAGCCTGTTCATGATGCTGCCACAGCTGATGCTGGTGCTGGCTCTGTTGGAGTCTATGGGGGTGTTCCCTGGTGGCGTGACGGCTGCTCAGATCGTGGGTTGACTTGCACTTGTTGGGTCCCCCTGAACTTTCAGACACGCTGCTGGTGCTGTTGCACAGCCTGTACCATATGAACCCCGTTCAACTGCATACAAGGGTCTCGGTGTTGAGGTGACTGTCAAACGAACCTTGAATCTTGTGGCAGCAGCCACCTCCTTGCAATGCACTACAATGCATTGTACTTCTGTACTACAATGACCATCGACTCCCAGGAAAAGGCTTGGTTGCATACGTTCCAAGCCAGCTCTGTGGGGTCCCTTGGACAGCAGACAACAGGCACATGAAGCAGCAGACCACACCCACTCTGCTGGATTTAACTGGCTGAGTGCATTGAATCCGATCAAGCCGAGAAGTTGTCATGATTACACAACCACACCCATACTGGCCCTTGTCGGCTGTATATGAGGCCAGCAGCATGACAGTGCGCAACTCCTGATGAGCCTTTTGCTGATTCACCCAGTGGCCTCAAGCCCTGCTGCTGCTGCTGCTGCTGCTGCTGCTGCTGCTGCTGCTGCTGCGGAGGCAGTGTTGCTGGCTGCTTCAGCATCAACACCCTTGGCCTGCCGTGAGTGTCTCTGGTTGATGGCAGCAACTGCTGCAGCTACCCGCTGCTTCTTCAGTTGGTCAATGTGCTTGTCCAGCACCTTCCCTGCATCAAGCCCTGAGGGCAGGTGGACCATCCGCAGGTTCCTGCCTCTGATGAACAGACTGTTGTACAGCTGCAGGCAGACAGCAGCAGAAGCATGCAGCACACCAGTGTTGATTGAATCCTGGGACTGACCGAATGCACCAGCTGCTGTTATTGACTGTAACACAATGCTGGGTGATGACCCAATCAACAGAGCAGCAATAATGTGACCTGTGGTCGTTGCATGACACACCTGAGTGGGACCCCAGACAGGTGTCCACACCGCATTGTCAATGTACATATTCATGAAGTCATCCACTTCTGACAGTACCCCAGTCACCAGGACATCATTGCGCAGCTCAACAGTGACCTTGCGGCCTTGCAGGGCAAACAGCAGCGCCACCAAGGAGCTGCAGGATCGCAGCTTACTGCGTCGCTGTGGCTGCTTCTGCTGCTGCTGCTGCTGCTGCTGATGTTGCTGTTGCTGTTGCTGTTGCTGGTGGGCTTGCTGGTGAGGTTGCTGTTGAGGCTGCTGCTGACTAGGTTGCTGCATGCCAGAAGCTGATCACCACTGTGTCCCCTTCCAATCGTGCTGCTGTCGGCACCTGCTGCAAGATTGCCAGCATAACATTCAATCGTGTGCTCTCTTAAGTGTCACAGACGGCGCGGGGATCTGGAGTGTAGGTATCTATGCATGTGTCACCGTGATCTGTTGCAAGTGACAGGACCACCACAATAAATTTGCTTACGACACAGAGTGTAGTTATTTTACATGTAATTAGCAGGGACCTTAAGGCGGAAAGTTTGGTGACTTGCAGTTCCATCACAATGCCCTGGCATTCTGGCATTTAAAACCTGCCAGCTGTACCGTATAGTGCCGACACTATACTGGCATCAGCTTGAGCACAGTATGTTGCGTTCATCAACAAACAGCTTGAATTTGCTTCACTCCGACACATCATGGCACGAGCAGTGTTGTTCACGATCTTTCTTGGGACCCTGCTGTTCACCGTCTCAGAAGGGCAGTTTGCCGGTTGCGTTCCTGTTGAACCTTTTTATCAGTCATACTGGCTCATTTACGTCGGCAAAGTCGGAGCCAAGAAGCGCATGTCATGCTCACAGACAGTCCACACTGTGCATGTGTGCTGCACCAAAGAGACACGCAGCAACTTCGAGGAGTGTGAGCTTGCAGATACGTCTGGCGAGAATCCAAGATGTTGGGACAACAAGGGGGTCAGGGCATGTTGCACTCCCGAAAGACGTCTCGTAAGTTGTCGTGCAAGCTCCGTGACCCCCAGTTGGCAAGGCGCTCCTTCATTGAACTTCATCCTCCCAACCATTACTGCACTTTAAGCACACTGTCTGCGCATATTAGGCTGCAGTGGCTCGCAACGTTCGCCAGGGCTGTACATACAGCCATCACAAGTGGCAACTGCTTTGCGCTTCAGCAGCTGTGTCTGGCATTTGAAAGCACTCAAAGGGGTGCTGCGTGTTGTAATTTATGCAGGTGTAGACCCCCAGACCTATCCCCCCCCCCCCACATCACCCTGTGGCTTTGAGTCGTTAACCATCATGTGAAGTCTTGCTCAGTGGAGGATTCTACGTGTTCCTTTGCTCAGTTATTCGTCATCAGCTGTTCAAATGAGGCTAGTCCAGACAATAGGCTTTTGAGAAGAGGTCTCAATGGTCCATTGGTGTGCCTCGGCTTGCTCCCCGCCTGTAGGATGACGCTGGTGAAACAAGCAACATATCACGCGTCATTGGCACAGTGTTGCGTCAAGCAATTTGTTGAGCAGTGCTGGTGACAGTTGATTAGTGCTTGACCTGTCTGAGAGGGTCTCGAGGCCCAATTTGTGTACATTTGTTGTCAGACGCTTGTCAGATTTCATTTCAGATGCTTGTCAGATGCTTCATATCATTTTTTCTTCTTGAGTATCAAAGCTGTTATCCAAACCTTTATAGTTCTTCCTGAGCATCAAAGTACTGATATCCGTGGTTTGATTGCTGGGCAACTGTCTGAGCAACGTACCAAAAAAGTGCTCTGGCCCCAGCAACATGTACGCCCAGTGGGCTTCATGCACACCCAATCACCTTGACTTGAGGTCCACTTTGCTCAGTGCCCTTGTTACACCTCTTTGCTCAATGTCCTGGAAACATCCAGTCAACATGCACACATGAAATTGGATCAGGTAACATCACCAATGTGTGATTTTACAGAAACAGCAGCAGCCCTCAAGTGAGCATAACCCCTCAAAATGAACCTCAGTGGTGCTAGTGCAGACTCTGCAGTGTTGGACACTGACGACAGTGCCAACGGCCATATCATCATCGTACTGCCTCACACACATGCACAAGGGGTCTTTGCAGCAGCCACACGCTTCTACAACAGACGAATCAACTCCAGAAGGTGCCCTCCGGGTGACCCGGGAGCCTATGCACCCCATCGGCAAGCAAACATTCTGCAAACAAGGCCGACTATGGTGTTGGGGACGCTGGCTCAGTTACATACCAGTGGACAACCGTGTGACCACACAACACATCAGCTTGTGGTGCAGTTCTTTTGTGAGGGAACTGCACCTGAGCTGCCCAAATGATACACAGGTGTCACCGATGCTTACGCATACAGTTGGGGTGCAAGGGGGCACGTAGCCTGCCTCGCAGCAACAGCAAGCGTGCCAGCGAACCAGTGGTCAAGCTGTGGCTGTGAGTGCACTGCCTTTGGAGCTGCTGCACCTTCAGCACCAGCGTCCACAGCTGACGCTGCAAGAGGACTGCGTCCTGGCACTCCAGCAGGCGCTGATCAGGGAAGGTGGGTGGGGGCTGTGGCAAAGAGCTGCAAGTATGTGCCTTGCACTGCACTGCACATGTACATGACGTGTGCCGGCACAGCGGGACTGGGTCACCCCATGCCACAGCAGCTCAGACCTGCTGGGCAGCCAGAGCTATGGCCCGCCAGTGCCACGGCCTGTGGCCCCGTGCCTACAGCAGGATGCCTGGTGCACCTGTGAGGTGGGTTGCAGCGCGGCTACATGCACTGTGGCACATGGAGAGTGGCAAGCACAGGGCACAGCTGCCCACGCCAGCTGGATTGCCCAACTGCCGCTGCGAGTCTGTTGCATCGGGGTAGGTTGCATCACCACCCGGTGGTGCTTGGCAAGCAGCCACTGGCGTTGCACGCTGAGCGTTTGACCTGGGTAGCTGGTGATGTGCTGGGGTGAGGGCCTGCCAAGGGGCCAAGTCTGCCCTTGCTCTGCAAGCTGGTGACAGCAAGCTGGTGAAGGCGCTGTGCTAGCTGATGTAATCCTGCAGGTTTATGACCTTGTTGTTGCGCAGGTACTCCCTGCTGAGGGCCTCACTGGCCTCCTCAAGGCCCACATCCTGCACACCATGTGACAGCACAGCATACGTTGACATTAGCCAGTTGCTGCTGTTGGTTGCCAATGCAAGCTATTCTAGGAACTCAACAGCTGCCATAAACCTGTGACAGCCGTGTCCTGCTGCCGGAGGCCTCCAAGATAAGCTGCTGCCCCCAGTGCCACACTGCGACAGCCGCTCGACGCAAGCCACAGCGCAAGGAGCTGTCACCAGCTGCGGCTGCACAGCAGCAGATCTGCGGCAGATCATACTCCAATCAGAAGAAAGTAGGCTAGCATGTGTTCTCACCTGCAAGTCAAAGTGTTGTGCTGCATTGTCCTGCAGGTCCTGCAGCAGCTGCTGCTTGTCAGCAACCAGGTCCTTCAGACGCACCACAAACTCATCATGATCACGTTGCTGCAGCAGCAGCCAGCACAGCACAGCACAGGTCGACACAATCGCAGCAACATCAACACACATATGCAAAGTATGTGCCGCTGCCTTGGGTACAGCCACATCGTGGATAGCATGCTGGCATCAGCATCGTACACTTGTTGACCACACAGTGAAACAGGCACCGGGCTGACACGCAATCTGGCCATCTGCCTATCTCAGCGCTGACTTGCTGCGAATCGACCTCACCTGTCGGTATGCAGGTTGCTTCTTGGGGTTTGTGAGCACTGCCATGTTATGCTGGTCATAGTCCCACAGTAGGGAGGTGTGGTGCAGCCAGCGCTTGCTGGTGATGGCCTGGGCATTCCCTCCAAACTTGCGCTCACCAAACACATAGTCTGCACGCAGCAAAACACAGCACGGATCGGGGAACAGTTCAATGTGCGTACATCCTGCAGGCGTCTGGATTGAAACAATAACCCTGCCTGGCTTGCTGCCTAGTGGTTCTGCTGCTCTGTGCTGCGCGCGCCCACCTTACATTGGCTGTTCAGACCACCAGCATACGCAGTGGGAGAGGGGCAGCGTGGTTGTGAAATTGCATCAGATGCATATCGCTGGCACCCTACTGCGCACTGCGGGCTGCAAGATCTGCTGCTACTTCCCAGTCTCACCATGCTCTCTCAACTTGAAGCCCCCATGCCGTTGGAACACTTCCTGATAGAACTGCTCAGTCCAGCGCATGATTGGCTGGGGAAAGCACTCAAGACCAGGCACCGCCCCCTCCTGCAGCAGCAACGGACAGCCCAGCATGATCCAGGGCGCTAAATTGGATGCAGATGAGTGTGCAGCTTCCCAGACAGAAGGAAAGGAACGGCCAGCACAGATGTGAAAAAAGTAAGCAGGGAGAGGACTCGTGGTGCAGCTACTGGGCGCCAGGTAGTCCGTGGGCAGTAAGTCCTGGCCTGTTGCGCTGACTGCATTGAACCAATAGAAAAAACTGCCCTGTGCAACCTCCAGGTGAAAGGAACAGCCCAGTCTTATGGACTTACGCTCATGATTAGGGTTGTGAAAATGGTGTCCTGGTCCACCACCACTGTGCCGCCTCCAGAGAACCGTTTGATGACTGCTAGGCCCCTGCTGTGCGCGTCATTCGCCTTGATCAGCTCGTGCACCTTCCTGCACGACCAGGCATTGTACACTGTGGGTTGCACAGCACTCCAGAGGTACCTCTGCCAGAATGGTGACTGCTTCTGTCCTGCTGCTGCTGTTTGTGCTGGGTGGATCAATGCTGGCTGCATTGAAAATGGTAGGATACTGAAGAGGCTTGCAAATCAAGGCATGGAGATCTACTGCCAGTATAAGACAATGAGCAAAGAAAGCAGCAGATCGATCACCAATGTTGACGCTCACCCTGAGACGCCCATCACAACGGTTGGCTGCGGCGTTCCTTCATTTATCAAGAACCAATTATGTTTTGTCGCTCGCAGCAGCGCTTCTTCGAGCTGCAGCTGCTGCAGGATTGGCACTCCAGCCAACTTCAAAAATTTCACTGGGTGCTTTGCTGCACCCATTCTGCCTACAACTGAGTAGAAGCACTGAACTCAGATGGCAGTCACAGTTTTCCTCCAAGTTTAGCATGGCAGTTGACTGGTGGCCAAGCATACCCATGTTACAGTGTTATTCATGGATGCACTTGCACAACCAATGGTTACTCACGACCACTCCTGCAGGCTATTGTACAGCTGCCTGAAATCCCCAGGCCACTCAGAATCAAACTCCAGCCGCTGCTGCATCACCGGATGTGTGAATCCCAGGGTTTTGGCGTGCAGGGCAGGCCTGCCAAACCCCTCAACAGCTGCCTTGGCTGCTGCTGCCAAGCTGCTGCGCTTGCCGACCACCTGCCTCGACGAAGCTGCATGGTTGGGGCCGTACATGTCATCGCCCAAGAGGGGGTGCCCGACATGCTTGGCATGCACCCTGCACAGCACAATACAAAAGACACAAGCAGCATGTGCAGAGAATTACTTGTCAGTGGGTAAATCAGTAAGCATGCCATTGCCTAGTGATGGCGAGCATGGCGGGCTGCTTCAGGCGCCTTGCACCAAGGCCACTTGCTTGGCTTCGTGTTGACTCCGGCTCCTGATGGCTGTGCCAAAACCCAAGGCCCCCAAAAGCATCTGCCAACCAGCAGCACTCCACAAACCTAGCAGGCGTCACCTCCTTGCATTCACAACTGCTGTTGTCTGACTGACTAGCACTCCCCACACCCCGGCCCTACCCCTGCCTCCCCACCTGATTTGGTGTGTGCGCCCCGTCTCCAGCTTCCACTGCACCACTGCAGCACCACCCCCTGCCACCACCTGCAGGGTCTGGTAGTTGCTGGCTGCCGTGCGGCCCCTGCCACTGCCGTAGGGCACTGCCATCATGCGCAGGCGGTTGCCAGGGTCCCTGCACACAACAAAGTAGCCAACAGCAGCGGGTATAAAAGTCACACGGCAGCAGCAGCAGCGGTGGCGGGGTCAAGAAGAGCAGGCACAAGAATTAGGAAGTGGTGCGCCACACATTGCCACAACCTGTACCGTTCACAAACACCTTGCCTGACGCGATGTGAGGAGGAGACATGCCTGCCGCAGACGTTGCTGAAGTCCCAAATGCAAACACTGTTCTGCATCATCTGTGCATCTTGTGTTGGGCCGTTGCTTTGCGCAGGCAAGCAGTCCTGACTAGTATCTCACCGAAACACACACATCAGTGGCACTTCACTAGAGGCTCTGACACAGAATACAACAGCAACAGCAGCAGGCGGCCTGACCACCAAAACCACAGGGGTGCACAGCCCCAACCACACCCACCTGACTATGTTAGTAGCCACCCTGGCAGCAGCAGGGTTCGGCACCCCCACAGTAATGGAGTTGTAGATGCGCGACACACTGCGCTCCTTGAACTGCTGACACAGCGCAGCATGCACAAAGTCCGTCTTCGCCACCACCATCAACCCACTGGTGCCCCTGTCTAGCCGGTGGACGATCCCAGGCCGCACGATGCCTGTATTGCTGCCTGTATTGCTGCCAGCATTGCTGCCGGCGGCTGTGGCAGCAGCAGCGCAGCCGTCGCTGCCGGCATTGGCAGAAGCTGCCCTCCTGTCAGCAGCACCAGCAGCACTCTTTGCAGCTGGGCTGCTGCGACCGAACCTCCTGCCAGCTGCCTGCTGTTGGGCTCTGGTGCCACCCCCTGCTATGGAGGACGGCAGATCTGCTGTGACACCTACTGCTGCTGCTGCTGCTGCGGCAGCAGGTGCTGTACTGACAGTAGCGCCAACAGGCCCTGCGTCAGATGCTTCAAACTCCTCCCCCTCATCAAGATCCTCATCGTCCTGCAGCATCCCTCCCAGCACAGCCTGCCCCGAGAACAAGCCGCCGCCACTGCTGCCACTGCTGCCACTGGGAACGGTATCACAGGCCGGTAGGCCGCAGTGTGCGAGCAGGGCGTTGACCAACGTGCCGGTGGTGTGGCCGGGGGAGAGGTGCACCACCATACCTGGGGCCTGCAGGACAGCAATACAAGAAGAAATATTTCATGCGGCAACAACCACCACAACAACCACGTTGCGAACGGCCGTCCAGACGAAGGGGGCAATCCCAGGGGCCTGCAGGACAGCCACAAAGTGAACAGCATCACATGTGTTCCTTACTGCAACTGTTGCTGTCTTTGCACGAGCAGGCTTTTTGTAGCTCGCCATACACCAAAGCCATACCCCAGTAGTACCTCTCAACACTTGAAACATTGTTCACCATGCATCAGCGCCCTCACCATCTTCACTATGACTCATGTATCAGATACACTTTTGCAGCGCGTTCTGTGTGCAAGTAGCACCAAGTTCACCCAGGCACACCCAGGGCAGATGGCAAGCAGGCAGGCAGGCACGTGCATCAACAACATCCATCACCCCCCATCTGCCAGCAGGCTAACTGTGCCGCACAGTTAGCGGTAGCCGTGAGTGACAATGGTGTCTGTACCTCCTGCCTGCCAATTGGGCTGGTGGTGCCTGGAGGTTTGGTGTGATATCATATCACACCAATCTGATAGTACACCAAACCCGCAGGCATCACCAGCTTGATTGGCAGGCAGGAGGTACAGACCTACCACCGGCACTCACCACTACCCCATGACCAGCAGACTCGACGTGCACACAACAGCAAACAAACCAACCCCCCAAGGGAGGGCAAGGGGACTCTTGACAGGCACTGGCAGCATGCCAGATTGCAGGAGCACTGCAGGTGGGCTTTGTTTGCGTGTGGGCCCTGGGGGGGGGAGGGAGCGGGGGCGTGTGTGTATTAGCAGCGGCCCCATGAGGGGAGAGGAGGGGGACTCTTGACATCCACAAGCCCACCTTGTTGATGACAATAAGGTGGTCGTCCTCAAACACCACATTCAAGGGGATGTCCTCAGGAATGGCCTGCAGGCAGCAAGGGCAAGCAGGCAGGCAGGCAGGCAGGCAGGCAGGCAGGCAGGCAGACACATAGATCTCAGCACAGCTGAATGCAGATGCACTGACTGTCATGATGACATCCACATAAACCTGCCACCACTTGTCACCCATGGTGGCCAGACACCCCCATGCAGCAGTGGAGGCGTTCAGCACCTTTTGCCAGCAAGCAGGCACTTCTGTTGACAGAGGGAGTACTTGGATACATGCAAGCACACTAAGGCTGTCCTACTAGATAGGCAAGCAACAGTGTGTGTGGCCAGCCGTCCCCCTGTGCCTTTTGAAAAAAGCCAGCAGGCACAGGCGCCGGTGGATGGCCTCGACCCGACACTCTGGCCACCCAGAAAACACTCAACAAGGAGCTGTTTGCAGTCAACCGTCTGTCAGGCGCCCCACACAGTGAACATGAGGGTGTAGGGACAGGTTGCAAAGGACGGGCTAGTCATTTTGCAGCTAGGTGCAGGCCCTCTCCCTCAGTTCCTTAGCTCAGCTCAGCCAATATCAATCAAACTCCTACTGTATCCCAACTGTGCAGATTTACAGTCCCTGAGATCATGGTTGAACATGGATGGTTTTCTGGGGCGGTTTTCAATGTGTGGTTGCACAGCAGCTGATGTGGTGACCTGGCGAACAGCTACTGTTGTGGGTTGCAGAGCTCTGCTCACCCAGCTACGCCTAGTGCTTGCTTGGGGCGCTCGAGCGACTTGCTGACCACAGGTCCTTGGGAATACCACTACAGTAGTTTGGTTTTGAAACCACATAGCAGCATGTTTGGGGTGGTCGTCAGCAGCCCGTTTCAGCGCTGCTGCTTTTATGCCCTTTGTATGCCTGCGTTGTGGCCGTAACTGGCACAGGCTTTCTAGTGTCCTAGGTCACTGGTCGCCTGGTGGTGTCTTGCTTGTCTTGCACCAAGGTCGATTTGCTGCTTGCAGCTTGCTGCTTGCACAATGAACCTGGCCGGAAACACGTGTAATGATGATGATGATGAGATCATGGTGATAGCATTGAATTCGGATTGTTGTGATGAGTCGTACTAGTGTTGGTGTTAGTCACCATGTTGACCAGGGTTCACCTCACCGTGCAGGGTTCAGGTGGCAGCAGTGCAGCAGTGATGCTGTCCCCTGACTTGACGGTATAGGAAGGCTTGGACACCACTGCTCCGTTGATAGTTATGAGCCCTGCCTTGATGCTGGCAGATATCTTGGCCCTGCTGGCATCTGGGAGCTGTGCTGCTAGGTAGGCATCCAAACGGATTTTGCCCTGCAGTTGTACACAGCAGCAGCACCAGCATCAGTACGTGCAGCCGTACATGCAGACTGGTTTGATTTATGCCCCTCCCCAAGGGCAAACGATTGGCTGATGACAGCTGCAAATGGCACC
Organism: Desmodesmus armatus; assembly: GCA_007449985.2. NCBI lineage: Eukaryota > Viridiplantae > Chlorophyta > Chlorophyceae > Sphaeropleales > Scenedesmaceae > Desmodesmus > Desmodesmus armatus. The sequence continues at coordinate 650,456 of VIIQ02000600.1, forward strand.
GATTACATGCTTGCATCCAGGTGCACGCACGTACAGAATAGAACGTGAAGGTACAGACCATTTTGCTGTGTGTGGACCATGTGTTGGTGGTGCATAGTGGGTTCGGTGGGGTGATATTCAGGGCAGCTGCTGAAGGGCTGGGTCAGTCCAAGACTTGCGGCATGACATGTGGGGGGGGGGGGGGATCCACAACAAACTTGGTTGAAAGCAGCTGGTAGGCTAACCCTGCAGCTGGTAGTTGCTTCTGCAGCTGCATGTGCCAATCACCAACTAGTGCAGGGTGTGAGCTGAGTGACCCACCTTGCCAGAAAGCTCCTTGGCAGTGACTTGGAAGGAGCCCACAGGCTGCGGCTGCAGTAAATGGGCCTATGATGCAGGAACAGAGGGTTGGTGAGGGAGTTTGTAGGTTTTGGTTGCCAAAGCGCTAAAGTGTATGTCCTGTGCTTGTCAGCCTTGGGCACCCCGCCACTCTATAGTTGTCTCGATGTTCCCCAAAGGTGTCACAGGGTCCTGCTGCTGCCAGGCTGTGCTGGTGCAAAGACAGCGAGAAACGAAGGAAAGTGCACGGCGCCGCTACTTACATAGTCAGCTGCGGCAGACGCCGTCTCTCCAGCATTTGCACATAGGGCGCTGCTGCTAGCTTGGCTGCTGCTGCCAGTGCTGCTGCTGTTGCGGATGCATACGTTGCTGCCAGCTGCTGCTGTTGGCGCGGCATCTAGCCATCCTCTGCATCTAGGACGTCTACCTATAGTGTTGACGATGCCGTGTGGCCTCAAAATGCTTGACAGCTGCCTCAAACCAACTGATCTGACAAGCAGCATGCAACCCAAGGGCAGGTCGTGAGTCAGCGAGGAGACCTCCACAGCAATTGTACAGTGGTTTTTGAAAAGCCAAATGTGACCTAATCTTCGCGGTAAGTCAGTTAGTCAACGAATGTTTGACTGGAGAGGCATTTCAGCAACCATATGGTGGATGCCTTTGTTATTGACTGTGTCAAAGCTTGTCACGCAGATCAGCTGCATTGGTTCTTTAGCTGGGACCTGGCATGCAAGTGCAGCTGCGCTTTGGGGCCTGAAGTCAACCTGGTGTGCCGAGCTGGTGTGGAGGCGCACATGCATGATTATCTGTAGTACACGCACAGCAATAGGTGCAGTTGCCCACCAACTGTCATGTTTCAGCGATACAGCAACTGGCCGGTCGGTGCACATAAGGAAGAAAGCCCCCAGTTGCGTGGTATGAACAACAAAGGGTGACAAAGATCCAGCCATGCAGGGACCTCAGTGACACATGCAGGCTTCTGTGATACAAACTGACACAGGTGCATGGGAAGGGGAGTCTCAGCAGGTTTGGAGTTCAACCAAGCACAAATGCAAAATCAATACAAGCAGGAGTGAAGCGCCAGTGTGACCAGCAGCCAGTTGCGATTTGCTACAGTTACACATCCCTACCCTGCGTCACTCTGCCCGACTCCCAAACGCTGCAGCAACATATGCGCAGCACACAGCCACCACTGCTGCACCTCTTGATACTGCATGTGGCCCGCCTGCTGGTGCTGACATCACTGCGGCCGCCTCTGCAAACAAACACTCCCCTCAACAACCACAGCAGCTGCTTAGAAGTCCAGGCCTCCCTCGCGTGCTGCATCTGCCAGGGCCTGCACGCGGCCGTGGTACATGTAGCCTCCGCGGTCAAAGGCCACCTTGCTGATCTGCTTCTCCTTGCACAGCTCCGCAAGCTTCTTGCCAACAGCCTCAGCAGCAGCCTGGAAGCATAGCACGACACAGCACAGCACAGCGATGCACAAGTCAACATGGCGCAACATGCCTGCTTGCAAGGCTGTAGGGTCGCGACCAGCTGCTGCCATAAAACAAGGTGTGCATGTAGATGTGCTGACTGCCCTGACAATAATAAACTGTTGTTGTGGATCCAGTGACGGCGTAAGATACGCTCTGCAAAGGCATCAAAATAAGAGGCTGATTGTCAGGCTGCTGTGTGGAGGGCCGCCACAGAAGACTGCCCCACCAGCTGCCAGCCGACCCAGGTGAGCTGCTGCTTTGGGAAGAGGGTCACTCACAACGTTGGCACCGTTGCCTTCTGTGCCGGTCTTGATGTCTGCTGTCAAGGTGGATGCTGCTGCAAGGGTGCGGCCGCTCACATCATCGATCACCTGTACGCGTCACAAAGTGCTGGTGATTAGCATATATGTACACAAACGCAGTCCAGCCTAGCTCCTTGACAGGCAGGTTCATGGCTGTCAACTGTATGTGCAAACCCCTGCTGCTGCTGCCGTCGCTGCTGCTGGTGCAGGCTAGGGGCGGGTAGGTGTTGACGGCTCCATACAGCCGCCAAAAATGATGCGTCTGCAGGTGATAAGTGACGACTGCTTGTGTGTCCTGCACTCCTGCCAGCAGCAGCCTGAATGGCTCCCAGCTGCTGCGCGCTGCAAACTAATACAGCAAGCCAAGGGCCAGCAGCTGTGCCATAGAATTGAACCGTGATGCAGCCAAAGCCGCTGACCTGTGCGTAGATGTGGTTGTTTGACCTGTACACTGCAAGGCGAGGCCTCTCTGGTGTGCCAGAGACCTGCAGCACGCACACAAACACGTTCTGTTCAGCAGATGCCTTACTCGTTGGACTGCCGACCCCCTCCCTCACTGACTTCTGGCAGCTGCTGACCCTCTTCTTACAACGCCTGACCGACCAAATGGCAACATCAGCAACTGCTGTTTGCTGACCCAAGCAATCAAGCTCCTGGGCTGTTGTGCCGCTGTGGCAGCAGCATTGCTGACATTCTGCACCCTGCTGAGTTCACACACCCTCACCCTCCCAACGATGTTCTATAACATATATCAAGCAAAACATGCAGCCTGTGAAGCCTGACATGGCGCCAGCACTTGTCCCTGGCCTCACTGCTGCCAACAGAGCCATACAGCAGACACACCTTCTTGCGAATGCGGAAGTGCCGCTTCTGCACGCGCTCCTGGCGCGTTATCGCCTTGCACTCTACTGATGGCACGAAGACACGGCCTGCAACACAATTGACGCCCAGGTTGAGCTGGCCCGATAACACAGCAAGCAATTGCGACCACTTGCTGCTGAGAGGCAGGCATCACCTGCACGCAGAGGTGCGCTGGGTGCTAGAAGTGCCGAGGTCCTGCTACTAGCCAATGAGCCCAACATCCTGCCGGTCTGTGTGTGGGTGCTGCTGATAGGAAGTGCGGCGAAACCCAGCAACAGCAACGACGGAACGTCAAGACTTCTTTATCTCGGCTTGTCACAATTCGTTGCTGCACTCGGGATGCACCTGGGCCACCACCATTTTTCTGCCACACACACCTGGTTTGACTTGACACATGGTTTGACAGCCTGGCTGCTTACAATTACCTGACCAACACTTACCAGGACCCGTGTTAATACACTCACTGATGATACAACAAGCTGCCATCAAAGAGCAAGCTGCAAGCCAGAGAAGAGAGAAGTCTCTCCCCCTCGCATGAAATTCAGGACCCCTCAAAATCAAAGCTCCACTCCTGCGTCGGCAGAGTGTGGCACAGCAGTTGCAGATGCAGCCACCCTAATGCCTCCTACTTGCTCGCTCGCAACCTGCGTACTTGACTCACTCCCCAATGCGGCACCCCTCAACCCCACTGCGCTACTCAACCTGCTGCTGACATCCCTACCCCAACTACAGCTGGCTGAAAGCTCCGTTAACCGATCCACCGCTTGCTGCAACATAGGCACCTGCACAGGCACCACCCCGGCCAGCTGCCTCCCCAACCCTGCTGACACTCCTACTAAATGCTGCAGCAACGGCACTGCTGCAATCACAGCCCGCTCAGCTTGCCCCAGCACAGGCACGCCACCAGGTGCTGATATGAGCAGCGGGGCACAGCGAGGCTTGCACGTCTGAGGCTGCAGGACAGCCCTGCTTGCCGCCCAGCTGGCTGTGCTGCCTGGTGAAGGGTCGCCGCGCATTGCTGCCAGCATGTACATAGTAGCAAAGGTGTCACCCGCCCCATTGGTGTCAACAGCCTTGGGCACCTGCAGGCAAAGGCATCCCACATGGTCATGGCGAACAAAGGAGGGATAAAGGCGTGACCAACCAGCAGCTGCAGCCGAGCAGGGGTGTGCGCAGTTGTCTAGGGGCTGTTGACATCATAGGCACTTGTGAGGTGTATGCCTTGGGGGTTGTGTATGCCTTTTGGAACTTTCAAAACACACTGTCGGTAAGTGCAACCATGCCAGCTCGGACACCCAGCTACTGCTTCTTCCTGCCACCCCCATGCCTGTGTCAGAGCGGTCAGACCCTACCTTGACTGGTGGTATCTTCCGTTCCATCAACCTGACGCCGCTCCTGCTGCTACTGGGGCCGCTATGGCTGGCCCCGCCGCTCCTGCTACTGCTGCTGTCCTGTGCTGCCAACAGTGTGGCACCCTTCTCGCCCTCAGTGACAACTACCTGCGCTGCTGCTGACACAACCCGGTTCAAATCCTGTGCTGACCATGTATCTGTTTCTACGTCTGACAGGAATAGGTGCACGCGCTTGCTGAGGCCATCCTGCAGCAGCAGCAGCAACAGGGCAGCACAACACAGGCTGTGATACAACAGCAACCAGGTGATATATCCTTTTGAGCTTTGAGGCCAGGCTATATGCACCACAGCAGGTGAACACATGCCACTGCCAGGGCCCCGTGCAGCTGCTGAAATACGCAAACAGGAACGTCACCTGAAATATGCGTAACAGGAACGCAGCAAGGCTCGAACTTACACTGCCAGCCCGCCACCAGGCCGCCTGCCACCGTGAGCAACGTGCCAAATGCCTGCACCTCAAGGCTGGGTTCACCCAGAATGTCGAACAGTCCCAGCTGCTGGAGCCATGCTGCTGCACTCACCAGCAGTTGCTGACTGGGTTCAGGCAGCGGCAGCACCTCGCCATCCTTGCCAAGAGCTCGCTGGAAGCCCTGAGCCATGAGACCTATCAGCTGCCTGCGGTTCAAAAACTGCTCCAGGAAACCTGCACGTTAGCAGCAGCGACAGCAAGGTCAACACCTACACACTCCATGCAGTGTGTTGACACGATGTACTGTACTGCGGTCCTGGCTCTGAGCAGTCAATGCAGTGCAACCGTGCGCGTTACAGCACTGGCTTTGCTGCAGGACGCCAGCAGCTGCAACAGGACCACAACACTCACACGGAACCAGCCAACCTCATAGCAACACTGACGCTGACGCGCCTCCCTGTACAACTATCAGGTTTGCAATTGCGCAAGCAGGTACCAGCCGCACTGAACAGGCTGTGCTGTACTCTACTGCTCACCTTCATGCCTAGCAAACGAGGCTGCATCAACATCGTGAAGGTGAGTGGCCCCAGCAGCACAACACGCGCCCATCTGCATCGCCAAGGGACGTGAGCCCTGCTGACGGTGATGTTGGGGTTGGCTGTCACCCGCAGCCGCCGGGAGTGACCTGCACCCCATCAACACAAGCATTAGAGTCAGCACAGGCACCAGCAAACCTGCCAGGAATGCTGCCGGAGTAGGTAACAGACACGAGATTGTGGGGAGAACGCACTTGATGTAGCTACAGGCAGAGGTGACTGTGTGATGGCCAGCCATCTCAGGCCATGGACGGCTGCAACCTGGCATGAGCACCTGGCTGAAGCTGGCAGCAGCTGCACACTGCAGTCATGAGTAAGACCAGCATGGCAAGACTACAACCAAGTTGGAGGGCTGCGGCCCACTGGCTCTAAAACCGCTGCGCAGGACAGGGCGATAGCAGTCAGCAGCTGCTTGACTCACCCCACCAGGTGTATGTATGCTCGAAGGTCAGGGTTTCATTTGCTGGTATGACGTACAACTCTGAGTCCCCAAACACGTCAATGTCTGCCTCAGGTCCGGCCACTGCAGCACCAGACAAGATGCATCACAGCAGGAAAGCAGGTTGACAAAGCAGGGCAGTTGCCAAGCTCATGAGCCACGTCCAGCACATACATGGAGTCCTGCTGTACTTGTATGAATGTTGCTCCAGTTGATGCTGTTGATGTGCAAAAGTAGTCACCAGGGCCACTTTGCTACTGCTTGATGGCCACCACCAGCCCTGTTACTGTGTTGCTGCTGGGACCAGGCACTGTCATTTTGCTGGGTGTAAGCACACACACCTGTGACAACACAGCTGGAGGCACCAAGGGTCTGGGCCACTACGGATGCATAGGAGACAGCACCCCCCTGCAGGACAGTCACAACAGTTCCTTTCGTTTCACGGTTGGCAGCTGCTGCGTAGTAGATCACAGGCTGCAGCTGGACTGTGAATCTGGTTTGACGGCTGTCACATCCCCAAGTTGCAGTCCCAAGCTTAGGCTGCAGCTGACATGACACGTGCGTACCGTGGGTGTGGTACCATCCACCAGGTCCACAGTGATGTTTCCAACAATCAGCAAGTCTGGCCTGAAGAAACATAACATCCAGTGGCGTCAGAAGACAAGAAGATAGACTTATTTAAGGGCACTTCTCCTTTGCAGTACAGGAGGCAAGGTGCAACCAGCATGGGATGCCGGGTGTACTGCTGCAGCAAAAGTGGCCAAATTCTTGGGTTTCACCCCATGCTGCTGAGCATCATCTATATGCATGCACCCAGGATACCTACCTGCATAGTTCAAAAAGAAACCATGCCCCATACAGCAGAACTGGTGCAAGCAACAGTGCTGTTCTGTTGCTGACCAGACCCTTCCTGGGTGCCTCGCTCATCCTGCCTAAGCTGAGCTGTCAATTAATCCCATGACGATGATTGCTTTCTCCCCTCAAATGCAGAGTCTCATGCTGATTGGAGCACGTCAGGAATAATGGAATATGATCTCTATGACAGTGCAGGTCACTGCCGAAAGCAGCAACCGAGTAGGCTGATCAATAGCAATCAACTTGATGTGGGAACAAGATATTGCATTGGTGAGGCCTCGCACGTGTGGAGCTGTTGAGCTAGGGTTGAGCTTTGCTGCCCAACCCTACCCACACTTTGCTTCCGGTCTGTGTTGGTGGGTAGCATTGCTTGCAAGCCAACCAAACCTTGACATGTTACACCCATGATCCTGAACACTCTCTGTACAATTGTTTGCACATAGGCCGACAACCAGCCGTCTTCAGGCCACCCCCACCGCCCGCCGCACAACATCCTGCAATCTGCAAATACACCACCTGTACATAAACCAATGCACAACCGCCAGCAAAACATGGGTGGATTGCCTGCCCTACACAGCCAAATGAGCACTGTTCAGTTTTGTATGGACGAGGCACCCCTCTCAACACGTCTCAGGCCCAACACAAGCCCCCCACACATCCTGCACACAACCCTCACGGGCAACCAGAATTGCTTGCATTTGCCAAGCCCTCTCTGCACCCACAAGCTATTGACCAAAAGATCATATTGACACAAAACAGCAACCTGCATCACAGCTGCCCAGGCCAGTCATCACAACACAACCGCGACCACTGTCATGCCCCAACACATAGCGCCCCACACTCCGCCAAGCACTGCAATTGTGCATCATCACACACAACCGCACTGTGTCGAGCCAAACACTGCTTTGACTCAAGCTCAGTGTCCTGCACACTGCACGACCCTCACTCAAGCCACACCCTGCAGTGCGCAGGCATCTGGCACAGCCTCGTGTCCGGGCGTACAAACACACGACCCTCAATAGAGCCAAACCCCACACTTGTGCAACCATATGGCACAGCTTCAAAGTGTCCGAACGCACACAGCACCCGACCCTCAGTCGAGCCACACCCTACAGTTGGGCAGCATCTGGCACAGCCAGCGGCGCAGCTCCTCCAAGCACACAGCCACCCGGGCCTCCTGCTGCGCAGCCTCATACGCCTGCGCCCAGCTGCTGCCACCAGCAGGCTGCCCACTCAACGCCTTCAGCTGCATGTCCTGAAACTGCATGGCTGCTGCACAGACGACAGCAGTGTACGCACTCTCATACTGCTCGTCACCTGCCCCTTCAGCCTCCTCTGCCCGTGCCTTAGCGATCGCAGCTGCACGGGCCTCTGGGTCAGTGACTAATGGCCCCCTGCCACCACCACTGCCTGGCCCCTTAGCTGGCAGCCCAGCGCCCAGCCCATTGCCTAGGCCCCTCACTGCAGGCACTGCACCTGCACCCCCGCCGCTGCTGCTGCCTGCACCCGCCCTACCCCCTGCGCTGCTGCCACGACCGCCGCTGGACCCCTTCCTGCCGCCCTTACCGTCAGCGCTGCTGCTGCTGCCGTCGGCGGCTGCACCATCCCTCCCCGCAGCGCTGTCAGCACCAAGCTTGCTGCGGCCCAGCATGACCCCCGCCAGCCGCAGCTGCCGCAGCTGCGGCAGCTCTGCAAGCCAATCCAGCTGCTCCTTCACGCCCCGGTCTGCACCCAGCCACGGCTCGTGCCCCTCTATGGCCAGCACCTGCAGGTGCTTGCAGCTGCTGAGCACCAGTACCCCGTACGCATCCAGCTGCCAATCTGCTCGCCCACCACCTCCAGTCGAGTCATGCAGCTGAGCTGCGCAAGCGCCGGCAGCGGCGGCGGCTCCTGCTCACCGCCGTCCCCAGCTCTGCTGCTGCTCCCGCATCCCTCCTCGCTGTCACTCTGGCCTTCCTGCTGCTGCTGCTTCCCTGCCCTGGGCGACCCACCCGGGGTACTGCTGCCGCTGCCACTGCCGCTGCCCTGTGCGCCGCTGCTGGAACGGTAGCCGCTCCCAAGGCCTGACAGGCTGTCCAACCGCAGCTCCTGCAGCGCAGCCCCCAGCCTGCTGGCAAGCTCCTCCACATGCCGCGCGTGGCCGTGGTACCTCAGCACGCCTGGGTGCGCCCCATGGCTGCGCGCATGCTGAGCTCGTACAACCCGCGCAGCGGTACAGTGCACCGGCCCTCGACTAGGGTCAGCCGGGGCAAGTTGCACCAGCAGCCGAGCCCCTCTAGGTGATCCTGCGCACCCTCCACGAGCGTGAGGTCTCTCAGATGCTTCAGGCTGCGCTTCAGGCCCCGCATGACAGTCCCTGACAGGCTAAACCGCATGCCTAAACCCAGCTCGAGGGACAGCAAGCTATCTGCTGCCTGCAGGACGACTGCTGCTAGCTGCTCCCCAGTGACCGTGCCAGGGGTGGGGTTGGCGAGGTGCAGCACCAGCCTGGTCAGGCTGCTGGGTACTGTCATTTTGACCAAGCGCTCGCCGTACAGGTTGGCCAGCACGAGGGTGTTCAAGCCAGGACAGCAGCTGTTGAAGCTGACTGGCAGCAGGGGCCGTGAGGCCGCCGCTGCGACCGTCGTTGCTGCCGCTGCTGCTGCGTCCGTTGCAGATGGCGTGTCTGTTTCTGTGGTGCTGGTGCTGCTGCTGGTGCGGGCGATGTGACCCCCACTGGCTGCCGCTGCAGGCGCTGCCGCCCCGCCAGCGCTGCTGCTGGCGGAGGGTCCAGCAGGAGATACCTGATGGGGCGTGTGGTGGTGGTGGTGGTGCGTGTGATGGCTGCTGCTGCTGCTGGCGCTGCCTGCCACCCTGCCAAACGCGCCACTGTTAGCCGCCTGCTGCAGCGCTGAGCTCAAGTTCTGCAGGCCGGCCAGCAGGTTCTGCTGAGCCACTGCCAGCTGCTGATCCGCCCTGCTGCTGCCCGCTGCCTGCGCAGCAGCTGCAAGGGCCGCGCTCAAGTTGCCCGTCCCCAGCAGCCCCGCGTTCGCCCCACCTGCCACACCGCCCGCGCTGCATGTGGCGCTGCTGCTGCCGGCTGCCACGGTGCGGTTTGTGCTGGCAGCTGGGTCGTCCTGCAGGACAAACTGCAGGCTGTGCAGGTGCCGGAGGGGCTGCAGCCACTCCTCTACTGACCAGGGCCCTGGCAGTGCTGACTCACTCAGGCCCAGGTGCGTGAGGCAGCTCAAGGCCCCCAGGGCTGCAGGAGAGCTGAAGGAGACCAGGGTGTCTGGCAGGAGGTCACCTGCGCAAACAGGGCAGCAGCAGTAACACACAGGAGTAACATGCAGCGGCAGCAGCAGCGGCAGCAGCAGCAAGCGAGACCAGCAGCACTCACAGGCATGAGCTGGCAGGCGAGCATTCATGGGGTGCTACCAGGTATCCAGAATGCACCGCTTTTGTCCACACATTGTGTGCACACAGGGCGAGATACAGTGCTGGGATGCTGCGCTTTCATTACAGAAGCAAATCTTGCACCCACAACGCCACACATTTGACTGCAAGCAAGCTGTGCCTTTAGATCATCAGTCTTGCCGGTGTTATGGCTGCTTCGCACAGCAATCTCGGTACGCTGCTCCCTGTGCTGCACATTCACTCTCCTATCTCTACGAGCCAACACAGCATTTGCTTTGGGCCCCCCTGACCCATCTGGAGCAGTCTGACAACTGCTGCTGCCCACCTGTGTACGCCCTGCAGCTGATCTCCAGGCGCTGCAGATTCACCAGGCTGCTCAGGCAGTCTGCCTTGAGGGGCACACGCCTCAGCCGCTGATGAGCCAAGCTCCTGAGCTCCAGCTTCGGCAACTCCATCAGCAGCTCCAGCTCCTGCAGCTGCGTCAGCACTGCTAGCGCCTGCAGGTGGCGGCTGTACACAGCCGCATGGCTGTGCTGGATGCGCAGCGCATGCAGCCACGGCAGCTTGCGCACGGTCAGCAGCTGCGTGGGAGATGGAGGGTTGCGCAGGTGCAGGCGCAGGTGCCGCGCAACCCCCTGCTTGCCCGATGTTAGCCAGGGCTTGAGCTGCGGCAGTAGCCCGGTTAGGACTGAGGGCGGTATCGATGGCCTGCCAGTGCCGCTGTCGAGCAGTAGGTTGGGTGCATGTTTGCATGCGGCTGCTGCTGCTTTGATGGTGGGGTTGAATTGGATGTTGTCGCTGGCTGTGTGCCACAGCGACTGCGGCAGGCGCCATGTGCTGCAGAAGGCAGAGCTGAGGCTCTGCTTCCAAGCTTTGCACACGCGGCGGATGGCCAGCAGGTCATCCAACGACAGCAGCTGCGGACAGCATGTCTGCAGCAGCAGGAGTGGAGAGGGACAGAGACAGGGGCGGCATGCAGGGTGAATGGGAGCATGAGAAGATGCATGTAAAGGTGCAAGAAGGGAACCCAGATGATGGCCTTCTCACAAATGAATGCAACCGGAGAGTAGCGACCAACGTGCCTCTGCGTGTGTAGCACACCATGCTGCTGTTCACAGCAGATGATGGGTTCTGCTGCAGAATAATCGAGCATTGTCACTGTTGGTGATTCAGAAGAATGGATCTGATGCTGATGGATCCCAACATAGTGTTCAGAATGTTGGTGAAAGGGCTGAACACCACCGGCACCACCGGCACTGTCATGGGGGGTGGTGCTGTTTGGTCACTGCAGCTGCTGTGCTGACACAACGATGCATAAGCCGGGCTCTACCCATCAATAACACTTTTGGATGCTTGATTACCTGTGCAACCAGCAAGATCGGGTCTGGATGCTCCATTGCTGCACAAAAGCTGCTGGATGGACTGGGTGGTGTGCCACCCCCGTCAGCTGCTCAGAGGGCCCCCAAGGGACGCAAACGCAGACGCAATCAATTCGATCAACATAACAGGATGATCGAGGTAGATCACAAGTGTTGCTGCTGCTGCTTGCTACCACCACCAGAGGAGACTTTCATTGCGGACGCCACCACGAATAAAACCAACCAGGCTCCAGCCAAGTAACTTGCCTTCGCACCTTGCACCTTGACTCAACAAGGGGGATGTTTGACTGCTGATCAGGTCATGACAGGCAGCCAGAGCTAGCCAAAGGGGATTGGCACCTGCTCATTCATAAATGGTGTCCCCATGCATAGTCATTGTTGATTTGTCACTGGTTCAAACCGTTGCAGACAGTGTGCAAAAGGACACCCTGGCGCAGCCAGCACCTTGCAGTCGCCGCACCACCTGAGCGACTGTGTCACGGTAAGCATTGCAGGCCCCACCCACAACGTGTGCTATGGCAAGGCCACAGCTGTGATTGAGGTCTCATGGGTTGGGGGCTCACCTGTGAGTGTCTATGCACAGTTGATGTAGGCCGCAGCAGCAAGGGTTCCATTGACAGCCAACCCCCACCACCCACTGCAGCTGTGCTTCGATTCGGAGAAAACACCTGATATTTATTCAACATGATTCCCCTGAATACGTTGCAGACGACATGCTGGACCAGCATGGCAGGGCTTACAAGTGCACATGTGCAACAGTGCAAGGCACCGTTGCAAACTGAGAGAGAACCTAGCCAGCCGCACAGCAGCCTTGAATGACCAGGGCAAGTGCAATGCTGCAGCCGGTTCGAGCCAGTCCCATAATGCCATTGGGGGATGTGCAGGCCAGTTTTCAAGCACAGCAGGCCAACATGGTATGTGGCATACTTGCCAGGACTCAATCAAAACATGCTCGCTGTGCCGGTTCAAAACCTAGCCAAGGTTGACGCAGCCACACCATCCAGAGCCGGCTTGGCGCATATTTGGCGAAGCTTCGCCTCCACCCTCCCTGGCCTATAGTGAGTTTGCCTGACTTGAACTTTGATGCCTGGTGTATGTCACCAGGCGGTGGGAGTCTTCCCCCTCAGGTAACACAACTGAATGCAGGCCGGACAGGTGTGACAAATCAGGGCACACTGCGGATGCGTGAGCTCAGGTGTGCAGAGGAGGGTGCATGCCTCTGCACGTTGTGAGCACATACTGTCAGCAAAGCAAGTGCTTTGCTGACACCTCCAAACAAAAGCAAAGCAAGTGGTAAAGTGTGGCTGTTTTCACCAGGAGGTCAAGTGCTCGTGGCAAGTCCAATTGGTAACTTGCCTGGAGACTTGCTTTTGGGTGCCTGCACAGCTTTTGATCATGACAAATGGGAGCAGCAGCGAGACTATGTCACAACAGACTTCCAGCCATTGACAACATGCCAGACTGGTAAGGTAGGGCATCATGTGCAGTGTACTGCGGCCATGCAAGAGCTTTGCTCATGTTGCGCATGTTGATACAGCAAAGTGTGTCGCTTCAGGCAACCTCCAGCAGGCCTAGAGAACGACCTTGTGTAGTCTGGTGACCAGGTGTTTAGTCAGGCCGGGGTGACTAACAGACTCCAGGAAAGGGTAAAGGCGCACCTGCTGCCGCCACCGCCACAGATACAGTTTTCTTGTAAATTAAAGTGACATGAAGCAGCACTGTATCAAATGCGTGTGCTGGAGTACGCTTGCCTAGGTTTCAGCGCGTAACAGACTCTCCCAGCAACCCGCTAGTTCCTTAAGTGCTGGTTCCTTCAGGATGCTTCCATGTCCAACCCACTTCAGGCTTTTGCCAATAGTTCCACCCAGTTTGCATACAACGGGTAGGCAGGGTCGCTACAGGCAGTGCTAGGGCATCGTTTGTTCCTGCGAGAGCCAGCTTTTGGTCACCCGCCAGTCTTGGAGCTGCCTGAGAATTATACGCAGGTGAGTATTCCGCGCATTTGTTCAGCTGGAGGTGCGCACAGTCCGCATCTCAGCACATGCTGCGGCCAACAACAACAGCAGCAGCAGCAGCACCTGCCAAGGACACCTAGGACCTACCCAACACAGCAGCTTGCCCGACAGGCTCACTGTACATCGATTCAGCATATGTTGCTGCTTTTTTTTTTGCATGCTGCAGGGTCCCTGACACCGTACCCAAGGATGGAATTGAACACAAGCAGCGACACCCAACCAACAAACTTCCCAGGTAGGGCTCCCCCCCTGCCAGTGCTTTGAGTGTCAAGCCCGGCCGCAGGTTGAATGGGGCTGTCCTTACCTGCTACACATCGATAGGTGGAGTGCTGGGCTTGTCACAAGGATTCCACTGAGTAGCATGCTGTATGTGGCCACAGGACCTTCACTGAGACCAAGCAAGCCACCCAAGCTGGCTTCAATTGTGCAGCTCAACAGTTGGCATCCTCGTTCTACACCTACCCATCAAGCAGTGCCTTCACCATAACAATCGAGCAGTACTACAATACCACGTGCAAGGTGAGCATTTTTTTGATGGCATGGCGTGTGTTGTGCGTGGGTGTCTCAGGTGGTGTGCACTCGGCCGTATTAGGGCAAGCCCCCGTCCATCCTAGTAGGTTGAGTGTAGTTGCGTGTCGTGGGTGTCCTTGGTGGTGTGCATTCGGCCGTATTAGGGCAAGCCCCCGCCCATCCTAGTAGGTCGTGTGTAGTTGCGTCTTGTGGGTGTCCTTGGTGGTGTGCATTCGGCCGTATCAGGGCAAGCCCCCGCCCATCCTAGTAGGTCGTGTGTAGTTGAGGGTGCTTGGCGTGGCAGTTGCTACGTTTCTTGATGCCCTCAGCACATTTGGCTGAGGGCTCTCTCTTTTCTTGTTTGTTGTTGCTATTACTGTGCAGGTTCTCCTTGATGCCTTTGCTCTGCACTGGCTCCTTCAAGCGCCATGGAGTCGTTAATACTACCACCGCCAACCTCCATTGGAACGGCAACACCACCATGCCAACCCCAACCAAGCAACCCTAAACCCCAACCTTTCAAGGTAGGGCTCCCCCCCTGCCAGTGCTTTGAGTGTCAAGCCTGGCCGCAGGTTGATTGGGGCTGTTCTTGCCTGCTACACATCAATAGGTGGAGTGCTGGGCTTGTCACAATGATTTCACTGAGTAGCATGCTGTATGTAGCCACAGGACCTTTACTGAGATCAAGCTGCCAGTCGACCTCACCCCAAGAAAGGCAACGAGCAATCCAATCAACAACCCATCAGCCCATGAACCAGTTGATACGGCAAGTTCCAGGTGAACTGGCTGGGCTTAGCATTTGCAGCAGCATCAAGCCATTGCACTTGCATGCTGGCATTCACTCGCTAGAAGAGCAGCTGCACCCCGGCAGGTAGGGTTTGTCAGATAGGCCAGCTGACTGTGCCCTGGGCCAGCGGCACCTGCTGCACCCTCCTGCCGGGCTACAGTTCACCGTAACTTATGGTCCCGCCCCTCACGGCTCAAAGTACGCGGTACCTGAGACTGTGAACGGGTTGCCGAGGTTACAGGTGGCCGTACCGCCATGCCACCAACAATGCTGCATGCGCCCTGATTATAACAAGTGCTTGCCCCCATAGGTGGCTGCAATGCCTGCAATGCAGCCAATTTCTGTATAGGCCCACCCACTGGTTCCCTGCAGTGGTTTTCCCCACGTCACAGATGCATTTGTGAGCTGGCAAGCCCATCATGCTGTGGCATAAACCTACTGCCATCCACTGGGTGGTAGTAGAGGCGTGCCACAGGCTTTTGGGTGGGTTGAGAGGTGGGGGGCAGCACACCCCTCCACCGCGTGAGTCGGTACACGGGGGAACCAGTAGGTGGGCAGCACTCTTGTGCACTGCAAGCGCAGGTGCAAGAAAACATGCAGCATGCTCAAGTTGCGTGCCTGGACAGCCTGCATGCAGCTGCCTGGTTTGTCCAGGTGTGGCACTCAGCTGACATGCAGCAGGGACTTTGCTGGGGTGATTCCAGCACCCCAGCATCCCCTGTTTGCACCCATGTTTTTACAAGGATGGCCGGTGCCAGGGCGGCTGCCTCCTGCAATGCAGGAGGGAACACAGCCAGCCTGTGGGGTCAGCACCCACTACTTGTGCACACAATGTGACTCACATTGTTTGTTTTCTGCCTGGCAGGACTGACAATGGACTTGCAACCATTGCTTCCAGCACAATCAAGCAACCATGGTGCTATGCATCCGTATGCCCTGACCGTGCCCACCATGGGCCTGCCAGTTTGACGCTTTTTGTGTTGAAGTGCAGGCAAGAGCACATTGCAAGTGGCTGTGCAACACCCTAGCTGACCAGGGTAGGAGCTGCTGCATTGGTGGCTCACACCTGACGCCTCTGCAACACCCCCCCCACCACCGCCACCAAGCTGCTTGCTGTCCTGCTGCTTCATCTGTTGATGCAGGCAACCAGGTAACCTTAGAGCGTTGGTGCCACAGGCTGTGCATTGCTTTCAGGTGATCAGCTCTCACCCCACTGAACACCCTGCCCCCATCTTCCACCCACCCCAACCTCTTGTGCAGGCTATAACCGTGCTCAAGGCCCCCAGGCACCTTTCCAAGCTGCTGACCTGAAAGGTGTGCACGCTTTGTCAAACACTGTTTTGCATGCCCATGGCATGGTACAAGCACAGTGCCCAGCCATCAGCAGTCAGTACTGGCTTTCAAGGACTTTTCTCTTCTGTACTGACATGAATGTCGGTTGTGTTGAAGTTTGTCTGGACTTCTAGAGGCCATGAGCTGCATGTGCAACACCTGGTTGAGGTATGTCACTCATGTATCCACATGGTGTACTGTTTGCAGTCGGTCCTGAACAGCCCCGTCAACGCAGCCGCCGACTGTAGCAGCCCCGTCTGCTCTGCCCCCAAGCGCCCTGGCGAGACCTCTGCGGCGGGTGTCAAGCACAGCTGGCAGGCCGGCCGCAGCAGCGGCAAGTCTGCAGCAGACAAGTGACTTGTGTCAAGGGTCCATGGGCTTTCCCCACTATGTAGCTTTGGCAAAGACATCCTCGCAACACTGAGGTGGGTGCCGCACCTCATGCAACTGCATTCAGCGGACGCGGGCTGCTTGTCCACACCTCTGGTACCCATTGCGGGTGACACATAACCTGACAAAGAAGTTGGAACGAGTGTGTGACTCGTTACCGCCCCCCACGTCATGTCAGCATCCGCTGCAGCACTCCATCACCTGCTGCATTCACTGCCTGGCCACACCTCTGGTACCCACCGCGGGTGACACATAACCTGACAACAGAAGTTGGAACGAGGGCGCCTGGGCATCGTCTGCTGCATGCAGGGCCTAGTCACGCTCTGGTACCCACCGCGGGTGACACAGAACCTGATAACATATGTTGGAACGAGCGTGACTCGGCCCTTCCCCCACTCAGAAGCAATTCTGAGGGCCCTGCTTGCATGTGCCTGCCTGTCTGCTTTTCACCCTCCCTCCCTGCGCAGCTCCTGATGCAGCCTGCCCTGCCGCAGGTCAACCCTTCCCCGCTGCCAGCGGCACGATGCTGCTGCGCATGTTGTAGGCTGAAGGCGCCCTGCACGATGCTACTACTTCTACCACTAAACTGGGTCAGGCCACGCCTGACCCCTCGATACAGCCGCTGGTGCACCTGCTGGCGTGCTCCACCGTGGCAACATGCCCTTCCTGCACCAGGTGCGTTGCAAGAGCTTGAACAACAGCTCAAGTGTGCGTGTTTGTGTGTGTAGGGTGGGTGGGTGGGTGGGGGGAAGCCTAGCAGGTTAGAGACGAACACCCTTGTGAGCCTTTCTTCTCGCCTGTAGTTCTCCATCCGCAGTGCGCACCAACTCACCTGCTCTTTCACCAGGCTATGCTCAGCTGGACAGGCACAGCGTCAGCAGATGACTTGCATCTGCCCTCATCGCTGCTTCCAAGGTGCAGGACACGTTGCTGAATGCATGCTGACACTGTGTGTCGCGCCTGCCATGTCTGCTGCCCAGGTGCCGCAGCGCTTGATTGCCGGCAGCGCGGACCAGCCCGGCCAAGATGGCAACGGTGCAGACACAGCGGCGCAGGCGCAGGGCGTGGCGGCAGCAACACTGCTGGCTGAGACGGCTGCTGATGACGAGGAGGTCGTTGATGCACTGCTGATGTTGGGACAGCTTTGAAGGCAGGCGGCGATGTGACTTGCCGTCCTGTGCGCGCAAAGCTCTTGGGGATCACCCCACACAGAGACTTTCTTGATGAAAGAACAGCCTGGCTGCAATGCTAGGCCTGTTTGAGCTGTGTTGTTGTAGTAAGATCGCAGAGGCTGAAGCTGCCTTTTCTGTCAACGAAAAAGAAGTGGTTGTGATGCATATGCAGCTGAGCTAGACGAGCTTCGGGGTCCCCAAACCCTTGGCTCACTGTGACATGAAGGTGTCTGGTCAGTTGCTGCCCTTCTGCTGGGCTGGATGTTGCATCAAAGCTCCACTTGAGCTGTGTGTGCGTGCAGTGCTGGATATGTCCAGTGCTGTAAAAGCAGTGGCTTCCCCAATTTTTTGGTGCGATCTGTTTGTGCGTCACCAACTGGTGCTGACGCAAGCGAGGCCATGTGTTGAGTAACTGAAGCCTGGGCTCCAACAATAGGCCTGTCACCATTGTACTGCATATGACGCACTACAACTCTCTCTGTAGATGTGAGCAACACTAGGGCAACACGTAGCCCTGGACAATCAGCTCCGTGCATAGGAGGTGGATCTGGCCATTGCTGATTGGCTGCAAATGACTTTTACCCTACCCTTGGTGTTTGAGCAACATTGATCAGTGCTGCTGAGCCAAGCGCATGCTTACATAACATAGGCAGCTGTCTTGGTCGACACCCCTATGAGGGGCAGGGCGAGGCCCAGCTGTGTCGTGCCACGATTCAGTCTGGTTACTTCATACTCAAAGCAGTTCACCCTTCAACTTGAGTAGTCCTTTACAGAAAACAAGCTATGAAACAACTGGTGCCTTTGCCATGGCAGCCGGCTCCCATCTGCCCACCCATCCTGTGCCCACACAGCTGCCTCCAAGACAGCAGGCATCCAACCATGGTTCTTCAGAGCCAACATGAAATGCAGCCAATGTCAAATATTTACCCAGTGCACACCAGCCAGAGCTGGCCCAGGACATTTGCACACTGCTACACAAACAGCGCAACGAATCACGATAGTATCTTTCTGGTGCTAAGCAGACGGGCTTGCAGCAGCCAGTGTGCGTCCTATGCTCAAGTGCCTGTAAGCAATCCTGCAGTGCACGGTCACAAGTCTATGCAATCTATTGACTTACTGGCTATCACCAACACTGCCCAGCTGCAGCAGTATCTATCAAACACCTGGCTTCAAGGTTGTGGCAGCCAGGAGTGCCATCACAGCAACTGCATGGGCGCGAGGCGCCACAAACCACCCAACAAGACAAACCAAACCGCTGAATCTGTTTTGCTGCTACACAATCCTTAGCTCGCAAAATACAAAGGCGATTGCAAGTGGCAACACCAGCACATATCACAATGCTATATGGACAACCCAGTCATACTGCAGTCACACACCCATCAGCAGCTGCCCCAGCCGCAGCTGCAGGTGCTGACCACTTCGTGGAGTAGTCGTCATGCGTGTCGGTCACGTTATGTTGCCCGCTGTCACTGTCCTGCCGAGCCGGCTGGCTCAAGCCTTGGTGATGATGGTTGAGGGTGCCAGGCCGAGGGCCTGCATGATGCGCTGCTTCCTGCAGGCACGAACAGCAAACGGTGCAACCCAGTCAAATCACAAGTGAGTTCAATGAGTCATAAGCTACTGCAGGAGCGCTGCTGGCAGCATTCAGCGCCGGGTAGCTGCGTCGCTGACAGTAGATGACACGCAAGGCTGTCGCACCCTTGTGGAGACACGCTCCTCAACCTTGCTGCACACCCAAAGCTACCCACCTTGGCAGGGTCATGTCCTGGCTGGACAGCATGGGCACATCGTCATCCTCTGGCTCAGCTGGCTCCTGCTCCTCCTGCTGCTGGGCGGCCACCTCGACTTTTGCTGCTGCAGCAGCTGCTGCTGCCGCGGCCTTCTTGCCGCCCTTGGATGCCGCGGCCGCCTGCTTGCCGGCCTTCT
Source organism: Desmodesmus armatus (assembly GCA_007449985.2). Taxonomy (NCBI): domain Eukaryota; kingdom Viridiplantae; phylum Chlorophyta; class Chlorophyceae; order Sphaeropleales; family Scenedesmaceae; genus Desmodesmus; species Desmodesmus armatus. The sequence goes on from VIIQ02000600.1 coordinate 670,033, forward strand.
TGCCAGCACGGCCCTTGCCGCGCCCAGCGCCTGCTGCTGAGGTGGGGCCCTGCGGAGCGCAACACAAAAACAACCATTAGGTCAAGCATGCGTAAGCATCTGGGTGCGCTATTGGGCCGCTGCAACATTGAGGTATGCCGCCGTACGCGCTGTGTGTTCTGCTGTTCAGCCTGGCTATGGTTGCGGTCAGCGTGCATGATGTGGAAGTCAGTCTGCATGTGCCCAGGTTGACTTCATTCTCAACGAGTAAAGTGATGGCACACACTAGCAGCTATGTGCTAGCGGCCAATTGAGTCTGCAACCCCAACACACAGGCGCCCTGCCCAGAGAAGTAACGCCAATTGATTCATTTTGACAATGCCCACTCAACAATCGGGGCCTGGCTGACACGGTAAGCGCAACATGGTGTCCGTACCTGGTCTGTGTCTGCGTCCTGGCCCACGTCGTCGCTCACGGCGCTGCCAGCGCGCTTGGAGTGGTGGTGGCTGCAGCCGGCCTTGCAGGCGTCTGTCTGTGCGCTGACCTCGCTGCCGCCAGCCTCCTCCTCCTCCCCAGCGGCGCCGTCGCCCTTCAGCCAGCGGCCCCAGGGGAAGTTGAGCTTGCGTGCAGCGATCACCTCCTGTGTCTCGCCTGTCAAGGGATGGGGTTCGCATCAACAGCAAAGAAACATGCAGACTCAGTTTTGAGCTACGATGTGCAGATGCCTGAGACTGGGCGTTGGCTCATGCTGCTGTCTAGCTCCCTCTCAAGCAGCATGGAAAACACAGGGGCGTGGGGCCCCTGCACTCTGTGTGAATGTGATCGAAGATATGGGTGACAGTTGAGTCAACTGACAAGAATGCAATGCAAACAGGCAGCAATGCACTGCATGCAGCGCAGAGGCTGCAAGGCCTGATGACCTTGGTGCAGGCAGCGCATATATCCTGCGCCCCGCTTATCCAAAACACACACAGCCGTTGGCGCTTGCTGGCAGTCAGAGCACCCACCAGTGACCAGGTGCACCAGGTAGTCGTGCACGTTGCTGAAGCCAGCGTCACGTGCCAGGCGCACCACCTGGTGTGTGGGCTCCAGGCCCATCTGCAGGACAGACAGACCGACACAACCACACACAGCAGGGGCGCAAGAGTGTGATTACAGCCGTAAACAGTAGGAATACAGGCTTCACAAGACGCTGTGCATGCTGGCGCGCGCACGTCAAAAGTGACCTAGTTGAGTTGAAGAGTCAGAGACAGAAAAGCGCTGCTCAGCACAAAGCCTTTCTCTCCTGCAGATCCATGCACACTGGTGCAGCTGCGTGCTGCAATGTTTCAGCGCTGCCTGAAAGCCCACCTTCTTGCGGCAGAGGCCACAGTTGCAGCAGCCCACACAGCCGGCGCCGCAGGAGCCGCGGCAGCAGGGGCACCACCAGCCGTTGCTGGCCTCTGCAGCATCACAGTCCTCGCCGTGGCGGTTCCTGAGGCACTTGGCGCTGCACAGCACAGGAACAGCAAGGGCAAGTGCTGTTAGCAAGAAGCGTGTTGGAATTGTTGGGGCGTGTGCTGGTGGTGTGGTCACTGGGAGCTGCAGGCCTGACTGGCAGACTGTTTCATCCACACACCCAGCCACATGGGTAGTTGGCATGACCGTGTCTATTGTCCCTGGCATGCAGTGACGCTGCAGGTGTGTTGTTGCTGCTCACCAGAAGGACAGGGGCATGCGGCGGCCACCACCGCAGTCTGCGTTGGTGCAGGTCACGTGGTCCTCCAGGGTCTTCTGGCGGCACCTGCAGGTGGCAAGCATGAAACTTGCCTGTGAGCTGCGTGCTGGGGGTATCAGCAGACAGCAGAATCAGTGCAGCGCCACACTGAAGTGCTGCGATGGGTGCTGGCTGAGTACCATGTTGCCAAGCTAGGCGCGCTAGTAAGATGGCGGTTGAGCCCTGACCAGGCAGTCAAGGTGCCAACCAGAGCGCTGGCAAGCACTGCACAAGCCACCACAGCTGCACAGCATCGCTCAGTAGTCAGTACGACTCACCAGTGGCAGGTCACACCGTGTGCTGAGTCGTAGACACGTCCACCCTGCGAAGCAAAGAAGCCTCAGGCGTCAGTTACAGGGGACAGGCAAAGGGAAGGAAGCCTCAAACAGCTGTGAGCTACCCGCAAGGTCACACCTGGATGCGCACACCCTTGCCAGAGTCCACAGGGCCACGGGTCTTGCCACCTGACTTGCCGCCGCTGCTGCTCTTCTTGCTGGCCATCTCCTTGCGCAGCTGCTCTGCTGTCTCCTGGTCCAGGGTCATGGCCTGCACATGGGGCCAAGCAGGGCACAAGGTATGTGAGCTGCTGCATGGAGAAATTACCGATTCACTCGTGCAAATACCCTGTACCGCACCTTGATGCGCTCAGAGTAGTCCACAGGGGCCTTGGGCTCCCTCGCTGTCCTGGAGTCCATCTCACAGTAGTTCACTGCCTTCCTTTCACGACCACTGACACGCCGCTCGCCGCTGTCCTCAGACACAGCTGCCTTGGCCTTCTTTTGACGCTTAGGTGCAGGCTTGCTGGCTGCAAAGGCTGCAGCAGCATCAGCAACACCAAGCTCCTGCAAGCACAGATCCCTCGTGAGCTCTCAACCCTCCGTCCACGAGGACCTACACAGTTTGCAGACGTCGACATACCTCCATCTTGCGCTTGTTCTCAGCGATCCGTTTCTCCCGTTCCAGCTCATACTGGTTCAAGCCTGCACTCGCCATCGTCTTAACGGCACAGAGTGTGTCACAGAGCGGCGCAGTACTGCCAGTCAAGAAGTCAGAAGGGTCAGAGTGCAAACAAACGTGCATCTGCTGGGGTGGAGGCTTGGAAGGAGCGGCGCTGGCGCCCAACTGAACCGCCCAATTTGAACTTGAAAAACACAACTGTCCATACCGGCTGCCAGAACCTTGCCATGCGCTTGGGTTATCGATTGATTTCAAGTTGCATTGTGAAGGCCAAGTTTTAGTTGGCTTGGTGGACTGTGGGCTGGACTGTGGGTGATGAGCAGTCCCTGGTTTGATTGGGGTATACAAAGGTCACTTCATCATCGATACTTCAGCATTCTGAGCAAGGCAGCACACCAAACACAGCTGGGATGCCAGGACACTGGGACCCTGGTGCTTCCCGGCTGAGGTCCAACCTGAAGATGCACTGACGTTGCATGCATCCTCAAGACAAATGTACCCAATTGCAATTCTTGAACCCGAAACCCAGGTGGACCTAGGCCATGTGCCAAAACCTGCCCCCCCCCCCCCCCCCGGGCATGTACCCTGCTGCCGACGGGCATTTGACAGGAAGGCAGCCCCACAACAGCACAACACCACTCCACTGAGAAGTGGAAGGGGCTTCTCCACGCCCAAGCACGTTCAGACTGGACCTGACATTCAGCTAGACCGGCTGGCCAAGAACAAGGTGCGCAAGCACACCGAAACAGCATGCAGACTCTGCATGCAGACTCTGAGCGGTGCCACACCGACCATTGGCGCATCAAAGAAGGCCATGTAGCCTTTTTGTACAAACGGTATTGTGCCAACCGCTCATGCATCAGGCACAAGGGATGTGCATTGCAGCACCTGCAACCCAAAACACGCCTGGCACTGTCTACTGAACAGCCATCATTCAGTGATGCAGCATTGCCAGTATCAACAGCCGCCACCCTGGTGCAGCTGGGCAGCAGCTCCATCGGCTGCGCCGACAGCACCTTGTCAGGACTGTGCAGCCCTGTGGCACACAATGGTGTACCCTCGGCTTGCCCACTGCACTCGTGCCACACAAACAGGCTGGAGGCTGCAATCAAAGCAACATCTCCAGTGCCACACTCAACTACCAAAAGCGAGCTGTGCTTCCAACAACTACATCACACAGGTCGACAGTGCCAGGGCGTGGCTGCCAGCCCAGCAGCAAGGCACTCCCGCTGCCACCCTGACCAGCACAGGCCAGTGAACAAATCACGCAACGCCAAAGGCACATAGAGATGGCTTGTGCTGGGACGTCAGCCTGCACTCCTTTGTGCCGCCAGTGCCGCCCTGATCTTCACAACAGCCCCGATGGGCAGCCCCATCTCCCGCAGGTGCCGTTCCTCCAGCAGCTGCAGTGCCGCCATGTCAACCTGCTGCTGCTCCAGCAGCGGAACGTACTGCTCCAACCCTATGCTGCCCAGCAGCTGCGCAACAGACACGTTCACATGCTGCAGCCAGGCAGGAACAGCAGCAAAGCCTGGCGGAGGCTGCTGCTGCTGCTGTTGTTGCTGAAACTGCTGCTCATGCTGTGCAAGCTGCTGGACTGGCGGCGGTGATGGTGGCTGGGAGTCTGGCAACTGCGGCTCGAATTGCCCGCTGTGCTGCCTTGGTGGTAGTTGGTGTGGCCTGGGCCGCCGGCGTTGTGGAGCTTGCTGCTGCTGCTGGGGCTGCTCTTGGTGCTGCTGCTGCTGCCACAGTGATGGTGGTGGGGGCTGCAGCTGCTCTATGTGCTGCTGCCTTGGTTGCTGCTGCCTGAGCTGCTGGGAGTCAATGTCCTGCTGCTGCTGCTGTTGATGCTGCTGTTGATGCTGCTGTTGATGCTCCTGGTGGTGGTGGTGGTGCTGCTGCATGCTGTAACTGTCCTCGCCAGTGTCCATGGGTGCTGCATGCGCAGCATCAACAGCTGCTGCTGCTGCTGCTGCATCCTCTGCTTCTGCAGCTGCTTGCGCACTCTGTCCTGCTGTCATGGCCAGAGTTGGGGTTTGCTCAATCTGTTGCATGACTTCAAAGATATTGCAGTGAACTTTCTGACTGTACCTGTTGCACAACAGGTGAGAATAGAACAGCAGTGCTTCAGTGCCGCTGTTGCCCCCACGATGCTGCCAACCCTATAGCCTGGCAATCGTGTGCTGATGCTCTGCCAAGCGCAGTGGATGCTTGAAGCAAACACCATCCTTGCCGCCGCTCTGCGCACACCTAGACAGAGGACATTGAGTCCTCATCTAGACACCTGTGCCAACCTCGTCACTCACTGCAGCATGTCCGCCAATCGGCCTGTGTTTTGGGACTCCATGCTGGCAGCAAGCAGCAGGTAGTTCTCCAACAGCACCTGCGCACGAACACCAGGCTGGCACATGGTCAGCCTCAGCTGCTTCACCAGGAGTTAATTTCTTTCAAACCAGCACGACTTGTGTGGCTGGGTGGCTGCAGAGAGAGCAAAATGGCCTGCTGCGCACCCTGGGCAGGTCATCTGCTTCATTGCACTGCATGCTGCTGCAGCGCGCGATGCAGACAGTGTCTGCAAATGGCTGATAAGTTGCGGATGTCAACTCAAGCAGATTGCAGTCCTACACAAAGCCTGCAGGGCTTCGAGACTTGATAACTTCGAACAGATCATATCGACCTGGCACAAACTTGCGCACAAGCCTTGTACTGGCAGCTGATAGCGTCAGTCACAACATATAAAGCTTAAAATAGTGCACAACACTGCACAAACAGGCTTTACCCACCTTCAACACCTCACTCAACCGGGCCAATTTTGACTTGACTGCAGCTGCTTGTACGCCTCAACCCAATTTCTGTACTGCTGGCACTGTTGCAACTGTTGCTGTTGGTACTGCTGGCACCACACACTGAACTGCTGCTGCCAGGCTGTGTATTGCTGCTGCCAGGCTGTGTAGCCAGCTGACCAGCACTCCCAGCACACCACACCGGTACCGCCAGACCACTGCTGTGCATCCACAGGCGTGGCAGCTGCACCTGCTTGGCTGCTTGCCTGCTGGTGCTGGCATGCCGCAGGGCTGCTCTGCACAGCAGCATCCATAACAGGCATGGGCTTGGCAGCACTAGCTTGCGCAGCACCAGGCGCTGCTACTGCCGGCCCTGCAAGTGCTGCTGCCTGGCCAGTAACATGCAGACGTGACAGCAGCAGCCTCGCCCTGTCATCAATCTCTTCTTCATCAGGAAGTTCCCACCCCTCATCCTCATCCTCACACTCCTCTTCCTCCTCACCCTCACACAAAACCTGATGCTGTGGAACCTGTGCCTGCCACTGCCCAGCGTCTGCACCACCTGCTGCTGCGGCCTGATCAGCAGCAGCGGCAACAGAGCTGGCAGCAGGTGTGGCACCCATGGGACAAGAGGGCTGCTCAGTCCCCTGCTGCACCCCCTGCTCCTCAGCGACGACAGGAGCTGCTGCCGCTGCATCTGCCGGCCCCTGGTGCTGTAGGTAAGGGTTGCTGTGAGGATACTCATACCCCAGGGACCTGTAATAGCTGGCCCATGCCTCCCATGCAGCTGCAGGGTCGTACACACCCTCAGCCCCTGCGGCTGCTTCTGTGCCTGCTGTCGCCGCCTGCTGCTCATGCTGCTGTTGCTGCTGCTGCGGCGGCTGCTCGGTACCTTCCTCCTCCCAGTCAAAGCATGCGAGTGCTGCTTCATCATACCCAAAGGCACTGAGTGCAGCAGCAGTGGCGGCAGAGCCCGTGCTGCCACCCCGTCCAGCCCCCTGCTGCTGCTGCTGCTCCTCCTGTTGCGGTTGCTGCGCCTTCTTCTTGCGCAGGGGCGGGGGGCTGTCTGGCGGTGTGGACGTAGGTGCTGCCAGAAGCTGTGTGTAAGCCGCCTTCTCCCAGTCTGAGGCCAGCTCAAAGCTGTACAGGTCTGCTGGGATCTCCTCAGGCAGGGGGCTGACACCGCCTGGACAGCACACCAGCATTCACAGACCATGCACTAAAAGCGTCAGGCACAGCAAGCCAACGCCAAGGCGCTTGTCAAGATGAGCGTATCGTGGTTGTTGATGGGGTTTTTGTTGTCGTGCCTGACCAGTACATGCTGCAATATAGGGTAAAAATTTGCCAGCTGTGGCCAGTGGGTGTGGTGCACTCACAGCATGCCGCATGCTATTTGTGCGTGTTCCACCCTTCATTGACCCACCAACTGTTTGTCTACAGTATCTGGCAGGTAAGCAGGAGTGGGGTGTGCTGTAGGTGCGCGCAGCAGGAGCTGCTTGCCTGCACCGCCCATCAAGTCAGCACAGCACTGACAGGCTGGCAGGACACACCAAAATTATGCGGGTTACACCAGCAAAATGCATGGGTGCATAAAGTTGTAACACAGGTTCGTTGTCAGCTCGCAAACAGCCACTTTACAGAACCCAAAGCTGTTACTGCTGCCACCACCCCAGCCCCAAGCCTCCACCCCTCCCCACGCTCAAACACCCCGTCCCTGCGCCCCTCACCTCCTTTCACATCAGCCAGGTACTTCTGCAGCTTCCCCAGCTCCTGCTGAGACAGCAGAGCCACTGCCACACCCCGGCTGCCAAAGCGCCCGGTGCGGCCCACCCTGTGAACGTACGTGGCCGCATCTGGCGGCAAGTCAACGTTGACCATGAGGTTGACCCGGTCAAAGTCGACGCCGCGGGCCATGACGTCGGTTGACACAATGACGCGCACCTTGAACCCTCGCACAGCCTCCATGGCAGCCATGCGCTGCAGGCAGGTGGCAGCAGCACACAAGAAGCAGCAGCACAATCAGAAAGACGTTGTGGGTAGTGGACATGACATCAAAAGATCCTGGTGAAAGTAGTGTGGTGGGTAGATCTGCATGGGTGAGTTGACGCACAGCCAAACACTGCACCCCCACACACTGCAGGGCCTGGCGTGTGGCAGCATGGTTGCGGATAGCAGCATCCGACAGACACATGTTGCCCGGTCGCGCTCGTGATGTCTTCATCAGTGAAGGCCACCAAAGACATGGCCTTGCTGACAGCTTAACAGTCAAGATTGACAGGCTGTTTACCTCTGTCTGTGGCAGGTCACTGCTGAGGTGAGCAGCAGGGCAGCCTGCTGCCGTCAGCCGCCTCGCCAGCCACTCAGCTGACGGCTTCCTGTTGCAAAACACCACGGCCTGCACGAGCAACAGTAAGCAGGACGGCAGCACAGCAGCAGCAGTGATGCACAGGCCGGCACAAGACTTAGGGGTGCACCATCAAAAGATGCCAGCAGCTGGAACTGCTGGGTCTTTGTGCATATCTGTGCATATGGCTGCCGTGATGGTTGGCAGCGGCAATATCACACTGGCAGTGATGACCATCATATATCAGGGGTGAAAAGCACCTCCAGAGCAGTGTGGTGCGGTTGCTGCATGCGGCACAGCACACTGTTGCACTTCACACAGCAGCAAGCCACTAGCGACCGAGGCACTGAGCTGCTCAGCAAACACGCAGACCCCATCAGCTCTGCACAGCTTGCAGCCACAGATGCAGACTCCACTTACCACAGCAAGGACACTAGGCAGTCACACTAGGCAGTCACACGGTCACTTCGCAGTACACCCCACCCCCCTTCCGTTGCACCTCCCACACATAGACACACCTGGTGGAAGGACACAGAGGACAGCAGCTGCAGCAGCGCATCCACCTTGAGTAGCAACAGCTGCTGCTGCTCTGCAATAGACAGCTGCGGCTCCTGCTGCTCATCAGACTGCGTCCCTTGGCATCCAGCTGCTGCTGCTGCTGTGTATGCTGCTGCATTGCTGTCGTGTCTGCTCGGGCCGAGACAGTGGCACCTGCGCTACTGCTGGCAGCTTCCTCACTTGCTGCCGCACCACCAGCTGCAGGCTGGGAAGCTTGCTGGGACGATGGTGCTGGCAGTGCACCTCCTGCTGTTGCTGATGGGCCATGTTCATCTGCAGTTGAGCCCGCAGCAGCTGCGGCTGTGCTGGGGGAGGTGCCATTACCACTGCTGCTGCTGCTGCGGTTGCTGCTGGTTGCAGCAGCAGTGGCAGCAGTGGGCAGGGTAGAGTTCACGTCTCCCACCAGCTTGTAGAACTGCCTGATGCCAAGGAGGGAGACTGTCTCTTCACACAGCAGCACCTGGACACCAAGGAAATGCAGCAGGCAGCCCGCTTGACTGGTGAATGTCAAAAGGAACAGGTATCAGGCTGCATGACTGCCGGAGCACTGCTTACCCCAATGCTGCTCAACCATTGCTGACATCTGTTGCGCTGCCACTCACCACGCAGCAGGGCAGTCACCTGCTGTCCATGTCATACAGAAGTGGTGAGGCTCTCTGTCCTTGTATCCCCCTCTGCTGCTGCGACGCTGCACCCACGTTCCTCGGCCGCCCCTGATGGCTGTCCTCCTCTCATCGCCATCCCCATCACCCGACCCTCATCCCCAACCCTAACCCCCCCCCCCCACACACACACACACACCACCCCAACCCCTCACCCCAACCCCCTCACCTTCTGAGGTCGCCTCATGAGCGGCTCCAAGTCTGCCAGCAGCTCAGGTGTGTAAGTGGCACTGAATGCCAGCACCTGCCGCCGCTTGGGCAGCTGCTGCAGCAGCCAGGCAGTGTCTGCATAGAACCCCTCACCCAGCAGCTGGTCTGCTTCATCCAGCACTACTGCCTTGATCTTGGCCAGCAGCAGGGCGCCGGATGTCATCAGGCCACATAGACGGCCTGGGGTGCCCACAGCTATGTGACAGACCCTGCAGGGACAGCAGGACAGCGGGCAGCATTGCAGGGGTGAATGGACGGATGCAGAAACAGACACAGGCGCAGAAAATGTCACCTGCAAGCCTGAAATAAAGCCTGTGCTGAGACCGCTTGGACAGCTGCATACTACAGACAGCATGGCAAGGCAAAAGCGCATGCAGCATGTGTGCTGGTTGCACTCACCGCCGCAGGCGCTTCTCATCATCTGCTGTGGGCAGGCCTCCAACAAAGACTGCTGCCGAGGGTGCTGGCTGGGGCAGGGCGGCAGCAATGCGCTCGATCACCTGCACGGTGAGGCAGTGAGCAGATACTGTCAGCACGCAGCCACTGTAGGAGTCCTACAGTAGGACAACAACTGCTGTACGCAGGTGGAGTCCAAATCACTGATGTGAAACCAACTGCATCCTCCGCACTGTGTGATGGTGTCAAGGATGAACGGGACAATCTGTGAACAATCAATCTGGTGGAAATCTGTGCCCGTTAGTGCAGGAGTGGCAGTACGGCTGACCAGCTGCTCTGCAGGTTTGTGCTGGCTGTCCAGTACCCCAGCTGCACCCAGCACACCTGGAAGCTCTGGATCGCAAGCTCCCTTGTGGGGGCCAGCACAATCGCCTGCAAGCAGCAGCACAGCAGTAAGCCACTATCTTCACGAGTCCTTAACCGTATGTCTATGCCTGGTCAGCTGCCTCCCCAGCTGCCTTCACACCTGTGGGGTGGTCACCTCCAGGTCCACTCTATCCAGCAGTATGGTGGCAAACACTGCTGTTTTTCCGGTGCCTGACTTGGCCTGCACGATCAGGTCCGTGCCCACCCGCCCTATGGGTATTGCTGCCTTCTGCACGGGCGATGGCCGCACAAAGCCAGCAGCAGCCAGGGCCTGCACCAGCGCCTGGGGCAGCAGCAGATCACTGAAGGACCCTGCATCGCTCTGCACGTCCTCTGTCCTGTAACGCTGAGTTCTGGTCTCACTGGCATCGGATGCCATGTGTGCTTGTGTTTGTTTGGCGAGGACATCAAAGTCTGCCCGACCCTTGCATGATCGATCGTGCTTGAAAGTATGGGAACCACAGGGATGTGTGTAAGACTATCGGCGGGTTGACGTACACGGCGTAGATTGATGCAGACAGTTGTACCTGCAAGCCCAACACGCCATGCAGCTTTCAAACCTGACAGCTGTGTAAAAAGACAGCCAGCCTGGGCGTCACCTGCTGTCTCATGAGTATGGCTAACTGCACTGCAAGTTCAGGTCCAGATCTTTCACGTTGCAGGAAGTATGCACACAAGGCATCGTTGATTGGGGCCACCTGGTGCATGTTGCGCTCACCAGCCAGTTGCGCTCACCAGCACCAGCACCCTCACGCTGTGCGCAGTGTACAATGGACGTTCAGCACAATGGACCCTCAGCATGTTTACAACGAGCGCATACATATTATGAGTGTATGAATCAGCATGAGCCTGCAAACCTGCGGGAACCAATGAGGCAACTATGAACAGGCGCAGTTGTGCATGCGCCTTTGAGCATGCTGGCACATCTGCTCAACTGTGAACAGGCGCAGACGCAAAAACAACTTGACCAAAATACTATCACGACGGTGCTGCACGCTTTGCCACATGAGGACAACACCAGCATGCCCCGCCCATAAAAACAATATCATGTTCACACTGACGACAGGCTGTAGGGTGAAACAATACGTGTGTTGGCAGTACAAGGAGAAGAGCACTTGCCTTTCACGTACTACACACTTGACACATTATGACAACCTGCATGCATACGCACCTGCTCGCTCTGAACGCGCACACCACACACTCTATACAACACGACATCCTTTGCTGGCATAACACCTGCTGTGTTGGCTTGTGAGTGCCACCCATTCGTGCTATGCAGCATGAAATGCACTCCACGAGCAGCACAACCACCTGGCATAGTCAGGGTTTGCCAGATGCTGTGTTTGGGGCTGCCAACAAACCACTTTGTAGCAACACAAAAGAATGCACTGCCAGACACTCCAAGGACGCTCACAACCTTGCACAGGAGAGCCGACAACAAGCGCTGTCAGCCACCCAACACAACGAGCTGCACTTTGCAACCTGTAAGAGCCAGGTTGTATCACTGCCAGGCAACAAGCGGCTCATGACCAGGGCAATCACAGCCCATCAGTGCCGCTGCAACCCCACCCCTGCAACAATTTCTGCAACAACAGAAGCCACTGATGGAGGCATAAGATGACAAGGATGGTGGTCAACCATGCATGCACTCCATGTCCATAGTACACAATGCGGCGGCAACATCCCCAGCAGCAAGGACAAGGGTGCATGATGCTGCACAGCAAACATTGCATATGCTCCACTCCCTCGTAACACTCTGGCCAGGGCGGCGGCAGCTTCACGCATCTCACACTCTCTCACACATGTCAGCAAGCAGCTGCAAATAGAAGCCCAGCCTCCGCGGCATAACTTCTCACGAACTGCTCTGCACTCCTGCAGGCTCTGTCGGCCCTGCAGGCGCTTGATTGTAAGTGATGACTTGCATCTCACACTCTCACACTCATAAAATTGTTTGACCCCTCTGTCAATGCATTCAGCGCACAGCGCGGCCTCACTTGCTGGCCTGTAGTGCCAGGCCTGGCAGCTGCTGCTGCTTGATCTGCTGCCCTGTCACCCACATGGCATGGAAGCCATGGGGCACCCTCTGGGGCAGCTTCACCTGCAGCGGGAACAGCAGCACAGCACAGCACAGCACGGCACAGCACATCAGGAACACACGCGCCCTGGTGCCAACTGCTCAGGCGTACACAGTGTAGAGATCTCATTCAATCTGCTCCAGCTGCAGCTGCTGATTTCAGCCCAGGTTAGCGACACCGCTGCTGATGAAGCCAGCTTCTGCTGCTTCAATGTGCGCGACCTGTTTCCCCGCAACGCCCTCAAAAACAGCCGACAGGTGCAGGCTGAGCGCACATGGCCACGCTTGCTTTGCCCCAATCTCATGTGGCTGTTGCCGCAGGCATAAGCCTGACCCTCACCTCAGCAATGGGTGTTGCGTCCATGGTGGCAGCGTCGTACACGTGCATGTAGCTGGTGCCGCCAGGCTTGGTGACGTACACCATCAGGTAGCCGTCATCCTCACCTGCAGCAAATGCACAAACACCATGCTTTGAAGTCAATCAAAACACCATGCCTTGAAGTCTCATACGTTAGCAAGAGAGGTGGTGCTCAACTACCTTGACGCTAACATATGAGGCATGGACTCGATGGACTGCTCTGAGCTGTCACCTGCTCTACTACCACGCACCTGCCGCCATACCCTTGACAACCCACCCAGTCATAAACAATGCGACCATGAAACCAGGACTGTGACTGCTGTACACCTGTAGCGGCCTCCACTACCGCTGATGCGGGTGTCCATGGCAAATACAGAAAGTGACTCTACCCACATCATTTCGCCCACCCTCACATGCCCCAGGCACTCACCCTTGGACTGCTCAGCATCTTGGCTGCGTGGCACAAAGTAGGCCTCACCACCGCGCGCGCCGTCAGCGTACTCGATTGTGGCCACAGCACACTCCTTCTGGGTCCTGGGCGCCAGCAAATCCAGCTTGGCGATGCCCTAAAGGCAACAGCACACAATCGCACACCGTGTCCATCAGTGCCATGTGTTGACTGCAGCTCAAAACAGCGGCCCAGCACTGGCCACTGCGCAGATCACTCTCTATGCGAATACAAAACATCCAGTGCGCAGCGCTGGCTGCTGTGGCAAGCTCATAGCCTGGCAGACAGTGTGTGAAGCGGGCATAAGCTGGTTGCAAGCAGTGGCACACCTATGCAGGACGCATCCACTCTGTAGCTGCCATCCCATTCATACTGCATCTAAGGGCCGCCCACGCTGCCATGTGGGGCCTCCTGGCATGTGAACACAATATTGATGTCTCTAGTGCGGACACAGCTCACTCTGCACACTAGCCAGAAAGCCTCAGCGATGTCCACTATGTGCATTCACTGTTGCTGTTGTGTCTCGTATCTGGAAGGCCTACCTTGAACTGTGCTGCTGAGTCCTGTGTGTCTGTGACTGCCATGTAGGTGTAGCGCGTGTGCTTGCCGTACATGGCTGGGTGCACCAGCGGGAAGTCTCCGATGATCTCACTCATCTGGTGACAGCACACGCACAGCACGGCACAGCACACATCAGCGAATACGCACACCGCACCCCATCAAGCCTTGGTCTCAGACAGCCACCCCCCACCCAAACCAGACAAAGATAAGCTCAGGCGGCTGCATGCGTGGAAGAGCTGTGTCTGTGCAACAACAGCAAACACGCACACCACAGGCGCACACCACCCTCCCTTTCTGTGCGAGACCGCCACTCACCTGGCGCATCTCAGCAGTGCCCTTGGCGGGGTTGATGGTGAACTCCGTCATGCGGGACCCAGCGTCCTCGCTGAACTTGTCTGCTGCCAGGTCAACCTTGTTCATCTTGCAGCCAAACAGCTGCACACCACACAAGGCACGTATACACACGACACGACACACTGTGAGCTTCCATCACAGAAGATATGCCCGCCTGACGTGCTGTGCGACAGCACTCTCCATACGTTGAGCTCCCATAGGTGCAGGACATTGCCACTGCAACATACATACTCAGCCTTGAAATGCAGTTGCTGTCACCAGGGACTGCCAGGTTACTGCCACAGGCCCCCTTACCTTGACCACGCCAGTCTCATCCTCCCAGGCGTTCGCCACGTGGAAGACGTAGAAGGAGGGCAGCTCGTACCAGGCGATCTGACAAGCAACACATGGAGCAAGTGACACAAGACAAACAATAAATCAAGCGGCCAGCATGGTGACAACACGCAACCTGCAAGTTGGCAAGCCTGTAGTGACACAAGACAAACAATGAATCAAGCGGCCAGCATGGTGACAACGTGCAACCTGCAAGTTGGCAAGCCTGTACAGTAAGCCAGCTAGGAAGCAATGCTGCTACCGACAGAAGTGCTGCCTGGTGGCTTTCCAGCAACTACACCGCCCCCAGCCTGTTTGTACAGTGCTGTCTGCCACCGTCTCCGTTCGGCTCACCTCGTCGCCGCTCTTAGCTGTGAGTGGCAGCAGTCCGATCTTGGCCGGCAGCTCAGGCTTGAATATGACTGGCAGGGTGTTGTGCTGAGCAGGGAGGGCAGGAAAGAGGCAGGCAGAGCAGCAAGAACAGGCACAAGTGCAACGAGTTGGGCTTCGAGTCAATGCACCATATACTATGACCCTTGGAGAGCAAGGGCAGGTGTAGGCAGATACCTGTGTAGGCAGGCGCTTGTATACTTTGCAATACTTTGCTGAAACATCATTTCCAAACATGAAAGCAGTACTGACGATGCAGCCCTCCTGACCTTGACCATGATGCTTGGGTCAAACACCAGCGGCATGTGCATGAACACAGCATAGTTCTTGGTGATGGCAAAGTCGTGGAACCTGCACAGCAGCAGCACATCATGTCAGACTCACATTGTCACTACCAATC